>JAKWBJ010000484.1:480000-1680000 GCA_023159175.1 Wohlfahrtia magnifica | reverse complement strand
AGGCATTTCCAAACGAGATGGCGAGATATGCAGACCTGGAGGGGTAATTGCTTGGCGAACGGACTGTTAAGTGATAACTCTCTTCTGAATAATGAGAAGATTGACCACCTAGCTATGATGTCACTTTTCTCTTACAGACTATTGATTCTGTGGCACTTGTCGAGCAGGGCAAAGCGACGGTGTTATAATGAACCAACTTGCTCTTTATCGAGTCGAATCTGGTCACTATAAAATTGGGCACGATCGGAGTTCATTATAGGGATTACAGGGACATATATTGGTGGCTTTTATCGCTGGGCACTGAGTAGTCGGTGCGTAAGCGAAGAGATTTTGTCAGCCCTTTATAGACTACTGTAGTAGTGGTCAGATTAATGATGAAAAGGTGGAGTGGTTCCTAAGTCAGTGTTGAATCTTTCGAATATTATGACTGATAACCTCGGCAATTCGTTTCTGTATGGCATAGATGTCAACACGTTATTTTCCCTTTGTATAGAGTGGGAAATATAAAAGTTTAAATTTAAAAATGCAATAAAACAACACCAAGAATATTTTCACAAATTTCTTTTTTATTTGAAAGTACAATCCTTCCGGTTAATAATGGAAAATTATTTCATTCAAATGGTTGCTTCGTCTGGCTATGCGGTAGCCTACACGATTGGTCCAATTTTTAAGCACATTATCGATTGTGTGCAGCTGTATTTCACCAATGGCTTCACGAATATTGTCCTTTAAAGCGTCAATTGTCTCCGGCTTGTTGGCGTAACACTTATTTCTGACGGCACCCCACAAATAATAGTCCAACGTTGTCAAATCGCAGCTCCGAGGTGGCCAAACCACATCAGCTCTGCGGCTGGTAATGCGATCATCAAAAACAGGACGCATTAGTAAAACTAATTATCTCTCAAATCAGACATGAGCTAAGTGTCACCATTAACGAAATAAGCACTAGTTGAAATAAAACGTTAGATGGCGGACCCTTTATTTTCTTAATTTGCTTAAATTTTTAATTTGTTTTCTGAAAATGTTTAAAATACTTAGCAGTTAATTTTTTAATTGTGATAACAATTATACATACATGTTAACATACAAGTTTTTGTTTGTCTAGTAAATATAGAAACATGTTTATAGACAAAAACATAGAATTATAACCGTATAAACAGATCCTCGCAGCATCAGTAACTGTGCAAATTTTTTGTCTGATATTTTATGAACCGCAATAGGCTGACTTCGTTTAATAATATTAAATTAAGTATGAATATTAAATCTGAATTCTGAATAGTGAAGAACACTTTAATAAATTTTTAATAAATTAGATTCCAATTAAATTAAATTTATGTGTTTTCTTTTTACTGAACATGAGGATCGCTCTATATAATTAAATAATCTACAGGAGTTTAACATTATATTGACAATTTTTTGTATAATTTTTTTATATGAACTCTTATAAACTGTATACTAATAATTTAAAAGCCATTTAATTTCTCCCCTATTTTTATTAAAACATTAAAGGATTGCAACAGAAATTCAAAATAAAATTGAAGCCAATCATCAATTTAAGCTTTTTTCCCCAAAAGTTAAAAAAAAAGGTTAAAAAACAACAAAATGTTTTGAGCAAACAAAACCAAAATAAACAGAAAAAACAAGTTATAATAAATAAAAATACAACAAGTAAAAAACAAGTTTTTATTTTATATTTTTTATATTTTTATTTTTAGTTTTGATGGCTGTTCAAAATTGAATGATTTACTACAGATTGCATGTCGAACAAAAAACAACAGATTCATTAATAATTCAAAAGACTAATTTTCCCCAACAATCTAAGCATATAGAAACGATATAAAGGGTCCACTAAATATATATATATTTTTTTTGAAAATGCTATAAAAAAAATCTACTGAATATTTTCTCCATTTTTTTTATTTGAAAGTACATTCCTTCCGGTTAGTAACAGAAAATAATTTCATTCAAATGGCTGCCTCGGCTGGCCATGCGGTAGCCTACATGATCGGTCCAATTTTTAAGCAAATTATCGATTGTAAAACGTCAATTGTCTCTGGCTTGTTGGCGTAACACTTATCTTTGACGGCACCCCACAAATAATAGTCCAACGGTGTCAAATCGCAACTTCGAGGTGGCCAAACGACATCAGCTCTGCGGCTGATAGTGCGATCTTCAAAAACAGGGCGCAAAACATCGAGTGTACCTTCGGCTGTGTGGCACGTAGCGCCGTCCTGTTGAAACCAAATGTTGCTAATATCTTCGTCTTCAATTTTTGTAAAAAAATTCGTTCAACATGGTCCGATAACGATCGCCATTGCCTGTAATGGCCACTTCTTGCTCATTTTCGAAGATAACTGGCCCAATTACAACTCTGGACCAAAAACCGCACCAAACAATGACTCGAGTTGGGTGTATCGGCTTTTCAATGTATGCGGGCTGGTTTTCTGTATCCCAAATGCGACAATTTTGCTTGTTTACATACCCGCCAAGATCAAAATGGGCTTCATCTGAAAAGATGATTTTTTTGGCAAAATTTTCAAAGTAATGTCGCAATATTTCCCAGCGTTGTTAAGGCGTATACACAAACATATTCGTCCAGCGGAAGGATAAAGCCAATACTCTGTCAAATCACGACATTCACGAAATAAGCCCTAGTTGAAAAAAAACGTTAGATGGCGGACCCTTTACATGTTCAGATGATACACATAGAAAACCTCCCACAGTACTATAAAAGAGTGCAATGTATAAAATAAATATTGCTTGAAAATTATATTTTAAAGAATAAAGGCTACGCTATCTTCTCTATGCATATAAATAGTTTTAAAAAAATAATATAAAGACAAGTAGGTCACAAGCTTAACGTGAATATCGCCACGCTGGCGTACCCCACGGTACCAAGGCACGAGTGAATACAATTCGTCTATTATCGCGCATATATAAATATGTTTAAAATTACCATTGAGTACAAAATTCAAAGGCATCTTATTCCGACATGCCTTTCACTTATCAAAAGTGTCGGAGACTATCTGAACTTCTACCGATTTATGGGTCACGTTAAACGGTTAAGAATATAACCCCAACTGAGCTAGCGCTCTCCATGCGATTTGTGGCCAGTAGGAAAGCCAGGAAAAGTAATTTACAAGTTTAAAGTGAGTATCGCCACGCTGGCATAGCCACGATAGAAACCAAGGATAGTATTTCCTCAGTTCAGGTAAGTGGCACTGTAGGTAAAAGACTATTCCCTTCTCTATTGCGTTATGGCAACAACGACATTAACCGCTGAAGTGTAGAAAAAGTATCGTAACATGTGTTTAAAATCTGGAGCATGTTGTGGCAGTTGAAATTTATAATCACAGTGTGTAAAACAACACAAAATGGGCCATTCAAAAATTGTTCCTAATTCTTTTGTTAACAAAAAGCACTTGGAAGTCCCTTTGTGGCATTATAGCTCGAAAATGGCAGAGCATGTATGTATATAAGGTCTTGTTCTTCGTTTGTCTTCTTCTTTCTAAGCTAGGCTGTCCATAACTTGTCTCTATTTTGTAGATGTGCGGCTATATATTTGAGTTATCTGATATTGTTGAAGGTTCTTCCAAGACTTTGCCATATAGAATTAATTTTTTGTAGTGTAAATTGTCGCCAAATTGCCTTTTATTCTCATCCCCCTCCAAAATATTCCAAAAAATCTTCTGAGACATCGGTTTACAAATACCCCAGTTCGACTTTGGTTAAAAATGCACAAGCTGCAGCGAGTTGTAGTCTAATAAAAAAGAGCAGATTGGGCCCTCCGTAGAGTCAATATCCATGGGCAGATGACTGTCCGCTCGGACACCACCCGGACCAGTCTCCAAAAGAATAACCACAACCTTCCGTATAAGACCGCCTTAGCCTACAAATGTTTGCTAAAGCAACACTTTCACAAGGAATATGCTCCGTTGTCTCTTCTTTCTTCCTGCACAGACGGCACTCCTTGTTACTATTATATTGAGGTTGAAGAGGTGATACTTCAGATAAAAGGCGTGGACAGAAACCCAATAAGCTTTCTCATAATCCCCCTGCATATGTGGCACAGCTCCCTCTCAAAAGTAAAGGATCTTATCAGTCCCCTCTTGTTCACACTCATCGATCTTTCCCCTGACCGTGGATCAATCAATAGCGCAGTATGGTTCTGGCCCTACAAGTCTTATGGCAGAAACTCGCCTTGCTAGTTCCTCGGCACAGTTCATCTTGTAGGAACTCTGTAACATATACCTAGTGACTGCAGGCCGCAAATATATGTAGCCATCTACTACCACCGTATGTGCTCGCACAGTGTTGAAAATAAATCAGCCGTTCCTTTACTTCGATCCTCAACATACCACAGTTTCACCGTTCGCACCAATAATGCTACCCAAATAGTGGAATTCTATACACAAAAATAAAGCAAAGAAAGAAGTTAGTAGCTATAGGAGATACACAAAAGCCGAGAGACAAGACTGACTTTTATCCAAAGCAGAACATCATCTGTGTTCGTGGGAATTGAAAGGGTATAATGCAATGGGAAAATAATAAAACAAATGCCCCTTTAAAAAGGAACTCTATATAGCTCAACTACACCACAGTCGAGGCCAAACCATATTGCTTTACGACAACGCTCTAATATATGGACGGATTTCTTTAAGCCCAGCTACTATTCAACACTAAAACATAAACATTAATCCCTTAATTCATGAAAAACGTACTGCATTGCTGGGAAGAGCACCTTTTGTATGAAACTAAAAAAAAACATAGACGTCAGAGATTACTGTTCCTGGTCATAGTCACGACTGCAGGACTTAATTCCGTTTCAAATGTTTTATTAAAAAATAACAAAAAAACGTTATAATTGAATCACCCGTTATATAATTAAACTTTAAGAAATAATTTCTTGTATTTCTGTTAAAAAAAAAACTGAATGAAGCAACAATCAGCCATAATTGTATTTTGTTAGTAACTTATTTAAAAAAAACGTCATCATAATCATTATGAAAATTTTGAAGCGACTAGGGTCTAGTCGAGTTGAGTCGAGTCGTTCGTTGTTTGGCATTACATTTTGAATTTTCAGTTTCTTAGTCAGTCAGTCAGTGACAAATTTATTACCAAACTCGTGGTACTGAAATGAAACTTTTCAATTATTTTAATGGCACACTATGCGAACAGACTAAAAAGGAGGGAAATAAAAAAGACAGCGAAATCTATATTGAAAGAAGATGAAGGGAAGATGAAACCACAATAAGAGCAGAAGAAATCAGCTTAATTATGGAACCATGAGGGTAATAGCCGTGGGGTTTTGTGGGGAAGATAAAAGCTTTGGTGATTAAACGATTAGGAGGGATAAGTAAAACGGTATTCAATTTGAGCATCAACGAACTAATAAATATAAAAAAAGAAATTGAGCTAATTTTTCTCTCGGCTTTTAAATATTAAAGTTAAGGTGTAAATATTCAATGTTTAAATACTTAAAAGTTTGCTTTTATGTTCTTAAATGAGAAATTAAAAATATACAAATTAAGGAATAAGTCGCTTAAAAGAGCATTAAAAGGGCAAAAGAAGGTATGCCAAAAAATAATGTTCTGTTTTGGACGACAACTAACATTAATAAAAGCACATCTATCAAAGGCAAGTAATCTACACTTACGACGAAACTGTAGCAGTTTTGTAGAGAATATGCTGATTTAACGATTTTTACTTCTATTTCACATTTTAATGCTTCATCTCATCAGGAAACCGCGTTCGTAGGGGCTTAAAATTTCAGTTGAATAATATTTAAGTCATGACGAAGGAAAAGAATGGAAATCCTCCTTCTGAAGTTTGAAGATGTATTTCGATTGCGCATCACGGGTGCAATGAGAATGGCGCTGGACACCATCCTTTATCTACTTCTAACAGAGGAAAAAGTTTTGGCAACGAATAGCTGTGCAGGGCTTGTTTAAACTAAAGGAATTGTTTGGGAATTGCCGGCCGCAGCGTATGAGCGCCCTTAATGTGTATATCAGGATTACGATTTGGATTTAGGGCTATTTCTCATGCCGAATTTTTAATGACGATATCTGAGTTATAGCAGACAGGATTCATAATGGTTGGGATGTCTTTACGCATCCCTCGAAAAAAATGTTAGGCACAGGGTTGATCGGATTCTTCTGGGAAACAGATAACAGGATGTCATATGGACTACATAATAGTAATTACTGTGTTTTCCAGGCTTAGATTGTTGGAGAACGCTAAGAGGAAGCCTGAAGTAAATATCTAAGTCAGCACTCTTACCGTTAACGAACACTTATGTCAGATCTAAGCAGGTAATTGAGTGCAAGAGGGCACTAAGAAGAGAAATGGACTTATACAGCATCAGACTATAGTGGCTACCTGTGCTTTGTGGCAATAAGACAGCTTGCAGTAGCTCTGATGGGGACCATTTTGAAAAGGACTCTGTATAGAACGAATCATACATGGAGAAGCAGATTTACTACTACGTGGTATTTGCCACATTGTAGCCTTGTCTAGGCTTAACAGATACAAAAGTACTTCTAGGTATGAGTAGAGAGTGTCTGAGAGTCATGGTGAGGATAGTTACCGGACACTCTTTTATAAGAGGTTGAAGGTTGAGTGCAAATGTAAAGAAAGTAGAGGCAGTGGAGCACTTATTGTGACAATGTTCAGAGCTTAAGCGCAAACAGTCTAGTGTACCCGTGCATTGTTTTGATGTAACAAAATTTTACTTTACTTTACTTACTTAGCTGTGAATAATATACGACGTAAACAGTGCTTCCCTGTTCAAAGTAATCGACATTAATAACATTGTGTTCGTCCAATAAAAGATGTGACCAATACTAGTTTTCAACCTAAATGTTAAATCTATCCGCCTTTATGGTTGTGAGATGTGGAGCGCTGCACTCAGAGATAAACAGAACCATCAAGTCCTTAGATATTTTCTGACAATTTTGGGTATCCTATAAAGAGATATTGGAGAACTCCAATCAACATCCTTAGCCATCGAAGTGAAGAAGCGCAACACAAACAAAGCGATAGATTGGCAACAATCATAGACAAAATCGCATTGCAAGAAACTGAAGAAAAGGGCGCTCAGCTCATATGTGGAAAAAGCTGAACAACAGAGAAATATCCTCTATGAGTACAAGCTAAATCAAAATGGGAGCAATAGCACATGCTCTTACAAAGAACGATAGGAAGTGCATACTTAACTTTGCTTTCTTTGATGAACATTTAATCGAAAAACCCTACTGGTTTGATTATTCTCTAGTGTGTAGTGAATATTTCTTCTAAACCTTTCGTATGTGATCGAAACGCAGCAAATGTGGCACTTTAGTTAATAAAGGCAGTGGTGCATTCAAAGTTAGTGCCTCCATTTGAAATGCAATAAGTCAGAATAAAAAATAAATAATTTTTATCTGTTTGTTATTAGTATTGTACATCATTTTCTATTAGATATCCTTCCCTTTACTAATTGTGTTTGCCTATTCATTTGTTTTTCATTTCTTAATTTAGGTTTTTTTTTTAAGTGTGTATGTGCGTGTACTTACGACTGTTTGTATGTTTATTCATCCTCTTGTATGTTTTTATAGAATAGAATAGAACAGAAATCTAAGGGGAGTTATATTAAAAGTATAAAAACATTAAAAACAAGAAGAAGAAGTAAAAATGGATTTTGCTTAAGGGCCTGCTCAGGCAAAAATGCTACTTCAATTATAAAATGGCTTTTAAGTCAAATCGGAAGTTATTTCTGACTTAATAAAATAGCACGCACACGAGTACACGAGTACGAGTTAGAAGTACATCTACAAGGTACTTCTAATACTCTTGCAAAGATGCAGAACTATAGTAAACACTGTTGAATGAGAAATGAGAAGGCAAAGTTTCTGTGTTTCATTTTGTTGGTTTATTTTCTTTTCTACTTATTACTCTCTCTCTCTCTCTCCCTTCCTCTTTCGTTTTCTCTCTCGGTGTGTTAATGTTTGCTGTTGCTGAACTAAATAGCAATAGTGGTTATTGCTGCTATTGTAGCTGAAATGAAACTTGCATTTGAAGCGGACTCTGGATTTAATAATGAATTTTGTTTTGTTTTTGCAAATGTCAAAAGCTCTCTTGCTCTCTCCCTCTTTTCACTTGCTTTTCTAGCTTATATTTCCTGCAATTGCATGGTTTATGCCCTATACCGGCACAATTGGCAGCTCTGTTTTGCTTATGTTGAAATTTGATCACTTTAGATGACAACTATCTAAGATTTGTGTTAATTATGATGATCAGCTTAGAATTATTTTTTAAATCAAATGACGTATGATCGTCCGTTGTCAATAGATGCAAAAAAAATAAATTTGCTTTACGTTAGCTATACTTAGTTGAAGACGTCGCGCGAATGATTTATCTGACGGTGTGTACCACCTGTGTGTGCTACATAGTAATATTTTGACCAGAAGATTATACTGTCAGGTAGCCCAATATAGCAAAATCTGTGCCCTTCTCAACGTGTTAAATGTACTCCAGCAAGAAGCTAACAAAGTTATCTCTTCAACCAACACTTCGTAGAGCAGCCTAGACTGGCTATACTTGTTCTTCACTTATTTTCTCTGTTTCTATTTCTCCTTTATAAAATAACGGTATATTGCACAATTTTCTTTTCTTTTTATGCTCTCATGTTTTAAATGGTTAAAGAACAATATTGTTTTGTTGAGGTGTTTGTTGTTGTTTTTCTTCTGTTCAGTTCTTCTGCTAGTGCAATGGTAGTGGCCATGAAGCAATAAACAATTATAACGCTGACGGGTTTTCAAAATAATTTTCTACTGCGACATAATAGAATGAATTTGCCTGTATTATATGGAAATTTAAGGAAAATTGTGGAAAGAAAGTATGTTTTTTTTTCATGTGTGACATATAAAATATTTATTTTAAACTAAATTATTACACCCTTATTTATGTAAAATAAAATATGTTTGAAATATGTTCTAAGAAATTTTTCGCATGAGAAATTTAAAATAAATACACTTAAAATTCATTTAAGGCTTTATTAACGCACAACGACTGGGATTTATTAAAATAATATTATTAAATTCAATTTGTCAACAAATTTTGTCTGTATATTTTTGTTATTGTTATTTTTTGTAAAGGAATTTGCCCCAGAAGTAATGCTTGTAGAAAGTGCTAACTTTTTGGAAAGAAGTATTTCCTTTTTAAACAATACTAAAAAGTTCTTGAAAAGACTGACTTTAAAACACATTCATTATTTATTTTTATATATCCTTCTTTTGATATTTTTATTAGCTGTAAACGTTTTAGTATGGACTACACTACGTTTTCGTAGAAGTCTTCACAATGCAATAGAAATTGCACGCTTAGCCTTAACCTATACATGTTCTATTACATTTATATCGGGAAATTGACTTGCTCAGTCAAGAACTGCGAAGCCGTTACCCTGGGTCCAAGTTTACAAATGGTGTCCAAAACACTTTTAAACCAAATTTCTACACTTTCATAGAAATCTTGGTGAGAAATTTCGACGTGTGTTGTATTGGTTCCTATTCTTCCCGAAAAATTAACGCATTTGCTTACCACATGCACCTGGATATCATTATGCCACCCACTCCGGACCTTACTCTTGGTTAAACAATTCAATTAAAAATTTTTATAATTTTTTTTAATTATTTGTAAAAGTACTTCAAAGTACGAAGAATTAATTTTTTAAAATATTTTTAATACTTGAAATTATTTTATAAGAAAAAGCCTAAAAAACACATCAGTTTAAATGTTAAGCGTGAGACGCAGTTAAAGTGAACATTGCGTATACGCAATGCTGTGCCTCAATAAGTTATTAAGAAAAAAAAAGAAAATTGTTGTACAAAGTTTTGTTATTATACATTTTATAGCCGCACCGAACATCTCAATTTAATATTTAGTTTTATTATTTTTATTGCATTTTTGTTTATAATAAATTTTAGTTTATATTTTAATGCAAAATATATTATTTTGCTTTTAAAACAAAACAAAAAGGTCTATGCCTACGTCACGCACGCTCTCATCGAGAGAGTAGAAAAGTAACGGTCCTGCGCATAGCGTAATCTCTTATTATTTCAATCACGGGTAGTAGCAGTAGATTTATTGACCCATGGCGTAAAGAGATTACTTACGTTACTTTGTGCTGGTTAACTTGTGTTCTCCTTTTGTCTATGTATGTATATGTGTTTATAAGTTATTCTTTGTTTGTGCAGATAACTAAGTGTGTTGATAAGTGAATAACTTTTCTACGATGATGATAAGTTGGTTGGTTGTTCGTTCGTTGTTGGTGAAATGAGTTTATGCGAATAAGAAAAAAATTAAAAGCAAATACAGATTGCCAATGGACAGCGATGTCTATATAGCGTTTTTTTTTTTTGAACTGAATGTTGATGCCGTTTAAAGTCGCATGCTATAGCTGGAAATTGTTTGGCATTTAACATGTTAACAGGCGAATAAACTCAAAATAAATAAAATAATACAAAATAAATGAAAATAAATAAAGCAAATGTTATAAATAAATAATGCTTTAAAAATTTACGGAAAATTCCCATGTCGCCATATATGTCGTCCGTGTATGATGAAATATTACCTAATACCTAGTTAACAAGCTTAAAACATTTTAATGCGAGATTTGAACAGATAAAACAGTTTTTGGTCTTTCCATTGTTATTTTTTTGTTGAATAATAAAGTTCATAGGATAGGTTTATTTATGGAATAAAATTTATGGAATAATACCACCACGGCTTTGCATGCACATAAGCACTCGTTTGTAGAAATTTTTCAGAATCACTTTCGGATTTTTGGCTCATGTCACACAGTGCGCTCTAGAGGCCAAAATTTTTTTTTTGAGTGAAATGGCTAAGAAACCTATTTTTGAAAAAGTTGTTCGAAACTCATAGTGAACCCGGAAAAACCTGTTAAGCCGGTTCGTAGCCCTTAGTGTCCTCTGTCATACCCTATCTTTGAAGTTTTGGCACAAATCATACAGTGGGCTCTAGAGGCCAAAAAGTGTATTGAGTGAATTTGCTAAAAAACCTATTTTTGAAAAAGTTGTTCGAAACTGATAGTGGCTCCGAGGAAATCGGATATGCCACGGTGTAGCTCTAAGTGTCCTTTACCATAACCTGTCTTTGGGTTCTTGGCACAAGTCATGTAGTGGCCTCTAGAGGTCAAAAAGTGTTTTGAGTGAATAGGCTAAAAAAATAATTGCGGACTATGTGATATAGACCTATGATTTCAAATAACCCCAAAAAAATAAATCTGATGGTATTAAATCACACGATATATTGGGCCAAAACTGATCACGGAAACGAGAGAGTACACGACCTGGATATGTCTCATGCAGTAATTGAATTATTTCACAGGCTGTATGGCATGTGACACCGTATTGCTGAAACCACATATTGGCCACATCAATATCCAATTTCGGCAGAAACAGCTGTGTTATTATGTCGCGATATCGAGCACCAGTAACACTCACTGCTTAACCAGCCTCATTTTCAAAAAAGTATGGCCCAGTTATTCCTCCAGCGCAAAATCCACACCAAAGAGTTACACGTTGTGGATTTGTTTTTCGACAATCACTTGTGAGTTGTCAGAACCCCAAAAGGCGCAATTTTGGCGATGAACAAGCCCATCAATGTGAAAATATACTTCATCACCCAGGATGATTTTGCTCGAAAAATAAGCATCCTTTTGCTGATGTTTAGTAATCTATTCAACAAACTCTTTTAGCTGTGCATGGTCATTAGGCTTCAGTTGTTTTGTTAGTTGAATTTTGTAAACCTGAAGACACAGATCTTTATTGAGACATTCTTGTACTCGACGCCGAATTGAGGTTCTTGGATTGTCACGGACTCTCCTACGCACAACTTCATAATTCGCATTTAAGCAGCTTGGCGTCTTCAATGCATCCAGTCCGCAGAATTTTTCAATTAACCTCTTCACAGTTGAGGAAGTTAAAACACTATTCCGACCATATTTTGTATGAAAGCTTCGAACTATTTTTAACGAATGACCAATAGCTCTTACTTCCCCTGGGAAAACGCCTAAGTACTGCGACACAAGAAGATCTCACCTGCTTGCGTAGCGAATCATTAAGGTCGCATTTAATGTTGCGCCAATTCCTAAATACTTCGTCTCTAGATCTGACAGCCAGTCTGCATGTTTGATTGAACAAAGATTTAGTTCTTGATTTAATCGAAATCTATTTGAATGGAAATAAACATATCGATCCCTAGCATTGTTATTCTAACGCCCATCTCTGCCATGGACACAACATTTGAGTCAAGGTAACATAGAATATTCAGCAGTTACGCAAGGTAATTGTGCGCGACAAATTGCACAAGAGTTGTGCGGCCAGAATGGCGTAGCCAAGACGAATTGTGAACTTTAAATCATTAAAAATGCAGACACGTTGTTCTGTCATGAAACCCTCTATTTGTACTAAAACTAAACTAAAACTCCATTTCACCTAAACTGTCAGCTGTCGAATTGTTTTTTTTTTTTTTTGTTGCTAACACTTTACTGAACAAATGGCGAAAAATTAAAATCCTGCGTTAATTTTGTGACACCCTTTATAAGTGTTTAAAAATCAGCATTATGATCTTATTGTCGTTTTTCAACTCTTTTTGCATTAATTTGGTAAAATGTGTGTTTTTATTAGAGAACACACGAAAGCCTCAGGAATTTGTAAAGTGTTCTACATTTAGAGGGTGTTACTTTATATTGAAATGCGAATGTATCTGTTGATGACTAGGGAGCAATAAAGACTCTGAATGTTAGTATCGTAGGTAAAACACCCGCCTACCAACTAAAGGTCTTCGTCTCAAGCTCAGGCCAGACCTCATAATATTATTAGCGACTGGTTATGAATCTTTAGGTTTATGAAAAACATCTCTAACTCATGCATCTGGCGTTCGGAGTCGGCGTCCCTTCAATGAGTCTGAGTATAGAATCGGGTGTAACTCATTGATTAAGTGAAGTCTTACTTGTTCTATTTGAAATATCGCAGGAATTGTATATGTAATGTAAGCATTTTTTTTAATTTTTTCGAGAAAATCTGCGTTTTTTATTTGAAATGAAAGTTGACAACATTGTATTTGGCAGGTATGAATAAATGTAAAGTGTGTGTGAATATCTGTTTCTGCTGGTTATAGGATGTATGTGTATGTGTGTTTAAAATTGAAAGAAAGACTGCAATTAAGAGCACCGTTTACAAGTTTAAACATTATTCAACAAATAAACAAGTGGCAAGCCAAACTACTCTTGAGTAAAATGTTTAATAAAAAAATTATTTTTTTTAAGATTTTAATCTTAACTGATTTTCTCAACAATAACATTTCAAATTGAACAACATGAATAACAAAATTAAACTGTTCTCTAGCAACTTAAACAAATTTTTGTTGTATTTTATAATTTCTTTTAATGATATTTCAACACCTACACTTAAGTGTATATGCATTATTTAACTTACTTTGAGCAAAATGTCTTATTTAAACAAGTAAATAAATAACATTTATACACGTCAGTGCATACGCACGTTTTATATTTGTATGGCGATGTATGTATGTGTGTATGTTTATTCTATTTCTTTTGTGTTGGCAAAAGTAGTAATTTAAGTCGCCATACTCACTGGCCTTTAATCTAGTTATGGCCGAGTTCAATTGTCGCATTCAAGCATATCCGTTTCCGGTAATTTTTGTAATTTTGTCGTGTAACTTCTCTTTCTTCTTGTCTCTCTCTTGCTTAACTTTTTCTTACTTTTATTTCACGTCATTGTATTTATTCATTCTGTCATTTTAGCAGTCATTCATACAATTTTTTGTTTTCTTTCCCTTGTAAAACGTTCGTTATGTTAAATTTATTTTGTGCTACAACGGTGTTGTGGGTGTTGAGTCTCCTCAGTGTGGCATTGGAAGTTAAACGGCTTTAGACTTACAAACAATAAAAAGAAAGAAAGAGAAAAAAATGACAGGAAACATAATACAGTTGTGCAAAAGATTCATTTGAATTTCATCTTAGAAAACAAACAATAAGAAGAGAAGCTTGAGAAGCCAACCAAACGACTCGGTGTGTGCAGTGCCGTATATCCGACTATATTTGCATTTATAATACAGACAGTCGAAGGTTATGACTGCCACGATCATTGAGTTGTGGATAGAAAATGCAAACAAAGAATGCATTCATTTAAATTTTTAATTGTTTTAAAAAGAGTTAAGAATTAAAAACAACAAAAACCTGTACGTTTAGTTGCTTATTTGATTTAAAAAACAAGCAAAACTGAAAAAAAAACTAAGAAAGCAATCCCTAACTTTACACTTTGTAAAAAATTATGCTGTGAGGAATGCTTTGAGAATGTAAATCGTGTCAGTGCTAAAACTGACTGTAGATATTTGGTCAAATGAGTGTTCTAGGAAGCACTCCTCAACATATGATCATGTCTTCTATCGCAAACCAAATGAACCCTAGACTGGCTCTTGCCTGGCCGTTCGAGATCATGATCCCTGATCGCGGAGAAGTAGTTTCAAGGCCACCATCTAAGTAGCCTGAAGTGGTTTGCGGATGGATTAAAGTCTGACATAAATGTAAGGATGGGAGTCTAGATCTAAAGATATGTATCTGTGGGTAAGTGGCCAAGTGTATTTCGAGCTGAAATTCAGGCAATTTAAGTGTGCGCTCACGTAATCCTGCAGAAAAAAATCAGAGATAAACACATGACGATATTTGTCGGGAACAACAACAACTCTGTGCGGTGAATCGGTTGTGCTTTTCTAGGTACCGAATCATTCCAAGATCGCTGACAATTAAATTACTGATGGACTGGCCAGGGAAGAGCCCTTTTGTGAGACTAACTGAGCAGAAGTTATTTCGAGGGTAAACAGCTGAGAGGGAGCATAAGCTCAAATGGTTGGTGGGGTCTTTCTCCTATGGAGAAAGGCTGTTAAAATTACAAAGAGCAAACATTAGTAGGATAGAGGGTTTTCTATAGGGACACGGAGACAGAGCACTGTCTCTGTCTGGAGGAGTATGAAACAACAGAAATATTTTGTGCAACTATATTTCGCTGCCTTTGACCAAAATATACGTTATCAACCGCGATCAATTGGATTAGGAAAATATTAGACCTGTTCTTATCGCTGCTTTACGTCACTTCATTTAGAGAGCGAGGAATAATTATGTAACTGTGATAGCATGGTTCAACTTCGATCTATAGTTGGACATAAAGAAGAAGAAAGGTATGCCAAAGTACAACAATCGGCTGCCCGCCATACTTAGACATTTACAAAGAAAATTAAAATTTGTTTTAATCTCAGGAGTACTTCTGCAGTGAGGGCAAATACGGCAAACCCATTTTCTCCGTATTTAGATCATCCAATGAGCTTTCTATACTGCTTTGAACTTTGAATTATAGTGGTGGCAAGTCTCAGAAGTTTCAGTGTCCGGTCATTGTTATACCTAAGCCACAGCGTTCTCGAGATAGCACAAGAGAAGATGAGACCTCAGCTTTTCTATGCCTTCTCACGTAGAAAACGTAAAATTTTTTCCCTGATTACAGACATAGGCCAGCGTGGGAGGTGATAGATTCCATATCGTCATTATCATTAAGGCCATCCTAGAAAGTTTATCAGTTTTTCATTCCCAACGATGTCGCTGTATTCAGGGATTCAAATCAAACAAATACTACTTGCATTACCGAAGAGCTTCATCTATTAATATCTATTAGACGACACCGGGGCTCTAATGATGGCCTGAATATCAGAGAAAATCCTGATCTTACCTACAGATCTTCGATTTCTCAGCATTTTACAGAAAAAGATCTGCTTTAGATATTTCCAACGTAATTCGGATGGTATTGATAAGTATAGTATTTTCTGACTCTTTTTTCAAAAGGCTGATATTTGTAGGGTGTACAATTCAATGTGGCGTTCTTTTGATAAAATAAGCACTACGCAACGGTTACAGGCTGAATCTAATAATACATTGGTAGACATTACGGTACATCTGACTAGTGGTGTGGTCCTTTTTACTTTGCCTGGTTGTAGCGAACAACCACGAAAACTAAATCAAATCATATCCAATGTTATCACAATATTTATGGCATCATATTGCCAGGCTTTTTTTCCCTCGCTCCTCTAGAGAGCATATTGGCTTTCCAAAAACATTCATTGCTTCTTTCAGTTTCATTAATCAAGTCGATTTTCAAACTAACAAAACGATTAGTCTACTGTAGATCGTCTCAATGTGCTTGTGTATTGGTGAAGATCCTTGCTAAGTGGTAGTGGTGAAGGTTACTTAGCAATGTATTTTTTTCGTAATAGGCGTGTTCTTCTGTTTATTCGTCTGATGTCTGTCAACATCGCCAGAGGTAAGCTGGAAGGTAAAGGGGGCTTCTTTTATTAAATCGTCGACACTAATTTTTTCGTCGGGATATTCTGTTGTTGATTCGAACGTGCGTTGCTTGTGTTGTTTCCTGCAATCTAACAGCTACTACCCCATTACCAAGCTTAAATAACTTCGGCTTTCATATTCCTTTTCTATTAAATTTTACATTAATTTGTAATTCCTTTGTTGCTTTCACCTTTCAAGTTAATTCTATAAAATTCCCTTTTAATCTCCTCCTCTCTTGTGTTGTAATTAAAAAATCTAGAGTTTAATAATAATAACGTAATCAATTAAATTAGGTTAGGATATAGAGTGAAAAATTGATGACAAATCTTCTTTAATTATAATTAATTTCCTCCAAAGTTTCTATCAAACCATCCTAAAGCATTGCTAAGGCTCTGCACTGTAAATTGAAATGTGTTGCTGCTTCCATTGCTCTTTTTGCAAAGAGTAGCCTTTGATTGCAAAGTGCAAATGGTTGTTGGTAGGGTTGAATGCCTGGGCTTATTTAGTCTTTCATTTTATAAATTATAGAGTTGGTTGTGAAATTTGTGGAATTCTTTTAAGGATGACCAAAGAGTAGAAGTGTCTGTGTGAGTTATGTGAAGTCATAGAATGAAAAATGTTTGCTTAATGGAAACTAATTGAAAGATGGAGGAGAAAGTTTATTAATAAAGTGTTGAAGAGAATCTATGAAATAATGAATTTAGTTTTAATTAAAAATTGAAAAAAACAAACTGCGATCCCGGGGATTCATGGCGCCATCCGCATTAATTATATGGTCCTTCATAATTTTTTCGAGCTAACTTTAACTTTGAAATCCCAATCTCGAGAACTACGGTGTAACAGAGCAGAGTCTCCTACTATTGAGGTCTACATCGATGGCTCTAAAGTATTGGTTCTGAAGAGGAGGAAGAGACTATCTTTCTCTTTATAAAAGGTAGTAGCTATTGTTACTAAGCAACGGAAGTTCCTGGTCTCATTTATTGTAATCTTTTTCTGAACTTTCTAAGATAAGAGTTGTCTCAATAGCGGGAGTTATGGTTTCCTCCGGACACTGTTTGATACCAATATTGTAGCATTGTAATGAGCCCAACTTCTGGCCTAAGTGCGACCTTATTCTTCAAAAAGGATTCGCTACCTAACCTAAGCTGATGCTTAAAGATAATTTTTGAAAATTCATTCAAATATTGTTACATATTTTCTAAGTTGTAAAAACATAGCTTGGATAATTCCATGAAAGGTAATTAACCTTTAAGCTTAACTTTTTAATTTTTTTTCTTAATGATAATTAGGTTTGTGAAAAAAGGCGTTTATTTGAGCGATGACTTCTCTTATTTTGTTAATCTTCTCACCCAGTCATTTCTTAAAATTTTAAAATAGTCAGTAGTTATTATTGGCAAAATTTACAGAGAGTGCTGGTATAAGTAGCAATCATATGCTTGCATTCCCACATTATCATGAAACAGTATTTATTTCTTCGCTAGCGCAGATACCATATCCAAATATTAATGCCAAATGTATGTACCCACTCGGCTAAAATGCCTACAAGCTCAGCCCACTTACTCACTTACAATCTTCAATCCAATCGTTTGATTACAATAAGTTTATCGACTATATTTGGTGTAGTTTGCGCTGGTACGACCAACTTTATTCAGCTGAACATTGTCTAACTATCGTAGTTGATGTTATTGAATCCCCATAGCATTTATCAAATCTTTTATTGATTTTTGTCAGCTGCTTATGTATGTATGTCTGTATGTTACTTACTAACTTCTACTTATTCTATCACTGAAATACATAAAAAGCTTTAGTCCCCAAATACATAAAATTTTGCTCCCTAATTTATAGTAAAAATCAAAGTTCACTGCAACGAGTCATTAAATGGGAGTAACTTTATTCAATCTTTATGGAATCTTTTCGTATAATCGATTTCAAAGCCATAAAGCAAATAAAAAACTCTAACGTCTCAGGCATACGCTATTTCTTTTTCCCACCTCTCTCTCTCTCTCCCGTTCTACTTACTCTTACTCAATAGGAGAAGAATAACAACACATAACCAAAGAGAGGTAGAAGGAAACAAGAATATTTAAAAAACTTTACGACTGTAATTACAATATAATTAAACTTTTAAACATACTCTCCCTTCCCATCGCTCCTAAGTCTTTGCTACTTTTATTTTTGCTGTTAAAGAGATTACAAAGTTGGTCAGTAACAGTGTTACCACAATTTTTTTTAAAAAAACTTAAAAGTGTGGAGAAAGAGCTGCCTTTCAAGTGAAAAAATTATGCATATATAAAAACGTAAGACATTTACATATTTATTACATTTATTTCATAGTGTATTTTAATATGAAGCATGACACTACAAATTACATGTGATATACATAACTGATATGATATAATGACACTGCGCTCGAAAAGCGGGGCACCCGACAGGTAAACCAAATTCGAGTATGCTGAATCCAGTAATGCTAACCGTTTGTTTTTTGATTAGCTCTTGTTTTCGAGATAGACAAATCGTTATTTCGGAAATGGAGGAGGTTGCACAACATACATATATTTGCGTAACTCAGAAACTGTTTAGTTTAGTTTTATTTTTCCCCGTTACTCCTCTTGGGAGCATATGTCTTGCGCAAAGCATCACCATCTACCACGGTTTACTGCTGTTGACTTTGCTTCCTCTCATGTTAGATTGTGCGTCTCCAAGTGTTTTTGCTCGACCACCATTTCTTGAGCCTTGAGGATTTCGCTCGAGTGACATTCTGGTGATACTGGACTTTTTCGTATGGTTTGACCGATCCATCCCCACTTTCTGTTTCAGTATGAGTTCCTCATAAGTCATGCTCCACAGTCCTGTGTTTCTTATGGTGTTAGGGCAGAATATTCTGCATATAATTCTGAGGCACTTGTTAATGAATACCTGGAGTTTCTGTGTGTTGTTATTCGATACAAGCCAGGTTTTACTGCCATATAGCAGTACTGATTTAACACATGAGCTGAATATTCTGAGCTTAGTCCGTTTGGATATATGTGAGCTTCTCCATACTGACTGCAGTTGTCCAAATGCCGCTTTGGCTTTATTGAGCTTATTATATACGTCTGTTTCTGCGCCACCGTTTGTAGTAATTGTACTTCCTAGATAGCAAAAGCTATCTACATACTCGACTGGCTGACCCAGTTGCATGATGTTTTCCGTGCTCGTATTGTTTGTTCTACGAGCCAATCTTTCTAGGTCCTCCAATTTCGACTGCATATTGGAAATCTTATGCGAGAGCAGACAAATGTCATCCGCATAGTCCAAGTCATCGAGTTGGCGTGAGAATCTTCATGTGATCCCTCTTCTTTTCGAATAGAGTTTGCTCTTTATGTCATCCAGCACGATCATAGCTGAGGTGATAGTGGGCATTGGTGTAGAATGGTTGGCTGATGTTACGTTGTGAAGAATTGATGTTCTGCATCCTCATACATCGCTCCGATCATTCTACTGAGGTTAGTTTAGTGAATACTCTAAAAATATTTAACTTCCACACTAAAATTACCTTTAAGTAAAGCTTTAAAGCTTTTTCTAAACTACGCAGTCGTCTTAGATACATGAATTTTTTTGGCAGAAGGTAAGTGGGATCACATTACTATGTAAATACGTACGTATGAGTGATATTTTATTAGTGAAGCTTAAATATCACTCATATGTACGTACTTACGTAGTATGTATGGTAATGTGAACTACTGTTCCTTTGCAAAAAAAATTATATTCTAAAACGACTGCAAAACTTTCTTAAACATAAACGTCGTATCACACATTGTGTGCATTCTCTTTTTCTTGGTGGTGTTCAGTGGTGAAAAAAACGATAATTACATTAAAATGGATACAAGGAACCTAATCACAGTCATATTAAGCAAATGGGGTAAAATTCGAACTTCAGAAATTGTATTAAAAATAACAAAATTGAAAGCAAAAAACTGAATATATGAAAACGGGGAATTCTACACAAGTTACAGGAAAACTTGCTCACTGCTTAAAAAACTGCAATATACACATAAATCTGTACATTTGGCAACGCTGGTAAATAATAAGTGAACAAAATAAAAAAAAAGTTAAACATATATATTAATAATAAATTAAGCTCTCTAATATACCCACACAAACATATATTTACTAACACACACTCACTATAACATAAAAAAAGAAAACAAATTTAAAACTGTAATTTGACTTTAATTACAACAAATAAATTTTCTTGGCAAAACTTAATGCAAATGAATGTGTTTATCAGCAAAAGAGAGAGATGAAAGAGGGAGAAAGTATTCATATGCCTTCTTGGTTCTCCTATAAGTACATGTACATTTGAGTTCATAGAAAGAGTAAAAAATGGTAAGAAACTTTAAATATATTCTACAAAATGTCAAGAATTTTGAGTATTTGATGGAATTGTCTTTTGCTGGAGGCATTGTTAATCGCTTAAGTGTCAATATCATTTTACAAAGTTTTGTCGAAAAAACATTTTTTAATGACGCTTAGGTCGGGAAATTGAGCAGCCCAGATCATAAATTAAATCTCATTATTTTGCAAGCACACCTTTGCTAATTTTCTGGTATTTTTCTGTTGGTTGTTGTGCTGTGTTGTTAGACTCAATTTAAAGGCTTCTTTTATTCCGCGTATGGTAGTATGACATCTTTTATTTTATTCACTTATAATGACTGATTCATGTAACCTTTTATTTGGTGCAGTGGTCAAAGAAAAACATCCCAATATCATTACTTTAGTACTTTTTTGGTTAACTATTTTTTTGAGTGTTTTTTTTTACAGTTACTGCGCTAAAGGGTAAATTAAGTTGATTTTGAAACATATTGGATCATGTAGAAGGAACACTTTCGCTCTTGAGCTATATGATGGTTTGCTGACTTCGATGTTTTTTGGTACCAGCGTAATTGGTACCGCAATCGTATACACTCAAGCGTAAGGGCAACGGTATTAGCTGTTCAAAGTAGTACTTGACCCAATACGAATGAAATTCAAATAAAATTCTAATGAAATTTTTACTAAAAGAACAATGCACCAAAGA
Source organism: Wohlfahrtia magnifica (assembly GCA_023159175.1). NCBI lineage: Eukaryota > Metazoa > Arthropoda > Insecta > Diptera > Sarcophagidae > Wohlfahrtia > Wohlfahrtia magnifica. Next base: position 1,658,527 of record JAKWBJ010000484.1, on the reverse strand, counting down.
TTTCTAAGACAATGTAATTCATATCATTTAAGGATTAATTGCGAAAATTATTTAGATGAAAAACTACCTTAACAAGTTCTGTTCCATCAAGTCCATGACCGTCTACTTTCTAGTTCAGCGCATTTTAATGAAATAGTTCATCCTTTCAGTTCTATAATTCAGTGCTTAATCAATTTTTTGACGATTTCACCCACAAAGATTCTGACAAAACTGCCACCAAAAAAAAGTATGTCAAACATATGGCTGTAAATAAATATTATTTATTTTTATTATTTATTAAAAGTAAGTATATACAGAGTGTAACTATATTCAATTACAAAATTCTTTCGTTTCACAATATTTATCTACATTAGACGAAACATTATCTGTAGTAAGCCCGATTGACATTGTATTTAAAACTGTGAATGTCGTTCATCACATATATGGTTAGTAAATATTATTAAAAACAAACTTCATTCATAATGAGTTTTCTATAATTTATTTATACAATTTTGCAAAATTAAGACCATTCAGATTATATCGAGCATCCCGCTTATACGAGGACGGATTGACATTGAAGCTACTTAGTGCTAGATCGCAGCACAAAAACAAAAACTTTTCCTTTCTTAGAAATTGCGATCTGTCAATCGTCAGCTGTTAAAATTTTAGCCAAATTCATCGATTAGTTTATTTGTTGTAGTCGTTTGAAGTAAGCAACTTTTGTGTTTCTTGGAAAATGGAAAAAAGTGAATTTCGTGTAGTGATTAAACACTATTATTTGAAAGGCAAAACGGCGAAAGAGACGAAAGAAAAGCTTGTTAAACATTACGGCGAATCTGCTCCGTTAGATTATATGGTAAAATATTGGATTGCTGCAACAATATCATCAACAGGAAGGCCAAAAGAGGTGGTTACTAAAGAAAATATCAAGAAAATCCTCGATATCGTTATGAATGATCGCCGGGTCAAAATGGTCAAAATACGTGAGATTGCTGAAATGGTAAACATATCGTATGAACGTCTGTTCAACATTTTGCATGAACATTTGCATATGAAAGAGCTATCGTCAAGATGGGTGCCGCGTTTGCTCAGATCATTTCACAGCGGTGTTTGGACATGATAATGCATAATCCTGCTAATTTTTAACGTACATTAATAACTGTTGATGAAACGTGGGTCCACCACTACACACTTGAAACCAAAAATCAATCAAAGCATTGGGTAGAAGCTGGTAGAAGTGCTCCGAATAAGGCGAAGACAGCGAAATCGGCTGGCAAGGTTGTGGCCACTGTATTTTGGGATTCGCACGGAATATTGCTCAGCGATTATCTTGAAAAAGGATCCACAGTCAGAGGAGAGTGGTATCGTGGATTATTGGATCAATTGCAATCAAGGAAAAACGACCACATTTAAACAACAAAAAAGTGCTCTTTCTTCAAGACAACGCACTGGTTCACACAGCATTAGATACGATGCTAAAACTACGAGAAATCCACTTCGAATTGGTTGTTCATCCACCTTATAGTCCAGATTTAGCCCCTAGTGACTTTTTCCTGTTTCCGAACTTGAAAAAGATTTATCTCAAATGAAGAAGTGAATACCGAAACTAATGCGTATTTTGAGCAGTTCCCAAAATCGTATTATTCAGATGATATAAAAAAATTGGTAAATCGTCTTACTAAGTGTATTGAGCTAAAAGGAAATTATGTTGAGAAATGAATGGTTTTTGAAAAAAAAATAAATGTTTTTTTCCTACTTAGGTAGCTTCAATACCAATCCGCCCTCGTAGATAGTTGTGGTTTACCAAGGTAGCAAATTCTGTACGAATTAAATATTTGCAAGTACCAATAAAAGAAAAAAGTATTCTCTGGTTCACCAAATATACAGATCAGACAGGTATCAGTAGATTTATTTATAAATCTTCTAGCATTTAGATTTAGCAATCCGCCCATTGCTTTTATTATTATACTTATAATACTTAAAGAGAAGTTTTTAGTTACGAACGCTATGTCATTAAAATTAAGTTGGGAATAGAGATCATGACGCAGTAAGTTCGTTGCGTTTACTATGTAATTTTCGAATCGATTTGTTTTAAGCAATTTTGATATAGGTTTCCAGTAGGCACACAGGGGTATTTCATTGTTTGGAGGAGTAACCCAAAGTACATACTAACGACTTTTTGCCCAGTAAACATTTTGTGTTATTGCACTTTCAGCCTAGATACGTAAATGGTGCTGTTCGAGATATAGTACTTTGTTTATGCAATTAAGATGTAGCTTTATAGTAGATAGGTAAAGAGAGTCCAGGCCAATAAAAAGAACGAACAGTTTTTCACTTCCTCATATTTCTCGTATCCTCAAATTTGTGCATGATCGATCTGAAGGCAGCACTAAATAATTTTATCTTGCTATGTTTCGAAATTCGTGGACTAGTAATTTATTCAGACCAAGTGGCGCATATTGCTAATTTCGAAGCAGATAATTTGCTGATCAAATGTGTTTTGAAGTCAAGTTATAAGTTATTATTATTCCAATATAATTGTAATCATTTACAATTTCAATATTCTGAGTTCCGTAGTGAAAGATAATCGTGTGCTTGAACGAAATATTAGAAGTTTAGATTTATCGAAATTTTCTTTTAAGCTGGATGTAATGGGTTCGCCATCTAAATTTTTTCTCAACTAGTGCTTATTTCGTGAATGGTAACTCTTAGCAAGGAGTGGCCGTTACAGTCAATGGCGATCGTTGTCGGGCCATGTTGAACGAATTTTTGCTCACAAAAATTGAAGATTAGGATATTAGCAACATTTGGTTTCAACAGGACGGCGCTACGTGCCACACAGCCGAAGCTACACTTGATGTTTTGTGCCCTGTTTTTGAAGAATGCATTATCAGACGCATAGCTGATATCGTTTGGCCACCTCGGAGCTGCGATTTGATACCGTTGGACTATTATTTGTGGGTGCCGTCCAAGATAAGTGTTACGCCAACAAGCCAGAGACAATTGACGCTTCAAAGGACAATATACGTGAAGCCATTGGTGAAATACAACTGCACACAATCGATCATGTCCTTAAAAATTGAACCGATCGTGTAGGCTACTGCATGGCTAGCCGAGGCAGCCATTTGAATGAAATTATTTTCCATTATTAACCGGAAAGATTGTACTTACAATTAAAAAAAGAAATTTGAGAAAATATTCAATAGTTTTTTTTATAGCATTTAAAAAAAATGTATTGGCGGACCCTTTAGAAAATTATAAAAATAAGGCATGGATCATTTGCTGTAATCCTTCCGACAAATCCAATAAGATTACTTTATCATTCGCATAGAGTACAGTTTTTGTCATTTATTCTGGCCTTACTCACTCCACCAGGCAACCCTTCAAGTAAGTCTTTAGCATAGAGCGAAAATAATAACGGACTTAAAAGCATTGATTTTCTCTAAAATCAACCTAAAGAGCTATGGAGAGCGTATTGCCCTCCCAGATGAGGCTTTCTGTATTTTCGTATACACTTTGTAAAATTTGTACCGTTTTAGTTGGCAGCCCTAGCCTGGATATTTTACAAAACAAGCTATCAAAGGCACATGAAAAATCAAAAAATATTGTTAACAGTAGACTAATGCTAAATTCAGCTTGATAGTCGGTTAAAATATTGTTATCAATGCATTCCATTCTTCTTAGCACAGCATTAAAGTGGTGATCAATAACTGCCATGAAAAGAAATATAAACGAAAAAGGAACACGAACTATAGAGCTAACAGAGTTCATTGTTTCAGCAGATAGATACGATAGGTCAATTCTATGCACAAAAATGAAAAGCAACAGATAAGTCGTATGAACCAAAAAGAAACATGAAGAAAAGGGCATCATGATCAAAAAAAAATTATAAACGAAGAAGAAACATGAACGAAAAAAAAACATGAAATATGGAGCTAAAAGAGCTTATTGTTTCTGCATATCTTATTATGGTGATGCTGCTTGTATATGTTATTTATGGGTTAGTATTTTCAACTGTTTTCTTCAATCATTTTAACACAAAAGAAATATGAGCGAAAAATCCTTAACTACAAAGAAACACGAACTACGGATCTTGGAAAGATCATTATTTTGACCAGCTTTCTTAGTTCACTTGTATGAAGAGTTCAATGGAATCAGCTTAAGAAGTATCCAACTTTAACGCGTACATACTAGTTATGTAGTAACAATGACAAATCAATTAACTTCTATTATTGTAAACACAACTGTATATGTAATTATACATTGTATTTAAGTATCCTTATAAATACTTGTATTTTAGTTAGAATCGCTGTCATTTTGCGTTGTTTTTGTTTTTTTTTTTAGTCATATGGCATTTTAACCACAAATTCCTGTGTTGTGGTGAAAAAGGTTCCCAACTTTGGCAAATTGAAATATATGACCGTTAACACTGAAACAATAACAATAACGCGACCAACAATAACAACAGCAGGACAACTAAAAACCAATACATATCTACCATACCTGGCATTTCACAAGTTGAACAAAAGAGCAAAGAATTTTTATAAGTGATAATGACTTTGAGGTAAAAATGAGAAAAAATAAACGGACGCAGATAAAGAATAAATACACACACATACATACACAAACATAATAGTTCAGTGTTGCCACCAACAGCTTTATGGCTTGCACACAACCGGCATCAAAATTACGCATATAAAATAAGAAAATTACATACAAAATTCTGGTTTTACAAATATTATAACGGGAGTTTATTTAACCGTTTGGGTTTTGCAAATTAAATAACACAGAAAATTTTGCAATGTGTGCCTGTCATGTTTTTTTTGAAAATTTTTCATATAATTGTTGCCTAAAGTCCATCGTAAGTTCCAATTCAGCTATAATTTTTTCAGCATGTCACCAATGGCAGATGCAATGTTTTTTCCAGGGCTGAATTTCTCACTCGCTTGTTCACAAACATGGAAAACTTCACGTATCCCCCTGCAATCAATACAGTGGGCTCAAATCGCCAATGATGTGGTCCAAAACGTGAGATTAATTGCTCACCAAACTCTCCTCTCAATAGGTTCATAGTAACACTTTGATGAGACCAACCAAACCAATTCTCCAACCAAAATTCAATTCTTTTTTTTTTGGGTAAAAAAAAGCTAATAATAAAAGCCCAATTGTTGTCAAAGGCTATGTGTAGACATACCGCGATATTAATCATAGGCAATATTAATTAAATTAATCAGCAGCAATATTCTTCTCTCACTCTTCGCATACGGGTTGGTAACTTTTGAAAATAGTGCAAAATTTAGTCACAATAGCTTGAACAGCCTGCTCGGTTGATCCATTATAACGGCAATCAAATGGAAATAATTAACGAAAACTATTTCTCACACAACACAAATTTTAATAAGAAAACTAAATGAAAGGGTTGTTCTTTTATTAGTCTATTTATGGTGAAATGGCAAACCTTACTAAGAATTTTTGGCATTGCTACATGTCAGTACAAAACCAAATAGCAAAAAAAATCATCCGTTACATACATGTATAATATAGCGATTAATGAAATCTATAGAACAAAAAGCAAAATTCCACACAAATTACACATAAAGACACAAAATATGTGCAATTACATATAGGGTGGCAACACCTTAAGCAATTTCAAGCCTAGAAAAAATTATTTTGACTGAAAGTACAGTAGAGCGCACCCTGCTGTAAAAGAGCACACAAGCAGATAATAATAAACAAAATCTCTTCAAATTTAATGAACATTTTAGCGCTGACAAATCTGGCTTTATCTGTTCCAGAGAATTTTAATAATTTTTTTCAATACATTTTATTACCAACAACGGCACATCAGTTTGATAATGGTAAGAAGACGGAGTGTAGTTGCATCACTGTAGCCAATTGTTGTTAAAATTATAACAAAATGAAATACAAAAGTAAGGAGATGGAGAAGCAGAATTGGAATGCATGTGTAGGAGCAGTATGTACGAGAATGTTTGACACAAAAGGCCATAAAATTTGATTTACGTTTAGTATTATTAAAACCGTTTTTGTTTTTTTGTCTTCTTCTTTCTATTGTTGTTGTTGCTGGAAAAATATTATAAATTCTGATTTTGGATTTTTAATATCACTTCTACCATTTTATTCCTTTCCTCTTTGTGGTCTGCATTTTTATTTAAAATTTATCTTTTAGGAGTGTATTACCGTAAAAAAATAGCAAAAATGAATAAATAGTCAGCCACAGCCCAGCCCATCCCTTGTCAACACAAAATTTTCAAATATACTCGTATGCTTTATTTTTTTAAATAAATTTTTTAATATCGGCAACGTTGACAACGAAAACTACAACGACAACGTAGTTGGTTGGCAATAATCCTTTTTATCAAATTGTATGCATCTAGGAAATGGTAAAAAAGGGCCACTAATATGATAAAAATATTAACAACAACAAAAGAACCAATTCTATCTTAAGCTTGGTGACATTAGTGACTCACATTGGGGAAAAGCTAGCTACAGTCAAGTCTTAGATTATAAAAACGAAGACAAGCGTTTTACCTCTTTTTTCGAAGGAAAAGCACATATCAACTAATTTGTAATTTAAAGGTATTTATTAAATTAAATTTTTGCGTCTTTGTAATCTTAAATCAAGCACTTTAATCAGTGAATTGATTTTCTAAAAATTGTCCTGATAATCTTAAATTTTTTTGCTTGTCAACTAATCTTTAAAGAACTTAGTTTCTATGACAGAATTCTTGTAAATTTCTATTGAAATTAAGGGAACAAGAAACAAGATAAGACCATTTATATGACTGGTTAGTAACGTGCTAATCAATAGTAACTTAAGAACTACGACAGTTAAGAGCGGACAATCAATTTGTTTTGGCAAGACATTTATCTTTCAACATAAATTGCAAAATATAACATTATTTTATTGAAGTTGGTATTTGTCAACGATCTCCAGCAATAAGCTCAATTTCTGGATAAATGGGTACGTAAGCAAACAAACCATATGAATTCTGAAACAGTTACTGTTTGTTGTGGATTATGGGCTTGCGGTGTCATCGGTAAATACTTCTTCGAGAACCACGATTAAAGGCGAGCGCTTTAGATCGGTGATCGCCAACTTCTTCTGGTCATCAAGGACATGTAGTTTAAAAAGGACGGCACAACATATCACACATCTCATGACGCATTGGACGTTTTGCACTAGCGAGTTGAGGAAATCATGGATATCAGATGTCACTTGCAACCGGATTTCTTTAACAATAGAATTTAAACTGCAGCTAAACATTAACAATACTGTGAGAAAATAGAATAATACTATGAAGCAATACCAATAGCTGGTGAAACAAATAAAAAAGCTGAAAGAAGAGACAAAAGAACGATCGTGAAAAGTCTAGCAACAATGGCCGAAGATATATAGGGAAACTACAAAAACGATTGACTGTCTGACAAATAGAAAGTGTAATAGTATACTACTAAAGAACCCTGATGCACAAAGATGTAGAGAACATTTTAATAAAATCAGTAAAGTCATAAACGCTACTGAGGGCAGCGAAATAGTTCAGAACAGCTGTGCAGAAAAAAACTTAAGAATACTGTAAGAACTTTTCAACCTGAATGAAGCGATTGGAAAATTAAAAAATAATAAGACGGCAGCTGAAGATGGATTAATAAAGGAAATTTATACGCGTTGACATCCAATCTGCGGCTGCACTTTTCAGCCTCGTATCAGAACACGTCCGTATAAAAGGAAGAAGAGCTTCCTTCAATGTGTCAAAAACTACAGAGGAAGCACACTGCTTAACACAATATACAAGATACTTGATAAATCTTTAAGTCTCGTTATTCACTAGAATTGCGAACTCCCAGTATCTACTGTTCTCGAATTCAAGAAAGTATTTGATACCATTAGATAGACTGCCATACGGAAAACATTAAGTGGAAATGAAATGCCACAGAAAATAATTCGAATAATTAGAAAGATGGCTGCAGTTCTTGACAACGAGATCATCAGTCAACCTATCCACACCATTGCTGGAGGATGTCGAGTATCGCGGTGGTTGGCATTATTTGTTTAAAGGAAGGGGAATAACATGGAAGCACTCACTTCAACTTTAAAATTTGGACTAAGCAAATTTCTCATCCATATATAAGAACGGATTTTTAACAGGAATCAAAGATGATGGTGATTGTCACACTGGTCTGAGTTATTCCAAAGCCTGATCAGCTCTCATGGCGCGTTTTAAGACATACTTCCCAAATCCAAATACTTCCCAATCCTGGAGTTGGATGTTTTGAATAGAAAATAGTCTGTTGCACGTGGCATTCACTTTCTTTACCTTATTTTTATTTATTCTGAAGCCTACTATTGCAGATTCATTTTTCAACATTTAAAGGCTTTCTACCATATTCGGCTCACTATGTGTCAAAAGACATATGCCCTTTGCCCATGTTATTGCTCGCCGCCTAATCTCGCATTAAATCTTCAATATACAATTAAAACTAAAAGACTTAGAAAGCAGGCTTCCAACGCTGGACTTGAGATAAATATCAAGAAAACCAAGGCCATGAGAATCAACATTAGTAGCACGGAAAACATCATGCTTTCAAGGTCAACTTGTCGAATATGTGGATAGCTCCTACTATCTACGACGTACATGGACTACAAATGAACACAATGTAGACATAGACAATGGGCTCAATAAATTGAGAACCTTATTTAGATGATTGCAATCAATCAAATGCTTCAGAATATGCTGGCCTAACACCCTACATAAGTAACACAGAACTGTGGAGCATGACCAGTGATTAATCCATACTGACGCAAATAAAGAATAGGAAGAGGAGATGAATCTGTCATTTTATCACAAAAAAATCTTGACAGTATTAACAAGATAATACTCGAGTGGTGTGTTTTAGACTCGAAAATTGAAATCGATCAAGAAACGCCCAGAAACCCACATAATCCAAGAAATAAGACAAAACACTAACATGAGAAAGAGCAAAAACAGCAGCTGTGAACCGTGTAAGATGGAAATGCTTTGCGGATCAAATTTTTCCAAAAGGACAAACGAAAAAAAAGGCTTTGCTATGAAAAGTATTTTGTAAGAACTGCAACTCGATGGATAATTACAAAATTGAATATTCCTTATATAAGAAAATAAGACAAAAAATTTTTGAAATCTTCCTTAAAATACCTTCCTTAAAATGCCATTAACTAGCAAACACCTGCTTTAAAAGACCACTGCATATGCATGAGTAAATGCATGGCTTAGAAAATGAGAGGGAGTTTTTTTTCGTTTTATTAACGTGGCCAATAACTATAAGCATTTTTATTTATTTATTGCTATTTAAACAATTTCTTTTTTTATAGTTTGTTTCCTTATTTTATTTTTAATGTGTTCACTTGAGCCACTAAAATTCTATTAAAAACATGGTTTAGTTGTTTTTTTATAATGAAATGAACATGAACAAACACAAACAAATAAAATGTAATAAGAGTGTGGGGGGGGAGGAGAGTGAGGAGAGACCATAATAATGATAACAATGAAAAACAACTACAACAATGAAAAACGTTAATCTAAATGAAGAAAAAAGCAAATAAATTTATAAGTTTTGCTTGTTTTTTTTAACGTGTCAGTTATATGTTTTCGTTGAAGAAAGGAAGTCGCTTTCTGCCTCTTCCCTCTGTTAAGTTTTCATTTGCTGCTTTCATTTTCAAGAAAATGAAACCACAACAAAACAATTCTTATTGGAGTAGAAAGCGGACAGGGGAGAATTTCAGTGCTATGGGTAGGTGGTGATAAGTGTTGGCTTTTACAGCAACATTGCCCGAAAACATAGGAATTATTTTTGCATAAATAAAGACAAAAATTTGTTGTTGTTTGAGTACTTTTAGACAAATTAATAGAGATGTTAACAAATACAAAAAGCTAAGCTGGTGGGTAATACGTCAACCCCCTCGCAGATAAGAAACGATAAATTATCATATATAACGGCTGTGCCATTCTGAATTGAAATTCCAAAAGTGAAATATAACAAATAACTTAGTAAAGCATTACTACGTTTATTTTTTTGTATAAAAATTGAAAATTAAAAAAGAAAACTGCATTAAAATTCGTTTATTTGTTAACGGTCTTTGAACATGGAAATTTAGGAAAACAAAAGTGGCCACAAGTTTTTTATTCCTTTGTTTATACAACCACCACCACACGCTCATTCGAAAATTATATCAGAAATATCTGCTTTTTGTTTAGCTGTGAAGCTTATTATGGTTATTTTTGTAACGCAATTTTCGATGATATCTTTGTGCCCTGGAACTCATACAAGAAGTACCTTCAAATGATCTGAATCTTCCTGCATTCATGAATAGGTATAGTAAGGTGTCGCTTCTAAGGGACTTGATTGCAGCCTGTCAGAAAATTTTCAGGGATAATTCTGCCACCCAATAAGCATTGCAATAATCAATAAAGCCATGACTGGTTTTCCGCCTGAAATACACTGCAGTGGTTGGGCAACTTATAAAACTGTTTAATATCAGAACTCCTTATGAATATGCCACAGCCCACTCTTCCCATCATTCTAAAAGCGTCAGTATAGACCTCAAGGCATTTCGAATAAACTCTACAACGGATCTTGAATTCAAGATATATGTAGTCGGCTAGGTCTCCAAGGATCCCAGCGTGTCCGTAGTTCAGATTTATAGGAGTTGACTGCATATAGTCAATAGAAGCAGACTGATGCATAATGCACTGGAGATCAGGACAGTTGCCTATTTGCGCGCCATATCTATCAGCCGACAATTATACTGATACTTGTACACCGTCCATTAGACATAAGTACCGCAGAATACAGTAGATTTCGCCACAGCGTTATAAAGCCAACAGATGTAAAGCGCTATGGTCGACTTCTTCATTATGTTCTCCCTCCAGTTGAGCTTGGGATCAATAATAAACCCCAGATACTTCACTTTTGTGTACAAAGAGGGTTGAACGCGACCGCATAAAAGTAGATTTTTTGCATCATCTGGTGAAGATTCCTCTTCACATCCGTTTTGTGAACATTGTTGACTAGACTACACGTAAGCACCATTCTGTCACAAGAGGTCCACATTAACCGAGCCTACCTACAGATATTTTAAAGAAAGAAACTGAATATACTGATTTTAATGGGGCCCAGTGAAGCTGTGAAAGAAACCGCGTTGATTAATTATGCACAGGCTCCCGATGCCATAACTGCATATATTTCAGCCCAAAAAACGCTATATTCACATGGAAGACGTTGAGAGATACCTATCCCAAGCTCGACACAGAAAGCACCAGATACAACATTTCCGTTCAGAAACAAACAAAACATAAATATAAATATGTATGTATAGGTGAGTTTGAATATGTTGGTGTTTGTATGCATTTTGAGTAAAATTATCTTTTATTTTAAGCATTACTTAGCCATAATATTTTTATAGAATAATGCGCCAGGATGTTTTGTTTTATGGTATCGCCTGCATTTAAATTATTACTGCGATGATGTTGAAGGTGATGACGATGATAATGTCCTATAAAATTTAACGACATTGTAATGGTCTTTTGAATTTTTCTTATTTCCTTCTTATTTTGTTTTTATAGAAAATATATTGGCGTTTACTACTAATTTTTGCATTTTTTTATTTTTACTTTCTTTGCTTTACTATGACTGCACAATGAAACCATTAAATTTTATTGACAATTTTTCTGTTTTCTTATTGTTTCTAAATTTATTAAAGATATTTAAAGAAATTTTATTTTTATATCTTTTTCTTGGAAATTCCGATTTGAAAGCTTTGGAAAAAAAGTTTTTTTTAAATGGTCAAGGCTTACAAACTCGAATGCCTTCGCTTTATTTTATGTTTCAATATCTATCGATTATTTCAATTTGATACTTTTCTTTTAAACTTTAAAGACAATTTCAATAAAAAGATTATTATTTGTGGCAGCAGCAATGAATGTGATCATTAAGGCAATTATTTTATTGCGCTTAATGTAGCCTATAAGCTGGCAATTATGATGAAAATTTAAAAATCAAACATTAAACATCTGGTCAGGACGAGTAAATATAAATCAATTCGTCTTAGGAATTCAAAATATTAATGATGTAGAGCAAATTAACTCTAGGAACACATCATTCGCACAAGAAATGCAAACTTAAATAATAAAATAAAATTTTTACGTCGGTTTGTAATCAATGCTTTGAAGACCTTAAGAATACATCTTATGGGTAGCGTGGGCGGTCCCAGAATTAGTTGACCAGATGTACAGATGACGGTATGCTATAGAAAAATTACATTGAGAAAAATTACTTTGATGAAAAGTGACAGCCTTATAAAACATGTGTTTAAGGTTTAAAGGCTTTTATTTTAAAAGTTTCACTAAAACTTTAGTATTAGCTGAACTGCGATTCTACTCTGGGGGAGTCTACCTCTTCGTTTACGACTATAAAATACTGGATGGCAGAGTTATGAACGAGCTCTGTGTGCACACACAGTGGCAGTGCGTCCAATGTAGAGGCGGTTAAGGAAATTCACAAAATGTTATTGGATGATGGTCGGCTAATGGTTAGTGAGCAAACTGGAATGAAAAAGTGCTTTATACGCAATGGAACAAAAATTCCGAGGTAAAATTTTTTAAGTAGAGTGTTAAACCGCTGATACATTGGCAAACATTTGTTTGCAACCTCGTGTATGCATGCGTGAGAAGTAAAAAAAAATTAGCCACACGTATACGTTGCATGTAAGTTCTCCATGTATGCGATTGAACTGGATTGTAAGAGCCGTGACCAAATAAAGTGAAGACATCTAAAGGCAAGGTCATGGCGTGTCTTTTTCAGGATGTGCATGGCAGAACTGTTATTGATTATCTTCATAGAAAGATAAACAATCAATGGTGATTATGGTTTTAACTGATTGAAACATTTAAGTAATGAAATTAGTGGTAAATTGACGCATTTGACGAAGAAGAAATTGTTGTATCATCAAAACAATACACCAGCTTACATCTGCATCATTGAGATGACTGGCTGGGTGATGAGAAATTTGCCAACAATTAAAACATAAATTCTGTGGTTGATACCTATGAACTAGTATTTTAGTTAGCTAGACAGTTTTTAGTGTGACTTCTTCAATGTTCCAATCCAGCTATCAAGTATAACCCTTACGCCAAACTGGAACTGGCTGGAGGACAAAGACAATTAAGCAGAGAAATCTCGACCGCAGCCGTACCATTCTCTGAAATATTAAAAAGACTTTAGAACCATAAGAATCGAAAAGCTCCTGGCCCCGACGACATCCTCTCTTAGCTAATAAGATATGATGGGGAACCTATTGCAGAACAAGCACGATTCGCGAACCATATAAATATTGAGCGAATTATAATCAGGGAATTCATTGATCCATTGTCACATTTGAAGTGCATTTGATAGAGGTTGTAGACGTTTTCTAAATAAGGACGCTGGTCCTTTTGCAGATTTTACGGAACGAATAAACAAAGTCCGAAATGTATTTCAATTTGACAAATACAAAATTGAAAATCTGTAGCAGTAGCATCGAATCTATACTACCGTGCGGTTGTACACCTGGAGCTCTCATCAAAATTCTCGAGGAAGACCACAAATTTTTCACAATAAATATTTGAAGCAAATTCTCTATATCTTCTAATTCAATTGGGTTACAAATGATCAATTAATTTCAATAACTAACCGTAAACCACTTATGTACTAAATCGCAGACGTATGTAAATGGACATGGATTGGCTATATATTGAGAAGGCCAGTGGATGGCCTTCCATTGGATACACAGGTCTATAGAAATTCTGCAGGCTTCGAAACATCTGGTAACGCATATAAAAAACTAATGCTTATCTTGTATTATGAAATGAAACCAAATAAAGATCTTAGCTAATGACTTAATAAAGTGCAGAAGAGTGTTTTTTGAACCGCCTGAGATGGTTTATTTGAAAGGGAATTTGAAGCTTCTTAACTTGTCCAATGCAATTCAATTCAATGACCATAATGAAAATTATCTCTTTTCTCAGGAATTCGAATTAGTAATGCCCGGTTTTTGTAGCCAAGCACTTTAACCAACAAAACACACCACCCGCAATATAAAATTTAGTCTTCTTCTGAACTTTTTTTCGAAATATAAATTAATATTAACTGACATACTTAACCTGAAGCCATTGAAATTTTTGTTTTGTATTACTTTACCCCCTGCTAACAACTATAATGGAAACAAAATCCAAGATAAATGATACATGATATTGATATAATTTAATATATTTTTGTTGCTATTGCTGTTGCTTTCAATTTCGAATATTCAAGGTATTAACTTAAAAAGAAGCCTACAACAACACTCCTACTTGTGTTAACATAATATTACAGAATTTAGATGGAAATTATCAATTATGGCCAAATAAGCATTAATTTGAAATGCTTACACACCTATGCTTCTACCTTTCCATTTTATTTCTACTCAAAGCCATATACAAATGCATACATTCAGACATACATAATAATTTTGTTTGATCTCATAAACTAAAATTGAAAATTGAAATGGAGAATGATAATAATTATTTAAATTCTTATATACAAGTGCGTTTATGGACATGAGAAATACGTACACGGCTGGCAGGTGTAGTCAGTCAGAAGTACAACATTTTAGCTTGTGAGAGTGAGTGATAAATAATAATTTGCAAATTTACTCATCACAGTGGTGTTGCTTTAAAACACGATTATGATACGCACAGAAAGACATATCGCGCATTCATTGCAACAGTGTCATAAGACAAAAAACGTGATTTTTTAGATAAGTAGTCTAATATATGCGGAACATTGTGATGTATATTGTGTGAAAAATTCTTTGAGATTCGTGTAAAATTATGAGCAGAGGAGCAAAGTGCTTATTCTCATTTCAATGTTAAGTAGTGGGAAATTGAAATTTAAAACAACTCCCTTGAAAAATTTCGGTTTTTGAGTTATGGCACTGCTGCAATAAATGAGCGATATATATAATACATGTATGTGTGTATTTACATTGAAATATTAACAAAATAATGTATCTTACAATGCAATGTAATAAACTCAACCCTTATGCTTACACCCTCAACAGGGTGACGGGGTACCTATCAAAATATATGAAAAATGTAACTTTTTGTTTTTTATGTTTTCTTTATAGTTTAAATAAAGATGTTAATTCTTACCTATCTTGATGAGGCAGTATAATTGATGACAGAAATATTCTGTTTTTCTCACTGTTCCGACCAGTATGTGGTTCTATGAACTTAACGTCTGAGCAAGTAGCAGAGAAATAAAATAACTTGTAATTATATTTCTGCATCGCTAAAATAAATAAACAAAAGCTGCAAGAACAACTATACTATATATATAATATACAAATAACCAAATCTACAACAACAAACATTAGCAGAGATAAAGTAAATAAAAATAACACGGCAACAACAATAATTAAGCAGTAAAGAAAACAAGTAACAGACAATAACAAGGAACAACAAATACTAAGACCTGAAAGAAGATGTTTACATACGCATGGCTACAAAAGAACTTAAAAGAAATTCAAAGAAAGAAATGGAATCTACCTGAAATATCGAGAGGTTCGAGATCTTACGATGCAGCAATCACTTTATGTGTCATAAGCACAGCGAGTGCAGCTTAAATAAAGTAAACCTACCGAGTGCAGTTTGTGTGAAGAGAGTTTATAAGGAGTAAGTTCGTGAAGTGAATTGTGAAGTAAAAAACCAGTTTAGCTGGAGCTAACTAAGTAAAGAGAGTTAAGTGTGGATAACCTCTGGTTGAAAAGGTTGTGATCGAACCTAAGTTATAACTACGATCGGGTTGGAAGATCTTTAAGTAGAAAGATCTGTCGAGTAAATGTTGTTGTTTACAAGATTGTAAACAGACGGAGCAATTAAGAACAGAAAATTGTTATTGCCTGTAAAAAGGTTACAAGCGGTGGTGCACAAACGGTGTTGATAAATGATTTTAATTAAAAACCAAGCACAAAATTGATTTTATTTTAACTACGATCTACGAACTCATAAGTACACGTTTTTAAAAGTATATATTTAAGAGGTTACGAATTTCTTGAGTCATAAGCCCGAAAGATATTAATGCCATACTTTTCTGGATTCGATGGCATGTGTTGTATGAACCGAGTACGTCCTCTACACCCAAACAATTGTTCATCAATAATAATACTCTCGCCTGGATTGTAACTTTTAAATAAACTCTCATAAAGTATGGTCCAAATGTCTCTAATGAAGCACATTTAGCAATTTCAACACGCTTTGCCGAGTTTGTTTGTTATCAAAGCGAATAAAGCGTAAAAGTAGTATACATCAATTATGTAAAATTGCTGCACGAAATAGTGGTAAGTTGTGTGGTTCCCATACTTCAGATAAGAGGCTCAGAGATTAATTAAGGTATTCCGCAAAAAATTAGAATTCCTTCAAAAGCGGCTAACTTTTTTTCTGTAAATGGTATTTGGTGGACAATCACAGGAACTTGGATAATTAATTTCCAAGTTTCTGTTATATTCATTGGTTACTTTTTTTTCTTTCCATTACTTTCGAACAAAATTATGTCACACATCTTCTTGGATAAGATACTTTCAAAAACAACCTGACGCAGGGCTACATCATTGGCGTAAAATATTCTGGATACGGCTTAAAGCGCTCAACGCGTTCCACTCTTACCATAAAGTTGACTGTTAATTTCATGCTCTTCATGGTCATTAGAATCATATGAGTTCTTATCAGATTCAATATATGCCCTTTGCTTCCGGTGATACATCCTCATTTACTGAATCTTGGTATTTGAAGTTATGTTACGCTAAACATTTTTCGCGTTTTAGCATGCAGCTTTCGTATATATGAAGAATATAGTAATACGAAACTGAATATATTCTTTGTGTGGTACCCGGGTACCTTGTTACCCTGTTAAAGGTGTTTTTTTTTTTTACACACATAAATATGTAGTCGAAAAGTTATTTACGTGGCCTGAAATTGAACGACTTTTCTTTAAAGAAAATTAAAATTGACAACATTGTGGTTGAAAAGAGAGAATGTCGGAGAGAAAAATTAAAGAATAAATGATGAACTGCAATTAAAAGTTCATTTAATCTCATTAAAGTTGAAAACGAGTAGAGTTATAACCAACTTGAAATCTTTTTGGTTAATATACACACAACTACAGAAATTGTGTACTAAAACAGAGAAAAGAGAGAAAAAAATGACATGAAAAGAGAAGAAATAAAGAAATAAATTAACATTTTAATAAAATTTAATTAAAACAATTTAACGTGTCCTTTAGTTAACACACATATTCATATAAACGTTTAAGAGCTTATGTATTTGTGTTTTTATGAATGAATGTGTTTATGTATCATTATTGTGTTTCTTCTTGATAAGCTTGTATAGAGATATGGTTGAAAGGATACGTCACAACCATAAGTAAATGTAGCATTTCTGTTAAAACACTAATTGACATATACATATAAATACACATAAATACATATAAACACTTTGCCTGAAAACCGCTGACATGAGTGAAAAGAGTGGAGAGAGCAAAAAAGGAAGAAAGAGGAAAAAATAATGATAAAAGAAATAAATAGGAAACCCCTTTAAAATAAAACAAATTTAAATAATTTTCATTTATTTCGTTCGCTCTGATATGGCTGAAGCTGATTTAAATGGCCCAAATGAACAAAAAAGAAAAGCGAACCTACTAAAAAGTAGCAGACTACAACCGAAAAAGAAAGAAAACAAAATTTTTTTCTCTGGAAGAAAGCTCAACATAAGTGAAGACAAAAAATATGATAAAAAAGAAAAGGAAAAATGGAATCATACGGACTACTTTAAAGTTTCAAAACATATAGTTTTACACTTTAAACTAGAGAACAGTTCATACACAAGTAAATACATACATACATATCATATGTATCGGGTAGTTTTTTTACAGTTACACAAGTTTAAATCATAATAAAACAAAGAAATATATTTCTAATATCAATAGATTGGGCTTTGTTGGATAGAAAATTTTATGACATTAATGTTTAAATATGATTTTAGACAGATTTTAAATATGATTTTCACAAACGTTTTGCAGCTTATGCGGCCGTACTATGTTAATAACTCTTTGAATGTTGGTTTCCAGGATTCAATTGCCTCTGGTTTATCGGCGTAGACAATTGATTTCACATAACAGCAAAGAATCACACGATATTGGTGGCCAACTATTTGGACCATTACGTGAAATTACTCTTTCGTCAAAAGTTTATTTAAATAAATCAATAGTAAAGCGGGCTGTTTGGCATATGACTACGCCCTGTTGGAACCACACGGCAGTAAGATAATGAAAAAACTTACAATTTTGTCCACATATATATACCATTCACCATTGACATTAACATCATCATTGTTTTTGAAAACAAATGGACCAATGTCTCCGCCAGCCCATAAAGCGCACCAAACAGTAATTTTCTCTGGATGTAATGGTCTTTTGATAAAATCTTGTGGATTATCCTCACTCTATATGCGAAACATCTGCTTATTTATGCATCTATTCAACCAAAAACAAGCTTCATCGAAGAACAAAACAAAGCAGAAAAATTTTGACGAACAGTACCACTACTTTGATAAAAAATTTCAACAATTTGCACTCGTTACTCTAGTGTAAGTCTATCCATAATTAAATGTTAAAGCAAACTGAACAAAAGGCAACTATCAGCTGTTAAATCAGTTGTCAAATAAAGCAGTGTTGCCAGCTCAAATTATTGAACCTCTGAAAAATACCCGATAATATTAGTGTGTATGTTGAAAAACTTAAAAGACTAACCAGTATAACAACATTAAAGCGATTAGAGAAGATAAACTTAAAGATTTTCAAATACACAATCACATTCTCTTTCCTCTCTCTCCATCTCTATCTCTCTCTCCTCTTCACTCTCTCTCTCTCTCTCTCTGTCTTTACTCTGAAATTTCCATTTTGCTTGTTTATTAAGTACTCATAACTTAAATGTATACGTACAGTATGTATGTCTGTGTGTGCTCATCAATATATTAGTAGTTCGTGGTCTCACTAACCAGAAAATCTAAAACGAAAACTGTTGAAAGATAAAAGAAGAGGGCAAAAAAAATTTGTAAAAAAGGATAAGTATCTGTTTCTCACATAAAAGGCAAAAGCATATCAAATAATGTGAAGAGTAGATGAGTTGTTTATACAATAAATTTTTCAATTAAATTGAAAAGTGATAGACGTATGCACTTATGTTACAACTGAGAGTATAAAACATGCATTAGGATGGATCAAAATGGAAGTGATTTAAGCGAAACGTGTTTTTTTTTTCGTTGGATTCAAATAAGCTCGGAATTAGTATATTTGTTAAATACTATTGTTTAATACAATAAAACAATTCTGTGGCAATAACAAAATGTGTGTAACGATCTCAAGGAGGGTAAATTAATTAAAGCAACTTGCAAAGGCTATCTATCATAGTGCATTAGCATTCAAAGCATTGCTCCAGTAAACATCAGAAACAAAATTATTTGGACAATAATATGTGTTTAAATAATTACAAAACCTTCCCCCACGAAAATCTGAAATCAGAGCAAGACCACATAAGATCCTTCATTGGACAGTCCGTATAATTGTGTTCACTCACCACTGTAGACCAGGTTTCATAGATTTTGAGAAACCTTTTGATACCTTGGAATACACTGCCTTTCAAAGAAACATCCAACAAAATTATTGTTAAAAATATTATATGTCGCGCACATTACGATAGGAATGTCAATGACCGGAATTATGCTTAATATAGAATTAGACAACAATGAGTGCTGTTACCACTAGTTTCGAAGATAGTTCTTATCCAGATAAACAACTTATAAACTAAAAAAAGGCTAGAAAACTTTGATTCTACGGGTGACATGAAGAATAAATCAGGTGATGATATGAAGAATAAATCAGGCGACTTACAGTTGCAAGCTCCCAGATCACAGATGTAGATGTTTGTAGACTATGCTCACAGGCATCATTGATAGTGGAACATATATTGTGTGAATATGGGGTTCTGATAGGGTTAAATGAACATGGGTCTCATTGGGTGAAATATGGTTTAGATCTATTGGTTCGTTAGAAAGGCAGCAGATCAGTTGAATACACCATAGATCAAAAGGGTCAAAATGAGAAGAGCACTGCCACACCGAACATTACAGTTTACGTCAAATGTAGGCTTAGGTATTAAGTATGTCAGATCGAAATAGAATCCAAATAGATCCAAATTTGAAATGTCCCTATGAATCTTAAAGGCAATAATAATAGCAGTGTAAGAGTTCTCCTCTATTAATTGTACTGCCCTAATATAGCCAGACAATTAAATTTTAAATAATGCAACTGCCTTTATTATGATTATTTGTTTGGTTTAAAAAGGCTTTGTCTTCAAAAAAGGCTTTAAAACTCCTAAAAAAAATTCCCTTTACAACGACTGTATATGTAACACTCATTAACGTGGATAAATAACAATAATAATATATAATGAGTAAAAGAGGTGTAAGAACGTGTAAAAAAAGGTGTTAAATGTTATGCCAGCCAAGAAGTAGAAGTTTTTGTAATTCAATCTTAATGAACTGCTTGTGTGTGTTCGTGTATGCGTTTATGTATTTACAGGGTGAGTTGAGCACATTTTTGATGAGTACGTTTAAAAATTAAAATAACAGTCCTTAAAGTGTGTTGAGATATGTAAATTCACGTGAGTGAACCTGAAAGAAAAAGAAAGAGCGAAGTCCTTTGCGTGTAAACATGGCAAATTAAATGTAGTGTCGGTGTTGGTATAGGTGTTATGTGTAAGACTTTTGCCATAAAAGCAAATAAAGGCGTTCGTTCCATGGAGTAATTTTATACAACAAATAATTTGTTAAAGATGAAAATGTTTACACGAAAATTTTAAGACAAAAATGTAAGCCAGAGCGTATTAAGGGAGAGAATAATAAGAACATGAAATACACAGTTACTCATAGAATTTGTATAATTTTTCTTGAAATTTCAATAGAATATAGTAATTTAGTTTAATTACACATAAATAAATAAATGTTATATTTCTTATTTAACAGGTCACTCAATAAGTGCGTAGTATGACACACAGATTATGTCCATCTGATATTTATTTAGTACTAACCTTCAAATAAATTTGACAGCAATCTGACTATTAATTCGTTAATTACAGCATTTTCTGTGAAGCCACTTTTGTTATTAAAAATAAAAATTAATAAAAGTGAATTTCGAGTTTTGATAAAGCATTGCTTTTTGATGAGAAAAAATACAGTGGAAGCCAAACGACGACTTGCTAAGCTTTATCTGAACTCTGCTCCATCGATACAAATGATAGAGAAGTGGATTGCTGAATTCAAACGTGGTCGTACCAAGTTGCTGGCATTAAAAAGATATTAGATAGTACTCTTTTTCGCATTTAATACGAACATTTGAGTATGCGAAAGCCCTGTTCAAAGTGGTTTCACAGTGAGCTCTCAAATCGTGTCACAAATCGTTGAAAACAATAGCGAAATTGAATGAATTGGGTGTCTAATTGCTATCCCACCTACCTTTTTTTCCAGATTTTGCACCAGTTTTTTTCCTGTTTTTATATCTCAAAAGAATGCTTGCTGGAAAAAAATTCAAGTCCAATAATAAAGTAATCGCTGAAACTGACACCTATTTTGACAAGAAGAAAAGTCGTGCTATTAAAGTGGTATCGAAAAGTTGTAAAATCGCCGTACTGGGAGGCAACCACGTTAAATAATTAAATCGAGTTTATTTAAAATTTTGTTTTTCTTACTTATTCTACGGACTTATGGATAGGCCTGATATATCGATTAAGTTTAAATTGTATAATAAAATTACGTAAATACATACGTACACGCACATATGTACATAAAATTAAGATATTCATTATAGGACAGAATAAAAAAAAATTATATTAAAAAAATTTACTTTCAAAATGTTAAAGTCTTGATAAAATTAAGAATATTGCACGATTAAAAAATAACTGGAATATCTGATAGGCGCTATCGTCTACAACAAATATCTGAATTCGATATATTCAAGGTATCTCTAAAATCCTGAGTACTGGTTGCCCCTTTTTTTGGCAATAACAGATGCTTGTTATACTTGACACCAACAGCATCACAGCCCATGTATTCTAATTCCATTTATACAAAAACAGTGTATATTTAAATACAATGTAAAAAGGAACCTTGCAAATCTCAACGTTAACAAGTTTTCTGGGCCAGCACTGGTCCTGAAGCAATGCTCTTCGACGCTTGTGCTTCCATTAGCTCGCCTTTTCAGTGCGTCATATCGCGCCGGTATTTTTCCATCTTGCTGGAAGGTTGCTAATGTAACGCCAATCCGCAAAAAGGGCGAGGCTAGTAACCCTGAGAACTACCGTTCAATAGCAGTTTGTTCCGCACTCTCCAAGGTATGATTAATCACCGCCTTGTGGGATATCTGGAGTCCAACGACTTACTTATCGATCGTCAGTACGGTTTCAGAAAGTGCTGTTCTACTGGTGATCTGCTGGAATTGCTTTCGGAGAAGTGGAACAAGTCCATTCATGGTTTTGCCGAGAGTAAGGTTGTGGCTCTGGATATCTCAAAGGCGTTTGATAGAGTTTGGCACGAGGCTCTCATTTCGAAACGTATTGCTTTTGGTGTCGGTAGTCACTTCTCTCGATTTATATCAAGTTTTCTCAGAGATCGCTCTATAAGAGTGTTTATAGATGGGGTCCCATCGACGAGTTCAGGGTATACTCAGGTGTATCGCAAGGCTCTGTTCTTTGTCCTACTCTTTTTCTAAAATTTCTTAACGACTTTCTTCTTCTCACTTCTAATCCTGCTTACTCTTTTGCGAATGAGAGCAACATTTGTCACTCATATTCTTTTGATCGTAGACCGAGCCTTTTGGAGGTTGGAGCAAGAAGGAGCAAGAGATTGGACCTGCGAACAGGATCGAGGTTAATGCACGTAAAACTCAATGTTGTTTTTTAGCACACAGACGTGGTGGTGTGCTATCATTTGTGTCAATGGGTAATGTGGATATTGAGGAATCAGATGCTTTTGATGTTCTGGGCATAAGAATTCACTGTAACGTTCGTTGGAATGATCACATATTTCAAGTGTCGAAAGAAGTGCCTTGGTTTCTTAAGACGGTGCAAGAAATACTTCACTCCATCTGATCTCCTTAATAGTTACAAGACTTATATCCGATTGATTGTACAGTAAATCTCACAACGCATTATAGGAAGAATTCGTTCTTTGGTCGCACTGTTCGGTTATGGAATAATCTTGCAGCGAAAGTATTTCCTGCCACTTACGACATCAGTAAATTTAAATCTAATGTCCACAAACACTACTCCCTCTGTCCTTCTTCCAATAACCTATTTTCCTCGTACCAGCACAATGCACTGCATGAGTAGAGGCCATCCCTGAGTGCTGGTGTTATATAAAAAAAAAATACTTGTGGAATGTTTTTTGTTATTAAAGCTAAAGGCACTTACCTTATAATTTTTTTGCCTTACTGTGACTGCAATCAATTGCCCAACCAAGAAATAACTTATCTTTATCGATTGTTGTACAAAAATTTGAAAAAAGTTTTAAGACACTGAGAAAAGTCTATATAGGCACACCTACATATTTTGGCGGAATGGTACATATAAAAGAGGCGACAATTGAAAGTACAAAATCGTAACTATGAATACCAACCTATTTGAGATATTTTCAGAATTTATTTAAAATATTAAATAGTAACGTATCTTTAAAGTACAAATCAGGTTTGAAACTTACAACATAAAGAGAATTTAATTCAATGCAAATTTTGCGTTACCATATGATATTCTTGGGTTATTTTGGGTTAATGATAAACTTGCTTAATGTTTCTCAAGGAATTCTTCCTCATTTGATCTCTATCCTTGTTTAGAAGTGTATGATGTTGGTTCTACTTTTTAAAGAGATTTTTATGTTCCGAACTGATATATTATTAATGGGCTCAAATTTAATAGCTGCAACAAAAATTCCCATAATTGGTTATTAATTTTTGTCAAAAAATGACTTTGCAACGCGTAATGCGTGTTCATGGATCGTTGTCCTGTTAGATGAGAATCGATCCTAATTTAATTCTTTCGGCAGATATCTTAAAATCTATCTGGAGATTTCTATCATACATATTACTACGATATTGGCATCGAATTTACTAAGTAACAGAGGCTTTCTCTTTTTTTTAAGCAATACTCACTGTGCTCGAGGGCATTTTAAATACACCCCACAAGCGAGTGAAGCGCAGTCTCAACAAATCTGCCTCTAGTGTTTGCAGGTCGGGACGTAGATCAGGTCAGGCATCGTACTGTGAAGATGCAAGTGGACTAACTTTTTCAGAGTTTTCAGAAGAAAAGACGATAGGCTGATGAGTCTGAAGTCCTTTGGACTCGTGTGGGAGGTTTTACTCCCCTTAGGAATAAATACCACCCTGTACACGGTCCAAGGCTCAGGAATATAAGACCATGTTAAGCATGCCTTATAGATAGCCATCAGCCAAGAAATCACCAAATCAGCGCTAAACAGGTTAGAAATTTCAAAAAAAAAAAAGTTTTCTGGTGGGCAGCGTTGGGCAGAACGAAATTGCTATCGGTGGAAACTTCGCACTTTGGACCAAATAACCCATATAAAAATACGCTTGCGAACACTTGCAGGAAAAAAGCCTTGAAAAATTAAATTTTGATTTTTTTGAAAAGAAAAAATTCGACTTTTTAAATGGTCCTACGCCCGTCGTATTATTTGAATTCATGTAGTGTTAGTAAGCGTTAGTATAACGACAAGCATACATACCATATGTGTCTAAACTAAAAAAAATTATAATTAAATTGATGGCATTCATACTTGGTAACCATTTAAAGTTGGTGGAATAAAACTAAATTTTATATTTTTTTTTTTTTAGTTTGAAGCTTGTACTTTGAGAGCGTTTCCTTCGTTAAACAAGAAATACCTAAAAAAATTAAATTCACTTCAATGAGAAAAATGTATACGTCATATAAATTCTCAACTCTCATTTTTAAAAATTGTCTTTTTTCCAAAAATATGTTCGGGCACTGTTTTAACTACCTAAACCTTGATAACAAAAATATTTGAAAAACTTTTACAATTTCAATTTGAAGCTTTCCAGTACTTCCTTATTTACGAAATACGATATGTGTTTAGGCAGTAAATTAAATTATTCACATCATTACTTAACATTTTTCTGACAATTCGTCACGATTTAATTTCTGCTGACCATTAAATTCTCAATTGTTTTTAATTCAAATTGTTGTAAAGACCTTTTAAATCTTTAATTTAGTGACCCACCCTGTATAAGATATCTTACCCCATGCACTTAACATTTGTGTGTGAGTGTGTCTTATATTTGATTAGGGTGCGTGTGTACGCAAGAATAAATAACATATGCATATGTATGTGTATAAAGCTAGGCGTTAGTGTATCGGTCAAATTTCTTGTTTCTATCTTGTTTCCTCTTTTCTCTATGACTATTTAAAGCCTTTTTTTCCATTTTCAAATCAATTTTTGTTGTTTTTTATTTTTTTAATCCTTACTTATCACTTTTTTAAGCAGCTTACTGTGGTCACATTTCCCATTTATCCTGTAATTGTATCCACAACAGTTCAATGAAATTTTGAAATTTTTTTTTATTTGAAAATTTTGTTGGATTCTTTTTTTTTTATTTTAGGAAATTTAATACTTTTTTATTATTTTTTATCTCTTTTTGCGTTTGTTTTTATTAATGTTCTACACTTTAAGTTTCTTTTCTTTAATTTTAAAACTTAAGCACTTTAAGAAAATATATTTTTTTTTCTAACTTTTTTTCATTTAAACTTTAACATAAAATTTTTGGAACACGTTTTTTCCTTTAAAACTATTTTTTCACATATTTTATTTATTGTTTTTTTTTAATTATTTATCAAATATTTTTGTTATTTTAAAGCTTAAATTAGGAAACATTATTAAAGCTGGATAATGAAAGAGTACAAAGTAATAATTTTAAAATTAATTATTTAATTTGTATTTGAATAATCTAAGGGCCTAGGACAATAAAAACAACAACATAACATTCATAAAGAATATAATAAAGATGATAATAATAATGATGATGACAATTTAAGGATACATTTTCTTAGGACACTTTAATAAGTTGTAGTTTTCATTCCCTCTACTGTTCGTGTTTTTTTTTTTTTTTGCGCCAATTTTTTATTCTAAGGAAACAATTGTCCCGAACAATACAAGAATTTCTGCAATTGAATTACAAATTGTAACACACACACAATCACTCAGACACACACCTTCATTATTATCATGTGTGGAATATGAAACCGTTTCGCTAAACTTCATGTAGAAATCAAAAGGGTTTTCACACGATTGCCATAAAACGTAACATGAATGAAATAATGAATGAATGAAAAAATGTAATAATACATATATAGGTGTGCGTATGTATGTATGCAATGAAGATATCCATCCCACACTACAATTTCTACAATATATTCAAATAAATCCTAATGAATATACACGTACGAGTATCTCGTTAAATGTATCGAATTCTTGTTACGTTTTCCTTTACAAAGACGGACACATTCACACACGCCCATAATGGCATAAGAGGCAAAGTGAGTAAATTTGAAATTGATCCCTAAAAAGAAATAATGAAGATGAGGTTGATAATGAAATTTCAATTACAATAAACCCTCGAAAACACGCTTGCATATATCCGGCAGTTGGGTTTGTAAGAGATTTTAGGAAAGGATTTTATGCGTAAGTTTCCCGTTCAAAGTAGCCTTAGGAAAAAAGGATTTAATTTGTATATAAACGCAGAAGTATCTCTTAAATTAATATCAAATAGTAATTGTTGGTTGTTGTTGTTATTGCCTTTATATTCCGTTTTTATCATAACCGTCTCAATTTTAAAGAATTCGTATATAATATTTGATAAGAGTTTATATTAAGGTTAAGGATATAGTTTGGTAGTCAACAGTTTTAAGTTTCGTTAAGTTTACACAATACCGGAAATTATTATTATTATTCTTTTTTGTTTGGCTTCTTTTGAAATATTTTTTTTTATTTTCTTTAAAATTTTTTTATAATTTTTAAAAATTTGTAAATAAACTTTAATTTAAACCAAAAAAAAAAAAATATATTTTTAAAAGAAACGAATATTTGTAACAATAATTTAAACAAAAATTAAAATATTAGCAGTTGTAGTAGTGTTAGTTAGCAAATAGTAGAAGTGGCAGTGGTAGTAGTAGTAGTGGTAGTATTATTAGTAGTAGTATAGTAGTTGTAGAAATGCACGTAACGAGCGCGAAAGAATGAAACTTATAACGATTAATCCTTATTTAGCTTTCTATACAAACAACCGTTAGCTTTTAGAGTTTAAGAAAGACTGACACAAATATTTTCTGATAACCAGGACAACATCATTATTAGCGTTTAACAGAAAAACGAAATACGTTACGAATTCAGCACTGCTCGTTATAAAGTAAAAGGTGTTGACAACATTTGAAGGAGGCATAAAAAAAGTGTTTATTATTCGGAAAGCGCTTGTAAATCTTGAGGTGTCGGCTTAAAGGTTTTTTAAAAAAAAGTAACATTTACGAGAAAGTACCATCATCATGAAATATAAAACTTATTTATTGTTAAAACATTAAATCAATAATTAAAGTAATTTAGTCAGATGAAAACGGATTTGTAAAAAGAAGCCTTCATAAGTTTAACGCTTCTGTTGCAGCCCTAACGCCCACTTTTCAGAGCAACTTTTTTGAAACAGCCAACAGAGCCTTTTTCCAATGGAAAAATGGTCACATGCGCATTTACCACCATTTATTTATGCGCCTTATTACCGCAGTTGTGCTCACCAACTCTCTGCACTCTCAGTGAACTTTAGTAATTTTTGCTAACTTAGTACTAATATTGTTGTTATTGTTGTTGCATTATGGAGAAAATCAAAACAAAACAAATATTTTTATAGACCGGCATTTAAGCGCTTATTCAGCTAATACTTATATACATACCCATGCGTACATACATATAGCTTATAAAGAAGAGGATGTGTGTATGTATGTGTATTTAAATGTTTTCGAGCTGTTGTTGGCTTTGTGTAATATAAAAAATGCAACTGTTGCGCATTTTTTTTTCCCTTACTTGAGCTCGAGAAAAAAACGTAAACAAAAGATAACAGCAGAGTACATATTTCATACAAATACATAAACACACCCAAGTACATCAATGCATACAAATAATTTGTGGAGAAATGGGGAGAATTATGAGAGACAGATAATGAGGGACAGACGTACTTATTTGTGTGATAATACTTTGTAATCACAATTTTCAACTGTTAAAAGTATAAAATAAAAATTTTTAATGAAACGGTGTGAATAATCGCATTCAATAGGAATTTTTTTCAACAAAAATAACAACAAATTTGGGCTGAAATTAAAGGCAATAAATGTCATTGTACTGCATGTGCTTGAAAATGTAAAGTTTTGGAATTTACAGCCTAGAACAATAACGTACATCTATCAGGCATATTAGTATTATCAGCTATTATCAGTAGCTTTCGAGTGGTCATATTTTTTATGGGATAAGTTGATTTTATTTCTGAGAAATAACAGAAATATACCACCTTGATCAAAAAGTTCGCGTAATAAACCCCGTGTGGCGATTTGAGTCTTTTTTTTGTTGTTGTTGTAAATTTTTGTTGATCTTCCAGCTAATTATTAGCGTCATAGCTTGCCATTTGCAAAAGCTACATAGCCAAGAGTATATCATTTATGAGTGTTGGCTATTTTTTACAATTGTAGAAATGGATTTAAATTTGGAACAACGAACTTGTATTAAATTTTGCGTAAAAAGCGGATTTAATGGTGTCTAACGTTGGTAATGTTGGAAAAGTGTTTCGGCAACAATTCTCTAAAGAAAACGTTCATTTACCACGAGCGGTTCAAAATAGTCGTGATCCAATCGATGACTATAAATGAAGTGACAGACCATCGACATCGAAAACCGACGAAAACCTTGATAAAGTAAAACAAATATTGGTCAGTAACTGAAAATTAACCATCAGAAATATAGCGGAGGACTTGAACATTGCCCATGGATCCGTCCAAGATATTTTCGTTAATGATTTGGGTTACAGTCTTTTAACAGCAAAATTGGTGCCAAAAGACCTCAATTTCATTCCAAAAAGAGACCGCGTTTAGGTCGCAAAAACATGATTTGCGAGGCTTAATCCGATCCCACGTTCATCAAAAGTATCATTACTGGAGACGAGATGACATCAGGCAAGTGAATTGCGCTCACCAAATGAGCCGAGACCAAAAAAAACAACTTGTTTTCAGTCAAAAAAGAAAGCAATGCTCACGGTTTTCATGGTTTACAATATTGTAGCGCATTATGAATTTAAGCAAAGAGTATTATTTAGGCGTTTTGAAACGTTTGCGTGTAGCAATTCGCCAAAAGAGATTAGAATTGTGGGCACAAAACTTTTGGATTTTTCACCATGATAACGCACCGTCGCTCAGTGCCATCATTATTCAAAATTTCTTTTTTCCAACAGCCATCAAATTCACCTGATTTGGCTCCCTGCGACTTCCTTGTGTTCAATCGAGTTAAAAAACTATTACGGAGAACGCGTTTCTGCAGCCGAGAGGAAATAATGAAAAATCACAGGAAGCACTGATGAGCATACCGAAAACCGAATATAAAAATGTTTCGAGGATTGGTCAAGCGCTGGCATAAGTGTGTTGCAGTCGTTGGGGATTACTTTAAAGACGACAATTCAGACTTAGATGAATACTTTTGTATTTTTAATTTTCTGAATAAATTCCGGGAACATGTTGATCAAGGTGGTATATACATATTTTTGTTTTTTACATAAAATTATAGTTTTAATATTGGCTACTGAAAGTATTATAAGGCTGTAATATTTGTCAACTTGTCTCAGTGCGCTGAGACCTTTTCTTTGAGGAAATAAATAATAAAATGTTAAATAATAAAGAACCCCTTTAAGCGAATACCCTAAAAAATAAAAGAACTCTTGCATATTATAATACAAAATTAAATTTTTTGATAGGTCAACTTATATTATATACAAACATCTAAATGAATTCAAAAGAGTTCACCTTTTAACTTTTTATACTTGTATACTTGGAGCCTTCTGAAAAAGGCTGTTAATTTTTCGTTTACTTTTGGTAGATTTTATAATTTTCACTTGTCAAACTTTCATGTTAACAAAGAAAAAACCTATGATTTCAACAGCACTTATAAAATTTTTTTAAATTTTTCATGTCCTTAAAAGAGTGCGAAAAATCATACGTCTCTCAGACGTTTCCCTATCTTTAACGTACAAAAAATGGCGTTATCATTCTAGGGTTAATAACGTACATATACACACATACTAAAGTTTTTAAAATTTTTCCTTTGTATTTTTTTTTTAATTGTTTTAAACATGTGTACCTATTCATTTATCAAAAACCAATTTAATTACATTTCATCCTGTTGCTACGTACAGTATAAGCCTATTTAGGAAGCACAAATGGATTATAAGCAACAACCATAACAAGAATAATAGCATTGCCAATATATATAACAAGATTCTAATTTTCCGCTTTTTTAAAATTTTAATGAAAAAACTTTTCATTTGTTTTTGCTCTATGTACTTGGTGACAGACAGACCCTTGTATTGTTTAATTGTTGCCAATTTATATGTATTTATGTTTTATGGTCTACAAAAAGGACAAATAAAAAAACCGACAAAAATAACTAAACATTTTGCTACCAAATGAAATGGCTGGTGTTGAAAGTTTTAAAGTATTTGTTGGGTTCATTGTCGTTGTATCCACTTATTTCTCGTTTCCTCATTTTTTATGAAAGTATGAGTGAAAAAAGTACACACACGTATTTTTTAAATGTTAACAATAAAATTTGTAAGACATTATTTTGGTGACAAACTTGAGTGTATGTGTGTCTGTGTGTGTGTGTGTGTGTGTGCAAGACGATGCGAGAATCAAAGCAACCAAAGTGGAGGCCTAGGAATGAGTACGCCAAGATGGAGCGAGCAAGAAAAAAAAGTTAATTAATTTCTATTGACATGAGGAATTTCCTGGACATGGAATTTGACGAAGAGAATGATGATGATGACGATAACAAAATCTGCTTTCACAAATGGCCCAAGAAAAGTAATAACGACAACAGGAGCAGCAGAGATGTGTTTAATTAAAAAAAGTAATTTAAATGTCCAGTTCTTTTAAAAAGAAGTTTATAAAAAAAGGAAAAACAACATTGAAGCATTGAAAAGAAATATAAAAATTTCTTAAAAAAAAAACAGAAAGTTTTGCTTAATTAATTTTATTTTTGTTTTTTTTTTTTTGCTACTTAAAAATGTTGTCAATTAAAATTAGAAAAAAACATTAATTTGTCGATAGTACTTGATAGCAACAATTTGTTTTTATACTTAAAAGGTTTTAGAAAAACCTAAAAATGTGTAAAATTTGAATTACATTTACATTCATAATCACAAAAATTTAAATACCTATTCTTTAGCAATAGACATCTTTTCTATTTTTTGTTTTAAATGAATTGTTTAGAATATTTAAGTCTATATGCTTATTAAATTATCATAAAAAGCGCGTATCTAAAGCTTTCGGCTTGCGAAATGAGAAAGCTGAAGTATAAGACAGGATTAGTCAGTGCTTTGCCTCTGCTAAAAATTTAAGCATTTTAAGTTGAGTTTCAAGTACGATATGTACAGAATATTCTTATAAAGCTAAATCAATGTTGTATTTAGGATTACGCATTATATATATTGTTACGAAAAGAAGGTTGGGCACCACAGCGTTTATTACATCGCTAAATAAATTAACAAGAGCTGTAAGAACAACTATACGTGCTGAGATAAAGTAAATAAAAATAACACGGCAACAACAGTAATTAAGCAGCAAAGAAAACAAGTAATAGACAATAAAGAAGTAACAACAAATACTAAAAGCTGCAGTAGAGGTAGATGTTTTCATACGCATGGCTACAAAAGAGCTAAAAAGAAATTAAAAGAAAGAAATGGAATCTACCTGAAACATCAAGAGGTTCGAGAGCTTTCGATGTGTTGTTTACTCAGCCATATAAAAAGCACATCGATACGAACAAGTGGCAGTTTAAGTAAAGTTAACTTAGCGAATGTGCTATTGGTGTGAAGAGAGTTTATAAGGAGTAAACTCGTGAAGCTAGTACTGAAGTAAAAACCAGTTTAGTTGGAGCTAACTCAGTAAAGAGAGCCAAATGTGGTTAACCTCTGGTTGAAAAGATTGTGATCGAACCATCTACGATCGGGGTGGAAGGTGTTTAGGAAGAAAGATCTGTCGAATTATTGTTGTGGTTTACGAAGTTGTAAACAGACAGAGTAATTAAGAATAAAAGTTTTTATTGCCTGTAAAAAGATGACAAGCAGTGGTGCACATAACAGTGTTGAATAAAGGATTTTTAAATAAAACCAAACACAAAATTTATTTTATTTTAACTACAATCTACGAACTCATAAATACAAGTTTTTAAAAAGATAAAAACCTAACAATATGGTATAACAGCTTCATCGAAAAGTTACCAGTTACCACGTGTGGCGGACCCTTCGTTCCGATTTTGGTCGGTACTTCTGCTGACGATATTTAAGCTAAATCTTAGTGTCATAACTTGACTTTTGCACAAGCTACGTAGCCAAGAGTACATCTATCTCTATGTGTGTTGGCAATGTTTTATAATCTTAGAAATGGACTTAAATTTGCAACAGCAAACTTGTATTAGATTTTGCGTAAAAAACTGATTTAATTTCATTAAAAGGATCATTATTGGAGACGAGATGTGTATTTATAGGTACGTCACGCAATCCAGACATCAGCAAATTAATAGCGTTCACCAAATGAGCCGAGACCAATGAAACCACGTCGTTTTCAGTAAAGAAAACAAAGCAATGCCCACGGTGTTCATGGATTACAATGTTGTAGTGCATTATGAATTTTTTCCAGAATGCCAGACAGTAAACAAAGATTATTATTTTGACGTTATGAGATCATAATTGTGGGCAGAAAACTCATGGATTTTGCACCATGATAACGCACCGCCACTGAGTGCCATAATTATTCGAAATTTTTGGACGAAAAATGCAACAAATATCATCCAAAAGCCACCGATTTCATCTGATTTGGCTCCCTGTGACTTCTTTCTGTTCAAACGAGTTAAAAAATCATTACGGGGAACGCGTTTCAACAGCCGATAGGTAAGAATGGAAAAATTGCAAGAAGCACTGTTGGACATAACGAAAACCCAATATAAAAAATGATTCGAGGATTGGATCAAGCGCTCGCATAGGTGTTTGGCAGTCGATGTGGATTACTTTAAACAAACTTGTAATTTTAATTTTCTGCATAAATTCCGGGGGCTTTTTGATTAATGTGGCATATAGGCCATTGAGCATAATTCACTTTGTGCTATTCAAAAAGGCCAAAGATCTATGACAATAAATGCCTCAGATGTTGCATAAGTGACGCTGACTTTCTACAACATTATGAATGCAAAATCGAAGACCTATTACTTTGCCATCAAATCCATTAATACTTTTACGTTTCAATCTTTTTAAAATGTTTTAGTTCTTTTAAATTGCGTAAAATAAAATAAATGCGGCGAATATATTTGTTTTACTTTATGCACTTGTTTATTTTACTTTCACTAGTACAATTATAACTATACAGGATCCAATTTATTTGTCTTGCACTTAATATCTTAATATACCAATTTATGCAATACAAGACTCTTAGTGCGACTTATCACTATGATTGCTAAACTATAACTGACTGACTATGCGTAGTGTGCCATCAAACTGGCAACACAGTTAAACATGCAAATGTTGGCACTGTTAATGACACAAATAATTATGGCAGAAACAGATACATTGAGACCTTGACACAAACCATTAGAATAAGTGCCATAATAATGTTTATAGCTAATAATACTAATTTATGAATTTGGTGTATCTTTTTTTTAGGCATTGCTTATTTTCGTAACAATACTATGGCTCTTTAAAATGACAAACAATTTTCACTGGACGTTCGTCGTAGCATATTCTTGCTGTATAAGACAAACTCTCTTTTCGAAGTATTCAAAATCGGCAAACGGTGCACTGCTCGTGCAATCGTTATATTTTAAATGCTTCTAATAAATGAATACTCTCTGATGCCATGTCACTTTGTTGTAATTTTTCCGGTTTTTATTCACTTTTTGATTCTCTTTCTTATTTGTATGTACCAATTGAATCAGAAACGACTTTGCTTTGTCCCTCAAAAGCAGAACTTTAGACAACTGAAACTGAATTTCTATATCTATGAGCGTTTCTAATGTTTAATCGTTATCAATCAAAGTCTCGAAATTACTACTTTTAAATCCTTTATGTAACTTAACCTTTGACAGTTGAAAGTGGCCATATTGCAGATGCTAAATCTGG
The DNA here is from genome assembly GCA_023159175.1 of Wohlfahrtia magnifica. Lineage (NCBI taxonomy): Eukaryota > Metazoa > Arthropoda > Insecta > Diptera > Sarcophagidae > Wohlfahrtia > Wohlfahrtia magnifica. The sequence continues at coordinate 1,623,934 of JAKWBJ010000484.1, read as the reverse complement.
CAAATTGGCAAGATGCCATGGATGGATAAAAAGTTCAACAACAACTGTAAATGATGAAATTGTTTTATCGAAATTGGTATATGGTATGGTACTTGAAAACTGACCCTATTTTATCAATAAATCATTTTCAGTGATAAGACTCATTTCTGGAAGAATTGGATTCGAATCCACATGAATACAAAGAATGCATGCCAAAAAGTCTCTGTTGGATGGATTTTGGACTTGCGGCATCATCGGCCATCGTCGTCACTAAAAAAGTTGTGACTACCAACTTCCTTTGACTTGAATTGATAAGAATACCAACAACAGATAGTTTCAATAGAACGCTATGTGTCACACAGCTAATGCCACTCTGCATACTCTACAAAAGCGATTTGAGGCATTTCAAGTGGATGTGATGTAAGCCGGCAACTAAAATCATATTTTTTGATCCCATTAGATTTGTTCTTGTTGGGTTTAATTAAGTCTATGAGAATAAGTCGCAAAGTTCAGCCTGATTTATAAGCCTGAGGCATAGACAATTAAACATTTTGGATATGCTAAGCCGAGGCAAACACTTTGCGGTGTTATATTCCATATATAACGGCATAAATTGGTCCTTTAAACGAATAAAATATTTTGACGACTGAAGGGTGGTTCCTACAAACACCTTTCGAAAAAGAGGAGATTTCATTTATTTAGTTTATATCTTGATTTCAGCCAAAACTTTCAATCGATTAATAATTTTTTTTAAATTTAATTAAAAAATGTAACCTTTATTTACTACTCCTACAACAACAATTTTCTTAGTTTTAAATTTTCCAAATTAAAAGCCCTCCAAAAAAGGTCTTATATACCATAAATAGCATTTAATTTTTATAGCCGTGCTATAAATTTAAACGAGCTTCTTGCACACATACACGCTTTACCATCTCACCTTACGCCGAAGTTCAAAAACAGACAATCCTTTAGCAAGACACAGACGCCAAGACAGCATAAAAAAATTAGAAAGAAAGACTCTGAAAAGCAAACGTAGGTTTTAAAAAGAAATTATCTGCCTACCACACGCAACCAGGCAAAAATAGAAGAACAGGGAAAACACACAAAATATTAATTTGACCCCTAAATCGATTAACTGTCATTGAATTGTGGTCAGACATGGTAAGAAAAGAAAAGGAAAAACTATAAAATAACCCGTTACATTTAATGCCTGTCTACTCTAAAACTGGAACATAATTTGACACACTCTCTCAAAAAAAAAAAAAAAAAACCAGGGAAAACAGGAAGACCTTGACAATTCCATAAAAACGCTGTTGTTTTTTTAAGGCAATTTAATTACGAGAGACCTTTTCACGCATACATACGCATATACATATGTATGCTTGTGTATGTCACAGAAAATATAAAACAAGAGCAAGAAAGCATTTAATAGCCACACCAATAACAAAAACAACAATGCGATATATACACTTAATAACAACAAATATATGCACTTGTAAACAAAGAAAATTTATTGCTTGAAATACACCAATCAAAACAATAACAACAACAGTATTATTGTAAAGGTAAGTTATAATGGAAGATCCATGTCTTAGAAGAGTACGTGTGTATGAGTGTGGCAGTGATCGACACAACGAGGGCATGCTTCGAATGTAACTGTAGTAGTGGGTAGCATGTGTACAATGTGAAAAGCTTAATTCAACTCATTTTATGTGCTTTGGCGTTTTATTCGGGTCTAGTAAGCAGCGCGACCAAAAAAGCATCGATTGTGGAAAGCCCATTACATTAAATCCTTGTCATTACCCTCATGTCTAGGAACTCAGCCCAAAGTAAAGGCCATAAAGTTCCCTGACGTGCTGACGTTCCCTGAAAGTCTAAGTATTTACATACCTTCTTCGAGGAGGTAATCGTTAATTGAAGGGCTCTAAGTGCTTCTTAACTATCTGAATAAAAGATGTGGATTACTCCCATCCTTCTACGTAGGCAACGAATTCCAACCACTGTATTACAGTTAAGAAGAAAAAGAAAAACAAAGGAAAAGCATATTGTCTGTTGGCTTTAATTTCATTTTGTTGTGGTCTCGTCTGTGCTGGTATTTTCTGATCAATACTTATCTTGTATTACCGTGTCAACTGCCCTAAACTACCAGCAACCACTACAACTAATTATAACTGACGACGCATCATTGGTTAAAAGAAACAAATACTCCTGTTTCGATGACATGTTCAGGTTGCTTATAGCATAGAGGAATAAATCACAATTCTATGTTTCAGGAATTGCAAATTTTATGTAGAACTCGGAAATTAACCAAAAATAAAACAATTGTTATCGCTTCAGTGAGTTTCAGAAACCTGCGTCTAGTGAATCTTATAATCGCCGTTCTCGCAAAGCTTATAGATAACCCTCTCTGCCTACACCTGGTGAATGTCACATCAAGAACACCTTGCTTCCGCTGCGTTATGGATACGCTCATCCATCCGAACATCGAGATGATCAGATAATCGACATAGCCAAAAATAAGTTGCCAAGCTTTTCCAAATGTTCATTACTGACCTGGGTCCGCAGAAGAAGCGATAAAACGCAGACAGTCACTAGTGGCCCTGATGGTTCTCGATAAACTACACAAATACAACTTAACAGCTCTGAATGCAAATGCTCCTTTATCCAGTTCCTCAAAATAATATCTTTCCTTTTTTTCCATCACATTTGTGATGGCATTGTAATTAGTGTTGTTAAAGTCGCCCTGAATATCGACGAATACACTTAGGGTTACTTGTCAAGCTTTCAGAGCCTGCACCGTCACCGTGGATTTAACCGGCTGTTAAGCAAATTGTAAACGGTGAATAGGTTACATCAAAATATAGGTTTCATTGATATAATTATCCAGTAGTCTCTCCATCGTTTTAAATAAAAACGAGCTCAGGTTTAGTAATTTTAGTAGTTGACTAGATTTGCCACCAGCCTTAGGTATGAAGACCACTTTTACCTCGTGCCAGTCTAGCAGTTGGCTAGCCAAGAAACTAGATATGAAAATCCGAGATAGTTAGGTCGACTTTGATGCCATCTTTAATTGCGCTGATGAATGTCTGGGAAGAGTAACTCTCAGATAGCCAGGCGGCCTTAGAGGATTTGTCATCTTGTGAGTTGATATCGAAGGCTGTTATAGACTGCACGACATCCGTCAAAGAACTGGCCTTTGCAACAGTGTTACTCTATGTAGAGTCCCTGGTTATAACAGGAACAAAGAGGTTGAATGCTTAGCGAACAGGAGAGTTCGTAGGGGTTTTTGGACCTAAGCCATCTTCCGATGTCCCTTTGGGATACACAAGAGGGAGCATTGAATCCTTGGGTGGGGGAATTCGCTTGGTTTCGTATGAGTGCCTTCAATATGAGCCTGGCTAAGAGTTTTATTTCGCCTTCTTTTTGTGGATACAGAAGTCTGTTGATGGTCAATAAGAGTGAGTTCAGAGTAATTATGGGTCTATTTATCGGGAATTGCGGTGTTAGTATACTTTGGGAAATATTGAGAATGATCGGTATAGATTCTGTGCAGCTTATGCCGTGACATCTGAACAGGTACTTTGCCTAGTTACTTCGGCCCAGACGATGGGGTTCTTGTGGATGTTACCTTCTCTCACCAAACATGAATACTGGCTTTACTCATATCCTCAATCTGATATAGAGATCTTAGAGCCTACACAAAATATCCTTGAGGTGTTTTTTGGTCTGTCATTATCCAAAGCTATTGTGTATCCAAGCTCTAGGCAGATTACATAAATAAAGCGTAAAAGATGAACACTAAGAATGGCTGACATGAGTTTCTTAGAGCCTAGTTGGAATATTAAAAATATTTTTGCTCTCACCCAATTATTGTTAGTAAAAGCATAATGGTGTTGTTGCACACAATAAAAATGATTATTTTTATTAAAATGTTGGTCAGGATTACAGAAAACACCAAAAAGTAATATGTGTTAAATGGAAGAGAGAAAAAAAGTAAAAACAATAACAATAATATTGAAAAATTATTTGTGTGTTGCGTTGTTTTTGCTTTTATTCTTGTTGTTGGTAAGCTTTCCATGTCATATTTAATTAATTGTTTTTACTTTTTACATAGCGTGGTTTTCAACACTTTCCATCCATATTGACCTAATGATCCATTAAGAGAACTCCATTAGTGTTAATAGTATCTTAACTGGAACTGTAAAACATGGCTAAAATCAAAAATAAAAATAAAAAAGAAAGAGAAACGAAAGTTAAACCTTAACAAAAGATTGAGTTTCTTCGCTTTATTTTGTATGATATTTTGTTGTTGTTGTTAGTGCTGTTTCTATAAATAACTTTTTTTTTGCTTTTCTATAGCTAAGGGGGTAGGAGAACTTGTGAATGTTATGGCTCCTAGCCCAGTGGTAATAATAATTACAAAACTTTGCCTCTGATCACTGTTTTTGGTTCTTTCGTTCTCAATATCCTCGTGTTGTTGTCGTCAGCGTCATCTATGATTGACTGCCACTATTTTTTTCATGTTTTCTAGTATTTGACTGAGGAGGAGGCCTCCTCTACTTTTGTTAGGTACAAGTGAGAGCACTTGACACATTTTATGAATCCCATCAAGTCTGATGAATGTTTCGAAAACTTTTCGATCGCTTTTCGTTTTGGCTCGTTTTTTGTATTTTTTTTTTTTTTTTATGACAGTTTGAAGACTTATAAGTTTAAATATTGAATTAGTGCAGGAAAAATTAGACGAAAAATGGTCCTCATCCAACTGAAAATTGAATAGAAAGCGATAAAAACGAATGCAAAATCTGTGTAGTCCTACTGGAGCGTAAAGCAACCAATGAGTTAAGCTCTTCTTGTGATTGTATATGATTTTTCATAAATGCATTTTGGTCAGTTTTGTTGAATAAAATTCACGTGCCTTGTACGCAATGTACTCTTTATTGGTATCACACACATACGCATACACGCATACGTATAAAAACTTACTTGTATTGCTGCTGTACAAGAAAAACTTTTAGAAAAACTTTTTGACGATTTTTATTGATTGTTGTTCCGGAATGTTTATACCCCAGCATGAGTAAATATGTGTATGTGTTTGTAAATACATGTATTATGTTATGGAGTTGATAGTCTGAAAAAGAGGAAATTTTGTTTGGCATTGGCTTACGGGTCTATGCCAACCACTTCCCTCGCCAGTGAGACAATTGGTGTTCGTGGCGGGCCCGGATCAGCATGGCTGTAACAGTTGCAACCACCATCACCGTCACCGTTATCAACATCGCTACTCTTGCCATTTGATAATGATGTCAATGATATCTGTCACTCACTCACCCTTATATTTGATTGCATTTTACTGTTTTTTTAACATTGAATTTTATGTTCGTTTTAAATACAATAGACATAAACACTTACATACATAGACACAGACACATGCTCTTGTAACAGAAATTGTCAAAAGTACAAGAATGACCTAAGTGAAGTGCACCATTTGCTTACTACACTTTTAGATGTAGCGGGGCTAAGGCGTGAGAAGGGATGGTGTTGAACAACTTCAAATGGAGAAAGTAGTGGTGTAATAAAAGGGAGCTTAAAAATTATAATTTTCATCATTTACAAATATTTATCGCAATTATCTCTCATAGTTCAAATCAGTTCTTTTTTACGACTTTTTGTGGCTTGAGCACATGACGGTAGTAATATCCGCCAAAACTTTCAAGACATGTCACGGCCACTAGATCTGTGGGAGCAACTCCTTATTGTGGTATTAACTGGTATACGGCCAGTTAATGAGTAGAAATTGATTGATGAGTAGAAAAATTAACTTCGCTTTTAGTTTTGGGAACAATTCTGGATCTGAGGCAGGTGAAACGGCTGATAGGACTCTTTGCCTATTATACGAACCTAAGGCACAAGGGTAGTGCAATTACGATGATATTTTTTGGCTTCATGCAGGGCATCTACTAACCGAAATATCTTCTCTTCATCCTCAATCTGGTACCTGACACAGAGTGTCGTCTATGCAGGAAAAAGACGACAGAGCAGCCTTTTATATGGCCTGAGCAAGTTTGTTGGCCACCTTTTAGGGATATTGTGGTGTTCATACGAAATTTGAGAGTATTCTTCCGCCGATGGATTTCATCTCTATGGGGAAATGAATGGGCTGTCTTATGAGTAATTATCACTCATTGCAGCTTGTGTATTAACGGGTTTGGCGTTGGAGTGTTTGGCACAAAGACGCCTGAAACACACTCTGGTATTTTAATAAGCAATCAATCAATTATCATAAAGAAGTTTTCCTTTAAATCAATTTTAACAAATACGTTGTTAAATTTCAAAAATAAAAATTTCTTAATTAATTAACTAAAATGATTAATTACATCATATATTAACCCAATAAGTCACAAATAGTTTAATTAACAACAAGATAAACTGGCTAGTAAAGCAACCATTGCTGCAAGCAACTGTTTTTTTACCATTTCCTTAGTTTTTACTGAATAAGAGTGTAAATATTAACAATTCGAGAAATTTTATTGCATACGGGTATATATTCGAATATAATAGTAGAGTAGAGGCAAACAGAAACAGGGTAAAATTAACAACAACTTATTTAAAAGGTAGTTCAATAAACAATAACATTTGACATTGAAAAACAAGTTACGAAATTGAAAAATTGATTTTTCATGCACTCCCAAGTGAGATCCTTCCCTATCTAATGCTTTCTCTCTCTTTCTTTTACGTACTATATTGAACCAACTGGAACTCTTGCAATAGAAAACAAATATATAATTTCTAGTTAATGAACTAGAAAACGTGAATTTAAATATGAAATCAAATCAAAGATTATTTTCAAATTTTATGAAATAAATAAAAACTTATCGTACAAAATGAACTTTGAAATATAAAGTGAAAGTAATGTAATGTAATATAAATCCTTAAGGATTTTCATATTTTTGAATATCAAATACATCAAAAGCTAATCAATTTGTTGTTTCCTTTGCTTGTTTTGTCTTCTTCTCTTCTTTTTATCTCAAAAAAGTGTAGATGAATCAATGAAATTTTGAAAATTCACAAAATAATGCTGAACATAAACCACAAAAAAATAGCACATATTCCAACTCATTTCATTGCCTCAAGTCATAAGAGCTGGAAAAGACAAACAATAATTCACATCCCATTCATACTCCTCTTATTTACGCCAATCACATACGAGTTTACAGCAAATTGCTAATAAATTTTCATATAAAATTTTCATTCGATAGCGCTCCAAAGTGGAAACAAACAAAAATAGGAAAAATAAACACATGTGTACCACCACTACCTTACATACGAAGGAAGAACTAAAATACTCTTTACGAAGTAAAAATATTTTACTTTAACACACACATTTGCTCTAAAGACGTTATCGGTACAGTTAAACGTTCAGAACGTATTGCAAGAAAACCTTTGCGCGGGCTATGTGTTAGAAAAACTGAGTGTGGGTAGCCAACGGGGTGAACCAGAAGCTTTTGATTATGCTACTTTGTTATAGATGGCGGGAATTATTTCTGAAATGGAATTGCTTACAGCAAGCAATACGTGTTATCTGACTGAATTACCGCTAAGAAAGAAAGCAACTAAATGCAAGCGGGTTCATAAGAGCAAGTTCAACCCAAATGGCGAAAAGTCTGCCAGAAGGCAAAGTTGTTTGCAAAAAGTAGGGGAGATTTTTTCGCCTGAGGTGCGTTACATATCTTAAGTTTTTTATTTGCTCTTAAGGTACATAGCTAGATGCGTTTCTTAATGGTGACTTAGAAGAACAAAATTTAATGGTGCATCCAGTGGGCTTCGGCGATCGTAGCGGTCGAGTTTGTTCTTTGAATACGTCAATCTATGGCTTAAAGCGTTCCAGGAACAAAAAGTTAAACAAAGTTTTGTTGAAGTTCGGTTTGCAGCGTGGTAAAGTCGTGTTAATAGTTAAAAATAATTTATGTGGAAATTGTGATGATTTACAAACTAAAATTTGCTTTATCAACCAACTGTAAGACGAAAAATCTGGGTGAAGCGTTTTCTGTTCTTGGTGTAAGAATCACTCGTGGTAGCCAAAAAGGCACTATAAAAGACGATAAATCAAAGGATATCGTGAAAGTCTCAAAGTGTCTTACAGTGAGGGAATGTAAGTCTAAGATTAACATCAGAAAGGAGTCCTACTGATGAAATTTAAGATAATTCGTTCGAAAGTGTTATCACAGTTTCTGACAAGCCTCCTTCAGTGAAGCATTTGGCTCGATAAAACCAAGTTTTTAATATTCGAACCAAGCAAGGATGGTCTTAATTCTCCAGAAGCTGGTATATAAAAATGTATTTGAGATACCCAGCCTTTGCGTATGTCTGCCCAAAGTCTAATTATCAGTTATAGCCCATATAAGGGTTCACATCTGATCTGCTCTCTTAGGCCATCTAAATGTGACCAGATCATTCTAGTCATGCAGCTGGTGCTACCTATCCGATTGTTTTTTTTTTTTTTTTAATTCACCCAGAGACAAAACTTCTACATATTAAGGCCTTTTTGAAGGCCCTTGTTATTTAATAATTTTATACCTGCCCTTGTATAAGTAAAAATAAGTGCGATGCTAATAAACGTCTGTATTCAAATATGGAAAATAAGCTGTCATACATACATATATGCAAGCAAAATAAAAAGCGGAAAAGTAAAGGCAAAAAAGTAACAAAAAAGGGTATAAAACTGTTTAATTTGTATCCTTCTCTCTAACGTTGCGAATTATAAAGACAACAGAATCAGGAAAAATGTTGCCATCAATAGAAAATCAAATTCAGCTAAAAAGTGTGAACAAAAACGCTTTAAAGCAAAACCATTAAGTGTTTATCAGAAATATATGCATGGAAACACTTATTTCTTTACATAAAATGCTTATTCCTAGACCCGAAGCACAAACATCTTCTATGCTGGATTATCGATTAACTGTCCACTCTTCTGTAGATAAGATCTGTTGCTCCATGTCAGAAGGAATAGTGTACTGGCTATACGTGAGATGATACTTTTCAAATAGTTTTAAACTGATTACGCTGAATAGAATCGACCATTGTTATGATAGAAAATAATAAACTTAAGACTGGTTTAAGACTTGATCAATTGCGTATAGCACGCAATCGCCAATATTGAGGCTTATAATAGAAGATCCAACCAGAAAACAGTACATAATATAGGCAACATGCTTATCTGAATTCCGTATCAATTTTCATAAAAAATGTTGTTCTGTGTTCATAGGTTTCTTATAATGAAAGGTAGAAAATTATATGCCGTTACTCATGCTACATCACGAGGAGGTATAGTATTAAAGAAGAGGTGAACCTGCAAAGACGAAGAACTTAGGCTACTTTCGCTTGTCAAGAACTAATGCCTTAATACGGCTCCAAATAATTCTATGGGAAGCAGTTTCTTTCTCCACCAAGTCTTTCGTCTTCCTCGAGAAATCCACTATGTAGCTACGTTTGTTATGTAGTTATCGGATTTTTTCAGGGTGTACCTTTAAAAAAACTTAGTGTGATCTTTGCCATAAGGAAAAGTTGAATATTGTTTCTTGCAAAACAATTTTAAAATATGCAGTAGTCAGTGGTTGATAAGTGCTTGAGTGCAATATACAACCTGTACTGGTGCGCTCCACGACTCGCAGGCATTCAAAAGACACGAGGTGAAATATGTGGAGTACTAGGTAGGAGCTATCACAGTTGGCATAAACCGGCATCCTAAAGTTTGTCTGAGTTTTATACCTGTAGAGGGCTGTACAGAAGGATTGCAGTTCTTATATTCTCGTATCTTGATGATAATGAAAATGAAGTCGATTCATGTGGGGATCTGCATATATGGTTTAATCGACCAAAAGATTATCTGATTATCTTGATTCGCATAATTTTCGTTTTGTCGATGCTTGTCTTGCTCTCAAGGCCGCTCTGTATGCTCTATCTGTACAAAATCCAGTTTCCCTTGCATGTCGCAATGGCTGTAAGGCAGGAGACAAGTATAGTCTGCGCGTACTTCCAGCCTTGTATTAAGGGCGCAAATTATACCTCTTAGTGTGGCTAAGGTGAGAGAATACAAGCATTTTTTTGAAAACTACTAACCTAGGTAGTAAAATGAAGCCACTTGCTCTTCTGCCAAATCTGGCCTTGTTAGGATCGGATTTCATTATAGAGATACCGTGACATCTACTACGCTTTTTGGTGGCTACTATTAATGGGCTGGATAGGGCAAGTAAACTTGCGTATTTTAATGACTACAAATCTTTAAGATATTATGGCCGGCCTCTTTGGCAGCCCGTTCCTGTATGTCATATCTGGTCTAGTTAATGTGGATGTCAACAGAATATCATCTAACTAACTACTAACTACTGATGGTAGTTGATAAAAAAGCGAACTGATGTTTTTTTTTGTTACCGCCTTTACTGATTGATTAAATTAGACTTGGAATTTTACCCTATCACAGATATGATACAATTTATAATATTTTAAAGCAAATCAGGTTCATTCAACGGCTCATTCACGTAGCTTATGCAACGGTTTGTGGCACGACTCTTAAGTTGTGCTTCCGTCAATCCTTAGGGTGTTTTCTGACACTCTTTTGGGGATTTTCGTAAGTTGTTGACAACAATTCTAAAATTAAAAAAAAATCGCGAAAATCATAGAAACCTTTTTTGCCAAAAAAGCTCAATAAATGAAACAATGCGCCAATAAAATATTTATTTATTGTGTCATCAATATAGCATGAGGTAGTATACACAAGTACGTATTATATATATGGAAAGTATATTATGATCAAATGCTAAAAAAGTTGTCGTCTAACATGTAGGTGGAGGCGGGGTCGGTATTATGAGACTATTGAAGAGAAGTCATTTTAAATTTTTAGTGTTTTTTTTTTTTGCTTGCTTGTAATGTAAAAATGACAACGATTGTCTGTGTCGGAGTGATAGTATACAACTAGATGGCACACTCTCTGGCATAATTCAATTACATCCGATATAGACTGATAAAACTAAAGCAAAGGAAAACGAAGCGTCACGCTTCATATATTTTAATAGTCTCTCCCGCAATGTTGTTGGCAGCCGACGAGCCGACCGGATACAAATTTACTCCATATAAATACATAAACAACAACACCAAAAACAGCTGCAGGAGTAGTAAATAAAAAAAATTGTTGTTATCTGGTAGGAAACCACTTAACAAATCGGCAACACTCCAAAAACCAACAACATTTTCTATTTTCTATAGTAAAAAAAAAACATTAAAAAACTGAAATCAGGAGGCGTTACGAAAACTTCAAAGCATTAAAACTACTTTGAAAGCTTCAGAAGACAAACAGAAAGAAAGAGAAGAAAGTAAACTACAAAAGCAAAACGAAAGCAAAACAAGTACCAAAAAGGTCATGTAATGAAAGAAAATCTGATGAAGAAACTTTTTCAATGGCGTTAAGTTGTGGCAAAGTTTTCGTCATTGTTAATGGCTGTCTGCAGACTAGAGCATAGCAAACTTAACAAAGCGCCCAATGATAACAAACATTGACACACCAAGAACAACATTACTAACAACAACTTTAAGCAGACAACAGCTCAAGCTCAAGCAACAACAATAGTTTTAAAGTTTATGGTTTAGTTTTGTCAACTTTTTTTCAGTTTCAAAATTAACGTCTGATTATAAACAAACTTATTTGGTTTGCATGACTGACTAGCTGACAGACGCTGCCACCTTTTGTAATGCGGTTAAATCTGTTATTGATGAAATTGTTTTATTACTGCTCATGCCCAGAGATTTTGTTTGATTTTTGTTTCTTTTCTTTCCTTAACTTTACAGAATTGCGTGATTTTTGTGATGCTAAAAAAGCGCAATGTTTATGTCGGCTAGTGTGGTTCTAAGTGTCCTATAACAATGCGACCACTATCAAAATTCATCTCCATATCGGTTTGGAAAAATTTTTTTTTTATAAATTTCTTTGTTAAGATGTTGCATATTTGTCTACACTGAGAGAAAATGAAGGAAATATTTTTAAACAAAGTAAGTTTATTTAGGAGATGAATTAAAATGTTATTCAATGGGAAATCTAATATAAGTTAAAGGTTACCGAAGGAAGACAGGCTCAGTGACCTGCCTAAGTCGTATAGACCTATCAGTTTCTCATCCTTTCTCTTGAAGACGATGGAAAGGCTGTTTATTGTCTATATTAGGGAGAGGTACCTTATGAAACGCCCGCTTCACCCACTGTACACTGTGGGTGCCATTTTGAAAAGGGAAGTGGCCCTTTGTGCCTTCTTATATATTCATGACAATACAGGTTTTGACTCCATTGCTAGGTCGTTAGAACAAAAAGGGGTAGGTAAGTCAATTACAGCTTAGATCAATTCCATGCCTTAGAGAATGATTATCAGCTGGTCTCTTGATGTGGAGGAATCCACTCTGATTTCGTCAAAAGGGTGCCCTCAGGATGAAGTTCTTTTTTTATTGTTATTGACGGTGGTAATCATCTTGGCTCATAGGGGTGTCAGTGTAATTGGTTATGCTGGTAGCTTCGTTATAACCGTACGTGGGAAATATGGGAGTGCGTTGTGTGTCCTCATGAGGACAGCCTTTGGTGAGGTGTCAAATTGGAGTACTTAGGAAAGGCTCTCCGTGAATCCCTCAAAAACGGTTACTGTACCTTTTACAAGGAAATACAAGTTCAAATGTGTTTGTATTTTTTGGGTACCACCATCAACTTTTCTAAGGAGGTGAAGTATCTAGGTCTTAATCTGGATAGGAAGCTTAGTTGGAACTCGCACATTGGAGCGGTACAGAATCGAGCGATAAGGACCATCTAGATAACTCGCTACGGTAAGATCTGTACTTTGGCTGAAAATCCAGTGTTGAAATTCCGGACTGGAATTGTTGGTCTAATGGGGCTTTATTTCGGAGTAAGTCTGATCTAAACTTATATACCGATGGCTTCAAAATGAATGACTGTGTTGGTACTGGTGTTAATGGACCCAACCGAGACTTGTCGATCCCACTGTGAAGACTGCTGAGTTTCTTCCAGGCTTAGATCATGATCATTTCCATAAGTGCGGATATCAACCTGGACAGTGGTAATACCTTTTATATATTCTCTGGCAGCCAAACAGTCTTAAGAACAGTTGGCTCAAATCGTATGTCATCTAGACTGGTCACATATTGCTACGATACGTTACAAAACCTTACCCTTGGAAATAAGGTCCTGTTGCGGGTGCATTGACCAGAAAATGCTCCATGATACCCTATATCGGTCCGAAACCTTACTGTGCGGCATCACTTACTACCATCCTCAATCTAAACAAGGATTAGGAAATTGCCAGATGTTTGGAACAGGAATGTTCATAGGGCGCTTACTATCTTAGTATGTTAATAAATACACTTAAGAACTTAAGCAAATTAAAGGAGTCGTTAGATCTCTAATAGTGTATGAGGACAGTCCCAAAATTAGCCAACCTAATGTACATTTTTATATTCATTGGTTTTTCTGTGGCAGAAATTTGCCAAAAAAAAAATCCTTTCGTAAAAAGTGGAAACATTACGAAACATTTAAGTTGTTTTCGAAAGATACGTATGAAATGACTTCAGTGAATGGCTAACATATAGAAAATTACCCTTCTGTTATTGAAGAAGAAGGTCTCCATCCAACTAATACAAAAAACGACGACGATTGTTAGCAGTTCTTCATAGAGGTCTCCAAACTTGATAGAGCTGTGGTTGGTTAAGAGCTGTTTTGATAGAAATAAGATGATGGAATGGACAAGCATACTAAATTCATGGCCGAATTGTTTACGTTAGGAATCCAATTGGAGACATGCAAGTTAAGGATGTACAATAAGGTAACGCCTCATGGTCAGCTTTAGAGACGAGCAAGACAGCATAACATAACTGGCCAAAGCTGAATCATGTGCTCACGAAAGGTCTGCTCAAACTTCAAACAAGCACACACAGCTTCGTTTTTGGTACTATTACTGGGCATTGTATACTGGACACTTATGCTGGCGTCTGGACTAGGTAATCTACCTAATGAAAACGACGAAAAAATGGTTTTCACCTACTTGTCTACTGCTACAGGCCCGGTATTATGTGTCAGGCGAAAGAGACACTTGGGCTTCTACCAGGAGTTCACTAGGTTTAGAAGGGATGGTGATTAATCGTGGAACCAAAATAGGCTTCTCTGGCCTAAGTGTATCCTATCTTTATGGACCTACCTACCCAGATTCCAATCTGGAGAATCTGCTTCTTCGTTTAAAACTTTAAAACATTGGGTAGAAGAGCAAAAACGAGGTTGACCAATGAAAGTGCTTACACCAAAAAAGCTTAAGAAAATACACAAAATTGAATTTGTATACGAATTTGCTCACAATAGAACAAAAAAGCATCATGAAATTGTTTCAATAGAGTACTTGGCGTAATTTAACCGCAATAAAGGTGAGGTTTGCGTCGATTCGTAGATATTTAAAAAACATGACGACTTCTACATGAAGACTACTAGTTCACCTGAGACCAAAGAGCAGTCAAAGCAGTGGACTAGATTCGGAAAATTGTGTCCAAAAAAGCGAAGACAACTTCATCTGCAGGCAAGCGTTTGTTCATAGCGTTTGTTTTTTGTGATGCATGTGGGATAATTTGTAGTTCTTATCTTTAAAATAGAAAAAACAATCTGAGCTTTTGCAACGTTTATAAGAAGAAATAAAAAATTCATTACACATCTTATTCGCTAGGTGAAGTCTGCAGTTTCGCTATAAATAGGGTATCAAATCTATTTAAAATCGCTGGAAAAAGCGTATTAAGCTAAAAGGTATTTATGTGAGGTTATGTAAGGAAATTGAAGGAGTAAAATTCACAGACCTCGTCGCCACTCAGATACCAATACTGTGTCCATTGCGAAATCATTTTAGTGTATGAAATTATTTTTCGTCCTTATTTTATGACTAAAACGTTTCTCTCACTTCTTTTTCCTCTTTCAGACAATGAATTTCCTTAACCAAGCTACATGGACATCAAAAATTCGAAAATGAACATGAAAAACACTCGAAAAAGCTAGACCACAAATATGCCTCTAATTACTAATGAAATGGTAGAGAGTTGTAAAGCTTTAGATATTAATTTCACAGATATTTGAATAAATTTTTAGATTTTCAATTTTCTAATTGACATTTATTACTTAATTATAAGACCTTTTAATCTATAATTAAAGATATTCATTTTTTCTCAGTGTAATATTTATATTGTTAATATAGTCATTGTTTGTCTGTAATTATTAGTGATGGGAAGTAATTTTGGTCCCGCAAGTTATCACAAAATTTTGCCGGACAAACATAAAATAAAACGAAATGTAATTCAAGTTAAAGCAAACGGATAACAACAATCAGTTACATAAATACATACAAATACACATACAGAAGCATTTACACAAAAATATCAAACCAACTTGCCAGACAGACTGTAGAATGAAAGTTGCAAACATACCCGTACGAACAATTAAATAGAAGTCATGAGATAAGTAGACAGACAGACAGACAGACAGATATACTGTCGTATATCCTGTAGCATTTGCAAGCCATCTGTCATAGAGTACACAGTCAAGCAAGTATGTAAATGAGTCAACCAACTGTCAGACCCACTAAGACAAGTTTTTCCCATGTTCCTCTTCGTCTTCTTCATTGTCAGATTTGCAATGATGCCAAGTTTTTAAGTGTTAGCGTATTATTATCTTTAGAACTTCATAACTTTAAACCCATAAAGCAAGAGATGAGAAATGAGAGTTGGCAGCCAATATACGATAGGTTTCTACTGCTCTTTGGCTTTCAAATTTGTCTGTCCTCCCTTACGTACTCTCGGACCATTATAACGGCATCGACGAAATTGTTTTTGGAATTTTATTAAGATTTTTATGAACAGCCAATTTTAGTTTAAAATACTAGCGCCCCTTTCGACCCAACTCCTCGCCATTAAAAGCTACACCATTGTATCTTTAAAACAATTAAAAATGTTGGTCTGTCTGGCTGGCTGGGTGCTTGGCTAGATAACTGTTTGAGCCATTTCAAAAACTTTTAACTTAAATAAAATGAAAATACAATAAAATACTACACAATAACAAAAACTACAACAACAAAGTGTTATAATTTTTACGGGGGTGGGCTTGGAAGATACCAAAAAACAATCGAAATGTGATCCTTTAAATTATTCTTTTATTTGTGAAGAGAATGAATTTATGAATGTTTTTGTTACATTACTCGTCGTCATATTGTTTTCTTATGTTTTCTGAACAACGATAGAAACAAGACATTCACAAACACATATATACCCATACACACACAATCACATAAATGTACATTAACATCCCTTTGCATGTTGTTTTTATGAGTATAATACACTCGTAAGAAATGAGTGTTAAAAACCAACATCACTTTGACATGGGAGACGTAGACAGACAGACATGTAGAGAAAATACTCATGTATAAACGGCAATAAGTGTTAAATGTAATACGAGATATTTTTTATAACATGATTACTCTTCCCTTCCCCTGTCACTCTTTTTAGACTATCCCTCGCCATATATAAGAAAAATATACTTGTTTTCTATTTTGTTAGGTGAAGTGCTTATTTAAGAGCTCAGGTTAGAGTTAGGTTAGGACCAGCCCACTTAGGCCTAAAGATTCACTGAGATGCCACCCACTATAATGACCCTGGGAAAAAAAAAGGGGCCTAACTGGCCGCCGATACTTCCAGCAGAAATTCTTCGTCTTGATAAGTTCACTAGGTGACTAGATCTCCTCCGATCAACCTTTGGTCAGAATTCAAATTGCAGAGAATTTAAAATTGCATCCAGCTTTTTGATAATAACGTTTGATTATGCAAACAGACGTAGTTTACTTCAATTAGTAAGTAATTTTATGTCTATCGGTATAATATCAGAGGATTTTAGGAACGTATGTTCAGAGGTATAATTAATACATCAGACAAATTGTATGCCACTTTCTTATGTAGCGAACCATATAAACTACCCAAACTATATCGTCTGTATATGGTTGCGTCGTTAATAACGAGCAAATTCTATTGGAACAATGAGTATAACTATTTATATAAATAAAACGACAACAACAAAAATATAATTAAGCAATGAATCAACTCTTTTAAAGATTCTTATCTCAGACCGCAACAATATATGTACATCTGACGGTTGTGGTATAACAATTTTTGGCGGTTTTTGTCATTTATTTGTTAAATTTTAAATTACGAACGTGTACGAATATCTCTCTCTATAAACACATGTCTTGAACATATACTTACCCAAGTGTATAGAAAGAATATTTGCAGGAGTATCAAAGAGTTTATACTTGTAACACCACGGAAAGAGCAAGCATTTCTAGTCGAACACAGTAATTAACAATTTTACAAAATATTGAAACAAGACCAATATGGTTTTCACACTCCTCTTTGCTAGACATGATGCCTCATTCAAGCCTTCCACCTTTAATCTACAAAATGATGGTATGAGTTTGTAAAAAAAATTGCTTTCTTTTTCAAAAAACGAAAACCGTCTGGTTTGAGTTTAACGATATTATTTTCCATCCAAAAACAGAAAAATTTAAAATAAAAATTGTAATGAAGAGGACAAGAAAAGGAGTAGAAAAAACATTGTTGTTGTAGACATAAAACAAGTCGTTATCACACTATAATTTACGTTACGTGTTGATCATCACCAACACATACATAAATACATATTTAGTGTATATATATACAGTCTAAGCAATAAACACAATTCTGTCCATTTAAGCAATAAACACAATTCTGTCCATTTAGCTCAGACTCTTTTACTCTTCTTTCATGTATGTATGGATATGTGCCTTTTGTTTTAAACTTTTTTGGCAAAAACTTGGCACTTCCTTCCTTATTTCCTGATTTAGCAACAGACAAGCTTTTTTTAACCACATACATACATGTATGAGCAAATAAAGCTATTTAATGAGTGGACCAACTGGGAACTCTACTAAATAATAGACGTTAATAATAAAAATGAAAGCAACATGATCAACACAATATGCATTAATAACTAAATATGAAGCAGAAGCTGTAGCAGTAGCAGGAAAAGTAAAGGGTCCGCTAAATAATTTTTTTTTTTTTTTAAAAAGGGCGCAAAACATTGAGTGTAGCTTCAGCTGTGTGGCCCGTAGCGCCGTCCTGTTGAAACCAAATGTTGTTAATATCCTCCTCTTCAATTTTTGTGAACAAAAATTCGTTCAACATGACCGGATAAAGATCGCCATTGACTGCAAGGGCCACTCCTTGCTAATTTTCGAAGAAAAATGGCCCAATTATGCTTCTGGACTGAAATCCGCACCAAACAGTGACTCGTCTTGGGTTTATCGGCTTTTCAATGTATACGTGCGGGTTTTCTGTGCCCCAAATGCGACAATTTTGCTTGTTTACATACCCGCCAAGATCAAAATGAGCTTCATCTGAAAAGATGAACACACATTCTGCAACATTACCATGATTTTCAAAGTAATGTGGCAATAGTTCCCAGCGTTGTTCAAGCGTATACACAACCATATTCGTTCAGCGGAAGGATAAAACTAATTATCTGTCAAATCAGACATGAGCTAAGTGTTACCATTCACTAAATAAGCACTAGTTGAAAAAAAACATTAGATGGCGGACGCTTTAATTTCAAAAAAATTAAAAAATAAGTTTAAAATCCCTACCAGAAAACCAAAAAGAAAAGAAAAATAATTTTGACACGAAAATTTAGTCAGTTTTTCTTTTACTACGCTGAGTAGAAAATAAAACCCCCGAAAAAGTAATTTTTTGCACTCCTCTAAGAGCCATAAAATGAGTAAAGCCATGTTCTGTAAACACACAACGGAATATTAAAAGCCATTGTAGACCATAAAAGACAATGAACAGTTATACTACACATGTTTACGTGTGTGTGTATTAGTGCAAGGATATGTTTGGTTGCTGTAATTAAAAACATCCTTTTCGAACACAATTTCAAGGTTTTGTATTCTTGTTTTATTTAAAAGGTTATTTAAACAGTAATTCAATGCCAATTTTATGTCATCGTTAATTGAATTGAAGGAAAATTGAGAATTGTTTTGATTGGTATTCTTTTATGTTGAATGAATAAAAAGTGAAGAAGGAATCGGTTATGTCAAGAATTATTAAAGAACTTCAAATATTCTTTTAGAGATCTAAAGCATAGTGTATAGTTCACTACGAAACCCTTTATATAAAGTTGAGGTACTTATTCATCATTTTCCTTTACTTCGACAAGCCCTTTAGAGTCATACTTTGCTGATCGCCGTTAATAGGTTTTTATCAAAAATCAATTTGCGCGTTTTATACATGTATATAAGAGAGTACCACAGAGCTCTATTCTCGGGCCACTTCTTTTCACAATTTATATTCATGAGTTGCTAATGCTCAGCGTTCCTATTCTAATTCCTCCAGCTCATTCAACACAATTGTGTGTTAATAATAGTTGAGCTCAATATACTTTCTCCAACGGGCCTCCATTTTTTTTTGTCTCTTTAAAAATATAAGATTTGTCGATGTCATAGGTATTTGATGGATTCCATCAAAGAATTAACCTTCTTTATGCCGAGTTATGTTACTCATGTTTGTAAACAAGAAATAGTCACTCGGGATTAAATCAGGAGTATAGAGCAAATGAAGAATCTATTCGTAGCCTAATTTATGGCTCTTTGTTATGAAAACTTCTACAGCACAAACATAGCATAACAAATTGTAACAGGAATTATATATAATTCTCTTTAAGCTGATGATACTGGGATGGTAAATAGGAAAATATTTTCTTCGCACACTGGTGGCCGGTGCTCATAACAGTATAGACAGTATATTAACTTACGTTAACGAAGTGAAAGAACTTCTCTATTTTCTCACACTGCTTAGAACTATATTAAGCCGTGTGTAAGAACTTGCGAAATTGTCTAACACTTTTAGATTTTTAAGATTTTACAAAATGTTATTATATTGGACTGTAATTTACAAGTTGAATTTTTTCCGTCACTACTCTAGGGAGCAGCATATTGGCTTTCCACAAAGCATACATCGCTTTGTTTGAGTTTCAGTAATCAAGTCGATTTGCAAGCTAAATGGATGATTAATCTACTGTAGCTAGCATGCATATGATTTGTATGTGGTAGTGAAGAATTAATGTAAGAACTCCCTCATTATCTTTCACTGCTTTTATTAAACCGTATATAAGACCTGCCTGAAATTATCTTATATTCGAACCAATCTTGTTAATTCTCAATATCAAGCAAGGAGATTGCAGCAGAGGATCGACTATTTAAGGAGACTCTAAAGCTAGCTTGAGGAGAGAATCCTAAAGTACAAAAGTCTAAAATTGTATAACTGAATAAGTAGATTTACCCTGGGCAGTGATTTTCGTAAATAAGACTCTGTGCTCTAAAATTAACACCAACAAAATCAGTCAAAGGAAGCAGGCCTTTGACACGAACATGGACGGATTAAGTCATTCGAAAGTGAACAAGTGTCAATAGCTCTTTTTGATTGATTTTTTTCTTTCACTTTCCTTTAAAGATTAATTTTGATAAATTCTTTTGAATAAAATCTATAATACAAACTTATCTACTCATTCACAAAATGTTATATTTTTTATAATAATTTATATTCGGGTATGTTCTGTAAACCGAAAACGAGTGGAACTGAAATCGAAAAAATTTTCAAAGTTAAATAAAACATAAATGAGCCAATTATTTTTAACTTATGATAATAAAAAAAGTGATTTTAAAAGTAATTAAATGAATTGAATGAAAAAAAAATACCGAAATCTTGTCTGATTTGAAAATTTATTTCGATTTCATTTTACAAAACAAACCCGCCTATAAAATTTGTATTCCAAATAGTCTGCCATTCTTGCATTGTTTCCTCAAATTTTTTCTAAAGTTATTGTCAATAACTTTCTTTGCTGCTTTTAAGGTTTATTGTCCTGTAACAGAGAAGTCTTAAAGACCACTTTTAGGTGGTGCAAAAAATACAGAAAAAAGAAAAATACAAAACGATTTTTTTTAATAAATTACAAAAAACTCATAATTAAACTGTCATTTACAATATAGTTGACATTAAAACTAAAAAAAAACTCGAAAAGAACAAAAATCATTTTAAAATGTTGAGAAAAATAATTAAAAACGTATAAGTTAGTATATGTAAAAATATTCTCTTGAAAGTTCCAATAAAAACAAAACAAAACAATTCACGCTTTAACACTTTTTTTTTCTTCTCCCTCCTTTTCTCTTTCCTTTTATCAACTCCAATTACATTTGTTAGCACAACTATTTTAACACCTACCAATCCTGACCGTATTCCTAACATTCACTACAACCTTCTAAGCCCTTCTTACAAGACACACCAAAAACGATAAATATTTAGGTATTGTATGGGAGGAGAGCGGGGGAGTGAGTATTGTTTACAATAAAAGCACGTGTTTAATACTTTAAAGGGGATTAAACAACAATGAAATAAAAATTGCAATTTTTTAAAAACAAGCGCTAACAACAAAAGAGATTTCTTATGTTCTGCTGTAGTGTTTTTCCCGATTGAACAACAATGAAAACGAAAGCAGCTCAAACTACATTATGCCATGATAACTGGCCACTAATCTACCCTAAACAACTAAAAAAGAATCGAATTAAATGAATGGAGTGAATAACAATGTTTTTTTTTTGTAACAGAAGGCATTATTAGTAATAAAAGCACACAAGCAAACGAACACAACACAGTTCTAGTCAGCCCCTAACCTCACCATTTCACACCATTTTCCCGTTTTTCTTTTCCTACTCTTTAATGCTGCATAACGGGGCTGAGAGCAGTGATGTCAACTTTGCCCATTTCGGGCTAGATTTAAAACTATTTTAATTACATCGAACGCGAAAAAATTTTAACCCTAAACTAAAAAACGCGCAAATTCATCACCTTTTGCCCGTTTTCA
Organism: Wohlfahrtia magnifica; assembly: GCA_023159175.1. Lineage (NCBI taxonomy): Eukaryota > Metazoa > Arthropoda > Insecta > Diptera > Sarcophagidae > Wohlfahrtia > Wohlfahrtia magnifica. The sequence goes on along the minus strand of JAKWBJ010000484.1, from coordinate 1,601,946 downwards.
CTTTTGGTTCGGTATGGTTATGTTCCTTGTTTTTCTGGCAATATTATCATATCTAACTTTTGCATGCGTAAAGGTGGAAGTACATAATTCGCGTTATGAACGTTGCACGTTGCACGTTGCAGGTTTCTGTCAATAAAGGTTGAAATAATCTTTTTCCATTAATCAAGTTACATGTAAAGTGTGCAATGCCTCTAACGCGAAAAAGTTGGTCAGCTTTCAACTTTTAAGGCATTGACAGTTGAACAGCTGTCTTGCGTTTTTTGTGATCTGTTCAATTATCTAAAAAAACAGAATGTATGTAATGAACTGAAAAAAAAAAACTTAATTTAAATATATTTCGCTCCCAGTTTTTACATATAAAATAATGCAAACAAAAGAAAATTAAAGAATTAGCTGATTCAAGTGCCTCCTCTAAAGCGTGTTGTGTAACCTACCGTAGTTAGATCCTTAAAAGTTTTAAAGTATCAAACTCGCCCAACGCCTGTTGCGTAACTCTTGTATTTTTAATAAATTTTTGATGTTTTACTTCAAAAAATATATTTTAGTCCTTTTTAGCTCTTTTTGCCTATGTCTTGAGGTGGTCAGTATTCCAAGAGTTGGCAACACTGGCTAAAAGTCTAAGAAGATATTGAATGCAAACAACAATAGCAGAGAGAAAAAGAGGAGAAGAAAAACAGCAATTTGATTTTAATTGATTTGATTTTTTAATCCTAAACACACACACGCACAACACTTTTATGTAAGACAAGATTGCTTAAACGTCGTAGATTTTTACAAATCGGCATTTATCTCGACGTCTGCTCGTTGGTATGATGGTTGCGCCAGCAACCCCTCTCTAATGAAATTAACAAATCCCGTCAATATTTATTGTTGCTTCTATTGTTGTTGTTGCATTCAATCTTAACTGTTAGACATTTAAATTTTTAGAAAAAATTTGTTTTATTTCCTACTATTTTTATTTTATTTTTTAGTTTTTCTCTCAGATGTTTGTTCGTTTTTCTATGTGTGTTTACATTTCGACTTAAAATAGTATTTTTTTCCATTTATGAAGAATCCTTTTAATTCATTTGTCTCTCTCTGTTAGTGAATTTAAGCATAATACAATATCAACAACAACAAATAAGTGTACATTTTCACACCAACCCTGCTGCTGCAGTTTGCTTTTATGTTCGTCCATCAATTGTGTTTTTACATCTGCTATCACGCCACTCAAAAGCAATCAACACTACTCGACTTATTCCTACTCAAACCGACTCGACTCGTTATAACAATGATGGCACTCTTTAATATCCTGAAACTGATTTCGATTATTCTTTCATATTGAAATGTAGGACATTGCCTTCATTAAGTCCAACGATTTGTAACAGAATTTTACCCCCAACCTATTCAACTTTTATGCTAATCAAGTAAAGATTACAATACGCTGTGAACTAAGAATAATGCAAGAGAGAGAGAGAGAGAGAGAGAGAGAGAGAGACAGAGAGTTGGGGAGAATCTACATGTGTACCATCAATAAACGAAGTAAGTGAAACCACGATCTAACATTACTATTCTTCGTTTAATGTAGAATTCGTTATGCCCATTTCAAAGCTTAATTTCCATTTTATTTCGTAAAACTTTAAATTTCTCAAAGTATATTGATGGCATACCGCTCATTTTGATTTGTGCCGCACTGAGCGCGACTTTGGAAAACGAAAGCATTTCGCACTCTAAAATGCAGCCAAGCAGTTTCTGGCGCCAAAAAAATTCCATCAAGATCTCTATTTGAAAAGTAAACCATTGACCTAGAGAATCTTTTGTGTAACCCTATAGGTTCACCAGATCAAGTTGAGGCTACGAACAAAGCCAATTATCCTTTAACGTAAGAGGACAAGTGCCTTTTATTTGAGCAGCTATAGTCAACACCAAGAACATCATCCTGTGAGCCATATCTATACTGATCGGTCATGATATCCCAACGATATTCTAAGTATCTGATATCACAATGTTAGATAAGTTCGCTCATGTTGAGCAGAAGTTGCCTATGGGAGCAATAAATCAAAATATGGTGCATCAAATCTCTTTCGAGTCCTATGAGCTGCCACATGTCGTTCAAAGTATTTGTTCTAAAGTCTTAATATACATTGCGCGGAACCTAAACTGTGCAGTCACAAGATTCTCCAATATATGCTGATGGCATCTAAGACCACAATGTACGGATAATAGACACGTTTTTATCGAGCAGAAGTTGCCCACGGAAGCAATGAATGAACTATGGTGTAGCTAACCTCGGTTGAAAAACCGACTACCGCGTATTTGGTATGATGGTGGCGAACCTTGCTTATTGATGCCTACTCTTGAGTTGGTGTTGCCTGAACTGCCTTTGATGTTAATAGTTGATGTTAAAGGGATGAATTCTTTGAATGGGGATTCAAGTCATAATTTTTCGAATTCGAAAAGAATAATGAAGAAATTAAAGATTTAACTATGTATCGATTATGTATGTACTAACTTTTGCGCTAAAACAAATTTTGTCTATATGCTGCAAAGGCTGGCATTGGGAAATAGAGTTTGAATTTCGTTGTTACTTGGTTCCACGAAACTTGCTAGGAAGGGATCCGGAACACAATTTATTGGTCTGGAGCCTTACTGTGCAGCACCGCTTACTACTTTTTTCAATGTAATTAAGGTTTGGGAATTGGCAAATGCTTGGAAAGCTCAGTGGGCTCTTACACACGCAAATACTACAATATAAGCTTCGTTCTAATATTCTCAAGTATAGCACGCCAGACTTGAAATTCCTGATGGATTTTCTTACCAGCCATTGTAGTTTCTGAGTGCAATCACTGAGAATTGCGATTACGAATGTGGATATTTTGTTTGCTGGCATCAGAGACGATGTAGCGCATATTTTACATAAAGTCTCAATAAGGGACATATTCGCCACTAAAGTTTCAGAACTACTAGCATTCATTACGAAGGCAGAAGGTCTGTTGAACAAAAAGTAGTCTCGAAGGGACAGAAGTTATTACATAGGAGACATTGTCCTACAATTGAACTCGGTCTTAGTCGATAATAATTATTTTCTATGGCAAAAAGTTCATTTGCTGCTGCAATTAAAATCAATATAAAACCACTGCCATTTGTGTATTACATTGTATGCACTTGTCCAGATTGCAGATACAGTTCTCTTTAGGTCGATACAGCTTTATCAAATAAGATACTGAGTCTATTGCAAATTTTTTCCGGATACCAAAGATATTATTTGCAACCAAGCTTTTCGCTTCTGACATACTAACTAAAATGTCCACTGACAACGGGTCTGTTCTTTAAATCTACTTTAAAATTGCATTTACGAAAATGTTTGCCCTTGTTGGTCAGAAGAACAAGATCTCCCTGTGTACGAGAAAAAGTGGCACAGTTTGTCACAGTGATGGGAAAAAAGAAGCTCTAATCGCATAGAATTATGTACTTCTAGCGATGACCGCTAGACAAATTATGGTTTGTACTCCTCAATGAAGAACTGATAACATGCATCAGCTTTGCTCCCTTAGATAGTAGACTGTTTAACGCAAATAGGCATACAAATTATTGCAAAATTTGTAGTGATTCTTATAAATTCGCCTCAGTTAGAGCGAAGAGCTTTAATTCTCTTTATGCCGAAAGACTGATCATCACCACATCACATCGTATTACATCAGAATATTATTGTCTTCCCAACATAATCTGCTTTACAGGCAATAACAACAACAACAACCACAACAACAACTTCAAGTTAAAATCTTCTTAAAGATTTCAGCTTCAATATATAGAAAACAGAAAATTCCAGTATAATTGAGGAAACACTTACGAGAAAATAATATCAATTCTACTAAAGAAGTCATTTTGTATCATCTGACTTCGATTAAATACGTTTTAATAGAAATTTTTCCAATTTTTTTCTTCTCAAATTGAAATCGAACTGATTGATGGCGTCATACTTATTTGTGTATTGGCAGTAAATAAAAACCATAATACAGGTGAGTATTGGAGTACAAGATTTGTATCAAACGATTGTGAAAAAAGAAAAGAGATTTTTTTTTTTTCAGAGAATAAGCAGATCTTTTGCTAACCTCTTCTTACTATGTACTCATATATCCCCTCCCACACTTGTTAAAAGATCACACATTAGAGAAAAAAACACTGTATAACGAAATGAAAAGGCGTTTTTTTTAATACGTCAAATAAACAACGAAAACAACTACGACAAAAAAAAAGAAGAAGAACAGTAATAACTACTTGGCACGCGACTCAACATTACATCGTATTGTCCGGCTGGAATACTGCGTCTGAAAAGATCCTTTTGGTAAATACTTGTACTCGTTGGTTTCAACAGCAAGGCACTCGCATGGGTGTTTGTGTTCATTTGAGAGGCTTAAATACACAAGTCCTGTATAAATAAGATTGTGTGTTTATATGTGTGTATGTGCGTTTGTTTGTGGATTCTAAAACAAGAAACAAAACAAGGTTTTCCATTACAAATTTTATTAAACGGGACAATAACATGATGTTGCAATAAAACTTTTATCAGTACTTTACCTAAAATAAAAGCAACACAAACAGAGTTGCAATCATTTACACGTTGATGTTGGTGGTCAAATTTCAAATTTAGCGAACTTATTTGTTATATTCGTTTAATGATTATGAGAATGTGTGGCCAAGTACCCACATTTATTGGCGTCAGTGGCAGATCAGTCGACCAACTCTATTAGCATTATTGGTTAAGCACGGAAGTCTTTGGCGAATACAGTGAATGAACTGCAGGGCAACGTCAACCACTTTGTCGAAGATATGACTGGCAGAGGATTTCTAGTAAATACTAACAAAACTGAAATGAGTAGCGATAGGTGATAATGGGAAACTGGTAAAATACCTAAACGGCAGAGTAGCAGCAGCAGCTGGATTATATTTAGGTCTTAACAAAGGCTTCCTGGGTGTGGCGTGGTGTAGTGATTAGAGTGCATGCATACACCACAAGCGGCCCAGGTTCGAATCCCCAGCAAAGGAAAAAATTCTATTTCAGTTTCTAGTGTTTAATAAAGAGACTTCAACCTCCCTCCCGACAAATCCATTTAAAAGAAGTTCTCCTAACATTTTAGAATACCTATGGCAATGATGGTAAACATCAGACGAATGATCGGAAGAAAACACCACCTCCTGGTAAAAAACTACAATCTGAAATAAAGATTATCACCACCATTTCGCAAGGATCTTCACCACAACACAGTCATATGTAGATAAGCTACAGTAGCTTGAAATTGAAACGAGGCAATGGATGCTTTGGTGGCAAGCCAATTGGTTGCTTAGAAGAGTGACGGAGAAGAAAAAAAAAACAAAGTGATCACCAGAACGTAACTAGCAGAATGCAACTGTACATTTACACCTACACTTTAGTGAGGCAAAGACCTACATCCGAATTCAAGCAGTTGAGAAGAAGTATCTAAAAAGAGTAGCCTCAAATATAAGAAGAAATAAAGTAAGAAACGAAATGATTGAAAACCTAAAAATCGGTTATAAGTCGTTCGAAAATGAGATGATGTGAACGCGTTGCTTGGATTACAGACTTCCGGTTGGCAAAAATGTTCTAGATGCAAAGCCGAAATGGTCAAAAGAAAGAGAACGAAGAAGAACACAAATGAGGATATCTTCAGAGAAAATGGGTTAGGCATACGAATGGCCAAAATAGCAGTTGGAAAGTTAGAAGAGCTCTGCAAAGTAAGAATATACTGAATATATTGACTGATCGAGGAATAGCCGAGGTCTGCGAGAAATCTCACTAACCATGACTAATTACAACCTTGTTCTAGATATCACTTCCCCTAAGAGTGTGTTAATCAGCTTAAGTCTCTCGTCTAATAACTTAGCTGAGTGTTTGATGAGTCTGACAGCCAGCAGCTGTGCCATAAATAGGAAGATTATGTTTCTGTATAATAATTAATTATTAATTAATTTTTCACCAATTGATCACCATTTTTAGCTTCCGAATGGCGAAAGGTGTTTATCGGGTTTTAAAAAGGCAATAGAGTGCTTATTGGATCAGTAAGGTAGTATTAGTGATAAAGACTAATAGAACTACTAGGAATTTATCTGAGAATTGTGGAATTATGGAATTGTTGTTTTCGTTTTCGTTCTTTTTAATAATTGTTTTTTGGTATAACGTGTAGGCACGTGGAGGGGAGCTGTTAGTGTCTAATCTTCGTTAGCAACTAATTAGCTAGTAAGGTTCTAGGACCGCTGGAAACCACAATAACCTTATTAGTAGGCCTGTTTGTTGCATATTCACAGCTGTTCAGCTTTCCACCACCTACCAACCACCAAGGGCGCACTTTGTAATTTTTAAAGCATTTTATTAAGTTATCAATGCAGCCACGTATTATGCTCGAAAGTAGTCATGTTAACCAACAATTCGTTTTCTTTCCTTTTCTATTTGCTTCTTGATAAAATAAAAAGCGGGCGTAATAGCACAGGCACTGTTTCCACAAAGCTTTTAAATACATTTTTCATTGCAGGAAAATTGTTTCGATTTTTACATGCATTTTGGTTCTGTTTGTGGTGGGGGTGGCGATGGTGTACTTCAGTCCACAATGTGTGTCTAGTGTCTGGGCATATGTTATGGTGATACACGTACAAAATAAAATAAAAGAAATCGAGACTGTTGGCTGGCCACTCGGCTAGTTTAGCCGACTTCATTCTTCTTATCAGCATCTTATGGTTGTGGTCAATACTGTACAACAACAATAGCAATAGTAGCAGCAGCAGTTACATGTATTACACATTCACACTCTTCTAAATGGGTGTAATAAAAAATATATTTGTGAGAAAACGATAAATTTTACTAAAAACTTAAATTAAAGGCAACTTGAAAATTTCCTTCTTTTTCTTTCTTATCTGGCTACCCAAACTCTGGATTTGGTCTCTTCTTCATCATTCTTTGTTTCTGGTCAGATTTGTAGATAAACGTTGTTGCAATTCTTATTGCTTCTTTGTTACTTTTCTTGGGGGGTAGGGTGGTGGTGTGGGTATGGAAATTTAAGAGATTGAAAATGTTTTATTGTTTTGTAACACATTTTTAAAGTTTAAGATAAAAAAATTGCATTTTTGACTTTTGTTTGTCTCTTTTGTGTGATCCTCTTCAACATATGAATAATTTGCTTAAATGGATAATAATTTAAGAACAAAATCCATTTTCAAAACTACTTGTGTATGTGTTAAAGGAGTCAATAATGAAAATTGGAAAGATTATCTATAAATTTTGGTAATAACTTAAGGGGATTAAATGTTAATTTAGTAAAAAAAAAAATCATGTTGACAGCTTTCTGATATAAAGAACTAAAGAGTGGTAAGAAAAACCGACATTTTGTAATAAATTTTGCAACTGACAATCTAAAGGATTTTTAACAAGAAAAGAATCTCTGGAAAAAAACTAAATATTAATTATTGAGCATGCCAGCAATCCACAGACACATAGAGTTTTGATTAATTTTGATCTTTCGACAACAGAGAGTCTGTTTTTTATCAGGTGAAATAAACAGACTTCACGAATTCCGTAATTACTAGTTTAGGATCGATTCTTATTTTTTGTATAGTAATTGATGGTCGAAGGAATCGATCCAGAAGTCGATGTCTACAAGATTTATTCAAAATGGCAGTTTTTCTGAGTTTTAAGTTGTAATTAAAGTTCAGTTTCTATTCAAGCTTTGGTAGATATACTTAATTCGAAAAAATAATCACAATTATTTTATTACAGTCATAAATGTTGCTATCCAATTTGCATTCAGACTAGCAGATAGACATCATTCCTGATCACCAGAACTCACTCCAAGCAAAACCTTGTTGCTACTTGACTGGTTTCTCACCGACCTTCTATTGATCCAGCGGGCTAAGCTGATGGCAGTAAAGCTAAATACAAACAACTCCTGACCAAACTGGACTATGGATCGGATGCGATCATCGGTAACTATAGACATATGTGAGTTGACTACATGGTCCCGCAAATTCTCTCAGTAGGACATTTGACCTTGATATTCAAACTAAAGATATATAGTCTAACAGACAAGATTGAGTATTGATTTCCAGGTGTTCAGTTTTCTCTGATTTTTTCGAAAATAGTCCAAAGGGGTTATATCACACGATCATGGTGGCCAATTAATTGGACCCTTACGTGAAATTACTCATGAAAGTTTCTTTAAGTAAATCAATTGTAACGCGCGTTGTATAGCATGTGCCTCTTTTTTGTTTGAACCATATGTCAGCAAGATAAATGCGAGGTAATTGATGTAGGAAAACATTTCTAGTCATGGACCTATACCTTTCAACATTGACAGTAACATTCTAGTCATCATGGTTTTTGAAGACATATGAAGACAATGACTTCACTATCTCATAAATCGCAACATACAGTAATGTTTTGTGGATGTGAAGGTGTTTCGACAAGAGCTTTTGGATTATCTTTATTTCAAATCCAACAATTCTGCTTATTTACGTACCAACCAAAAATGGGCTTCATCGTAAAACAAATTTTTAAATGGAAATTTAAATTCAATATCAATTAGTGTTTCGACCCATTCGCCGAACCTGCGGCGCATACGATCGTCGCTTGGCTTTAATTTCTGCACAAGTGAATCCCGACTGCTTTTCAACCGAGATACTTTCGAAAAATCTTACATAAAGTGGAAGTACGCAACCACAGTTGCTGAGAACGACAAAGGATTGATTAATTTGGATGTTCTTCATTGCTGTCCTTTACAGCGCATGCAGCTTCTTCAGCACTCACTGTTCTGAATCTCACTGTATACACATCATCAGTAAAAGTAAAAGTAGTCTGAAAATTAACTACCGTTATTTAAATTAGTCGGTCTAAAGAACGATTATGAATGCCATAAAATGGAAGAAGTGCACGATAAGTTTGAAAAATAGAGCCATTGTTTTGATAAAAAAAATTTCAACAATTTGCAAGGGTTTCTCTGGTGTAAGTGTATCCATAATGAAATGTCAAACCAAAGTAAACGAAAAGCAACTATTAGCTGTTAAATCGGTTGACAAATGAAGTAGTGTTGCCAACTCAAAGCTATAAACCTCTAAAAAAATACCCGAAACGTAGAAGGTTCTAGCATTGAACTTTCTTACAAACTACCTTACAATTGCAATGTATTTTAAGTGGAAGTCATGGCTATACTGAAGGCTGTGCTACGCTTGCTGAGTTCCGGAAAATCTTTGAACTTACTCGGAAAGCTATTCTGCAAGCAAGTACATTGCAAACGCCATCTCGACGTCTATAATCTTCAATGAATGCCCATGTTTTCTCAAGGAAATTTTGAAACATTTGCAGGTAACTCTTATACGTATGAATTCCGCGACATTCTTGGAAATTCCGTTGCCCTTAAGCTTGTTAGGAAGGATACCAATCACTCACATGGGTGTTCCGATTACCTCGTTTAGGCTGGATATCCTCCAGTCGATGTAAAAGAAGCCTCAATTTCGTTGGCAGCATGATGATCGCTAGGCTGTATCGCTAGGCTTTACTGGACTGACCTGAATAAAAAAGACTTCTAACGGTGTCATAGTCATCCATCAACCTATTGCGGTAGACATGCCGATTGACTGGGCAGTCCACTGTAGGAACATGAAGCTCCTGTGTTGTGGCAGAAGTAATGTATTCAGACAGGTGGCTGTACCGGACACTTGCCGGTGCAAAACCATGACCGCAGGTACAACGACAACTGTCGAAGCTCTGGCGATAAGGATATGGAAGAAAAGGTTGAGCACTTCCTATGTGAATGTCTGGCACTTATGAACCGCCGCCATAAAGCATTTTGCGAGTTATTCCTACACGACATCTCTGCAATACTTTTGCATTGGACAAGTGTTTGTGGCAATCCTCAATTCCACGGTGTTCTCAAAACGGTGACCAGGTGAACCAACCTATTTACCAAGAAAATCTCTCGCATGACTTCCACAGGAGCTCTGGTTCTGAAGAGGAAGATATTACTATATATCTTGTCAGTGCCCAGCCCTTGCCAGGAGGTTCTTGGCCGCTAATTTCCTGCTTTTCCTAATTCCCGACTAACTTATACGAAATGGAGGCTATGACAGTGGCGGGAGTTATTTTGGAGTCAAAATGGTTTCCAATGGAAATTGTATTATTTCTGTTGTTGCCCAACCTCTAGCCAGAGTGGGACCTTATCCTTAAAGACTAATCTTTTCAGGACTATTTAGCTGTTACACAATCAACGAAAGCATTAAAAAAAATTAATTCAAAAGTACCCTTTGAAAAATTACAGATTACGGCTTCAGCCATCAAATCTTTTCGTATTGGTCATAAGACTTGTGTTAGCAACGGGATGCCCTCGTAAAAACATCGTTTGAGAACTGTTGTAAGAAAGGACCAGTTAAGACTCTAATTAAAAGTAGTAATATTTGATGAAAACTGTGGAGAAGAAAATGTTGTTGTGGAATAATAGTATCTGATTGACAGAAGTTGCAGAATTTGTCATTTCGATGGGCTCTTGCTGTGAAATATTTGAAACGATTTAGTCATTGTCAGCAATGTTTCATTATTAAAAAAAGATTAGTTTGCTTAAAATAATTTCGCCCTCTCAGCAATTTATGAAAATCATCTCCAAAGACAAACATGTTGTTGAGGGTATCAGACAAACTTTGCTGGCACCTCGTTGGGTCCCACTTATGCAATTTATTGGAATGATTTAGCCATAAAAATGCATGTCATCTATGGTTGTTACTAGAAAAACTGTTACAGTAAGGATCTTAGACTGCTAAGAAGGAATGGAATTGAAGTTAATAAGTCGAAACTAATTCTTAAGCAATCCGATAAATCGTAAAAGAGCCCCCAAAAAATGTTTTTTTAGTTTTACCATCTGTCTTATTTTTGTATTATAATCAGAAATATTTAGACAATGTTTAGAGGAAGTTTTTTATTAACACAGTGTCTGCAAATATTAATGTTTAACGTATTAATTATTGAAAATACCACATCGTGTTAGACATAAAGCACATCCCTTTTCTTGTCCAACAAATTTAACTAAGACTGTTAATTTCCGAAATACATAAAAATCAAGCCAAATAAAATTTCATTTCATTGATGCAGAATAGTACAGCAATCAGGCAAGCAACACAACGGTGGCAACATAAGCAATGGTCATGTAACCTCAAACTATATACAAGTGTGCGTCCACAATAAGACTTAATAAAGTTATTAAAACAACACAACACTGTAATAATCGAAAGCAATTTACAAACCGCAACCTATTGTGTCTTAAATATGTTTGACGCCTTTTTTTAGAAAAATAATACCATGCAGTCAAGTAAGACATCATTTTTAAGCTTATTTTTCTCCATTTTTTGTTTTATTGCAGATAAATATCTAAAAAATTTGAAATTAACTAAATAATTATTAAACACACACGCACACAAACTTAGTTGTTTACATGCTATTTGTATTGACATTAAGCCTTAATGGTCGCATAACAAAGGAAAAGGAAATTTACACAGAACAAGAGAATGGGAGAGAGAGAGCGCGCGCAATATTAGTTTTTGTATGCAATTTATTTTATTTCTGGCTGAATTCACTTTTTCTTTGTTTTGTTGTTTGTTTGTACGGCATAGCCAAAGCACTATTTTAATGCGAATAAGAACGTCATACAAATAAAAAATTTTTTTGAAAACAACAAAAAACTGCACACAAAGAGGAACAAAAAGAACAACAACAACAGCAACTGAAAACAGCTCAAAAAAAATAAAGAGAGTAATTGCTTAATTTGATTATGTGTTGGCATAAACAACAAAAAAGAAGCACAAACACTCACACATACATACTCATTGACATGCAAACATTTCACATTTTAAATTATTTATAAATTGCCGGAAGTTGGCAACAAATAAAAAAGAACATACGTACACACATACGAATATGCCAAAGAAAGGAGAGGTACATACATAGACATTAAAACTACATTGAAAAAAATTCTTTGCATTTGCACACTATTGCCACAGTGGTACCATTTGTTTTAAAGAATTTTTATAGTAAAAAACAAAACTATAACAAAATTATTTATAAATTTATTAAAAAAAATAAATAAAAAATAAAAAAAAACTTTCTTTTAGAAATACTGTTACGTTTTAAAGCTTTTAAATGTGTACATCCTTTGAATTCGTTAATTGGAAAATTAAATTAAATTCCAATCCTTATTCCATTTTATTAATCAATATTTTCAATGAGTGTCCCATCAAATCATTTTATTTTATTTTTGTTACAATACTTTTAAATTAATAACTTAACATTCTAAGGAAAGGCTGAAAATTAAATTCCGGATGCAATAAAAACAAATCTTTATGTTTTTAATTCATAAGCAATATATATACCCCTTTATCTCACTACTTTAGGTTATATAACAGATCAATAAATAAGTCCGTAGGATGACACATAGATGGCGATGGTAAAATTTTGTCCGTCTGATTTTTATTAAGTACTAATATTCAGCCGATAAATGTATAAATTTGACAGCAATCTGACTATTGATTCATGAGTTATAGCATTTTGTGTGAAACAACTTTTGAAAAAAAAAAATGGAAAAAAGTGAATTTCGAAACAATGGCTTGATAAACATTATCCAAACTCTATCGAGAAAAATAGTAGAGTACTGGTATGCCGAATTTAAACGTGGTCGTACCTACACAAATTATGCAGAGCGCAGTGGACGCCAAAATGAGGCCGTTATTTCATGAACGATCGCAAATTGAAGGTATGCGCGCTAGCTGACATGGCAAAATTGTCAGATGTTAGTGTTGTTACCATTTTACATGAACATTTGGTATGCGAAAGTTCTGTTCAAAGTGGGTGCTGCGTGAGCTCACAAGTCGTTCTACAAATGATAACGATGGCAAAATTGAATGAATTAGGCTTCGAATTGCTTAACCACCCACCATATTCTCCAGATTTAGTCCCAACGATTTTTTTCTGTTTTCAGCTTTCAAGAGAAAGCTTTTTGGAAAGAAATTTAAATCCAGTGATGAAGTATTCACTGAAACTGGGGCCTATTTGGAAGATAAAGAAAAATCGTACTATACAAGTGGTATCGAAAAGTTGGAAAATCGCTATACTCGTTGATCGGCCTCGAAGACAACTATATATGCTGAAGTTTTGTCAACGATAACGAATTACTTATTACACCTCAACTCTACTGCCAGTCGATGACGTATGTACATGTATTTCCATAGGGAGATTTTGGCAGAATTCGCGGGAAATACGTCGTGTTTACAATTCTTTACTGATGGTTCTAAAATAAACACTAAAGTGGGATATAGAATTTTCTCTCCAGACTTTAGCATTAAGGTCTTGCATAGACTTCATGAACCTAATCATTGCACCCTCTTTTAGGTATGAGTACGTAACTTGCAACTAATATTGATGGCGGAATATTTGAACTTCAGGCTCATATGGGTACTAGAGCACACCGAGTATCTGAGGAATTGTGTATCAGATGAACTCACCAGATATGGCACGCCACACTGTGCGTCGATCCATAGAGCAAAAGGACAAAAATAAAAGCTAGTGTCGGAGATAAACAAATTTCCAATACTTATTAGGACAAGATATAGATATATGCAAAATTTCAACAAAACAGGGCAAGTAACACGCCCACCGAGCACGTACATATTGTTACGAAAATCTGGTTGGGCACCCCTGCGTTTATTACATTGCTGAAATAAAATAAAGAACCAAATCGACAACAACAAACATTAGGAGAAATAAAGTAAATAAATATAAAGCGGCAGCAACAAAAATTTACAATAAAGAAAACAAGTAACAGATAATAAACAAGCAACAACAAATACTAAGAGCTGAAAGAAGTAGATGCTTGCATTTGCATGGCTACATAAAAACTAAAAGGAAAGTAAAATAAAGAAATGGAATCTACCTGAATAATCGAGAGGTTCAAGAGCTTTCGAGGTGTTGTTTACTCAGTCATATAAAAAGCACATCGATGCGAGCAACAATGAGTTTATAGAGTTAAAATCAGCGAAGGTGTTATTGGTTTCAAGAGAGTTTGGACTCTGTGCGAAGAGAGTTTATAAGGAGTAAACTCGTGAAACTAGTAGTGAAGTAAAAACTAGTTTAGTTGAAGCTAACTCAGTAAAGAGAGTTAAGTGTGGATAACCTCTGGTTGAAAATGTTGTGATCGAACCTAAGTTATAACTACGATCCGGTTGGAAGATCTCTAGGAAGAAAGATCTGTCGAGTAATTGTTGCTGTTATAGGAATGTTATGGGAATTATATATATACCTTGTGATAGGTATGTTCCTCTTCTTTCCAGGTCCGTAAAGAATTTAAAATCGGTTAATATTTAGCTAAGCTATTAGCTTATAAGTGCATAAAAATTCGAAAAAGCGGTCTTATACCCGTAACTGAATGTCTGGAGATGTTATGAAAATTCCGAAATCAGATTCTTGTAGTTGGTAGCACTTATCAGAAGAATTGTGTCATTTTTATTAAGGTTTAAGAGAGTTTTAAGAAAGTGTAAAATGCTTTAATCCGCCATACTTTAATCCAGAGAATAAGGATATATACTTTATTTTAACGGTCATAGTATATCCAAGACAGCAAATGATGTTTACGAATTATATTTCCGGTTTGCTTATTGTAAAGTTTCTGGAGCAAAATAGGTTATTTAAAACGGCATATTATTTATTAAAATGTTAAGAAAAGGAAATAAGAAAATTATATTTTCTCTATAGAAATTATAAACATTTTACTTGTGGAGACAGTTTCATAATTCCGTGATATAACTTTCAAGCGTATTGTGAAACTTAGCAAATAGCTTCTTCTTGGTTAAGGGATAAAACACACTAAAAGGAGGTTACTAGGAACAATTTCAAAAAACAAGAATATTTTTAAGTCTAAACCAAAAAACATATCAAAGCTGAGAGGTTTTGCACCCGCTTCACTCATAACGCCAAATTGTTTTGGCAGAAAGAATATTTCATCAAGAAATACAAAAAATTAAGATTTCATTTATGCTTTCTTTTCACTAGTTTGGTCTGCCGAAATAGTGAGCTATCTTTTGATTTTATCAGTATGCTTATGACCTTTGCTGTTTGACTGCCTCCTGTTAAGAGATGTTTGGAAGCGATACCTACGAGCTTTTGTGCCGTTTTGTTATCTCCGACGATATATGGATTCATCAATGTACACCAAAAACCATAAAAATCCAAAAAAAATTCTTTGGTTCAGCGTGCACGGACAACGATAATATTGTGTCTGTCGGCCAACAACTTCATAGTCACGTGTTTTTCTGCGGGATAAATATACTGATTGCAGACAAATATTGTTCGAGGCTTTTGATCTGAGAATAAAACCACGAGCTGCTGTTCTATAAAGCATACTCGCCAGATCTTTGCAACTACTGCCTGTTATCAAAACGCTGGGTAAGAAAATTGAATCGAAATAAGTTAACAATTGTAAAGACTTTTAGAAATCTTATAATAAGGAAGCCATTAAAAAACTGATTGTGCTGAAAAATAAAACAATCGATTGATTGCTTGTGCACCACTGTAACATGATCACAACCTATGTAACATTAAGCGAATATATAAATTGGAATCCGCGATTAAATATATTTAATTCTGAACTATGCAAGCGTGTGAGTAAATGAATGAGTCTGTTATTTGGCCGGGCACTTTAAAATTCAACTTTATTTCTAAAAACACACACACATACAAATAATGAGAACATGTTGTTATATTATCATTCGCGTTCGTGAGTGAATGTTCGTTTGTTACTAGAATTGTTTCCCTTTTTTTACTACTTATTATTTTAGTAACAACTTAATTTATATTTAACTGGAATGTCGCCAATAACTATAAAAAGGAAAATCCAAGAGAATATCAATATAAAGCTGCCACAATTTTAAATGAACCTGCCTGCTATTGTGTACAACAGCAACAAACAACAATTTCGCTGCAGCTAGTTTTGTGACGGCGACGACATAAAGGCGAAAAAAAGAAGAAAATAACATCTCTCACCCAATCAAAAATTACTTTAACACTTACCAGAAAAGCCTCAAATCAGGAAACATGATCAAATCTTTTGGTATTCCTTCTACTTTGATTGTAAATGATTTGTAAAGCTTTTGCTCTAACGGTCATTTGCGTTTGGCATTATTTTTAATTATAAGATTGTGAACGCAGTGAATGTCGCATAGAGAGAGAGCATGTTGTAAAATATTTGATGCAATTTCACACGCACTGCAAACACGTAAAAATCGTGTAACTGGGGCAATTGGCGTAAGAGTTGGAGAGTATGCCACGCTACGCATATAACCCGCGGTAAACAAGAAATTTGGATGGTGTTGGTGGCGATGGGTGGTGATAGTCATAGAGCAGTTCAAAAAATCAGAACATTTTTAAATTTCACAATTTGCGAATAGAGAGTTTGGCAAAGAAAAACTTTTATCTTTTTAAACATGTTTGCTAAACAGAAAAAAACGAGAAGTTAAAAGAAAACTAAAGAGAAATAAATGAGCTTTTAAAAGTTGTTTTCGTACTTTTTTTTTCATTTATTCCTTTATTATGTTTCACTTTTTAACTTTATTTTTTTGCTTTTTCTGTTACATGTTGGAAGATAATGCAATTACCAGTCCAGTTCATTAGCGCTTCAAATTTTTCTTCTTTTAAATTTATGATTCTGAACTCTTTAACGCTTAACATTCGATTCAACTTCAATTCACTTAACAAAGATATACATACAAACACACATACACATATACTCGTATATACTTATGTATTTCATTTCGCAGATACATTTCATTTTCATTCCTCATAAAATGCTTTAAAATGTGTGGCGCCAGACAAAATCTAACAACAGCAACCGAAACAAGTTTAGCTAATAGTTTAAATCATATTCTCCACATATGCACTCTATAACCGATTCATTCATTCCATCCCAATCCCATTCTATATTTGAATATCTCTGATATCTTTCCGACTGTGTATTCGTCTATATCTGGCATATAAATTCACAAAATACTTTGCGGTCAGAAGGCACAAAATGTTTGGCTTGCTATCGCATTTTATCATCAAAACAGTTTTAAGCAAATTGTGAAAACTTAAGACAACCTTTTCTGATGGTAGAGATATCGACAAAAAAAATAAAATCGTTTGGTGGCAAATGTTATTTGAAACATATAGAGCGAATAGTCTAGGTTAGGTTAAAAACGGTCTTCGGTCCAGCCCACTTAAGCCAAAAAAAGCCCATTGTGTTGCCGCACACTGCAATGATCCTGGAAAAATAGGGGTGCATGACCACCGAATCCAAGCCGGCTTCGATAAAGAAGCCACCGGTACTTCCAGCAGCAATTCGGGCTCTATATGATGCCTTCCCAGGACTCTTAACCTTATGCTCAATAGCACCGGATATTTCATAATAAAGTGTTTCGAGGTTACTACCTCCTCCTTACAGTAACAGCTGCACAGCGTTGATCCACTTTGCCCAAGACGGACCGCATGCTTGCCCACTAGACAATGGTCTGAAGGCATAAGTACCACAACCGACACTTTTCGTCTTGGTAGATTCACCAGCTAACTCGACCTCCTCCTATTAATCACCGGCCATAGCTCCCTTTCCTGCTGACTGAAAGAAATCTGTCTCTTCTGGAGAACATATTGTGGGCCCAGCGCCTAAGATACAGATGATAAGAAGAGATAAGCAGACTAACACTTTCTTTTAACGTGAAAAACCTGTGACGTTGTGGCCCTTCTGGCTAGTTCATCCGCCATACTGTTCCCCGGAATATCGTTGTGTCCCGGTACCTATATGAGCCTGATAATGAAATATTCCGCCATCACCATTAGCGAGAAGTCGATTCCTATACCGTTCGGGAGTTAGCGAATAGCTTTCAGAGATCTTATTGCCGCTTGACTATCGCTATAGAATCAAATTGCAAGCCAATTGGTGATCTCTTAAACGGCAGTCACCTCGGCCTGAAAGACACTGCAATAATCAGGCAGTCTATACAAGATTTTAAGGTAGAGAACCGGTAAAGAATCGCAAGCTCGACGTGTCTCCCTCCAGCGACTTTTGCCAGGACCTTCTCCCAAGGATAAGCTTCCTATATCTAAAAACTGCTCGCATTTTCCACGACCTGCCTCAAGATGTCGACATGTACGGTACAATAAGGCAGCGCAGGCCATGTGTTTCGCTGCAACATGCGGCGGCCAAGATTAAGATTTTTTTCCATTGCTTCTATTGGGAGCATATGGCTTCCTATGTAGTAACAGAAACTTGAAGAATCTTGAAAACGTGCATAAGTAAGGAACGTGAGGCATTTACAAGGCTACAGAACCTCCATACGAGCACTGAGCATAAAACTTTTTTTTCTGTTGGATGGTTCAAAAATTTGGCTTATAACTTCGTCAACTGCTGTTTAAGAAACGTAAAGCAAATGTGGTGGCTGAAAACGACTACGAACGAAAACTATGTAGAATAACTAAGCAATCTCCTATAAATGAGGAAATACAGGCAAGAAAGTACAGATGGATAAGCCACACACTACGTAAGCTTATAGAGACATTATATACGTTGCGCTGTCTTGAAATCCACAATAAGCTCGACGTAGAGGCAAGCCAACGATGTCTTGAAGAGGAACAATTTTCAATGAAACTGGCAAAGCGTTTGATTGGTTGAAACAAAGGGAGAAACATAAAACTGATTGGAAATCATTTGTTGTATCCTTAAATTCCTAATTAAACATGGAATAAATAATACAAAAACCTGGATGAATTACCTGAAGACAATCGCAGCTTCTTAATTATTTAAAAGTCAAAATCAAAATCAATTTTTTAATTTTCATAGCCATGATTCGAACATGGGTTGGTATAGGTTTTAGATGGAAACACTTTTTCAAAACACCACACCACTTCAAAGGATCGCGCTATCTGTAAAAACCCCAATTGTTGGCCTTAAGCTTGTTTGAAGCGTTCGCATTTGTGGTATGGCCTGTGAAGTCGAAAATTAACAAAAATAGTCTTGAGACCAAACAATCGGCTAAGTTTTTACAATTTCCTCTTTTGCCTTGCTTGTTGAGCCTCTAATGCAGCTTGAAGTTCACAAAGTGAAATTATTTCTTTCTGAATGGCTATGGCTCCTTTGATCCTATAAGGAGCATAGAGGCGCGAAAAATGTTTAAACGTTTCACTATTTTACGCCAACGTCTTGAGTGCAATTCAATTTTGTCACTGCTTGTTACCTAGGCCTTAATCTGTCTTTTTCATGCACGGCTGGGACACTGACAACGTGTCCAATAACAGCCTTAAAGGCCTTGATTGGATAGACACTGAACCATATCTATGTTACGGGGTTGACGACATATTCGGCGCAAAGTTTTTCACCACGGGATCCTGAAATGCGTCGGGAAATTTGTCCATTCTACACAAGGTGGACGGAGAACTACCTTCGGCACAACATTCAGAGTGTCTTTGGAAGGAGAGTCTGTGTTTAATAACCGGACCGGCATTGTCAGTCTAATGGGGCCTTAATTGGCATGCAATGGGTAAAAAAGTTTCCGTGACTCCATATATCGGTCCGTAACCTTACTGTGCCGCACACTACCATCCTCTTTCTAGTCAAGGATTAGGAAATTGCTTGGAACATGAGAATGCTCAAAGTGAACTTCACTACTCTAGGGCGGCGATCAATCTGCAATTTGGGCGTCGTTCTGAGGTTCTCAAGTATGGCAGACCAGACCTGAAACTCCTAACCAAATTTTTATGGGCTTTTGTGGACTGAGAGTGCATTTGAAGAGGAAGGTGGTTACAGATGTGGATGTTTGTTTTCGCAGGCATCAGAGACAGTGGAGCACATATTGGGTGAATGTGGGGTCCCTGATAGGCTTAGATGGAATGGATGGGTAACATATTCACCATTATGGTTTCACATTTGCTGGTATTCATTAGGATCTGCTGAACAAACTATAGACCGAAAGGCGCACAATAGATCCCACATATCGCATTGTCCAGTAATAGTGCCTGGTCAGAATGATGATAATGATAAACACCTGTCGTGAGCTTATATCGTTTCCAGGACTTACGATCGTATAGTATGGTAGATTTCACATTTGAGGAGAAGAGCTTTAGCATCTCTCTTTATGTTACTTCTGTCATAACTGGCACTAGTTGAAGTAATCGCAACCTCTGAAAAGATTAAAAATAGTGCAGTTCTAAAACCTTCCATTCACAATCAAACAAAAATTTCATTAAGTCACGGGCAGAATTAGTACCAATTCGATAATATCGACATTTTAATGATTTTCAAAAATTCTTTTTTATTGAAATTTAGAACCTATTAGAGTGTTTCGTAGTCTACCACTATTATCTCTAGTAGTTTGTATATTATTATTATTATTGCATGATGCTTTCAGACGCTGACATATCACTTGGCCATAAAAAGTTTACGTCTGACATGAACCGAAAACAATTTGCATATTTTTCACTGGATAACAACTTAATTTAGATGGTAGTCAGTCGGTGTGTACTCAAAGCCCAAAATAAGTTATAGCACATACACTCACACATACATATAAAGATAAATACATTCTTAAGTGTACATCTAGAAAAAAAGGCCATAAGTTAGATGACTTTGATTTTGATTTCGAATAAAAATTTTCAATTTCAATTTAAACCAAACAATCAAAACGAATTCCAGGGTTGCGCTACGACAACAAATGTTGCAACCAAGTTGTTTATGTTGTCCATTAAAAAACGTGAAAGCAAAGGGCAACAGCAATAACAACATTTGAAAAAAAAATGAAAGAAAACGCAGATAAGAAAGGAAATTTTGTTGTCTTTTGTTGAAATTAATGGGTGGCAAAAATTAAATATGGATATGCTTGTACGACTATTACTAGCTTAGGCTGGCTAAGACCAGCCAAACCATTTCGTTCGTTTAGGGTATTTAGATGAGAGAAGGATAGTGAGATAGAAAGATTAATAGAATGAAATTTAGACAGACGCTTGTTGGTGGACTACTTTTTCTTGTTGTTTTTACTGCTGAGGCACATAAATTCTATGCGAAAACAATCTCCACTAAAAACCAAATTTCATATTTAAAAATAGAAACGTTATTCGACGACTACGAAAAAAGGTTATAAAAGAGGAGTAGAAAAAATATATAATTTTATTAAAGAGTTCTGGCCATTTGTTGCTAATGCTGATGCTGCCAACAACCCATTTTCTTTATTGCCTTTGATATGTTATGCCCCTTGTATTGTTTGCGCACATTTGCTTTTAGAGTTACTCACTTAATTATAATAAAGAAGTTTATATACATCAAAGGATATCCAATAATAATTTTCTGTTTTCTATTTTGGTTTTTTTCAGCAGGGATTGTTTTTAATTTTAGTTCATTTAGAAGAAAAAAAAACTCTCAACTGAGTCACTTCATCAATTACTTTTTGCTCCGAAAGGAAAAAAAACAAGAAAAATAATTAATAAAAATGTTCCACTGTTTCTCCCTTCATTTTTTCTAGTTTCTTATATCCTTCTTCAGCAGGATATATAAAAATAATTTTTTTACATTTTTTTAAAATTTTCTTTTCCATTTGAATTCGCCATCAACGAAATTATTATGTTGAATTTTGGTGAAAACTATGACGTCTTTATTATAAAGAAATTTAAAAATATCTCTAAGAATAGAGTTCTGCACAAGACACTCAATGCAAAACCTGTATTGAAATTGGAACATCTTCTGCCAGTTGATAAAATCGTTCCAAATGAAAGATATTGATACGCATATGGATTCTGTTGACAGAAAAGTTGGATGGATACAGTGAAATAATAAAAATAAAATTATCAGCAGTGACGTAAATATATTTTGAAGAGAGAATTTATTTATAAAAGTCTGTCAAGTTTTTCTTGTCTGTGTGGCATATTTATAGAATTCCAAAATGGTTATCAATGTACGAAGATATCACCTTCAGATATAATATACTCGCATCAACGCAATCCTAAAAAGATTTCTTAGCTTTTTTAAACACCGAACTCGATACTATTCACCACAAGGTGATATGAAATGTACTGCGACACAATAGGGTATTAATTGAATTGATTGATAACGTCAGATCTCTGTACCGGAGTTCGACAAGTCGAGTACTGTATTAACTTTTGTCAATAATTCATTTGGTGTAAGTACGAGAGTACGGCAGGGGTACTATATCACCGCTATTATTCAATATCGTTCTGGACTCGGTTATACGGCAAGAGATACGGACAAAACATGAGTTATGAATGGTCGACTAGAAGTCCAAGACCAAAATTTTATGGTGCACTACACCGTTGTGGTTTTTTTGGTCTCGGATCATTGAGTGAACGCCATTCACTTGTTTGATGCCTAGATTGCCTGTCGGTCTCATAAACCCATGTTTCGTCTACGTAGCTTTTGCAAATGTCAAACTATGACGCTAAGTTTTAGCGAAAATATCAACAATAGATGTACCAATTTAACAAAAACAAAAAAAAACTCACATCGGAACGCCGGAACACCACACGGATGTAAGCAGCATCTTCTCTGATAATTTCTGGCCTGGGGCTATTATTAGGGAGCAAATCTTCAGTTTCTTCCGAAGAAGAGCACTTAGTAGGCAAAAGGCACTGAGGCGTCGATATGAAAGTGGCGGACTCTGAATTTTCTAAGGATCCATCGCCACTCTATTTCAAAACAAATAGCGTTGTGTACGGTAAATTGAATGATCGGAACGCACACAGAGAAAATAGATTTGCTTTTTAACCTTCACTGTAGAAGCACTTCTAGGAGGAGAAAAATCTTTAATTTCAATGTAATTTTCAAAGTTCTATGCCAAATCTTTGATTCCGGATTTTCAATAGCAGAAACCACCTTACACATAAGAGACTTTTTACCTTTATGGCTGTAATAAAGAAACAAATCTTAGATAAAATTACGAACATTGTTCCAACACTTACCTGTAAGAACAACCCGTAGACTCAGATATACCCGTTTCACTTTAGGTTTAAACTTCTAGGATAGATAAGGATTTCCGATGACTAAATATAAGAGAAATTTTTAAACAGAGACTTATTTGTAATATCACGGACACTGACAGAACAGAGTTCGTTTCTTATCAGTGATTTAGTTTGTTTCTATAGACAGTGTTATGATTTACATTTAAGTTTCAAAAAATTTCAAAATTTTTATAACAATAAGATTGAGTATAATCATCCCAAATTACAATTCTCTCGTTGAATTCTGAGGAGTATTTGTAGACATACTGCATTAATTATAATTGCTCATGAAAAGTCTCTAAATAACCGTCACTGATCATTTTTTTCCTGCAATATATTCCCGAAAATATTAAAAAAAAGCGACAACTTCTGACTTAAAAATGCCATCTGAAATCAATATAATGGCAATATGTGCAATAGAAAAGAGAGAACACAACATAATCACCACCAACAATATCATTATCAACAACATTTTTATGACTCAGTGATTTTTACTTCACAAAAGTGAGTTGCGTTCATTCTGTTTCCAATAACAACTGCATGACAACAGCAGAAAAAAGTTTTTTTCTTTCTCTTTACTTTCGGTCTCTTCTCCATTCGCCTTTCACTTCTTTTGTGACAAAAAAGTTGTATCTTTTATTTGAATCTTCGTGTTGCTGCTGCTGAAATAAAACTTTGCCCTCTACCATCCTTTTTTAAAATCCAGTTGTAAGCTTTCTGGTTGATGATAGCGATGATTGTGAAAAGATGATGAAATTGAGAAACTGTTATAACAGTAACAGCAACAACAACAACAACAACAATATGTTTTGGTTTTTTTGTGTGTCAATAACAACCATTCTTAACATCAGCAACTCAAGTAGCAATATCAAATATTATGAATATATTACCTGGTTGGCGATGCCTGAAAAAAAAAACAGTAACAACAATAAAAATTTTGCTTTCACTTGAAAAGTTTCCAATTGAACGTTTTATGAATATTTTGTGCAACAACAACAGCTTCAACAATAACAACAATAAATATGTAGCAACAACAAGGACTAACAAACTTATTGCCACTGCCACTGGCATAATTTTGCTACAACTAGCAACTGTCATTTCAATTCACTTCCTCATTCACTCAGTCACTAACACTCTTGACATGGGTCATTAGGATGTTACGAGTGCAGTTGGTAAATTCCATAGATATTTTTTTTATAAGAACCTTGGTTTTATTTATATATTATTTCTTAAAATAACTACAGCTTTACCGACTTCACGCGCTTTAATTTGCGGATCTATCAATGGCAAATCATGGATTTTAGAACATACTATAACGTGACTTGCTCTTTTGGCCGACAAGAACCTTTGACATCACTTTGGCCTGCTGCTGGGCTTAGTAAACGACTTTTTACCATTGAAAATGATGGTGCGGAGTACCACTATATTTATCAAGCGTTGTATTGATTTATTGTCAGTACTTAGATATCGCTTTGTTTCCGATTTTGTTAAGACAACGAGTTACGAAGTTGTTTGCTTTCAAAGATGAAGTAGTCCAATCGAAGGTGTGTTTAATAATAGGAAGAATAAGCTAGATTGTGGAGAAAACGGGGACAACGAACGTTATTATGCTCATGGATAGACAAAGGGTAATATGGGCTATTGCGAACAATGGTACCGTATTCAGAACTGTAAGAGGCCAATACCCTATTGGTGCAGGGCACATAAATTATTGCATGGGTATCAAAACACCGCGTGTTCATAGGGAACGAAATGATGAATGAACTGACAATTAAAGCCCGGGAAATACCAGAATTAGTGGCCTAAAGCCATTTGGAGCAATGAAAACCGAGTTGAAGCCATAGACTGTAATTGCGCAATCCGAAATAGAGAATCACTAAGGAGAACCACAAAGACACTGGGACAAAATGAGGAGGTCACTGAGAATTAGCGATAGGGAGCTACATAACAGGCTTTTGTGACTTCTTTATAAGATTAATAGGATGACAACACTTCCTCGAACACTTTCTCTGTCAATATAAGTCTCTTGCTAGATATAGGAAGCACGATTTCGGACATTTCTCTCCTTAGATGTCTCGAATGGATTACAATTAAAATATAAAAGCGTTAAATGTGACCGTTCAGATATATTGCTTCAAATAGGGCCGAATAAAAGAAGTTTGTTACTGCCAATTGTTCCTACTAGGAACCACTTTTTTTCGTCACTCCTCTAGAGATCATAATGACTTTCAACAAAGCATTCATTGCTTTGTTTCACTTTCATTAATCAAGATGAAACTGTTACTGTAACGTGGCGCCATATTATTGCAAAGTGGTAAAAATCCTTGTTAAGTGGTGGTGGTGATCCTTATTTAGCATTGTTATTTCTTCCTAGTAAGTGGCGTTTTCTCCTGTTCTTTCTACTGATGTTTTCAATCATCACAGGAGGTCAGATAGAAGGACAGCTTCTTTTTAGATGGATTTGTCAGAAGAGAGGTCGAGTCTCTTTGTTAGACACTGGAAACTGCAGTTAAATAATTTTCATTTTTCATTCGAACCTGGGCCGCTTATGGTATATGCCTGCGCTCTAACCATTACAGCCCTCCACTCCCTCTAGGAACCATAGGATAGGATATAACACGTGCTTCAAAATGATAAGGTCACCTTAATATTTGCTCAATACATCCAAACTATAAAATGTTACGTATGGTCACTTTATTGAAAAAAATACGTTGAAATAAGTGAATAATAAGCCTGTTTTGCTTTTAGAGATGTACCGTTATATTACATGTATTTAAATTTATGCAAATAAGTCCAATATTCAGTGCGTCACGCCCCCGAGCACAACTGCCGAATATGACGATTTACAACCAGTTTTACGATTTTCGAAACCGCAACAAATTTAGAAACTAAACTAAATTAAAAGGCGAAATATGCAAGTGGGCCAAATGACCCTTATCCGTCCTTCTAGGTAGTCATGCACTTTATTTTCTTTTGGAACAAAATAATACAATGGGATTGTTTTTAAATTAAATTTGCACCGATTTCAATAAATGTCACGAAATATCAATTCAGAGAAGTCATTTATAAAAGAGATGTTGGCAGTCTAATATAAAAGTGGGTCAAATGTAAACTTTGTTTTCTCTCCTTGCTACGTCTGCCAAAACTAAACCAAAAGAGAAAACTTGCTTTAAACTTTACAGTAAGAGAAGTCCTCTAATAAATTACAATTAAGAGGAGCAACTTTGCATGAAAACACAATGTTTTGGAAACATTATACTGTCGTCGTACACACTGCTGGCACAATCGGCACAATTATAGCATTTTTGGTACCAAAAAAAAAAAAAACATAAAAATTTAACACAATCCATCATGAAGATGTCTTCTTCATTATCCGTGCATATATATCCTTCATATTCTTTACGTCATTATCATAATTGTCATTATTAGTAGCAACAACATAATTATTATAAACAATTATTGTTAATAAATCTTTTACAAAAAAAAACAAAAATAAAAAATTATATTTAAATTGAGTGTTTGAGTATAAAAAGGAACTTTCATTGTTATTGCCATTTGTAGACATTATTGCTGCTGTTGTTGTTGTCCTATATATGGCAACTGGTAGAAGTTGTAAAAAATTAAAAAAAAAAACAAATGAAAAATTTTTCGTTGTTTTTCTATTCCAACTACTGAAACAAAATGTACGTTTGCTTATAACGAAAACAGATGCAGGTAAGGAAAAAAAAAGAAAGAAGGAAGGAGAGAAAATTTTAATATGGAAATAGATAACTGTGTATGATAGATGAGAAAGTAGTTAATTTGGATGAATATAAGGATGAAGGAAGAAAGTCTAATGGCGGTGATACATTGGCAAACATTTGTTTGCAAACATCGCAAATATTCAATCGTATACGTGCATAACTTACTTTTCCTTGAACGCAACTGGTTATTTGCGATGTTTGAAAACAAATTTTTGCCAATGTATCACCCCTTTAAGGCAATACAACAATAATAAAATTATTTAAAGTGAATTTTTTGCATATTTTTTCTTTTTGGTTATAAAAGCGATTCATACTATGCATTACAGAAAGAGCCTTAAAATGTTAAAAAGTTATAGAAATCGTTCCCAGTGTAAACGTTTCATAAACTGACATAATAAATAAAAAATATCTTTTATGCAACAAGCATATATAATGAAGGAAACACTTGCAAAAATATTTGACGTTTTGCAACGTTTTGCAGTAATTTCTAAGACAAGTGGGCGTGGCAGCTGTAATACTATGATAAAAGGTAAGACATAATGCTTAATGTTCTCAGCTTCAGTTTTATATATAAAGCATGGCTCGCAACTGATAATAAAACGAAAACCGTCCTTCCGAGTTGACTCGTGCCAGGCGAGCGTCAAGCGGAATAAAACCTGGCTCAATGGGGTCGCTAAAGGCTACTGTTCTGCTGGATCGCGCAGCTACCCAGACAGCGACGTGGGGAAAGAAGAAATTGTTTGGCACTTTCGAAGTGTAACTGGCTCTTATGAATTATCACCGTGAGGCCTTCGGCTAGTAGTTCCTACATGATATCTCAGGGATTTCCTGTCTTGGACTGAGTGATCTCCTTAGGTATCTTAATGTGATGGAATGGATGTGAGATATTAACAACGTTCGTGTGATGTGGAAGATTCTCTAAACAGTGTACTATGACACTATTTCGAGGTGTCTGCAGGTAGCCACGAACACCAATAAACTAATAAGATCCTGAATGTAACGACATCAAACTATTCTTTTGAGCGTTCTAGCTCTGATATACTCAACGATTTTATGCAGTCGAAAGGAATTCAAATCCAAGAAACTTAAAATTTGTGTACAAGCATATGGTGAGCACACCACTAATGATCTATTTATGAGTCAAAAGACACGTAAGTTTTGATCCAGTTTTAAATTGTTTTCTTAAGTTTTCGTCAAGTATTACCTTGAAGTATTAATCCGTTATTAAAAGCTCCTACATTGCATGATAAAGCAGCGGCACACTTTCTACTGAGTTTTTGGACCACAATTACACTGCAATAATGCCTTAGCTTTCAAATTTAGCACATGTAGCGTTAATGTGAAATCCCAAAGGAATCCGTCGCAGAGGCAGATTGCATATATTGTGTCCTTAGGCTCCTAATGGTTCATATTCCATAAATTATTAATCAGAAAAGAAAAAGCAATCAACAGTGAGTATTATGCAGATTTATTGCAAAACAACATTCGTTTCATCGTACAATTTATTTGGTGAATTTACATTCTTCGGCTTAATATTAAAAAAAATTTCAACGACGAAGAGGTAGAGTATGCAGTTGATAGCTATTTTAAAGATCTAAACAGTTATTTCTATAAACAGTTAAGTCGAAGCTATTGAATATTGCTGGGAAATGTGTATTGAGTTAAGAGGAGATTACATTTAGAAATAAAGAAATTTTTTTTGCAACTTTTGTGGTTTTTGTGATACGTCGACTAATTTTTCACCGCTATCATGCCAAAAATTTTTAATATTGCCAACATCACCACTCAAGTGCCTCGATGGAATCTGTAATTTTTTATTTTAAACGAATTTCCGAAATTTCCTCGATATTTCTTTCTTGAATTTTTCTCTATTTTTTCAGACTTTATTTTATTCCACATTTACTCTAAAATTTTCGTTCAGTGTACACACATTTATAGCATGCAATCGACAAATACACCAACTTGTAGAAACACTTACTAACAAATGCATAGACAACCAGGCACTTAGACTATAGTAACATACACATGCATATGTTAATGATATCGTTTGTGTAGGGAAGCAGAAAAGTTATGAAGAGTCAACAGCCAAGTACATATGTCAATGAAAGGAATTGCTATCAGCACAGCAGTTACATACAACTTACATACAACTTAGTAAAAAAGACGAAGAAGAAGAAGAAAAGGCAAAAGACAAAGTTATCATTTAAAGTTGAAACAGTAATTAAGTGACGTCACAAATTAATAATGAACTTAACTTTTAAATTATATACTAAATAATAATAAATTAACTATTCGTCGTTATGTACTCGTATATTCAATGCTTATCAAAATACTGACTCGCGTATTACATCCATGTGACTTGCTTCTTCCACGACCACTTCTTGCTTATTTTCTTTACTTTCTTGACATATTCTTGCCATTATTAACAGAAAAACATTGAATAAAATGAGATATGATTTAACAGAATAATGAATGATGAATGAGCGGATGAGCATAAAAGAATTTCAAGTGAATAAAAGATAATTTTGTTACTTGTTTTTTAATTTAATTTTCATATTATTTCTTCTAATGGATGATAATAGATGGGTGATTTGAACTCGCAAATCAAAACTTTCAATGAATATTCATTAAAAATATAGCTGTAATTGGCTTTTGTGAATTCCGACTTGTAAATTTAAGTAGAAAAAAGATCTCAGAGTATGCTGAGTCTTTAAAGGTTTTCGTAGATTGGTTGATATCGAAAAACTTCAGTAGTTTTGCAATTAGAATCTTTCGCCTTTACTTACAATAGGCATTATAAGTCTACGCTCCTTAATCAATTTAAGGTTTTAGTCCAAAATATATCCATAAAATTTATAAAATAATCACATAATTTTCAATATAAACTGTTCCTTGCAGAGCAGTGAATGTTGACAATTATTAAACGGTACTTTTAATTAAAAAAACTTGTATTTCAAAGAACTCATAACTATAAATTTAGCAGTAAATAATAAGATTGCATTCCTTGAGTCTTGTTTTGACAGAGGACTAATGCACAAATGCAAATCACTATGTATATTACATTTTTGTACAAGTTTCAAGCAATGGGTCAAAAGAGATAAGATATAAATGTAGACGGAAGAAAAATAGTAATAAAATGTAGAAAAGGATTTCAAATACGAACAACTGTTGGTTGAGTGTGGAAGCAGTAACAACAAACTTAGAAATTACAACTTTTGAGTTAAGGTGTGGCCATCCGAGCAAACTAACTAAGTTAAAATCTCAAAGGGTAGTGCCCCTGATAAAGCAAAATTCAAAACTACTGCGAAGGAACACAAACAAAATTTTCAGATAACCATTCGAGTATCCACATCAAGAAAAATGTAAAAAAAGCTGGTTACTATGGTCATATGAGCCGCAGGATGCCGTTCATTTCATTAATTAACCAAATAAACGTATCGCATTCGCAAATGAATAAGTTAACGTGCCGCTTGAGTTTGGTAATGGCAATTTTTTTATTACAAAAGCAAGGTTAGTATTCTTGGCATCAAGTGAAGTCATATAGAGAACTTGTCGCCAACTGCTAAGAATGGTGGATGAGGTGCAATGTTGTGAGAAAGTATGGAAGCTGGTAAATTCGTAATTGACTGGGTGTATTAAAAAGGAATTCAAAGTATAGTGCTGGAAAATTGTGGTTGGTAGGTGAATATAACTTTCAAGACGACAATAACCAGAAGCATACTGCTGAAATTTTCAAACTTTGGTGCTTTAGAATGGATCAGGGATGCTGTTTACCCCCACAGTTACCGGGTAAAACCAAATAAAACACTTTTGGCTACTACCAGAAAGAAAAATTTGTCAGTAAAATATATCAGTCAAGGATGTAATGAAAGAAGAGTGGAAAAATATTCAGCTGTCAAGAGACTACAAGCCCGATAAATTCTATGCAAAATGAGCTCAGAGGGTCCAGCAGCTATTCACTATGATACAAGTCTAAGGTCTAAACTTCAATACTTATTGCCTAATATAGTTTTTATAACGAGCGTAGTCTTGAAAGTCTCTTTGAAAAACAATAATATAAAACAACGAACAAGCAAACAATCACACAACCATACAAATGACACAATCACACAACCAGAAAAGCACATCACAGGCCAATAACCACGAGAGTAGGCTCACAGAAAACGCATTGCAGACGATTCCGCAAAAGAACCCTAACCATAAAAACCCTCCTAGTAAGGAAAATGTGAGCAAACTCGCCTAGCGTCTATAAAGTCCCATCAGACCCATAAACTACCACTAAAGTACACCAGAGCCTCCTTCGCAATGACTCCCATCGCCTCAAAATACCTAATGTTATCGTGAACATACCACCAGCACATGTCGCAAGTTCTCGGAATCCAATCAAAATCACAATCCGCTGTCCCACTAAGGAACCGAGAGAGCTATGTCCCGTCAGTAAAAATTCCAGACTTAGCCTTCCCTTGTCGCTGATCGTCCAACGATCCAGACACCTCTCAATGACAGTCCCACAAAGAAAGCTTCTATCACCCTCATTCGCCAGGTCAGAGGCAGAAAAACCATCACTATCCTGAAGTCCTAGCTACTTCTACACCTTGAACATATTAGCACTTTGTCTTACGTCCAAGTCAGTGAGTGCTACACCTACCAATACCCGAAAAGCATCAGTCGATACTGCCCTGCAAACCGGCACACATGGTAGTAAGCCCACTCCCGGACAGGTAAGAACTCTACAGACTTGACTGTCTCGTACCACACTCGTAAGGAGACAGTCGTATCCCACCAGAATTATTCAGAAGTTCTGATCATAATGCATAAAATTAGGTAGATTTTATGGCACACTTTCTTGCGGAAGGCCAAAAGATTGAATAGTTTGCAAGTTGATCTATGGGTAGGCAAACTTGTCCACAGTTCGACAAAAACAGGATCGAAAACATAGTAGTACAAACGGGTAATACTATCTTAAAGATCGTAGCTGTTTTAAATGGGCACTGGACTCTGGCTAAACACTAAAATTATATTGCCATAACCGCTAACAGTCCCCCAGTAGGGTTTGTAGTGGGGATAGCAGCGACGAATCGGTGAAGCATTTACAAGGAACAGGCTGGGCGCACCATACTTCCATACATTGAGAAACTTCGAAGACATTCAACCGGAGAAGATAATTGGCTTTATAAATGTATCGGGTTGGTTTTAGCGTTTACTGAGCCAGATTCAATGTAAACACATCTGTTGACACCAAAATCTGCGACGAATTTTACGATACCAAAACGGACCAAGTAACCAACCATGCCCTGTGAGAAATGACAATTGCTCGTTAAGTCTAGACCTAGATAACTCACCAAGTTTAGACAATTTGTAGCTGCCAAAGAATTTGTTTCTCTAAACAGCTAGGTCTGGGCATTCGGAGAGAAGATGTAAGATTTTGTCCCACTTTTGAATCTTATAGCAATTGCGACAATAGCCGTTGGAGCCGAGTGCGAGTCACATGCAAATCTAGCATCAATGTGCAGTTATCATCGTCCCGCCTATTACTGGTCATCCTGCAAGTGCCCAAATAACATTAACTATTTTCAGTCTTCTGAAAATAGCAGCTCTTTGAATGAGAAAAGTTCTCTTGTTCCATTTCTGCGGGAATTATATATGTATGTATGTATGTAATGGGTCAATTATGGAAGGCAACAGAACCTCTTAAGAGTAAACAAAAGCTATACATTTTAGATGCTATACTGTGATATTCATATAACAACGCAATTGATGTTCACTTGGTATCCATAATCCATCCATAAAACTCTGCAATCTTAAGCATTATACTACCTTGATTAAAAAGTATCTGGAATAACCCACGTACGGCGATCCAATCGTATACTTACATTAAGATAGATGTAGACTTGGCTACGTAGCTCTTGCAAATGTCAAGCTATGACGTTAAGATTTAGCGGGAATATCAACAACAGATATACCAACTTAACGAAAACTCAAATTGGAACGATGGTACTGCCACATGGCGGTTATTCCGGAAAATTTTTGATCAAGGTAGTATATGTATTTATACTATTTTGAAAATCAGCCATGACACGCCATTATTTAAACACAAAATTAATTATTTACGTTTAATTAGCTTTTTTGTCATAAATTTTAAAATAATTTTAATCCTGCCAATTGATGCAATGAATCCTTAAAGAACATAAGGGTCTAAAAACAAAGAATTTTGTTTTTTATTTTTATCTTTTTATTATTCATTATTAACTTACAACCCGTGTGTTGTAGACTGTCTTAGTTTACCAATTTGCAGATGGATTCTAGTAAAACATATCCTTGATATGTTTTCCATTATTGGTTTCATAATAACAGAACTCAGTCAAGCAAGTCATTATTAAGATCATACATATTCAAGTAAGTACTCGTATTGTTTTACGGGTGAAAGGATAATAAAATAAATTCTACTGTGATGTTCTATTTGTTACTGTAGAACAAATTTACTAAAAAATATTTAATGAAGTAAATCATGTGGAAATAACTCTTGTCTATAGAGCAATTCTCTCAGTATGTATGTTTATAACTTGACCAGAAAATAATTTATAAAAGCTTTTGTTTATTATTATATACTAACAGATAAATCAAAAATGTGTTCTCTTACATTTTCTTTTTTTGTTTTTGTTGCCACAAATTTTCAATACGAAAAGGTCTTCATTAAATTTGACCCACATTTACGCCCTTTTGTACGTTACTCTCTGACCAATTTTGTTTTGCATTGCTTAGGTTAAGATTACTCTGAAGTACGATTATAATGAAAGTGAAAAACACAATGATTGTCTGCCTGTGCATGCATCATATATTGTATGTATTTAAGTGTTTTTATATATGTATTTAGTCGTACTGGATAACAAATATTCTGGTCTAGTGTGACCAAGGTAGCTTCTCAACTATATACTACTGCCTTTGCATGTATTTAACTCTTGCTCTCTCTCTCTCTCTCTATCTCTCTGTCTCTCTAAGCACTTACACAAACACATAATAATTATCGTTGCCAATTGCTATTGTTTTATTGAGTGTCTGGCAATTGAATTAATTTTCGTTTTTATATCATAAATACAAAATTTGAAAACACACACTCATATGCACATCTACTATTGCAATGACATTCGAACTGTTGTTTGTTTTCATATAAAAGTAACAACAAAATACTCGTAAATTTAACTAAAACGCTTTTGTTGTTGTAACTAACACACGCTTTCATATAGGGTGTTTTTTGCAGTAACACATGTTTAAATCATAATACAACAGAAAAATATATCTTTAATATCAATGAAAGGGCCTTTGTTGGATAGAACATTTGATATGATTTTGACTATGTGATCGCTCCGACAGAAGCACCAAATCTTACAAACTTTTCGAATGTTGATTTCCAATTGTTGTTGTGTTCAATTGTCTCTGGTTTATCAACGTAGATAAGTGAATTTACAAAATATCAAATAAACTAATCCAATTGGGTTAAACCACACGATCTTGATGGCCAATTATTTCAGCCATTACGTGAAATTACACTTTCATCAAGAGTTTCTTTGAATAAATCCCCACATGTGAGCAACATTAATGTCCCTATATCGTTCACCATTGACAGTACTATTCTGATCATCGGCGTTTCTGAAGACATATAGATCAATGACTTCGCCAGCCCATAAAGTTCACCCAACAGTAATTTTCTGTGGATGTACTGGTGTTTCGACAAAAGCCTGCGGATTATACTCACTTCAAACACGACAGTTCTGCGTAGTTACGTACCCTTTCAACCAAAAATGGGCTTTATCGGAAATGAAAATTTAATATCAATATCAACTTATGCTCTTGCCCATTCGCCGAATTGGTGACGGATGCGATGGCCGTTTGGCTTTAATTTGCATAAAGTGGAAAATGGAAGAAGACAAAAATTCAGCAATTTTCCAGTGTGGCTCTGGTGTAGGTTTATCCATTATAAAATTTCAAGCCAAACTAAACAAGAAGCAACTATCAGCTGTTAAATCGGTTGTCAACTCAAAGCAGTATTCCCAACTACAACTATGAACCTCTAAAAACACCCGATACATTTCATGTGCATGCTCATATTTGCCTAAATATGGTTTTTATTAATATCGGTAAAATACTCATACAATTGCCAGCAAAGCTTTTAATATGCTATTATAGCTGGTAAGAGTAACATGTTGTTAAAAACTAGCAGACCCATTATTAGTTTTATAGATGTGTTCAGAAATAATGCAGTGCAAGCTTATACTGAAGACACGATCTTCTTACGATCAAATATCAATCTACAACTTTAAGTTATACTGTGACAAGGTAAGCGATAGATCTGTAAAGCGGCATATTTGAACCATTAGTGACTTATTTCTGCGTTTCCAATTCAGTAGTAAGTATTTCATATGTTTTAATACGTATTCGGTCACAGTTCTGTTACTTTATATTAAATTTTATTTCCATCAAAAACGACGCCTATTTACTAGACCACAACTGTGTATTTAAAATATTATTAACTTCTACATAAATAGACATGCACTGATATTTTTTACCCATAAGTCGGCACCGTCTATCAGAAAAATAGTATCATTTGCCAGGTTTTCTTTTTATCACACCGTGTAATCGATAGTACATAATCTCAATCTTACAAGGCGAGAAAAATCATAGTTACATAGCATAGAATATCATGTTAATTAAATAAATCGTGTAAAAAAGAATTAGTTTTTGCTTTTAAATCTTGTTATTTCAAGTTAAATGTTCATAAATATGTATGTATATATGTATGTGTGTGTTTTTTATGTTTATATTTGTATGTATAATCTGCTAACCCTTCGTGCTTGATTGTTATATAAATTTGCTTTGATTTCAAGTTACATTATTATTTTTTTTTTGAGTTCTTTGTGGAAGAAATTGATCAAAGGAATAGCAATACCAACAACAACAACAATAATAACAACAATAACAATCATTTTAAAATAAAACGAAAAGCAAAAAATTGCACAATATTTGGAAAATATCAAAAATTGAGTTTTAAATTCGATTATTAGAACTGACTGACACACATAATATTATATTTAATGTTCACTTGTGTGTATATAACTACTGCACAGTGAAAAGCTTAAAAATATTTATTTATTTAAAATTAGAATACAATTACAATTTTAAATTACAATTACAAGACAGTTTGATCGGTTTACTAAAATAAAACAGAGTCTTGGGTTGGTCACACTAGCCACCTGACGCACCTTGTTTGAGAATTAAAATTGTAGTTAAAGTAGAAATTTAACTCGTCCTAATCCGAGGAAGGTGGGTAGAGAAGCGAAGCACACCACCCAAAGACCGCAAAACGTTCTACCTCGGAAGCCTTCAGAAAAGAAAGAGAAAGAGGATAGCAAATAAAAGAAAGAAGATAGAGGCTCAGAGAAACAAAAAAAGAAAGGAAGTCAACAGAAAGAAGGAAATTTTGAAGAGACAAGATCAAACTTTTCTGACACTTGGAGTTAACGCACCAGATAACTAATGCCTGATATACTTAAATACATTCAAGACAGAAATCCCGATAGGCACTCGGCGGAAATCAATAGTACTGCGATCCACGACCTAGTCCTTAATCTCAGAGCACAGTGCCCAGTTAGCAAAATTCTCGAAATCCCAAAAAACTTCCTAATCAGATTCAGCATCCATTCCGTCCTTAAGGAGTCAAGTCTGAGCCGTAGCAGCCTGAAGATTCTACTTTCCTTAAATCCTCCATGACTCTTCGACTTTACGACGAACTCATAAGTATTATATACCTGTTCGCCAGATCTACACACTTCGTCACATTCCCTCTCGCCTGCTCATCAGCAGTTTTGTTCTCAATTATGCCACAGTGCTTAGGAATCCAACATAGTGTGAGACTGTATCTGTCCAGCCGTGAAGCAAGAGACTTCCTGCATAATGGAACCAGCCTTCAGCTGCATAACATACAGTCAGTCCTGTAATAGCAGCACATAAATGACCACCTATTCACTAACAGTAAATAATCGTAAGTCTTTTCTGCCTCACTAACCAAACCAATTGAAATAAACATTATTTGGCTATATTTTACTAAACGAACGAATAGAAGTGAATCATCATGACAAACACTGATAATGGTAAATCAGGGATGACAGCCGTCAAATTTTCTTTGGTGTCATACATGACTTGTTAAAGTAAATGTCTAAATTTTCATAGATGGCAGAAGTTTATTTTGTCTTGCAGAAGTCCGTGTATTAGTGGGATCTAACTGACAATATCATTGCTTTCTTTCTTAACGAGGAGGTGTAGCGGGTAAAATCTTACAGAAAATGTCGCTAAATTGAAGCTGTCTTTAATATGGCAACATTACAATGAATTCTCCAGATGTAACTTTCTTTGTTTGCTTCATTGTCATGATGATTTATCAATGAAATTTTTCATTTACTAATCAATAATGAAATATTTTTCGGCCTGAGGTCTTTTTCCTTTTCCTGAATAAATTAAAAATTAAAAAAAGTACATTATAATTCAATGTTACTCGTTATTAATCTTTTTTTATGCCAATATTTTGACCAACATCATACGTCATCTTCAGGGTAGTTATATAACACTCTACAACAACAACATCATAAATGTAATAATTACATAAAACAATCATAACAAAAACATTTTAAATATGTGATTGAAACTACATTACATTTATATGTTAAAGTGGTGTCGTTCTGGTTTTTAGCCGCCCACAGGTCGATGCTGGATATCGTATTTGGCCAGAATATTTTCTTAATAAAGAGGACCTCAACAATTTATTTAACTTCTTCGATACTAGTTCGATCGATGCCTTTCTGCCATAATAACATACTAACTTCATTGCCATCAGATTAAAATATTCGCTCAAGTGAATACTGTAACCACCGTGTACTGTCAGTATTATATTTGGCCATAAACTATTTTCTATTTTATAAAAATATTTTTAAAAACATGTACATATATCCCTTTGCTACTTTTGAACTTATAGACCGACCATCCTTCTTTATCTTTTACTTCCAAATCCAGTCATACAACTGCCTGCCGCCATGCTTAATGCACAGAGTTTCAATGATTGTGTGGTTTTGAATGTTTATTGGAATTCGTTTTCATAACAAAATGCATCATAATTGCCAGACAGGTTATTTTAAATTTTTTTCATTTTTTTAAATTATATTTGTATTCTGTCTGTGGTAAAACTGTATTTTAATAAAGCATTTTGTATTAACTAGAGATGCAACATCGATGTTTATTGTAAAAACATCGTTATCCCACACTTTAAGCTTAATAAACATTTGTTAAAAATAAGTATGCAAAAACCCTACATAACTAATGGTTGCTTCAGTAAATTTTAAGTTTTTATGCTGGCAATACCATGATTTCTTTGTGCCAGCGATACAAAAAAACGAATACCACACATAGGTACGAGTTGCCGAACCAAAAACCATGTTTTTTTTATTAATTTCATATAAAAGCAAATTTTTTTAATAAATCTATTTCAGTTTTCATTCCCTTTTTATATTCATCAAATCATAAAAGATAAAAACAATTAATTTTATTAGTGGAATAGTAACTAACCGAATAACGAACTTTGTTTATTTGTTTTGATTTTATGTACACCACTAAAGAAAAAATGTTTTTTTTGTGCTTAAATGAAAAAATTTATTAGAGAAAGTTAGTTTTGAAAGCAAAAGGTTCGAAAATAATGCCGAGGATGATGAACTGGCTATAAAAATGTATATACATACAGTGGGGTACAGAACCAAGTGCATGTTTTGAAATTGAAGAGAAAAGTTCATCAAAACCTTAATTACTTAAGCAAATACATAAAACAAAACTTCACACATTTATTCATTATTTGGTCATTTAAAAAAAAATATTAGCAAAAGGTATGATGCTCAAACACTGGCATGGGAGAAAGGCAATTATATAAGGTCCGCCATCTAACGTTTTTTTTCAACTAGTGCTTATTTCGTGAATGGTAACACTTAGCTCATGTCTGATTTGGCAGATAATTAGTTTTAACCTTCCGCTGAACGAATATAGTTGTATATACGCTTCGCTAATTGGGCCTGCGATCGACTTATAGAAGAAGCCGATTTTGCTAAAAAAATCATCTTTTCAGATGAAGCTCATCTTGATCTTGGCGGATATGTAAACAAGAAAATTGAAAACCCGCACGCATACATTGAAAGGCCGATACACCTAAGACGAGTCACTGTTTGGAGTGGATTTTGGTCCAGAGGCATAATTGGGCCATTTTTCTTCGAAAATGAGCAAGGAGTGGCCGTTACAGTCAATGACGATCGTTATCGGGCCATGTTGCACGAATTTTTGTTCACAAAAATTGAAGAAGAGGATATTAGCAACATTTGCGCCCTGTTTTTGAGGATCGCATTATCAGCCGCAGAGCTGATGTCGTTTGGCCACCACGGAGCTGTGTTTTGACACCGTTGGACTATTATTTGTGGGGGTACCGTTAAATATAAGTGTTACGCCAACAAGCCAGAGACAATTGACGCTTAAAAGGACAATATTCGTAAAGCCATTGGTGAAATACAACTGCACACAATCCATAATGTGCTTAAAAATTGGACCGATCGTGTAGGCTATTGCATGGCTAGCCAAGGCAGTCATTTAAATGAAATTATTTTCCATTATTAACCGGAAGGATTGTATTTTCAAATAAAAAAAACAAATTTGAAAAATATTCAGTAGTTTTTTCTATAGCATTTAAAAAAAATTATTTGGCGGACCCTTTATGAAAGAATATGCACGCACTTAGTTTTGCACTTTTCGCTTAAATATAAAGGAACTTATGTATATTTTTTGATACTATTCTTCGACATACTCTACATACATTACCCAAAAATGTATGAGAAATATGATCCCGTTGATATTATATTCGTTGCCATAGCTTCAATGTGTTCCATGAAGTCCAATTATATTTATCCGGGCGTTTTTTACTATTGTCCAAAGATTTTCTTTTGTATGTCCAAAGAATTGGAATTAAGACTTTACGGTGATCATGAATTTACCTAAAATTTCTGTTGCCACAGCCATACTTTGACAACTTTGGCGGTCTGACTTGTATCATCATGTCATTAAAAGCTGGCATTTTAATTTGGGAAAGGCTTTATCCCTCCAAAAAATTTGCTTGACGCCAAAACATGCAATTTTGTTTATTAAATATTCATAACATAAATGTCACTTTAAAGTACTCTTAAGACAGGTATCTTCCTAAATTAAAATATCTAAGGTCAACGTAGGTTTAACAAATGGATTTTAAGCAGATATCATTAAGAAATTTTTCTTAACAAAGCTTTAACAGGCTTTGTTACATTTTTTTTTTTTGGCCAAAAGTCCCTAGATTTCTTCATGCAGTCGGTTCATAGTAGACAATGCCGTTAAATATTATCATTTATTATTATGGTGACATTACAATGAAGTCTTTGTACCTAACTCCCTTTGTTTGTGTCTCTTCTCACAAGGATTCACCAAAGGGATTTTCCGTTTATGATAATTTCATTCCAATTTCTATTTTATACAGATTTTATGACTATACTACCAGGTAGTTGATATTTTTTTATTTGGCCATCAAGACATCGATCATCGACGTTAACATTCAGGTTTATGAACGATACATCGATGTTTTCTTATCATACAAGAGCGGATTGACACATAAGCTACCTAGCGCTAGATGGCAGCACAAACACAAAAAATTTTTCTTTTTTAGAAATTACGATCTGTCTAACGTCAGTGTTAATATTTTAGCCAAACTCATCGATTAGTTTATTTGTTGTAGTCGTTTGAAGTAAGCAACTTTTGTGTTTCTTGGAAAATGGAAAAAAGTGAATGTCGTGTAGTGATTAAACACTATTATTTGAAAGGCAAAACTTCAAAAGAGACAAAAGAAAAGCTTGATAAATATTAAGGCAAATATACTCCGCAAGATTATATGGTAAAATATTGGATTGCTGAATTTAAACGGGGCCGAACAAGCACTGCAACAATACCATCAACAGGAAGGTCAAAAGAGGTGGTTACCGAAGAAAATATCAAGAAAATCCTCGATATCGTTATGAATGATCGCCGGAAGATTGCTCATCGATTATCTTGAAAAGGGATCCACAATCACAGGAGAGAATTATCGTGCACTATTGGATCAATTGGTTGATGCAATCAAGGAAAAACGACCACATTTATACAAGAAAAAAGTGCTCTTTCTTCAAGACAACGCACCGGTTCACACAGCATTAGATACGATGCTAAAACTACGAGAAATCCACTCCGAATTGGTTGATCATCCACCTTATAGTCCAGATTTAGCCCCTAGTGACTTTTTCCTGTTTATAAACATGAAAAAATGGCTCGCAGGGAAAAGATTCATCTCAAACGAAGAAGTAATTACCGAAATTAATGCGTATTTTGAGGAGTTCCCAAAATCGTATTATTCAGATGGTATAAAAAAGCTGGAAAATCGTCTAACTAAGTGTGTTGACCTAAAAGGAGACTATTTTGAGAAATGAATGGTTTTTGAAAAAAAAAAAAATATATTTTTCCTACTTAGGTAGCTTCAATATCAATCCGCCCTCATACATGGTTACATCGTTTGCATCCATAGTAATAAAACACATACATATTCACAAGTAAGCATTGTTATAAAGTGTACATTAGG
The DNA here is from genome assembly GCA_023159175.1 of Wohlfahrtia magnifica. NCBI lineage: Eukaryota > Metazoa > Arthropoda > Insecta > Diptera > Sarcophagidae > Wohlfahrtia > Wohlfahrtia magnifica. Next base: position 1,560,449 of record JAKWBJ010000484.1, on the reverse strand, counting down.
CTGGTGGGTATCTCCGCTTATTTGTTGTTTTTTTAATATTTTACTAATTTTCCAATTAAAAGGTTGTGTTTATGCCTGTACTTATATGTGCGTGTGTGTTACATGTATGAAGAGTGTTGTTTGTTGTATCTTTGTACATATCAATGTTTAATGACAAATGAATTTGATTATATTTACATCCAGACATCATTTGTCACATCACATCATTTATCATTTGAAATAAAATGTTTGTTTCTTTTGCTGCACAATCCTCGATAATCTTTAATGCAAACAACACTCTTCTGCTCTCTTGAAATAATTTTTTCCCTTTTCTTCTTCCGAAAATTAAGAGTCCAATACATTTAAGCGTGTGTGAGCATGTGTGTGCAAGGTGGTAAATAAAAAAAATAACAAAACTTGGGCATTTTATAGAATTCCATTGAATGGCGATATCGTTATTATATGCAAACAAATATTAATTATCTATTGATGATGAAAACAATTTTCAAATTGTTGTTATTGTTACTTGTTAAGTGGCATTGGGTGTTAAATCTTTGACTTAAAATCTTTTCTTTTTTTTTAACAATTTTATAGCATTTTATTTAAAAAAAGACGAAAAATATCTTATTTATATTCCCCTTTGATTTCATTCGAAAATTTTCTCTTTAAGCAAAGAAAAAAATTTTAAAAAAATTTTATGAAAAAAAAAAAGTTTTTTAAGAGATACAATAAATCCTAATAGATTATGTCTACCACTATCTACATTCATTTTTTGTGATTTGATAAATTTTAAATATTTTATAGAAAAAAATAAATAAATTTTATTTTTCAAGACGCCAAGTAATTCTCAGAAAAAAAAGCATAAATGGGAATATGGCTTGAAGTGGCATATTGTAATAAAATAAAGAAAAACTGAAAATGTTTTCAAAATGAAAATGTTTTTGCTCATAAAATTTAATGCTTTTCTTACTTCATCTGCTATTATTTTCTACAATAGCGCACAAAAGAAAAATAACATTAAAATCAGCAGTCAAATATACGCAAATCTAATAAGAGTTGCCAATTTGTTGTGATATTGTAAGTGTAAAAGGAAAATTTTCAGAGATTTTATTAACTTGGTGTGTATAAGGCTTTACGTTTGAAGGTCTATTTACAAATTACACATTGAAATTATTTAAAATATTACCAATCATGACCGGAGTCATTCTTATAGAATGCTTGCGTTTTGGGAGATATTAAAAAAAAAAAAAAAACTAATCACTAAATATCTCCGACGATAATTAGAAAATTGCAGTTGAAATGTAATTCAAGCTTTATTCAGGAATCATTCCTTTCCATAATATATCACGACCAATTTATCGTCCGTTGTGCAGGTCTTCGACGCCATCACGGCTTTTACGATCCTATAACGGATTTCTAATGATTACATTATGGCGGAAACTAATGTTATGACGAGAGATAGTATACACAAATTAACAGGCAATCTCATAACTTAGGTCACTTTAGTTTGCAGTATATGCAACCACCAGGAGAACCGATGATTTATCTTCTAAAAATAATAGGAAAAAGATTAAAGGAAAGAGGGTCTGTGTCAATTCTCATGCCAGAGCTATTTAGGGCCATTCGAAAACTGGAAAATAGTTGAAGACACAATACCCGAAATAGGGTAAATGCTTAAATCGTATGCCCACATAAAAATCGAAGACTTCTATCAGAATGACTAGGGGAGTGAGACAGTTCGATTGTCTCCAGAAAGTCTACAAAGATCGGTATCGCTGTTCTTCCATTTACAAGTAATTGAACATATGCCGCAATGGCCCATAATAGAGCTTTTAACCAGTCTCATGGATAGAAGTGAAGAGATCTTTTGGTTAGAAATGACTGGTCAAATGGATCTTGAAATCCTATATCCTGGCTCATTGTACCATAGCTGGCAAGCTGACTTAACATAGAACCACGAGTCTTAAGTCCGTATGTTCACTGACTCCTAGTCCTGTCAGGCAAATTTATCGACCATCCCGTCCCTTTAGTCCAATTCGACAATTTAAGGATTTACTCTAATAACACCAAATGCTCTCATAGATGTCCTGCATAATTCTTCCCAAACATATCTTTTAAATCTGGCAACCATTTAAATGATTTTCTTTGAAAATAATATTAAAGTCGAAGTAAATGCTTAAAAGCCAATAAAATAATAAAAAAATTCAAGTTAAAGTACTTCGTACAAAAAAAAAGAATCATAAGCACGAATAGAAACAACAATTGCAAATCATAGATTCAGCAAACTTTAAAATAATGGCAATAAGCTGGGGAACTGTAAAGCGGCCACATAGTAGTGATGAGGAGAAAATATCAACAAAAGTAAGTGCATGCTGCTTGGAGGAGTTTAAGTGCTCCAAAGTGCTACTTGCTTGGAGTGGGTGAGAGGTTTCTCCCTCTTTTTTTTAATTTTATTTTTTTTTATGTAAGTACTACCAAACAAATAACATTTAGGCCACTACAATATGTTTTTTTCTACAACTTGAACACAAAAGAATGCAATTTTTTAACAAAAATGAATTGAAAACAGAAGAACAATAAACATCTAAAAGCCACTGTTTATTAGCAGAGTGTATATTTATATGTATGTGTATATTCATAATGTTGGTAAAGCATTCATATTATACATTAATACACAAAATTCATTCATATTCATTTTTGTACTCTTACTTTTGTTGACTGTTCTTAAAAAAATAAGTAAAAACTTTAAAAAGTCTCGAGCAATTGAGTTTATTATTCATATTTTAGTTCTTTAAAAAAACCAACAAAAAACGGTAATAGAATTATTAAAACGAAAAAAATTAAAATACTCGATTTAGCAAGAATTTAGAGACAGTGGGAGAGCATAAGCGTAATTGAATGAAAGCATAAAAAAGGATTTACACAGAATAGTCACAGTAATGAGAAAATGGATACGTTCGTACTATTCAGCTTAAAAAAATATTATAGTACGAGTACTTCGCTAACAAATTTCATACTCTCCCAATATTTCTTTATTTTTAAATTTTGTACATTATTTGTTTCAGCATCTTCCGGTTTTTATTTATTTTTAGTACTACTTAATTCGTTCGTAATACTAAGTAATTCGTTTTATTATACTCTACTACGAAATGAGTCAAGTTGAAACCTGTTTTTGAAGTATTTAAAACACCTCCAAAAACTTGAGTTAATACAAAAAAACTTAAAAGCTAAGTATTAGATTTATGTGCCGCTGTGGTATGGTAGATAAGACACCCGCGTAACAACTAAGATGTATTCGGTTTAATCCTAGGCCACACCATCTGAAAAAGAAAAACAAATATTTCAATAGCGGTATCACCTCATAACATTAGATAGTAAATGGTTATGAGTATTACTACTATTGAAAAACTTATCTAATGAATTTGCCGTTCGGAGCTGTGGTTAAGCTTTAGGTCTCTTCCAATGAGTCTTAATATAGAATCGGGTGAAGTTCATACACTGAGATAAGTGCCAGTATACACCGCAACAAGTTTGGAAATGAAGTGGCTAGAATTTTTAGGTGTTTCTTCCTTTCAAGGTACATTGAGATGAACCGCGGTCCAATTTAGAAGGTTTCCGCTGTAACGGGTGTTGTTGACATAAAGTTTGCCATTTTAGAACTTTGCAAATAATTTTCGAGCTGTAGATTTGCTTCTGACAACTTTTGTTTAACAAAAAATTAAATAACCTAAAAGTAGAATAACAATAGTTTTGTAGAGCAGGAAGATCTCTATCGAAAGCATATTATACACCTCGCCAAACAGCAAACATCACTGTAGAACAAACAAAAAATAAAAAATAATAAGAACGGTATGAACTTATTATTCAACCAAATATATGTCAATTAAGTTTAATTGATGAGAGTCTACATATTGTTACGTAAATAAATGTGAAAAAAAGTTACACCAACTAAGTACATTTAGAAGTTAAAACTTTATTATGAAATTTATTCTGTTGGTCTGTGTCAAGGCTACTACGATCATCCTGTCAATGACATACATATCTGTGCAAGTAACAGTGTTGCTACTGTGAATTGTACCTGAATTCACTGGATATATATCAGGATTTAGAAGGCTTTAGACTTTACTAGAGAATTCGAAACTAATGACAATTTTCTGTAAAACGCGGCGCATTACGATAAGTGAGTCAGTTGTAATTTAACAGTCAAAGAGTACAGCTGTGCTAAGGCGTAATAAAAATGTTAAGTAATTTGTATAAAGTGGAAGTTAAATAAGTTACTGCATAAAGATAAAGTGTGGAAAGAAAAAGGGCTGTATAAAGGAAAACATATATTCAATTTATTAATTTTTTTAGCGTAACAATTTTTTTTTATATTTCTTAAGCAGACATTTTTTCATGCAATTTTTCCCATATTCCTCAAGCTTATAGCTGCTTTTGTACATTATTTTATATAAGAACCATATCATTTAAGAACTTTTTAAAAATAATGTTTAGTTGGGTATTATATACTACTTTAATTTTAAAGATTTGTTTGGAGTTATTAAGCTTTTTGAAAAAGCAACTCATAAAAAAATGTTTTGTCTTATAAAATTTGCTACACTTAAAGTCAAAAAAGCCGAAATGAAAATGCCATTCCCATCGATGAATAGTCATTAAATGTAACACTGACTTCCGAACTTTTACTTTAATTTTGTTGTATTTTGAAAAAAGACTGCCCTCGTTAACTTAAAAGAGGACAAAAAAAAAGATAATTTTCCAATACCAAAGAAAGGCTGAAGGGACTCCATTCCACCAATTTAAAGTATAGAGAAATAATCATTTGATTTATTTTATTTAATGATATTGCAAATAAGCTTTGACCGATGGCATGAGTGCTGTCGGTTTTGAGCTTCGTTATCGTTTGTGACTTACTCGCACACACCAGCGATTAAAGAAAACCACACAAGCAAATATCTAATAGGTCCTGTTGCAACCAGAGGTCTTTGATCTGCATTCAGTTCAGTTGTTATTCACCGCCGTTGACGGATATATGCTGGCAAATGTCGTTAACGGACAAAAATGAACTGATAATGTCGCTAGTTCTAGATCAAATGTTTACTTTTTAGGGACGCATTGGACGCTCTTTGATCTCATTATGGATTCGACAATATTGTTTGCTATCTTAGCAAACTTTTCAGAAATGGGCCTCATCGCTAAAGGTGAATTTTTGTTGAAAATTATTATTAAAAAATCGTCCATTTTTGATTTTATTAATACATGTTAGTTTAAGGGAAGGCGCAACATTTCGGTATGAAAAATCTATCTGAGCAATGAGTACAGTGATTGTTTACAATCAGTCATTAGCGCATTGTGTAACCACTTTCAAAGAGTGTTTCACGATGTTCAGGCGTAATCGGGTATATCCGACAATAAACGGAGTCGAGCTTTTGTTATTGTCAGCGAAACATACATCCATCAAAACACACCATATGCCAAAGATCAATTAAAACTGTAAATTTAAACCAATAAATTCGTGTTTCGTAGATGGCTAAGGCATATTGGCTACAATGTTTTGGGATGTGTAATGTGCCATCAACCACGATATTAACCGGAACTTTATGATTATGTAGAGCTTTTTTACAGAATCAATATTTATTTGAAACTGAAACGATCTTATCCAGAGTAGAAAAAAGTGTTCTCCCATTAAGTGGATTACGAACTTTTTTCGTACTACTCAGAATCCATGAATTTCCAATTTCAAAATATAAATGATATGTTAACAGGTTTACATTGAAAAGAATGATAGATGATGAACAAGTTCATACGGAGTAGCACAAAATATAAATCATTAATTTGTGAACTAGATCATATAAAATAGCAAAAGATTATACATATAATAGCATAAAAACGAACTTCTTTATGTATAATAGTATGGCCAATGAACTAGTTTATGGAACAGCATAATAAGTAAACTAGTTTATATAGAAAAGATTGATTTGTGAACCAGTTCATATAGAATAAAATACGATATTAAATAGTTTCTGCAAAATATCATAAGATATGAAATACCACATATACATAGAATTGTGTGATCTATGCACTAGTCTCTATAAGTAAACATATCAATGAACTGGTTTAAAAACAGCATAATAAATAAACTAGTTCATATAAAGTGGATTGACTTAGAAGAGCATTAGATATGAAATTGTTTTTGCAGAACTTCTTATGAATTACTTCACGTAGAATAGTATGATAAATGAACTTGTTCATTAGGAATAACAGTAACAAAGTGGTTCGTAAAGATAAGTATAATTAATGAACTAATTCATATATACAAACATAATAAATGAACTAGTTCATTAAGTATAGAAATAAATATGAACCAGTTCTTTAAGAAGAGTCCACATAAAATATAAGGAAACTTGATGAAGTTCATACTGAATAGATTGATTTGCAAATTAGTTCATATAGTAGAGCATAAGATATGAAATGTTTCTCACGGATAGAGCATAGAATAGCAAAATATACTGGGTTGAGACAAGTTATCTATTGGCATAATAAATGACCTAAGAATCATTTTCCAACCGAACATGTCTTGTTGTTCCTCTAGTTTTGGGTCTATAAAAGTCCGTTTTGAAAATAAAACACAAAAAGAGATGTAGAAAAATAATATTGCAACTAACGCCCATCCCTTGAGTGACCATTTTAGAAACTTTAAAATGAAAGAGAAAACCTTTTAAGATATTAAGATATAAAATATGTCACTGTGATTAACAACGAATCCCTTAATATTTCTTTTTTTTTATGGATATATTTTCACGGTTAAAAATCATTTTCCTTCCACGGCTTTATAAAGCAAGAGATAAAACAATTCAGTTGAAATTTGTCTTTTGTTGCAACAAAAGAAATGAAAACGACTTTTATTTTAAAAATTGCAAAAATAATCATTTGAAAGCATATGTTAACCTTTATTTTATTTTATACCGTGTGCCGCATTTTGTTGCAAGGATTTTTATTTTTTCGTTTGTATTTTTTATTAACAATGATAAACATTAATCATTGACCTGGTCTATGAGTTCACAACAATAAAAGGAGCATAGGAAACACCTGATAAACCTATTAAATGGGTACAAAAACTAATACTTACTCCTTAAAGGATAACGTATTCTGTAAAAAATGACCACAAAAAAATAGAGAGAAAAGAAGAAGGGGAGCAATATCAGATATACCAATTTTTTTCGTTTCAGAACAAAAAAGAAAAAAACACTTGGACTTGGCTTTTTTGTCTCCATAGTCTGCAATTATTTTTAAATGGCCATTGAGATAAAAAATGAAAGAAAAATAGACGGAAAAAATCCAACAAACATACCTTTTTCAACCTCTTCCTCTATTCCTTGTTTTATGCAATCAAGGCGTTTAAAATAAAATACCGCAAGAAAGCACCCTCTATAGAAGGATAAGAAGAAAAAACCAAAAAAATATTGTCATTTACAACAACAAAGGGAATTAAAAGAAATATATGAAAGGAAGAAAGGTTGAGCTCAAAAAGTAATTTATGAAATTTAAAACGGAGTCATATTGGAGTGGAGTTGAGTGTATTTGCATGCCGTCATTAAATGTTTTCCTATTTCTCTGTATTGATTTGAACCTTTTTCATTCTAAACATTTCCAATTTGTTAAATTCAAACTCATATTGGAAATTGAACGAAAGAAAGCGACTGCAATTGCAAAAGCAAAAAATTAATTTATTGTAAAAAAGAAAGAAAAACAACAAATTTCCAAAGACAGATGTGCTTTCTCCCACGAGGACATACACTCTTTAAACACAGCTACATGCCGCATCATTACTACTTTTGTTGTTGGTGTAAATACATACTTAAACTCAGACAATTCGCTTTCTGTTCAAGTGCAAGTACTTCGTGAAAGCATAAAAACTAAGTGCATGCGTATTAGCAGTAGGTGAGTGCTAATAAACAAGTAAATTCGAGTAGAGAATTTGTTATTCTTGCAACTACTAGTAGCTGTTCTTGTTCTTCTATAGCAAAAACTTGTGTCAATTCACATTCAATTTAAATTCAATACAATATCACTAACACCACCGAAAATTCCTCTTTCTTTTTTGTTTTGTTTTGTTTTACAGCCAAAGTTTTGTTTCAGAAGAAAAGTTTTTGCACTAGGGCCAAAGTAATTCAATAATGGTAGACTATACTTACTATGCTTACTTACTTATGCTGTACGACTTTAAACATAGTTCATGTAAGATTGCATAATATATGAAATAGTTTAGAAATAAAAGCATAAGATGTGAAAGAGTTCTTATAGATATAGAATAAAACGATTTACAAATTCGATAAGCTGCAGTGTATACATGCCTTGTATACGGAATAGAAATCTATGCATATACACCAGATCACATAGAATATATTGTTACGAAAATAAGAGTGGGAACCCCAGCATTTGCTACATCGCTAAAATAAATAAACAAAAGCTGCGAGAACAACTATACGTGCTGTTTACAAATAATCAAATCTACAACAACAAACATTAGCAGAGAAAAAGTAAGTAAAAATAACACGGCATCAACAATAATTAAGCAGCAAAGAAAACAAGTAACAGACAATAAACAAGCAACAACAAATACTAGGAGCTGAAAAAGGTAGATGCTTACATACGCATGGCTACAAAAGAACTAAAAAGAAATTAAAAGAAATGAAATCTACCAGAAATATCGAGAGTTTCGAGAGCTTACGATGTATTGTTTACTCAGCCATATGAAAAGCACAACGATGCGAACAACAATCAGTTTAAGTAAAGTAAACTCAGCGAGTACAGTTTGTGTGAAGAGAGTTTATAAGGAGTTAACTCGTGAAGTGAATCGTGAAGTAAAAAACCAGTTTAGTTGGAGCTAACTCAGTAAAGAAAGTTAAGTGTGGATAACTTTTGGCTGAAAATGTTATGATCGGGCTGGAACATCTTTAGGTAGAAAGATCTGTGGAGTAATTGTTGTTGTTTAAAAAGTTGTAAACAGATGGAGTAATTAAGAATAGAAAATGTAAAAAGGTTACTAGTATTGGTGCACAAATCTGTGTTGAATAAAGGAATTTAATTACGAGTAAAAACAAAACACAAGATTTATTTTATTTTAACTATAATCTACGAACTCATAAAAGCACGTTTTTAAAAAGGTAAAAACGTAACAATAGGAACTAGTTACTATTGCATAGTATGATAAGAACTAGTTCATATAAAAGAGTATGATAGATGATCTAGTTTATAAAGAATAGCATGATAGATGAAATAGTTCATATAGAATAGCATGATGAATGAACTAATGGGTGTCCAAAAGTGAGTATATTTTAAATTTTGCTACAATTTTCTTTTCTACTTGTAATTTTTTATCTAAATTTTTATTTTTTTTTTTCCGGTTAGTTAATATGGAACATTGCACTAAGGAACAACGTGTTTTTATTATGAAAACATTTTTTGAAAATGGAAAAAGCTTTTAAGATGTAATTAGGAAAATTAGAACAAAATATGTTAGAGAAAATGCTCCAATTAATCGTGCCATCAAGCCGATGGTTGAGAAATTGATAACATAAACAGAATTTATCAACGTAGTGGTCGTTCAACCGAGCATATAGCAACTGTGAGAAGAAGTGTTGAAGAGGATCCAAAAACAACCTTTCGCCAACGTTCGCAGCAATTAAACATCAAACGATCCACATTATTTAACATTTTGCATCGTGATCTCCATTTATAGGTTTATAAGATCCAGCTGATGATGACTTACACTTAGAGAATATGGAGTTTCAATAGGATGGTACCACTTATCACACAGCTATTTCCCTTAGAGGAGGAGTAAATTGGCCACCAAGGTCATGCGATTTGATACCTTTAGGTTTTCTTCTGTAGGGTTTTTTGAAATCGAAAGTGTACAGCAATAATCCTACAACAGTTCAAGAGCTTATAACCATTATTATCGAACAGATATCAACCACATGCAACAGTGTATTCAAAAACGTGATTGATAATTTTGCTAAAAGAAGGGATTTCACTTGGCAGACATAATTTTTCACTTTTAAAGGGAACCTATATATAATAAACTGAAATAAAAGTATTTTTTTATTAAAATTAAAATGATACCTCAATTTTGGAAACCATTTATTTCATACATAATAGCATGATAGATGGACCAGTTCGTATAAAATGCCATGATAGATGAAGTGGTCCATGTGGATATACAATCTGGTTCATATAGATCAACATGAAAAATAAACAATTTACATAGAATACAAAATAGTAATTAGCACAACTCATATTAAAATTTTCATTTGGAAAAGCACAAGATAGGAACTGTTTCATATTTCATGCTGTTCTTAGTGCTTTGGTTCATATTTACTATGTTCTTTAGTATGAACTCGTTCATAGTTCATACATACAAATTTTGATATCTCAACCGTGACTTAAACCGTGTAGTGGCTACAGCACGTAACTGCTCGTGTGAAATGCAAAACAAATTTATGGCGGAATGAGTGTAAGTGTATGTATGTGTAGGTGTTAAGTGAGTGCTATACACACATTTTCATAACATTAGTTGTATACGTTTTATACAATACAAGTAAATTTTGTAAAAATCTAGTTTATTTTGTGTCTTTCTGTTTGTTAACTTATCAGTTCGTTTTATTGAAGAGTTTTTGTATTTTATTGAAGAATTATGAGGGGTGCTGGTGGTACAGTACTTGCATTTAGTATCATAGGTTTTACAGTGATTTTTATTGAGTTTTTTTTCTACTCATTTTTACAAATAAATTGTTAATAAAAAGTAATAAAAAGAATTTGAAACATTTTTTCTTCCCTCTTTCTTTGCAGAACTTGTCTTTCTGTTTTTTTTTTTTTTTTTGCTGCGAAACAGAATTTTATATAAATAAAGAACTAAAACTCTCCCTCCTTCTCCTTTACTCTTTCACGCGCTATTCGAACTAATTTTTTCAGGTGGTCTATTTCGCACACGCATTTACGTGTTTTGTTTAAATTACGAGGACACCCATGTTTTTTCTCTATCATGAACAACAACAAATACTTGTTATTCTAACGTGGAAGTACTCTTGTATTTGCTTGTATATGTATGAATGTGTTTGATTAAAATTCTCTTTCATATTTTTTGCTTTTTTTCATAATTTTTAAGAGTTTTTTTTTATTTATTTAATAGTAATTCACTGATATTATTGTATTTGATTGTATTTTTTTCTCTCTCTCTCTCCCTCCCCTTCACTGTTTTTCCAGTCTAGTGTTTATGTGTGTATTCTTGTTGTTGTTGTATCATAAATGGAGTAAAACATGTATGCAATAAAATATTTATTACGAATTATATTCATTATTGTTGTTGGTATTATTGTAGTGGTGTGCTCTTTTTTTACTATGCCAAGTTAACAATTAAAAAACCAATTCGCGAAAGTTGACCAAGCGATGGTGAAAAGGACGTGAAATTTGTTTTAAAAATAAAAAAATTAACCGAAATTTTTTTTAAATTTCCCAAAAATATTTAATAGATTCGAATTAAAAGTAAAAAAATTGCACTTGATCAACAAGAAGGTATTAATTCAAAATTTTTTAAAAATCGCTTTATGCAAGAAATCAACAACTAACTAACGTGATAGTCTAGTGACTATCTTTATATCCCCAAAAAGTTATCATTTTCAGTTAATACAAAAGTGGAAATAGAAATGCATCGTATATTTTCATAAGAAAGGTATAATTTGCTTGCTTACTATGATCTATTCGGATTTACAAATTCTCTCTTCACCTCTACTAAAAATGTTAAAATTATTAGTTAATACCCTCTTGTTGATCAAGTGCGATATACAAAATATCTTAATTAAATACAATTAACACATTGCGGTGTGCAAGAAAGAAAACATAGAATTTTATTTAAATATTTATTTTTACTTTATTATTATTATTTTTTATTATTACTACACGGTCCGCCAAATAATTATTTTTTTTTTGGAAATGCTATAAAAAAAAAACTACTATATATTTTTTCAAATTTCTTTTTTTATTTGAAAATACGATCCTTCCGGTTAATAATGGAAAATAATTTCATTCAAATGGCTGCCTCGGCTGACCATGCAGTAGCCTACACGATCGGTCCAATTTTTAAGCACATTATCGATTGTGTGCAGCTGTATTCCACCACTGGCTTCACGAATATTGTCTGGCTTGTTGGCGTAACACTTATCTTTGACGGCACCCCACAAATAATAGTCCAACAGTGTCAAATCGCAGCTCCGAGGTGGCCAAACGACATCAGTTCTGCGGCTGATAATGCGATCTTCAAAAACAAGGCGCAAAACATCGAGTGTATCTTCGGCTGTGTGGCACGTAGCGCCGTCCTGTTGAAACCAAATATTGCTAATATCCTCCTCTTCAATTTTTGTGAACAAAAATTCGTTCCACATTGCGTTCCTTTCTCATTTTCGAAGAAAACATGGCCCAATTATGCCTCTGGACCAAAATCCGCACCAAACAGTGACATTTCTTGGGTGTATCGGCTTTTCAATGTATGCGTGCGGGTTTTCTGTGGCAAAAATGCGACAATTTTGCTTTTTTGCATACCCGCCAAGATCAAAATAAGCTTCATCTGAAAAGTGATTTTTTTGGCAAAATCGGCATCTTCTGTAAGTCGATCGCAGGCCCACTTAGCGAAGCGTACGCACAACCATATTCATTCAGCGGAAGGATAAAAATAATTATCTGTCAAATCGACATGAGCTAAATATTACCATTCACGAAATAAGCACTAATTGAAAAAATGAACGTTAGAGGGCGGACCCTATATTATTTTTTTGATAAGTGTTACCGTAGTTCGATGTTCTTACTGCAAAATCGTAAAGTCAATAAAGAATATTGCCAAACAATTATGCGCTACTAGCTCAGAATTTCACTTGTTATTGACAAAGTCTTAATCCTACTATCAGAGGCATTTTAGGAACTTATTTCCCCATCCAGTGACTGAGTGTGGCTCTTTAGGAAGCATATGGACAGATTTTAGTATTCTTTGGATTTAAATAAATATATTTAGATAACCTGCTTGAAATTTCTTCAAACTTCTCCATTTAATGCAATTTAATGAAAATATATTATTTCTATCCTGCTTTGAGCGTCTCAAATTCTGCAATTTTCGCCACGTATTTGCCGGATGGTATTTCCATCAGCTTTCTTGTGGGTTCCAGTTTATAGTAAATTTGCCAGTGCTGTTCGCTGGTGTTCTTAGAATGTGACGTAGACACTACCACTTTCGGCGTTTTAACCCGTGTTATACTTTTTCGTATTACATAATATGTCATAAGCTGGAAATCTTTATTAAGTATCTGTTTATGTTTATTGTTTCATGATACGCAGCTATACAGAACCACTGATGCCACGCTACAATCTAATCCTCGTGTACTCGGATTTTTATGACGACCACTGCCACTTATCTAGTGAGCCAAATAATCGTACTCTCCCAATTCCCGACTGCACGTCTCTGGTGGTATCAACACTGACAGAGATTATATTGGACATTTAAGAAAATTATTTTAGTTCTAGCAATGTTCTTTCGTAAACTAAATTTATCCGCCCGTTCCTAAACATAATTTAGTTTATCCCTCCCAACCATCTCAATTTTTCTGTAAGACAGATGTCATCGCGGTATTCTAATCCACTAAATTTACATGTAGACCCCAAGTAATGACTCTTTTTTCCATCGTGGTCCAACTCATACCTTTGTCCAGCGCGATATTGAGTATTGGTGATAGGACATAGCCTTGAAGGATACTTGCATCGATGGGAATAAGTTCTCCTATGTGGTTCTCTTATCAGCTCTACAGGTTGTCCCCGTATATAGCTCCCTGATCAATGTCATGCGCTTGCTGGTAATACTCTTATACTTCAGCGGAGTCTAAATTGTACCGTAGAGGATGGTATTGAAAGCCGTTTTAATATCTATGAACTTGATGTAGAGAGAAATCGCCAGTCTAGCGAATGCTTCATTATTATGCATTAGATGTTGACATGATCTATACATTGGTTTTGGGGCGGAATACATCCTGTTCCATTTTTAGTCTGCTGGGCTTCCTCTAGGTGTTTATGTAATATGCTTGCAATGACAACATCAGTTATTCAAAAGGGTGAACGGAAGGAAAACCAACCATTGACAGGATGAAGATCGCATTGCTAAAAGAGTACAAGGCTTATCCTATAAATACTTATCGAAAGTGCAGCAAAGACTATAAAAGGCATATTTTTTAATTAAACTTCGTATGTTAATAACTGCTAAGGCAAATCACAGAATTATATGAATATGTTTCATATTTCTCAATAAATTGTTCACTGGGTATTCATACGAGTTCACATAAATATTAAAAAACCTGCAGCTGTATTTTTGTTATTTAATGAATTCTTATAAAATATTTTAAAATGTAGTTCTCATAAGACACTCGAGTATTACTCATATACTCATATATTTTTGAATCATTTTTCATTTTAATTTCCCTATAAAGAATAACTTTATGTGTGTGTACGTTTGTTTATATAATTTATTGCATTAATTAAAAGGATTTCAAACTTAACATATGTGAGTGTAAGTGTGCATGTGTTCAATACCAATAATCATTATATGAAGTAACTGATTTTAATTACAGTTCAATATCAATAAGAATATCCTTTTTGATTGCCGTTAGGACATCAATAGACCAAGAGTTACAGTTTTAAGTTTTAAATACTTTCCCGGTTCATTATTAGTGGAAATCATAATTGTCATCATCATTATCATCATATTTTGTTTAATTAGTTTCCTTATGTTTGTGTCTTTTCGATTTGAATTTTAAATTTACAGAAACAATCAATGCGAGAATTTTGTTAATTTGGCAAAATTTTGTTGTTTAATTTGGTCAATATTAATCAGTTTTGTTAATTCAAATATTAAATGTCATACTGGTTAATTGCATCAGCAAATTTAATGTTTATTTGCATTTCTAAAGAATTTAAATATGAACGATATGAAAGTCTTCCTTGATTACATATTGTTTCCTAAATGGGAAAGCAAGATAATAATTTCTTTAGTAATGAAATTCTTCCCTTTCTAAAGATTAATTTGATTGGTTTTAAGAGGGCGGCTTAATAATAATTAAGTAGTTTTTGTATTTCCAACGCAATATGTTTCAATGATACATTGCAGTCTTACCATCATCCAATATCATCAAAATCATATAAAAGCTCGATAGGCACTCGTACTACGCGGAGTCCGCTTCATATATTTCAGTGGTTAATGTCGTGTTCACACGTAGCTTCGATTTATTTTATTCACGCTTTGAGTTACTTAAACGAATTACCCTGTTCATATGGCACCTTTCTAATTGGCCTTTCCATTGACCTTTCTAATTTTTCTTCTTTATGTTTATTTTAAAATTTTGTGATTTTTTCCTATTATTTTCGTAAAAGTATGTAAATTGTGTGTTAAGAATCGAAGATCATAGATATTATTTGAGAGAAATATAAAAAATAATTGTATTTTCAGCAAATAGAAACGCAAATGGATTCAGTGCAGCGTTTGGCCATTGTTTTGTTTGTTTACTTAGCTTTTCTTATGTTATTTTTGGTTTTTTTATGGTTGTTAGTTGGTGATGACAGAAAACAACTCCTACAGGTAGCATATTTTCTTTCCACAAAGCTCCCATTGCTATGTTCATGTTTCCGTTTCAGTAACCAAGTTGATTTCCAAACTGAGTAAATGACTATTCTACTGTAGCTTACCCCTATATGATTTTGTGTAATGGTGAAAATCTTGCTAAGTGGTGGTGGTGGGGATCCATGTTTAGCATTGTAAATTTCTTCTCTAGGTTGCGTTTTCGTCTGATGTGATAGATATGTTTGGAGGAAGGTTTAAGTCTCTAATTCAACATTCGAAGCCGCAATTATTTTTTTGTCTGTTCTCTGCTGTGGCTCGAGCCTGAGCCACTGGTATTATATGCCTGCGTCCTAACCACTACACCATGCACCTCCCATAGCTCTTAGTTGTTTCAGTTTCAGTACTATTCGGGTGAATCGCACTGAAAATGGGAGCTTGAATTATGAATGAGAAAGCGAATTTCAAAACGATGTCACATGAACATGACGGAAGAAGTGGTGTACGGAGCTCCGTTGTGGTCGTACCATCACAAATATCACCATATGATCAAGTCGCCTAAAAGGTGTCTACACATTGGATAACCGAAAATTAAAAATAGGTGAGTTGAATGAAATTAAATCTTAGAAATTAAAATCTGTCAAACGTCAGCTGTTCAAATTTTAGCCAAATTCATCGATTAGTTTATTTGTTGTGGTCGTTTGAAGTAAGCAACTTTTGTGTTTCTTGGAAAATGGAAAAAAGTGAATTTCGTGTAGTGATTAAACACTATCATTTAAAAGACAAAATGGCGAAAGAGAAAAAAAAAAGCTTCATAAACATTACGGCGAATCTGATCCGTCAGATTATATGGTAAAATATTGGATTGCTGAATTTAAACGGGGTCGAACAAACATTGCAACAATACCATCAACAGGAAGGCCACAAGAGGTGGTACTGAAGAAAATATCAAGAAAATTCCCGATATCGTTATGAATGATCGCCGGGTCAAAATACGTGAAATTGCTGAAATGGTAAACATATCACATGAATGTGTGTTCAACATCTTGCATGAACATTTGCATATGAAAAAGGTGCCACGTTTGCTCAGTGTTGAACAAAAACGAGTTCGACAGATCACTTCACAGCGGCGTTTGGACATGATAAAGCACAATCCTGCTGATTTTAAGCGTACATTAATAACTGGTGATGAAACGTGTGTCCACCGCTACACACATGAAACCAAAAATCAATCGAAGCAATGGGTGGAAGGTGGTGGAAGTGCTCCGAAGAAGGCGAAGAGAGCGAAATCGGCTGGCAAGGTTATGGACACTGTATTTTGGGATGCACACGGAATATTGCTCATCGAGTATCTTGAAAAGGGATCCACAATCACAGGAGAGTATTATCGTACATTATTGGATCAATTGGTAGATGCAATCAAGGAAAAACGACCACTTTTAAACAAAAAAGTCCTCTTTTTTCAAGACAACGCACCGGTTCACACAGCACTAGATATGATGCTAAAACTATGAGAAATCCACTTCGAATTGGTTAATCATCCACCTTATAGTCCAGATTTAGCCCCTAGTGACTTTTTCCTGTTTCTAAACATGAAAAATGGCTCGCAGGAAAAAGATTCATCTCAAACGAAGAAGTGATTACCGAAACTAATGCGTATTTTGAGGAGTTCCCAAAAACGTATTATTCAGATGGTATAAAAAATTTGGAAAATCGTCTTACTAAGTGTATTGCGCTAGAAGGAGACTATGTTGAGAAATGAATGGTTTTTGAAAAGTAAATGTTTTTTTCTACTTAGGTAGCTTCAATATCAATCCGCCCTCGTAAGTATTGCTAGATTCGAAATAGCTGCCGGTTCAAATTCAGACCGTAAGATTGCCCACCCTATAGAAACACTTTCTTACCCCTTACTTTTTCCTTAAGGTATTTATACTTCTTTCAAATGTAAATGTTTTTCCCTTTTAATATTTCATTGTTTTCATTTGAATTATATGGTTGATTGTTTTGTTGAGAAAATAATCTCATTCTATGACATTCAA
Source organism: Wohlfahrtia magnifica (assembly GCA_023159175.1). NCBI lineage: Eukaryota > Metazoa > Arthropoda > Insecta > Diptera > Sarcophagidae > Wohlfahrtia > Wohlfahrtia magnifica. Next base: position 1,542,788 of record JAKWBJ010000484.1, on the reverse strand, counting down.
AAACCTACATTTTAATTATGACTAAAATTATTATCATAATTAAAAGAACAGAAAGATTTTTCTTTGTTTTGACAAAAATCATTATATACGTCAACATAGTCAAAGCCGTGAAAAATTTCTTCTTTTTTACAAGAACTTAATTTAAACTCGATTGTTTCTTTTTTGTTTCCAAAAGTATAAATAACGGCGATAAAATTATGCAAAAAAAAAGAAAAAATGCAAAGCAACTGAGCCAAGTGTTAAAAATTCACTTGCGACATACTGTATAAGCGCGTGTCATGTATTCCAAAAAATTAAAATTGTTCGAAAAAAAAACACGAACACATACAGGAAATGAAGGAGTCAAGATATGATCTCAAGAAAAGGGGTGGAGTAGTAAAAACGAAATGAAACTCGAAATAATTATAAAGACTTGAAGAAAATTATGTCGCACAGCAACGCCTTTTCCCTCACTAATAGAGAAAAAAGGAATGGATAGAAAAAAAAAATTTAAAAAATAAGGAAACAACTTGTAAAATTTTCTACTACAAAGGAAAATATGCATAACAACAACAACAACAACGTAGTCGGCAAACACTGATATAAAGAAAGAAAGATAGTCGACAGTCATACCAACAAGTCAGGCATAAGTTCACTCTTTATGTGCTTGCAAGAAAGTAGTCGCATACAAAATTTGTTATGTATTACAGTGTGTCCACGAAAAAATATTTGATTTTAGAACGGAAAATAATATACAATTTTTTAAATGCGGTTTAACTGGATTATGTAAGCTAGTGCGTTAAAAATTAGCAAAATATTGGTTTAGTAGTCAGAGTTGATTGGAATAAATAGTGTTCTTATCATTAGGTGCTTCCTGTTCTTAAATTTAAATAAAACAGTGTCTGAGGTTTATTGTAGTACTGCAGCCATTTGGTCTATTGTACAATGGATACTAATAATATTTCGGGAATAGCCAATAATAACCAATATTTATAAATGAAATTGGCTTTAATGTTTTTCGAATTATTCTCCTTGATGGTCAATAAATACATTTTTGCATTCGTTCAAACAATTTGTCAAAGCAATTTTTCCATTCCAACATGATTTTTGAATGCTTCAACTGCTTTTTCGACGCTCGTAAATCATTGACCACGTAGTTTACCTTTGATATTCCGGAAGAGTCATTGGATGTCAAATCAGGGCTGTACTGTCTTTGTTTTGACTGCTCAAAAATTCATCTGTTTGACGCGATGTGTAAGAGCTCGCATTGTCATGAAGGAGAATAGTTCGTCTTCAGCGGTTGGTTTTACGAATTTCTCCGAAGACTTCCGGCACACAGATGGTCGTCTACCACTCAGAATTTACCATCCTAAATTGCTTAAGCGGTTCATATCACCTTTATGTGAATTGGCCATGCCCTTAAATCTTATTTAAAATGTGGCATGAGCTGTGGCGCACGTACCGCTCTCTTCTTGAAACCACATATGTACGTGCTCTTTCATTTCTATTAGAATACCGGACTAAATCGCAAAAGATATTCTCAATCTATCCTTCAAAAACCGTAGCCCAAAATAAAATAAGTCCACGACAGAGTATAGCGCAGTCATCGATAGGGCCAGACCTTGATAGTTAGCGCCAAACCAACATGAAAAAATTCCCAATCTCAAAATTTTGTAGATTAAGCTTAGAATCACTCGTGTCAGCAGGTGCTGTTTCAGACAGAGTGCGATATACTGAATGCGGTTCCGTGCCGATGGGGCTGCCTTGTCAGTGTTCGAGGGCGAAATTGTGTGCAAGATATTCGGTCCTGTGTGGATTGGCGATAAATTCGGCATTCAAACCAACAATGAAATGTATTGGATCTTCGACGAAGTGGTAAGCAGTGCTGAGGAAGGCCGAAATCGGTAAACCACAAACTTACATCGTAGGACCTCGTCAACCTGTATTATATCTTTCTTAACATAACAACATATTTCGGAAGCTCCGCAAAAAAAGTTAAAAAGCTTTTTTAATAAAATTTATAAATCACACCGTGCTTTTAATTTAGCAAAAACAAGCAACAAATATGCCTTATGATTATGAGCAAAAAAATAATGGGATTAAAAAAACCACAAAATTTGTAAAACATTTGGTGAATAAATTTTAATGAAAAAAAGAACAAAATAGAAAATGATGCCATCATTTACGCAGTTTCTAGTTTACAATGGTATTTACACGTACTTTTCCATAAATTTGCTTAAAACGAAATCATTTAAACACAGAACAACATTGTGCTTTTAATCATGATGATTATCAGCAACATCATTATTACTCACACTAATGATACCTGTGCACCAGAATAAATGGTTTGGGATTTTATACAATATTGTAAAAGAGAATTTCGTATTTACGCACCCTGATGAGCTACTATCCTTCAATTTGTAGCACGAGTCTTTAATTGAAATGTAAGTTGCCAAGATACGCTTTTTGAGAGTTGTAAACTGCTTTTGTAAGTCAACGCAGAAAAAAGAAAAAAAGGATTCCTATTTCACTTTCTCTCGCTTTTTTATCGGCGTTGCTATGTATCCCCATAGACTTGAGAGAACATTACAAAACGTATCTTACGGCACACAAAAGAAGAAACTTCTTGTCGATTTGAAAATTTTCTACAAATTTTTTCTTTTCAGGAGGAACCGGAAAAAGTGAGGCAGAGAAGGAGGAAGAGAGAGAGAAAGAGAGTTGATGCTGGTAAAAAGGCTGCTGTTGCCGTTGCTTTTCATATTAAGTCGGTTTATAATTTATGAGAAATTGGGTTTTCTTCAGTGTTTATGGCTTACAAGCATGTATGAGTTTTGTATGTCTTTGTTGTAGTTGTTGATGAATATTTTAAATAATTTTCCATTTCAATTTATAGATAATTTATTGCACACACACTCCCACACACAAAACGCCCGTTGTATAGGCATTAAAATATTTATTTAAAGAGACACGCAAACATTTCCACATTTTTTCTTTATTTACGGTTACATCGTGTCATGTTTGACACAATTTTTTTTGCGGTAAAAAAGCAACAACATCAACAACAACAACAACAAAAACTCGGCTAAAATGAAGAATTTTGTATTTTACCTAATAATCTGTTGAAGGAGAATTTCCCCACTCTCAAGGGTTTAATCCTCATTCCGTTTTTGGTAACCTCTACACACATTTGCTGGGGTTACTACAGGTTAAAGAAGAACATGTTTTTATAATTTCGATTTAGAAAATAAAAATTATGTTCATCGGTATTAAAACAGAAATAAATCTGGGTGTCACTGTATTTAATATGTCAGAAACACCTTGAGAGGTTCATGCCATTTTAGTTCGACTACATCATGCCCTATAGTACGAAAAAATTTATCGAATTAGTCACCGCTGGTCTCAGACGCCTGGTTGTCTTGAGGATGGCACCTCCTGCGAGGTAAAGCCAAAGATTGCTAAGAACCATCTAACATGTCTCAAGTAACTTTATGCACACAAAAAAGTTGCGACCTGGAAACGAAAAAGCCGACTGCTTGGCAAGCTGAGGGCCTGATCTATTCTTCGTTATACCTGTAGCATACCTCCGAGAAAAAATTAACAAAAAAAATTAAATTACTCAGTTGACGGAAAACGCCTGTGAACTGGTTGAAACGAACTTTTTTTAATTTCTGCTACACCACGAAAGTTATATATTTTTTTTTTACATAAGACCAGGACCCATGCGGTGGCCCATACTCCTACAGTGCATTGTGCTGGTACTAGGAAAATAGGTTATTGGAAGGAGGACAGAGGGAGTAGTGTTTATGGACATTAGATTTAAATTTACTCATGTCGTAAGTGGCAGGAAATACTTCAGCAGGAAGATTGTTCCACAACCGAACAGTGTGACCAAAGAACGAATTCTCACTGTAATACGTTGTGCGACTTACTGGACAATCAACTACAAAGGGAGAGAAATACGAGTACTACGTAAAAATATATGATTTTTAGGAATTAATTCCTTATTTTTTTAGAAAACATTCCGTTATAGTACAGATAGAACAATTGGGACGGTGATCCAATGAATCTATAGAGTTGGCTACCCTACCGTCATTGATGAGCATCTTCGCCCACTCCTATACGCGGTTGAGAAGCTCCAAAATAGACTTTGGAGCACCGGCCCATACATGAGAGTTGTATTCCGTTTTGGGTCGGATATAGGTCTTGTAAATATTAAGGAGATCAGGTGGAGTGAAGTATTTCTTGCACCGTCTCAAAAAACCAAGGCACTTGAATGCTTCTTTGGATACTTGAAATTGTGATCATTCCAACGAACGTCATAGTGAATTCTCATGCCCATCAAGAGCATAATTCCTCAATATCCACATTACCCATTGACACAGATGACAGCACACCACCACGTCTGTGTGTTAAAAAAAACATTGAGTCTCAAATGCATTAAAATCGACCCTGTTCGCACGACCACACTCGGAGATCTTCACCAGGTCACTTGTGAGTGTGTCGTTCATATTCATCCTTCTTGCCCACCCCTCCAAAAGGCTCGGTCTTCGATCAAAAGAATATGAGTGATAAATGTTGCTGTCATCAGCAAAAGAGTAGATAGGACTAGAAGTGAGAAGAAGAAAGTCGTTAAGAAATTTTAGAAAAAGAGTAGGAGAAAGAACAGAGCCATTGCTCAACAAGAGCGAACAAAGCGTACAAACAGGTCCATTTTTAAAACAATTATGTGTAATTTCTTCTGTCTCCAAACAAGTTAGCTAAATGTATTCTAAATCTCAATATGATAGGATGAATATATAAGACCGCGTACGTATGGCCTCAATCAAATAGTTATTACCGAAGTAAGATGAATATTTTGCTCTGATCAAATTCTCTACAGTTACAGTTACGAGAGCAGTTTGATGATTCAAAGAGTTTTTATATTTCTAGTATCTCGTTATCTATAATGGGACGATTCGTACCATTGAATTTTCAGCAACTTGTATCTTTGAGAGTGCTTTTGATAGCCACTTAAATTAGAGCACCTTGTTAAATTGAAAATAGTATACTTGGCTCTGGTTTAACATAAGCCCTTCTACCACACTCGATCAAACACCATTTGTATTAAGCGATATTCAGCTTTAATCCAAATGAGGTTTTATACTATTTTGTGGATAAAATGTGGAGATATTAAGGGGGTAGATACCAAATAACAAACACTGTGTTTTTTGGAGTAAACGTGCAGAAAAGCAGCTTAAATTGAGTCTATATGCCAACAAAGTCATGGCCATAGTTTTTTGGAATACACGTGGTGTCATTCAAATTATACCTTTTTTTCCGTTACTCCCCTTGTGAGCATATGGCTTCCACAAAGCATTACCATCTAACACGGTTTATTGCTGTTGACTTTGCCTCCTCCCATGTTAGGTTGTTCTGTCTCAGTTCTTGGATGATTGTGCGTCTACAGGTGTTTTTTGGTCGACCACGATTTCTTGAGCCTTGAGGATTCCACTCGAGTGATATTCCGGTGATACTCTCTGGACTTTTTCAGGTGGTGTGACCGATCCATCCCCACTTTCTTTCTCTAATCTGTTTCAGTATGAGTTCCTCATTAGTCAGCCTCCACAGTCCTATGTTACTTATGATGTTAGGCCAGAATATTCGGCGTATGATCCTGAGGCACTTTGTAATAAATACCTGGTTTCTATGTGATGTTATTCGATACAAGCCAGGTTTCAGTGCCATACAGCAGACCTAATTTAACACATGAGTTGAATATTCTGAGCTTAGTCCCTCTGGATATATGTGAGCTTCTCTATACTGACTACAGTCGTCCAAATTCCGCTCTAGCTTTATTGATCCTGTTATCTACGTCTGTCTCTGCGCAACCGTTTGTCGAATACCTTATGAAAGGAAAAAACGATTACCGGCGTTAAGCTTAAAAAAAACACTTAATGAAAAATAAACATTTTGTTTTAATGGGGCCTTAAAAAGCCCCTTGATAATAAACATTTTGTTTTAACGTCAACATTATCAAGGGTCTTAATAAAGCTTTTGTTCTTGATCCTTATTGTTCAGTTCAGCCGTTTTTGGTTATATATTTTGAACACATTTGAAATTTGATTATATTTGATAGCAGAAAGCCTCGACAAGTAGTCTAATATTTATATAAAAGAAACGTTTTCCGATAAAGATTAACGATGTAAGAGACAACTCTTCTGCACGACTTTGATATCGATAATATCTTTAATATCTAAACCTTTGTTTGCATAAATTTTTCAAAGAATATTAATTAAATAATTTTCTTAAGCTACTTGCTACTTTAAAATTGTTGGGTGTACAAGTTAATAATGTCGATTTTTTTTGCTTGAAAAATGCATTAATTATAACAACAAAATGAATTGATACATTATTAAAAGCATTGTTAATCGTTAGACACTACTTTTTCCCATCTTTCTGTTAGCATATGGCCTCCGTGCCAAAAGAACAGCTGCGGTTTTGAGATAATGAATGAATCAAGCCCATTTCTGCTTCGATCGAAACAAATTGTAGTCAGAAGAGGCAAGATCTGGGCTATAAGACGGGTGAGCCCAAACTTCCCGTCAACTGTTTTTCAAATAGTTTTTGACAGGTCTTGCAACATGTAGGCGAGCGTTATTTTGGTTGTTTTTCGTTGATTGCTCTCTTCAGACGTTGATTTGTCTGGTTGGACAGGCTCTACCTATGACTTTTTGCACTTAGAGATATCGTAATAACGGTAATAATGCGATACAATTTTCTTGCTTTTGAATAAATCCCAGTGCTTTTAAACGTAGAGAAATGGCTGGTTGTGTGACTCCCAACGATAATGCAAGTTCTTCTTGCGTTTGGCAACAATTTTTGTCAAGTAATGCTTCCATTTCGTTATCTTCTAACTTTTACGTCTGACCAGGCTTCTCCCTATCTTCTGTGTCGAAATCAACACTTTTGAATCGCGCATGCAACCAAGTTTTTTAACTTGGTGCATGTTGACCGTAAGCTTCTACCAACAATCGATAACTTACCGATTTCTTCAAATGGAATAAAGTTATCAGACTTCCCTACAAAACATCTTTTTTGACTCAAATTTCGTCAATATTATAATGATTGAAAAAAATGTGTGCTTACACTTTCGGGTCTATCGAATACTGAATTATAACGACAGTTTTTTACTCTCCAAAATACCATATCTGTCATTATTGACACAAACCATATGTGATAGTTATGCTATATGTTGTCTAAATCGACGTTAAGTTGTACGCACAATAATATTTTCATAAAAAATTTTTTTTTAATTATTTTCAATTGTTTTTCGTTTAATTATTTTATTGTTTTGTTATCAATATCATCCAACAAAATTTTTATTATGATTTTTATGAATAAATTAATAAAATTTTTAAAATTTTAATTTGTCATTTTGCTTTTGTAGCTTCATTATGTCATTAATGTGAGATTTATTTTTAATAATAAAAATATATTATTAATAAATTTCATTATTATGTTTAATTATGGTAAAAACATAAATTTATATTTGTATGCTTTGGTGTTATTAAATACTTGTTGCAAGTAATTATTATTCTAATTTTTACTTTACATACACAATACGTTCAAATAAAAATTACTTTTATAAGCAATATCGTCATCATAAACGTTTTGTTTATGTTTATGATTTCATTTGTATATTGTATTTATTAAACTTACTTTCAGTTTCAACTTTAAATTGATTTTGAATATGAAAAATACTTTTTAATTAACGATTCCTTTCTTTTTCATACGCTATTCTTTCTAACTTAAAACATTTATTAACTCTGCATAGCACAGCACAAGGGCTTACATACAATTACACAGAAAAACTGAATGGAAGCTACGAAACCTTGGATGTCATAGAGCCATACACATACATTGATCATAATGTTTTCATATGATTGATGTTGTTTTTATTAGTAAAATGTGTATCTCTATATATATAAAAATGACGTGTATCTTCGTGATCGCTAAACTCAAAAACTACTGCACCGATTTTGACCAAACTTAATATACGCGAGGAATGTTTCTGTGTAGTTTGAAATTCGTCCGACAGATGGCGCAATATTCACTTTTTTGTGTTTTTGCACCGTAATTCAAGAACTACTGCACTATGCTGTGTTTCATTGAAGGCCTTGGTCCGTTAATCAGCGTGCAGTGGCGTTAATTAGCCTGATACCGACTGAAACCTAAAATTTTTTAGTGAAAAAAATATATTAAAAAAAAGTAAATAAATATCTATCACTCTTTTTTAAACTCTATTTGCGCAATAAGCCTATTTTATGTTTTGCTGAAGGCGTTAGGTGTTTATCGGCGTGTGGCGACGTGTAACGGCGTTAAATATCCCGATGCCGACTCATACATAACCTCTTTTCGTGAAAAGTTCGTGGGTGTCAAACGAAAAAAAGAACTTATTAAATTGAAAATAAATTTATTTAAATTAAATATTACATACATTTGAATAAATTAACCGAAGGTGTTAGTGTAAGTAAATTAATTGTATTATTGAAAGCTATTGAAAAAAGTAAATAAGCAACAGGTAAGACAATAAAGGGCAGCCTTTTTACCCCAACAATAACAAAAAAAAATATACCATAAGAAACGTATATTGCAGTACAAAATGCCACGCTCACAACACACAAATTATATGAGAGTTCTGCGTTCACAGCAGACACAAGAGGAGCGCGCAGAAAACAACGAACTAGCCAGGAGTCGAATGTTAGTTTTATACCAAAATTATTCAGAAGAAACAGTTTAACATAAGGGAAACATTTGGGGCCAGCAATGCGGATCGGTCCCAGCTATCAAAAAAATATAATTCCCTTTGAACAATAATTGTTATGTCGATTAAGTGCACCTTTCATTCTTCTTCTAAATATTAATCAGCCATGACTGTGCACGCAAACCAGACTTACAGTGAAAATTAAATTCGAAGGCAAAACAACGTCTGCCCGGGCCTGCTAGTTGTAAGTAAAATACGACCCCTACTACTACTATTACCACTGCAGTAATGAAAACAATAAAAACACACAAGCAAACTCTCTGCCTCTGTTACGTTTATAAGAAAATCGAATATTTAAAATACCGTTTTAAAATGAAACCATAATTACATGGTTATATTAAAATGTTGGTTTTTCCAATCCATCTCTCGCTCTCTCTCTCTTTCTCACTGTAGTATTTTGCATACGCTATTGCTTGTGCGCGTGTGTATATATTAAAGAAAAATTACCGTTTAATATATTTATGTAAGTATGTAATTCTGTCAGTCATACATACATTACTACCATAAATTCTGTTCACATTTTGTAATTGTTGTATAAATTACTTAATAATTCTCTTGTTATTGTTGTTTTTATATTATTTAATGCGAAAACGTTCTTTAAGTGACACCATTTAATAATAAGTTTGTCTCTTCCCAACCACCCTACCATTTTATTTTGTTTTTATTATTTTTTTTTTGTTCAATTTCTGTTTGAAGTATTCCCATCTTTTCTAATTTATGATTCCTTTTAATCTTTTTTCTTCACTTCCGTTCATCAAAGTCATGTTAATTATGGTCATGTTCGTTTATTTTCTCTCATCCGCATGTTGTCTTTACAAATATGAAATCATTTTGTTGTCGCTGTTCTTGTTTATTTGTTTTAAATGATATTTGGTTTCACAGGTAATGGTAAATAGGACAAGTTTTCTACCGAAATAAAAGAAGCAGGCAATTTGAATGAAACTTTAAAGAATTAAAAGTAAGTCAGTTAGGCAGAAAAGCTATTCAGATGAAAAAACAAAACGATAATCTAAGGGTTAAATGGGCACTAAACGTTTAAATATATCCTATTTTCGCAAAGGGTTTTGAAAAAATTCCAAAATTTCTATACCAGCCAGTCTGTAAAGCTGTGATTTGTTATCAGTTCAAGTCTTACAGTCACACTTTTTTACTTTTATCTAGAAAATCGATACACAGGTCCCAAGCATACTTTTAGAGTAAAAAGGTCAAAAATGGACGGCTAGAGCGAAATTACTCTTCTTAGCATCATTTACAAGTTTCTGAAAGAAACGAGCGAAATAGGAGCTGCAGTATAACATAACAATCCCTAGAATTGCTTACTTCCCTATATCTGCTATTTGCAGATTTAAAAAAGGCCTTTCTTACTTCAGACGGACTACCATATGAAAAGCATTGAAAAGAAAAGGTGGACATTATTACAGCTATGAACAAGGATGCTGAGCTCTCAGTTCTTCACAACGAGAGCATAAGTCATCCATTCCATACTAACGCAGGAGTAAAGAATATTTGCTCACTATTACCACAAATTTGGTAACAACGTGCTCGATGTCGTCATAAGCAAAGTTTGCTTTAACAGAAGGAAAATTGCATGGAGTCTCTTACGCCAACTCGATGTTTTGGATTATACGAACATTTGTCTGCTCTCGCATAAAATCTCCAACATTTCTATTTTCCCATTTACAAGTAATTGAACATATGCCGCAATGGTCCATAATAGAGCTTTTAACCAGTATCATAGATAGAAGTGAAGAGATATTTTGTTTAGAGATGACTAGTCAAATGGTTCAAGATCCATCCTATATCTAAGCTCATTGTACAAGAACTGGCAACCTAGCCTAGCATAGAACCCGGAGTCTTAAATCCGTATGTACGATGACACCTAGCCTTGTCAGGCAAATTTATTGGCCATCCCTTTTCTGAAGTCCAATTTGACAAATTAAAGGTTAACTATATTAACACGAAATGCTCTCATATGTGTCCCACTAGACATGGGTGGTATAGGGCCTTATAATTATAATAACATTCAATAATTGTAATATAATTTTTAAAAAACACTACTCAAATATTTCTTTTAAGTCTGGCAACCCTCTAAATGCTTTTCTTTGCAAATAACATTAAAGACTATCTTAGAATACCTAAAAAGGTTAGCGGGCAATGGTAGTCTTGAGATTTATATGAAAAAGAAGCAAAGCCATTAGAGTTAACGACCTTAGCATAGACAGCAAAATGCTTGAATGCCAACTAGTAGAATATGTTGACAGCTTCTGCTATCTAAGATAGGAAGCATAGTTAGAAGAAATGGCAGCGCACAAACAGGTACAATCAATATAGCGAAGTTCACGAATATGTAGACGAACCAAGCTTAGAATATTTAAGGCATATTAAAAATCAAGCATGTTGCATGCCAGTGAAACCTGATTAGTGTCGAGCAATACTACGCAAAAGCTACAGGTATTCATCAACGAATACTGCCTGATAATAATATGCAGAGGATTCTCCCTAACAGCATCAGCAATATGGATCTATTGAAGTTGACTAATGGGTTGCGACATCAATACTTAAACAAATAAATGGCAGAAAGTCGAGGTGGATTGCCATATCATCAGAAAGATGCCGGACAACAGTATAAGAATGATACAAGAGTGGAATTCTCAGAGCTCAAAATGCCGTGTTTGTCCAAAACACGCTTGAAGACGCACGATACTCTAAGGCATATAACGGTGTGACCTTACTTGGAAAGGCGCGAAAACAACAGCAATAAACAGAGTAACGTGAAGATGCTTTGAGGATAATTAAAAGGCAAAAATTTAAGAATTGTCATAATGCAAAAATATCAACTAAAGTATCAATAACATGCAGATCAGTCATCGTATTCGAGTGAAAGATATTTGAGTATCTAATTGAATTGAGTGCATTTAAATACAATGCCTTATGATTGGTCAGGTAATATAATCCTTTGCAAATATATTGTAATAATAGTTAGAAGGGCTAAGTTAGCTTTGTAAAAAAAAGTATTTAAGCAGAACAACGAACGATTTTATAGACTAATTCGGCAATATCTGCGTTGTTTTTATTATTAAGGTCTCTAATTGTTTCGGCAGTTCTTCTGAAAGCCTACGTTTTAGCTGAAACCCTTTCAGCTGTGTTATAATAAATACAAGTGCTATGGGGAAAATTCTATTTGTCCTAACCACCTTTAAAGATTACAAGTTGTGGAAAAATAAAACTAGGCATTGAAAAATACTTTAAATTTTGGCAGTGGAATACGCTAAGTCTAACATGAGTACAAAAAACTGTTTTTAAATAGCACAAGCTTCTTCAACTTTAGCGCTTAATTTACAATCAGTGAGTGATCATTAAAATACAAACTTCTTGCTTTGAGTTGAAATGCTAAGCATTTTGGACTGGACGATTATAGACGTCATTGACATCAACGTATTCAGAAAAGCCGGGATGATCATAATAACGAACTATGATCCAAATTGTTACCACATCGTAGTAAAAATAAACAAATAAAAAAGTAAAGAACGTGATGGTGAAGCAGTTACTGAAATTGTCGGCATTCAAGTTTTTCGAGACAAAACTGTTCCAATTGGAGAGCGTAGAAGACCAAATGCTGAAAAAGTACGTGAAAAGATATAAAAAATTAGAAATTTTTACAACGACAGCATACAATCTACAAAAATACGATCTAAGAGTTATACCTCCTAGCCACGTGTTCCTGTTCATAAAAGCAACCAATAAAAACATATAGACGTACAACGAAGAGGAAAAAAAATTTAATGTCTGAAGAAGTGCAAGATTTTACTAAAAAGTGTTTTTCACAAATATTTATAGAAAGGGTTGGTAACAGCTTTGTTAAAAGTTTGAAATAAAAGAGAGCTTTCAGTCACATCACAGACTGAATCGTCATTGCAATCTTAAAAGATTATTTTTAGTTTTACATTTAAAACCAAAGCCTAAATCCCCTATTATCCAAAATTAGTCATCATTTATTTTAAAAACCCAACAACTCAATTTAAATTCCTTTCTTTTTTGTTTCTTTATTAAATAGCAGACAAACTGTAGGGTGCTAAAGTAAAAATTTGCATTTTAAATGCAATGCAAGAATTTTTTTGAAAGAAAGTAATAAAAGAGTTCTTCGTGCAACTTCTTTTCAGAACTTTTTTTGACTTCAATTTTAACTTGGGGTTGCACTTCTTTTATTTTGTTTGCTCCCTTGTTTGCTCTCCATTCTTATTATCACAACAATAATAATCGTCCTCAAGTAGTACTGAACTGACTTTTACAATCTAATTGACACAATAATTAACATACTTTAGGGCTTCAGTCCTACAAAAAGTAAACGACAAACGAACAACAAAAATGGGAAAACAAATTGAATAAGAAAAAAATGAAATCTCAACTTATAATTGCTGTCGCGCGTTTGCAAATTCATTCAATTTTGCTTCTTTTTCCCTTTCTTTGTTAAGAGTCTTATTAGTATTAGTAGAGTGTGTGTGAGAGCGACTAGGAAAGGTACTCTATTTCCTGTACTTGTATTCTTTTGTTATTGTTTTTATGCTCTCTGTTTATTGCAAGTTATTCAATTCACTTTTACTGTCGAATCTCTCTCTTTTTTCTTGAGTTGTTGTTGTAAGTTTTAACAAAGAGTATTTCCTCATCCTCATCATCATGATCAAATGAATGAATATTGTATAGAAATTTAAGTGTGTTTCCTATTTACAAACACATGCATATGTTTGTACTTATGCTTATATTCCTAATGTATGTGTGTGTGTACGTCTATGTGGGTTTTTGGTACTCACCACTGACACATTAGAGGCGTATTGAGTGTAGATTGCTTGTTTTTTGGAAGAACATGTGCAAAAGTTTTGGTTTTTAAGACCAAAAAATATAAAAAAAACAAATTTTTATCCAAAATTTTGTCTCTTCATGCTGAAAAAAGAAGTGAGCAATGCGAACGGTGGTCAAATCAAATTTAAAACTCCACGAAATTCTATGCAAATCTTTTTTTTAATCGTCCAGGCATTTCTGATGAATACTTTTTGTCATATACTTAAGCTTTTTTAACGGTGTTGATTTGTCTTCCTTATCCCTGGAAATATCTCTTCTTTCTTGTTTCTTTTTAAATTTGGAACCACAAACGGTGAGGGTAAGACTGAGTAATTTGATGCAAAATCTCGAAATTGTTATATCCATATTAAGTGGTCTTCTTTTTGTATTTCTTCTTGAAAATGACTCATAAGTTATAGGTGGTTAATAAATGATTTAATTACGATTTCGACCAATTTGCCGATGCTGTTTCTACAAAAATCGTGTGGTTTGGTATCGAAAAAATTTTTGAGTCAGTTTTTAAGGTCCTCTTTATTGTCGATTCGGTGCAGGGACCAGACAAGCGACGCTTAAGGACCTACTATTCGAGCACCTGGAGTGCGGATTTGACAGCATGTACAACATGAGGACTATCGTTTTCATAAAGAAGTAAGGTTTCTTCGGTACGAAGATGATGAGATCACGATTTTTAACGTCGTTCATTTTTCGGCCAATTCATATGATACGACAAAGAGTGGACGAGGTAATAATCCATCGCTACAAGATGCGAAGAATATAGCGGATGTTAAGACCTGTTATTTAAGGACATGGCGTTGTTATAAATGAGTATCAACCAGACTTCTCGATGGGGTACTTTCAATCCAGTGGTCTCTTTCACGCCGTGCAAAACTCCTTGTCGGCGGTGGCATTTCTTTCGATCATTTTCAAGTGCACCAAGCCCTCCCAGTCCCACAGTTCCCCCAAATGCAGATCATAACTTTTTTTGCGTAGAAGTCTGACTTGACACTCGGCTTTAACGTACTTTCTAAAAGCCACCCATTCCTTTTGTTGCTCAATATTTATATTTCATGACGATTTGGTACACAAAGCGCTGTTTATGACCTCGTGCTGCTCAGTGACGAGCGAGATGTTGAGCAACAATCTAGCGGGTGATGGCGTAGTGTAGTAGTTAGAGTGTCCGCATGCGGCACTGCCGGCCCTAGTTCGAATCCCCAGCAGATAACGAAAAAATAATATTGAGGTTCTACGTGTTTAATTAAAAACTTCAGTCACCTTCCAGATAAATCCATTTGAAGGAAGACGCCGACATTTCAACTTACGTCTGACGATGATGACGAACATCATACCAGGAGAAAATTTGAAGGAAAATTCAAATAGAAAAGCGCTAACCTAGGCGCTTTTTAAAAAAAGCGCTACAGAGAAAAATTCGATGCTGAAATTAAATTTTCTTTTTTCAGGCAAATTATTTCAATTTCTTTCTTTGCCCACTGTTTCACGAAAAAATTAAATTGTTTACAACTTTCATGTTGGCTTACATGTGTGCTGTTTGTGAGTGTGTGAGAGTGTAAATTTCTCTCTCCAAAAAAATTGTTAAAACCATTTTAAGTTCTACTCGTTGCTATTGTTGCTTTTTTGTTTTTTTTTTTTGTCTTCTCTTTTTGCTTTCCGTTAACGTTGATGTTGTTGCTAAACACTAGTAGTTGCTGTAGTTGTCATTCTTTTTTGTTCTGATGCCGTTTTGTAGTGTTGTCGTATTGTAGTGCATTATTTATAAAGTTGTTACGTTTGCGGGTTTTTGGGTTTTTCAATTGCTGTTACTGTTGCTGTGTATGTTGCGACATATCTCAAAAACAATGTTCCATTAGTACATATGTATCTGTGAGAGACAACAAAAGTAACAACTACAGTAACTAGTTTAACTATAGATCATTGCGAAGAACAACAACTAGACTAGAACGCTGACTAGGAGAGAAAGGTAGTGAAGGGAAGGGGTGGCAGAAACTTGCGTTAGTTGCTTTTTGTTTCATCTTCATCTTATAGTTTTCTTTATAACAAAACATTACTATGTAATGTAAGTGCATATGCATATGTCTACTTAAGAAAAATATGTGTAACTGTGTGTATAAGTAAGTGTTTATGTTTCTTTTGATGTAAGTTTTTGGTTAGTTTTTTGTTCTATTTTTGCGGTTATTTTTACTTTTATTTCTTCTTAAAGAAACAGAGAAAAAAAAACAAGGAAATCAATATGATGTTTAACTAGGTCAACCAACACTCACTACTTAATGCATTTCTTATTACAATTATGCCTCTGGACCAAAATCCGCACCAAACAGTGACTCGTTTTGGGTGTATCGGCTTTTCAATGTATGCGTGCGGGTTTTCTGTGCCCCAAATGCGACAATTTTGCTTGTTTACACACCCGCCAAGATCAAAATAAGCTTCATCTGAAATGATGATTTTTGATTCTGCGACATTACCATGATTTTCAAAGTAATGTCGCAATATTTCCCAGCGTTGTTCAAGCGTATACACAACCGTATTCGTTCAGTGGAAGGATAAAACTAATTATCTGTGAAATCAGACATGAACTAAGTGTTACCATTCACGAAATAAGCACTAGTTGAAAAAAAAAAACCTTAGCTGGCGGAAACTTTACTATGGATAAGTTTTTTTTTTTATAATTTACTTTCTAAAATGTCAGATTTTTGAACAAGCTGCTTTATACATCTTATGATAACTTCGAAATGACTATTTCGATTTCGTTAAGCTTTAAGTCATTCTAATATCAATCTTTTAAATAACCCATATACTCGTATTTGAGAAACAAATCATATTAGTTTTTTAAATTATGATATTTTTGATTTCTAAAAATTCACAAAAAAATTTATTCATAAAGCTGCATAATGTAATGGGTGTCGTATACGCGACATTTTTTCCAAAATTCATAAATATTACTCATACGCTCAGTGGAATTTTTGGGCAATTACTGCAAAACAATTTTTAGTTTTTTTAATAGTTTATATATAGGCTCGTATAAGATTCTTAAGAAGTATTTAATGAATTCAGCGATTTTCTGCTGTTTAATAGAAGATTTAAAGAGTTTACATTAAATTTTAGAAGATCAGCAAGTTAAGCATTAAACAAAAACTTTAATTAGTAAGTAAATTGCTTTTAGAAATCATTGAATGATTACTAACAAGCTTGCTGATGACCTAAGCATCTGAGTTGGCTCACGTCGTGCATTTTTTTATAAGTTTTAAACATAAAAGCTTTTTCGGTACCAAAACTGGTTGCTTATGGTCTACAACCATGCCGCCATTTTCAGACTCCTATCAGCAACGATGAAGTCAAATTAGCTGTTTTTCATGGTTAACTTATGTAAGGACAACGTTTTTTCACTTGCAACCCACCATGATAAGGCGGCAGGAGTGTACAGTATAGCTCCAGAAATGCTTATAGTAGACCCTTCTAAAAGCGTGTATTCTCTACCATTTATATGAAGCCTCTGAATAATTCGCAACATCAGAGTGCGGTAGTGGAATGATGCTGCATCTGCACCACTGGGAATAATATATCAGATCATTCTGGCTCGAGCAAAATTGACGCCACATTTCGCAATTAGGGAGCAGAATTCAGAACACAATCTTCTTAAATGGATCGTACTGCGTCCCTTCCAACATCTATTAAACATATTAATTAATTCAATAAATCATTGCACTTAGTCTTTGTTTATTTCGAAAAAGCCTTAATCTTAAAGCACAGTACACTGCATTTCAAAGCAGAATTCTTCAAAATGGTACATTCTTAGAGACTATTGATTGAAAAGAGAAAAAAAGTTAAGTACGGAAAAAGTTGTCAAATGCAGCGAAGAGACCAACGTAAAATCAACGATTTTATATGATGGCGATAGTCGCACAATCAAAATTCAGACCTATATAAACCGCTGTTTGACCTTTATAACATCGAACTGCTCAGAAGGTGCAAAAATACCAATTGAGAAATTGATGCCTTGGAATTAGATTGGAAACATACTGCGTAAACGTTTACATAATATTGCCAGAATAGCATCAGATCGAAGTCATATGGTATCATAGCGTAGAAATCTGACAAACGAATTGATGCGTGTTAATGAGGATCTCAGCTAGACTTAGATCAAGACTATAGCTAGAGATCGGAGTAAATTAAAGGAATTTTGTACGGAATTATATGCCTCTTAATCGTCACTACAGCAATGAATAATAATGATAAGCCTCAATGCTCAAGCAAAGTTCAATACGATGAATTGGAACATCACCATATGTTCTGTTTACCAGAAGAAAATATAAAAAAAATTCTCATAATTTTGAGAAAACAATCCCCTTTTTTCCATATTAAAGATATTATTAATGGGTCAGAGGTTTCCAACGCTTCATAAAATGAAGTCTGTTTGACTGTATGATATCAAAAGGATTTAAAGAATTATTTATTTAAATATTTATCAGAATTTCTGGCATTCCAAGGATTATATTTTTCAAATTTTTCATGCTCTTTTTGTACTTTTATAAATATTTAGTTTCAGTAAATAGTTTACTATTTTCAAATTCTTTTATAATAATGCAAAGGCAACACTTTATTTTATTTTATTTTATTTTATTTTATTTTATTTTATTTTATTTTATTACTATTTTTAAGAAATTAATGTCACACATTTACGAGCACAATCTTTCTTCAATCATTTTGCTTTCCTTTTTTAATTGCCTTTTTATTTCTCTTTTTTAGTAGTTTCTTTATACCATATAGTTAATTGAAAAAATCTAAATTATCTTTAGTTTTCTCTCTAACCTCCCTTTCCCTGTCAAACGGGTGATGGACAGCCTCACGCTCACTATCATCATCACCTTTTAGTTTATTAAAAACAGGAAAACAATTAAAAAAGAAAGAAAAATAATAACAACAACAAATAAGAACACAGTTTGCTCTGCAGCTACAAAACTTTCAAACTCTTCTACTGCACTTCTGATTTTCTTACGGTCTATGCTCGTAAATATTTTTTTTTTTTTTTTTGTATACTACAACGACGTCATCGTCAAGTTCGCCTGTGGAGAGTAATTTTACAAGAGTAATAATAAAAATCTACAGCAGCAACAGCAGGCGCTAATTAAAAATGTTGTCGCCACATTAAATCCATTTTATGGCCTTTTGCCGTTATTTTTTGTTTGTTTTTATTGTAAAGGGTCCGCCAAATATTTTTTTTTTTTTTGAAAATGCTATAAAAAAAACTACTGAATATTTACTCGAATTTCTTTTTTTATTTGAAAGTACAAACCTACCGGTTAATAATGGAAAATAATTTCCTTCCAATAGCTGCCTCGGCTTACCATGCAGTAGCCTACACGATCGGTCCAATTTTTAAGCACATTATTGATTGTGTGCAGCTGTATTTTACCAATGACTTCACGAATATTGTCCTTTAAAGCGTCAATTATCTCTGGCTTGTTGGCGTAACACTTATCTTTGACGGCAGCCCACAAATAATAGTCCAACGGTGTCAAATCGCAGCTCCGAGGTTGGCAAACGACATCAGCTCTGCGGCTGATAATGCGATCTTCAAAAACAGGGCGCAAAACATCGAGTGTAGCTTTGGCTGTGTGGCACGTAGCGCCGTCCTGTTGAAACCGAATGTTGCTAATATCCTCCTCTTCAATTTTTGTGAACAAAAATTCGTTCAACCTGACCCGATACGATCATCAATGACTGTAACGGCCACTCTTTGCTCATTTTCGAAGAAAAATGGCCCAAGTATGCTTCTGGACCAAAATCCGCACCAAACAGTCACTCGTTTTGGGTGTATCGGCTTTTCAATGTATGCGAGCGGGTTTTCTGTACCCCAAATGCGACAATTTTGCTTGTTTACATACCCGCCAAGATCAAAATGAGCTTCATCTGAAAAGACGATTTTTTGGCAAAATCGGCGAAGCCAAAACGCATTGGACACAAACATATTCGTTCAGCGGAAGGATAAAACTAATGACCTGGCAAATCAGATATAAGCTAAGTGTTGCCATTCACGAAATAAGCACTAGTTGAAAAAAAAACTTTAGATGGCAGACCCTATATATGCATGCTATGTAGAGAGACTTAGAGAGTTATGTTGTAATTGTTTTTAAGAGGCTTTAATTGTTTTTATAAAAATTTCTACTTGGCAATAATTAAAAGAGAAGAAAATGTTAAGATTTGTATTTGAATGCACAAATTATTATCATTTGTTCTTAATATTACTTGTTTACTTTATTTATTTAATTCATTGGCTCTAAAGGGAAAATCTCATTTTATTTGACTTGAACTCTTACCCTGTTTTACTGCATTTGAAGAAGCATCAAACAAAGTTATATTCTTACATTGCTGTTGTAACTGTTATTTGTAGAAGAGGTTCAAGTTCAGTGTTAAATATTATAATTTCGAATTCTTTCTTTTTCGCATACTGTGGGCATAACACTCAAAGGTTTCTGCATACAAGGCTTTTAAAAGTGTTTATAATGTGTGGAGGCATGAAAAGTGTTTGCAGTTGATAATGTCGTGTTTTTCGTTTTTCATTTATTTTTCTTTGTTTTTGTTTATATTCTTCAGTAATAAGATTAAAGTAAATTGAGAATTAAACACAAAGAATTACTTGTTTAGGGCTGAAGATTTTGCTTCTTCTTTCTTCCTCTGTAAATAATGGATTATTTAAGAGATAAAGTTGCATTTGAATAAAAGCAAAGAAAGGCCACAATAATTAATTAATTTTAGTGCAAATAAAACTTAAGATAAGGAAAAAAAGAAAAGGGAAATCGTATAAAAAAAATCATACAAACATTTAATTCTATACACTGTTTGCTGATATTATGAAAGTAAATTCACAAGTTCTTTAAAGAATTCTCAAGAAAATTAAAGGAATTTATTTCTCTTGTTAGAAGAATAATGAAATCTTTGATGCAATTATGTTGTCTATTGTTCGCAAAGAAACTACTTTTTTATTACAAATTTTAGAATTTCAAACAGTTTTTTCACGCTGGTTAAGGCATTTTTTTTTTTTAGTAGTCTAATAATGTCAGTATCCGTATTTAATTCTAACAATACTAAAAGTGGGAATTTTTTCTAAAACTTTCAAAAATTTTATTTGAAGTAAAAACATATGGCGTTTTTAGTGTTGTCAGTCTCTGTGCGTTATTTCTCGGAAACAAAAAGAAATTATTAGGGGACAAACTCGGTTAATATTATGGCAACGATAGGGCTGTTATTTATAGTAGTAAATCAATTACAAGCAGCGAAAATGAATTTTGCTCTCACCCAATTTTAAAATACAGTCCTAACGTTTAGCATTATTTAAATGCATTGCTGGTAAATTAAAGCTTTTCTACAAGATATATGCGATTTGCCACTAAGGATAACTCCGTCTGGAGGTAGTACATGGTTTTGTATTGAGGCCTCCGCTGCATTGGCGGTAATTTATCTCCACATCAAGTCCACAGCCTCTTCCTGCGATCTAAGTGCAAACCACAGTAACCACATGCACACTGCGAAGGACCGTATCAAATAGTAATAAAATAATAAGATCCCGTTTCTCATTCGGTCTCTAGGTATGTTCAATGATCGCAACGAACTATAATATAAAGGCGATGCTTTTATATTGTTACGTGTTTAAAAACGTGTTTTTATGAGTTCGTAGATTGTATTTAAAATAAAATAAATTTTGTGTTTGATTTTAATTAAAAATTCTTTATTCAATACAGTTATGTGCACCACTGCTTGTTATCTTTTTACAGGCAATAACAATTTTTATTCTTAATTACTCTGTCTGTTTGCAATCTTGTAAACAACAACATTTACTCGACAGATCTTTCTACATAAAGATCTTCCAACCCGATCGTAGCTATACTTAGGTTAGATCACTACCTTTTCAACCAGAGGTTATCCACACTTAACTTTCTTTACTGAGTTAGCGCCAACTAAACTGGTTTATTACTTCACTACTAGCTTCACGAGTTTACTCCTTATAAACTCTCTTCTCACCAATAACACACTCACTTTACCTCAACTGCACTCGCTGAATTTACGACACATAAACTGATTGCTGTTCGCATCGATGTGCTTTCTATATGGCTGAGTAAACAACACATCGAAAGCTCTCGAACCTCTCGATATTTCAGATAGATTCCATTTCTTTCTTTTAATTTCTTTTTAGTCCTTTTGTAGCCATGCATATGTGAACGTCTACCTCTTTCAGCTCTTAGTATTTGTTGTTGCTTGTTTATTGTCTGTTACTTGTTTTCTTTGCTGCTTAATTATTGTTGTTGTTGCTGTGTTATTTTTATTTATTTTATCTCTGTTAATAATATTTGTTTTTGTCGATTTGGTTATTTGTAAACAGCACGTATAGTTGTTCTTGCAGCTTTTGTTTATTTATTTTAGCGATGTAATAAACGCAGAGACGTTCCCGAATCCTTTACAACAAGAGACATCAAAGTTGTAGTTTAGAGCTACACTGCTTGGATATTATACTTTTTTTCAATTGGCATCATTGTTCCCAGTGCGACTTAAATTGTAAATTATTTCTTGCCGCGTTTTAGGTGTAAATCATAATCAGTGAGCAAGAAACGCTGGAGCTCTCATTACCCTTGAAATCAGAACTGGCCCTAAGGATTTAATCACAGACTACTAATCGCCGTCGACTATTTTTATTTATTAGGGTTTAATAACTATCAATGACACCAGAGGCTGGAGATCCAACTTCAAGCCAAACTCTCGGATACAGTATATTATGATGGATGCGACAAGCGACCTTAAAGCCCTTCAGTCAACCATGCCTAGACCATCTCATTATGTTACGAAATTTACATTTTGCTGACCTCCTGGATACGAGAGTAATGAAATGACGGACTATCTGGCAAAGACGAAAGCAAATTTAATCCTAATTGGCATCGAACTATTCTATGGACTTACAAAAGCCACAAAAATGGGCTTCTAAGAAACTGAGAGAGAAACTGAAAAAATTTGATGGTCACTGGTATAATTGTAGCGGTCAGTGTCAGGTCGAACGGTTCCTTATCCATAGCAGGGAATTTTAGCATAAGCTGTTTATGATAAATAGAGCAGATTTAAGCCTTTTTACACGGGCCATTGTAACCTGAAATACCACTCAAACAAAATTGCTTTTTTCGAGTCCAATGTCGGTCGACTTTGAGAAAGTAACAACTGGAAGCATATTCTTTGCGTTTATTATACACTTAGCAGACAAAGGCTGTTGGTGATGTTGTTGTGCTTTCACATAAATAACAGAACACAAAACTGTAAATTGTGTTTAAATTTCTTTAAAGTCTTGGGAGGTTAATATAATAAGTTTTTTACAATAAATCTTCGAGTTCAGTAGCTCAAATATATATATTTATATACATGCTATATATAGTATATTTTCCATCAGTTGCATACGCACAGTTCCTAAATAAATTGCGTAGAAATTATCCTGTCCTGTGCTTTTGCCATCATTTTTTTCCTTTATTTACTGATTGTTCTTCTTTCTGCTTCAATAATTCTTTCCAAGTTTCTTATTTTGCAACTCTAAAGCAGACTTTTCAGTTTTACATACATAAAGTAGACTTTAAATTTGAGTGAAAGATACTCTAACGACAGCAAAAGAGACGTTGAGTTAAATACAGGTCTTAGAAATGTTTGACGTGTCTTCTGGAAACGGTTATCAATGGTATGACACTAAACACCAGTTTTGGAGGTTATACAATAGCAAAACTTGCTAAAATCATTCATATGGTTTATGTTGAACAAATATTTAATTGTCGGTACCACGCCCATACAAAGTAAAAATTTATTTGTTGACAACAGTAAGAGTCTCTTAAATTTGGTCTAAATAGTTCCATAGTCAATACAAATTACCAATCCAAAGTGGGTGGAATTGGTTAAGTGGGCATTGTTCCTCCCATACAAAATTAATAATGATTTTTGTATATCTTTAGAATAGTAATGGTAAGAACTTCTATATTTAGTTCGAACAACTTTTTAGACAATACACATCACCAATCAATATCTGGGAAATATTGGATAGTGGACGTGGCACGTTCCATTCCTACTAAATATGAAATTTTTTTAGTGCAGAGCACAGTTACAATTAAACCTCTATCACCTGCTTACATTAGCCAAAAAGTGGTAGAGCTTGGATAAGCAGGTATTGCGCAAATTACACCGGTCAAAAGTTTTCTGTCTTATATATAATGATGAATAGGTGTTTGTTTGAAGACTGTGTACAGCTAAAACGCGGAACCTATTATTCTAGGATTTTTACAGTATGTTTCTGGAAAAAAAAAACTATTGTTAATTCCCATGAAGGAATACGGGCACTTCTCGCAGTCAATGAGGTGCACTGTATTCTATCTTTGAACTCATTGAAAGCGACTTACTGTTTAGCGACGGCTCTGAACGGCGACAGTAGTAAAACTCAGAACCAGTTACTAGCTCATGTTATGAGGTGATACCACTGTTGAAACAGCTTTTTCTTTTTTCAGATGGTCTGGCCTGGTATTGAACAGAGGACCTTCTTGTGGGTAGGCCGGTGTCTTGCCTACCATACCACAGCTGCGCAAGGAACTATAGGCTATCCTAAGTCCTTAGACTTGAAACTGGAGGGTATAAAGAGGGCCAAGTCTTAGATAATAAGTAATAAAAACATTGACAGTGTAACTTAATTTAATTTAGGTACACGTAAGTAAACCTGGAGTCTTATATGAAACAGAGGAAAATAATGCCAGATTTTTCGTACTTTATTATGCTGATTTAAGCTAATCCATCTTTTCTGCTTAAAGTATGATTAATTCCTTTCTATTGAGGGCCTCTTACTAAACCCTACTCTGATCTAAATCTCTTTTAATAATAAATTTCTAATTTTCTGACTGCTAACAGTAAAAACTTCCAAAGTTACTTAAAAAACTGAAAGTAAAAAAGGGCCGGCAACTCAATCTTAATCAAGTTTACAAAGAAAAAACTTTTTTATTTTTACTTTAAAACCCTACAAGAAAGAGATACAAATGAAATCGATTTTTGTCTTTTCAAAGTTTATAACTTGCAAGCGGATTCAGTGTCGCCTACAAATGCCACTGCAAATATTATTAAATTTCTATTTTAGTTTTCTGATGCTTTTATATTGTGACAAATCCTTTCCTTTTCTTCATACGTTGCATTACAGTACGAAGACGTGAATACTGAAGAGAACAAGTAAAAAAAAGCAGCAGTTTTGTAAGTGTGAGCCTTTAAAATTCACTAGGCAGCATAAATCTGCGTAGAAGCTATTTAGCATACTTTCTTTTTATGGTGCTAAGGAGCAACGAATTTTTTAAAATTGGTTTTAGTTTAGAGATGAACTTCTAAAAATTATGATATGTGGTTTCCTTTTGCATTTGCATAGCTTGGCATTGATTGATTAGCAACCTTAGAAAGTAGTATAGTAATGTTGTAGGTTTGCAGAAGTCTTTTTTTTAACTCGAACTATGTTTTAATAAAAATTTTGATAACCTCGACGACGTTTTTAGTGCAATTAGATCTTATTGATCCCTATTCCCCAATCAGTATCGCTTAAAGAATCTTTTTTGTTGTTTTTACCCTATTTCGTATTCTTCTTTCTAAATCCCATAAATCTTCCATGGACTTAAGACCAGTTAATACGGTGGAGTTTTTAATAGGTTTTTACAATATGGAACAATCAAAACCCTTGTGCTGTGTGTATGTTTTGAGTCGTTGTCTTGCTGGAATATGTAAGCAACTTCAATGCCCAATTTTATAACACTTTCAGTAAAATTTGTTTACAGAACTTCTAAGTAGACCCTATAATCCATTGTCAATTGAGTTCACTCCATATTTCCTATGTCTTCGCTTGGCATACAGCTCCATAGCATCACTTCTCTATTAGTAAGTTAAACTGTTGGTTCTGGCTTTCTCTACAAACGCTAGTGTTCTTTTATTCCAAGAATATAGTGCTTAACTTCATCTGTAAACAGAACCTCTTTCCAGAGGTCTGAAGGCTTATTCACGTGTTCTTTAGTGAAAACATTTCGACTTTCTTTATTGATTTGTTACACTTGTAGCTTGTATGGCTTCTGTAGTTAGACTACTTTTAAGTTTTGAACAAAGAATCTTTAGAAACATTTTTTTCAAATTGTGTATTTATGTTTTAGCAGATTTTGACGTAGCTAATATGGGGTTGTTCTTCACTAAATGCTCGATAACTCTGTTTTTGGGCTCAGACAATTTTGTTTGGCGATTAAAACAAAGCTTCCAGATTAAAACTACCGAGTTTTTAATTATTTTAATCACTCTTTGGATAGAGGAGTGAGTCCATTCAACTACTTAACCGATTTCGTTTTAAGATTAAGACTACAGATTAAAACTACCGAGTTTTTAATTATTTTAATCACTCTTTGGATAGCGGAGTGAGTCCATTCAACTACTTAACCGATTTCGTTTTAAGTTTTTCCTTGTTTCCATAAATGTGCTATTTTTTTACGTTCAGCAATATTCTACTCTGGTCACCTTTTCTTGAATATTATTGCAATTTGAACCCAAAAATGTCTAAAAAAAACCTCAATATGATGTTTTTAACAAGTTTGGAACTAAAACTTCAGTTTTATGGCATCATTTAACTACAAACCACAGTTGCGGAGTATCATTTAGTTAAGTGTACGCAGACTTTTGCATAAGTACAAATGTGTCATAATATTAGTTTAAGGTTATTGATGGTTGCTAACCAATGCGAATGCAAAAGGAAATTATATATCGGGTCGGCCATCTAAAGTTTTTTTTTTAACTAGTGCTTATTTCGTGAATGTTAATATTTGGCTCATGTCTGATTTGACAGATAATTAGTTTTATTCTTCCGCTGAACGAATATGGTTGTGTATACGCTTGAACAAATCTGGGAAATATTGCGACATTACTTTGAAAATCATGGTAATGTTGCGCAATGTGTGCGATGTGTTCAGATGAAGCTCATTTTGATCTTGGCGGGTATATAAACCCGCACCCATACATTGAAAAGCCGATACACCCAAGACTAGTCACTGTTTGGTGCGGATTTTGGTCCAGAGGCATAATTGGGCCATTTTTCTTCGAAAATGAGGAAGGAGTGGCCGTTACAGTCAATGGCGATCGTTATCGGGCCATGTTGAACGAATTTTTGTTCACAAAAATTGAAGAGGAGGATATTAGCAACACGGCGCTACGTGCCACACAGCCAAAGCTACAGTCGATGTTTTGCGCCCTGTTTTTGAAGATCGCATTATCATCCGCAGAGCTGATGTCGTTTGGCCACCTCGGAGCTGCGATTAGACACCGTTGGACTATTATTTGTGGGATGCCGTCAAAGATAAGTGTTACGCCAACAAGCCAGAGACAATTGACTCTTTAAGGGACAATATTCGTGAAGCCATTGGTGAAATACAGCTGCACACAATTGATAATGTGCTTAAAAAATGGACCGATCGTGTAGGCTACTGCATGGCCAGCTGAGGCAGCCATTTGAATGAAATTATTTTCCATTATTAACCGGAAGGATTGTACTTTGAAATAAAAAAATAAATTTGAGAATATATTCAGTAGTTTTTTTTCTACCATTTTCAAAAAAAAAAAAAAAAAAAAAATTATTTGGCGGACCCGTTCGTCCATCGTTTCTTAGAACCACAATTAAACCTTAATGCCAAATAGCCTGTACGCAGATATATGCTGCCTAGTGTAAGTAATGATAAATGTGGCATAAAGTCATATTGCAACAGATGTTTAGACTATTTATTTGGCCATAAATTTTTCTTTCTCTCTTTTCCCACCTTCCCGCAACCATCTTAATTGTTCTTGTTTTGATAAATAAAAGAATGAAAGAATTTTGTTGAGTATAATAACAAGCGTGTAGAATGGACTTGGTTTTGTTTTTGTTTTCGAAGTGAAGTGCATGTTTTTATATAGTTGTGTGTGTGTATGTGTATAAATAAGTGTATGAGTGTTAATTTTATTATGTTGTTTTTATTGTTTTCATTTATCTTTTTTTGCATTTTTTGTTGTTTTTATATGTTGCTCGAGCTAAATTCTTAAAATTTTATGGGATGGTTTAATGTTGAGTAAATGATGTAAATGGTTTCACAAAATTAATGGAGGGAAAAACTAAATTATTATTCACACACAAACACACACAACTAAAAATACACTAACTTACTCATATATTTTACAAAATTGAAAGTACAATAACATGCAGGCTTTTTTGCCAGGATTAGAAGAGTTTAGTTGAAAGCATGTTGTTCATTGTGCTCTAAAAGTATAAGAGTGTACGTATGTGTATACATAAATGCTTGTATACAAATACAATCAAAAACAACTACTCGAACAACTCTTCTAAGCATTTGTGTAAAATTTTTCCTTTCTAATATATACACTTAAGTGCAAACACAACATTTATTGTTGTACATCCAGAACAATAACGTATTTACTCCAGTTTCATAACAACAACTTGTATTGCATGAAAACGAAAAAAACATGAAAAAATTAAAACAACAATGCTTATCCCATACGTGTCTCCCCTTTTATAAGCTTTAAGCTTAAGTTTTATATGTAACTCTAATGTTAATTTTTAACTTAATACCCACCCTCTTCTATTACTCTCTCATCCATTTATTGTTGGTTTTTTGCCTTTTTGTTTCTTCATTTAACTCATTACTGTTTGTTTGCTAGCGTTTGCGTTTTTGTTTAAGTCTGGAAATTCATTACATTCTGTTCCGACTGGTTGAGCATGTTTATGTTTATAATACATTATCAGATATACATACATACATATACATACTCATGCAAACATGTGTGTATTTTTACATTCTCTTACATATTCATTTGTTAAGTACCAGCCAGCCAGTCAGCCAGTTAGTCAGCCAGCCGTCAGCCAGCCAGCCGTCAGCCAGCCAGCTAGTCAGTTAAGTTTAGAGAAGAGAAAACAAGCAGAGAGATATAAGATCATATGAGTTTATAACGGGTAATTTCTTAAGAGCTTTCGGATTTGATTGAAAAAAAAATACATACAATTTAGAGAAATGCATGAAATCATTGTTTGAGTCGATAGAACGATCTATCTATCAATGTTTAAAGATGAAATCACGTAAATAAATGGCTCATACGCTGGGTCCAATTTTGGCATACTCTCTCTAACATATCTCACGAATAAATTCTTCAATATTGGCCTCCAGCACGTCAACCGTTGAGAGCTTGTCCCTATAGACATGAGCCCTAACATAGCCCCACAAAAAATAGTCTAAAAACGTTTAACCGCACGATCTAGGCTGCCAATTGATCGGCTCCAAATGTGAAATAAACTGTTCACCGAACCCGCCTTTCTATTGGGTCATTATTTTGCGTGCTGTTGACATGTGGCACCGTCTTGTTGAAACCACATGTCAGCCAAGTCAAACCCTTCTGTTTTGGTAAAAAAAAAAATTCAAAATAAAAAATTGTAATCTTAGCACGTTTACGCACCCCATTCACAGAAACGTTCCTACTTTCGTCGTTTTTGAAAAAGTACGGTTCAATAATACCACCGGTCCATAGTCCACAGCAAAGAGTGAATTTTTCGGCATGCATTAGCAGTTCTTGCAATGTTTCTTTTTCGATAAAAAAGTGCTTAATCGAGTGTGCATTTTGATAATAAAACAACCGTAGCTCGTTTGTAAGTCAATTCATGGTTATATTATAGACCAAACTGAACATGTTTGACAGTAATATGTAACACTTTTTTTACAACTGAGCTGCCAATAAGAAAGTATAAAAACTCACCCTATATAATAAAATGTATGTATTGTTACACATATACTACCTCATATCTTTATATTGGACAAAGCACCCACGAACTTTAAATGGAAATAATTGCAACAACAATGGCAGTAGTTGCAACAATATGTGCAGGAATGTACTTTGCTTTTAGCAGAGAGTTTATGAAAAAAAGAGAAGAAAAATGGCAGGGCTAATATAAAAGGACATTGCATGCACTATGGGTTGGTGGTGGTTTTAAAATTTACTTTTTTTCTTTTTCTAATAATTTTTATAGTGCTTTATTGTATAATAAAAATGTCATCAGATACATTATTAGTCCCTACAACCTGGTTAACAGATTTCGACCTGCTGCGGCACCGTCTTCCGGGCACCTCTGCTTAGCGTGCCAATTGGGCATACCAGTCGCGGACAG
Source organism: Wohlfahrtia magnifica (assembly GCA_023159175.1). Lineage (NCBI taxonomy): Eukaryota > Metazoa > Arthropoda > Insecta > Diptera > Sarcophagidae > Wohlfahrtia > Wohlfahrtia magnifica. The sequence continues at coordinate 1,512,942 of JAKWBJ010000484.1, read as the reverse complement.
GGCTGCGACGGCTTAATATCTCCAATGAGATTTTCACATCAAACACTCTTCTCGCTGGAGCATCCTATTCAATTCGAACGATATATCCGAGCCAGTTAAGCCGCTGGATGTTAATTTGCTGAGTAACGTCTACACTGGAGCATATTCCTATAAACGCACACTACTTTTTTTAAAAAAAAGGGTAAAAATTAAACAAGAAAATACTTTACGGGCCATGTATCCCCACAAGTTTTCCATTGGGTTTAAGTCCGGACTACAAGCCGGCCAGTCCAACAAAGAAATGCCATGTTCATTGAACCAAGATTTCGATTGCTTAGAAACATGGATTGTAGCATTATCTTGTTGGAAAATGCAACCTTCATCCATTTTTTCGTCCATAAAAGAGAGAAGAGCATCTTCCAACAGTTCGTTATAAATCGAACTATTCATTTTTGTCGGAACAAAACAAATTTTCGACTTGCCATCTGCAGAAAACGCTAATAAACATAACAATGCCACCACCGAAATTACGTTTTGACATCCGAACATCTTTAGATCTCAAATCGTGCCAATAGCATGAGTATGAGTCTGGACCGTCTAAATTAAATTTTTTTTCGTCAGAGAAAATTACTTTTTTCCACTCATCTGTCCATTTCATATATTTTCTTGCGAATTTTAGACGATTTTCTTTATGGTGTTTTTTTAACATTGGTTTACATTTCGGCTTTTTCCATTTTATGTTTTCATCGTTTCGTAAAATGTGTGCAAGGTGTTTGGAAGTCACAGGAAGATTTAATTTATTCCTTATTTGTGTGGAATTCAATTTGTTGCGGGTTGCTTCTTGTTTTATTAGATTAAGTTGTCTTCTTGTTAGTTTTGTATTACCCTTTGTTGATTTGCGAACTCCATAATTTTGACCTTTCTTAAAGAAATTTCGCACCACACTTTCCGAAACACCGATTTTACGTCCAATTTCTCTATTAGAGTATCCTTGGTCGTAAAAAAATTTAATTTGAATCTTTTCTTGATCGGACAAAAAAGTTCCCTTAGGCATCTTTAAAAGTGATGAAATTTTTTGATTAAAATAGGAAAAGTTACAGTAAATTGAGATATTACTTTTAGAAACGTAGCTTTGGTTGAAAAAAAACTAAAATTGGTAATATTTTATTTTTGGTCACTTTTTTAAAAACAAGTTTCGAGTGTGCGTTTATACGAATCTTCCACTTAAAATAGCACCAAGAACATTTGATCGCATAATTAAGGCAAACAACAAAAATAAGAAAAAAAATTGTTTACTTTTAAAAAGTACCGTTAAGTTGTCTCTCATTAAAATAGTTAAATTTTGCTTTTGGATGAGAACAACAAAGATATAACAAAAATACAGAAAAAAATTAAGTGCGTTATAGGAATATGCACCAGTGTATGTCGTTGTATATTTAACTCGTGCAGCTTATGGTCAGCATGAATAAGAAATTCATAGCAAATCCGCAAAGAACCGAAGGTCTAGTACAAAAATATTCTCTCGAACACACCCAAGGCAACTAAATCGTTGCATGACTGCATCCATACTTCAGCTACAAAATGAAGAAGAACGTGGAGAACAAGCGTCTTGCAAATTAGCAATTTCGTCAATCGAGAAAGATCTTTACTGCAATAGAAAAACTGGAAATCAAGATTCAAAGAGTTGTTAGTAAAATACGGCTGCGAAAAGTTTGTGAAAATTTATGTTCCAGATTGCACCTTGTGCACACCACATGGCCGAAATAATATATAAATATTAATGTTATAAAATTTTCTATCCAACGAAGCCCGTGTCATTGACGTTTAAATATATTTCTTTGTATTTTTATGATTTAAACCGTAAAAAAATACCCAATGCATGTATTTATGAAAGATATAATGAGAAGGAGAAAGGGAGAAACAGAGTGCATAGCTGTTTTCAAAAGAAAGTAACAAGAATTTTACAATAAACATGGGAGTTTATTTTCACTTTTTGTTGGATGCTTTCCCTCTCTCCATCTTATATTCTTAATAGAAAGGAGAGAACATATCAGTACTCTACTCATACCATATAGACAGTTGTAGAGTAGGCACGTTCACGTTCTATTTACACGTGTTCTTACGCTCTTGCTTTTAGTTGTCTATGCCTCAAGGCACGTCTGTGGATAATGCAAATTTGTTTAGGTACAGAAAACAGTTTATTACGATCTTTCTTTTAGCTGTCACTGAAACGGCAGCAAATACACATGTGCGGCGGATGCATGCTGATTTTTTTTAAAACTTCAACTTTACTCTCTCTGGCAGAGTAATTTCCATGTTCTCACTTACACAACAACATTTTTACTTTTGCACATCAATGTTGTAGAGCTGTGGATGTGTATATATATGTATGTACAATTGTAATGTTGCATTAGTAATCTGAAATTTAGTAACATAATACACACCCATACACTTATAACTCTATTCAATTTTATACCAATGCACTGCATGAGTAGTGGCCATCCCCATCCATCCTACATATCTACTTACATTTACATTTCATGATTCTCTGTGTATGTATGGGAATGTGAATATGATATTTTATTAATAATGTTTTTATGCAAAAACCACCGTTGCCTAAAAAATGAAGTATTCCTCGAATTAAAATATTTTAAATATTCTTTTCGAATTAAAATTTCTAATACTCTTTTCGTTGGCAACGTAATCATTGCATTGGATACATACTCAAAAAAAAAAAAAAAAAAAATCGGTCAAGTGCTATTGAATTGCACATTTTTTTAAATTTATGTTTTAAGTGAAAAAATGCAACTGTTGATGGCAGCCTTGTTGATGTTATATTCAACGAAATTTTAATTTGTATTCTTCGTAACTCTGTTTTTCCATTTTGGTAAATGTATTAAAGCTTTGAAGGTAAATAAATAAGATTTTTTTTTTCAACTAGCAAACATATTGAGGTATTAATTTACAACTCAAAATACTGAGAAATTGTTTTACAATCAAATATTTAGTGGAGAAAAGAAAAGAAAATTCTAATTTGAAATAGCAAGTTTATCATTAGCACATTGACTTTTTTTAATTTAAAAATTTATATGACGTAAGAACTCATTGATTATTCATTAAAATGATGTTTGTGTACTGATTACTAGAAAACATTTAGTTCTTAAAACCGAAAAACTTTCACCGAAACTGAGAAAGAAAGGCTTGTTAGATTCTATAGGACTCTGTGCCAGAAATTATAAGAATTGATTGATTGAGGCCATAGACCAAAACAACATTTTGTGCAATCTTTTATAATTAAAACATCACACCAAGACTTTCAACAAACCTAACTTTCTTGTTTGATAAGAGAAAAAGTACACTTTATTTACTATAACTGTTCATAGGAACTTTATCCTGTGAGCTGAAATATATGTTGGTATTCTAAGTTGTTATTGAACAATAATAGTTTTCGTTTACCTAAGCACGGATTTATTCATCTATAGTCGAGCGAATTTCCTTCCAACTCAAAAGTTGATCTTTCCTTTGGGGTATCCGTTGAGGATCTATATTTGTTATGCAGCCTGCCTTAGTGTTTCTATTGTGCCCTTTATGACCTTGGACTAAACATAGCGTAGCCTCTTCAGTGAGATAAACTTTTACTTTACCTTGCAGAGTGACAACTTCTACAGGCTGTAACCTTAATATTCTTAAAAAATCGAAGAGCATTAGGCAGTACTATGTGGAAATTGAGACAATTTGTATTAGTTAAGATGAGATTAATTATTGCTGTAGCAAATATCCCGTGAATTTCTCTTACTGTTATCCTCTCCAGCATGAGGAACAAGGGACTTGATACAAATGAATAGGGCGTCATGAATAAAACAAAAACTTTTCCTTAAGGCCTTTAGAAATATTATCAAATGAAGAAAGGAAAAGCGGACCATGTTGAATAATAAAAGTCAAAAAATTATCAAACTGAGTTAAAACTCTAATAATTTTCTAATAAACTGAACGTTAACCAAGGGAACTGAATAAGAGCATCAGAGTGAAAATCCTGAAAAAGGACGAAATATCGGAGTACGCAAACGCAAGTACGCAAAGTGGATGGAATCACTCTTCTTACTATGTGTAGCAAAATAAGAGCACAATGACGGTAACAATAAAACCTAAAGGTCTTGCAAGCGTACTCACTTTAGGCCACAACTCTGTCACCATAAATCGTGTCGTTGGTTGAATGGAGACATCATTTGAATAGTCTTTGATATCCTTAACAATACAATTATTTGGAAGGCTCTGGCATGCCAAGAGACACCACTTAAAAGAACATCCCTCATTCAGAAACTATACTGCGGAGTCATGACTAGAGATCTACATGAAATTTAACTGAATCAAGAGTGTATAATATTTCTGCTGGCTTGGGGCTTGCAGGTGTTTCTGAATATGCCAACTACATATGTCTGCTGAGCCAAAAGTACACTGACATATCAGGGAAAAACAAAATCTGCGACACAAATTGGTCTAATGAGTAAATGCAAATTATAGTCGGCCAATCTGAATCAACAGTTTTCTGCTATTTAGGAAACATTATCGATTCAAAAGGAGGGTCTACTGCTGATATCAACAATCTCATAAGCAGCACCAAACGAGCATATGAGCTCCTGCATTGAACTCCACACATATGTATCTCGAGGCAGACTAAAATATCAATATTCAACTTGAATATAAAGTCAGCTTTTTTGTACTGATACGAAATGTGGAAAGCACACGCACGTAATCTCAAGTCTTTATCAACAAGTACTTGAGAAGAATAATAACAATTTTTGTCTATAGTGACGAAAATTATCAAACGTAAATGAAACTAGGTTGGTCATACGTTGCCAGGGAGACGTAAACGAGTCGCGCTTGATGGGAATGACGGGAATGTATGTGAATCTATAACTTAATTCAGTATATATTCATACGCTATGTTGTTCAACAATTAAATTACAAATTTCTTGCAACAATTCGCAAAATATATATTTAAATATTTAATTTTTTTTAGTGAGGCATACTTCTCCTCTTTTAGTTCATCTACAAGCTATTACAGCGGGTCATACAGATTATATTCGTTTTTTTTTCTTTCTTTTTTTGTAACTCTAAGTGATGATGTTGTGTTGTGCAACTTTCTTTTCTTATTGCTATTGTGGAAATCTCCTCTACTTGTAAACTTAGCTGTGGCTAATTTCAGAGGTTAAATTCTTATTCGTTGTTATTGGTGTTGGTGCTGTGTTATAGTTGTCTAAGCAACAAACAAATCGTTTGGATTGTACTTTTTTAAGTTCACACCACGAACAACAACATCAACAATAAAATGAACGACAAATAATGGCAATATAATCATGATAGAGATTCAGCAACAAGAGACATGCAACAACATAACAAAAAAAATATATTTAAAAACTTACAAGCACTTTTTTCTTAATAAATATTTGTTGCTGCTGCTTCTAGCAGGAGTAAATGTGGGTTGTATGTGTTGTTGGGTGGTTTAACAGGACATGTCACATACAAATTAAAGGGTGAATATTTTGACATATTTTTTTACACTTCATTTCGTATTTTATTTGATTTAATAACATTTTCGTAAGATTCTTAACGAATGGGAAAGCGTGCTGTTATTGTTTTCTTTTGTCTTCCTTTCAAATTTTAAGAAAAACGGCATCAAAATTCAAAGCCTTTCACTTTCGTTAACGTGTTTTCTCTTTTGATATCGTAAACGTGCCAAGAAATAAAACGTTAAAAAGCATTATGTGAGCCGGATTTAAAGTGGGGAAAAGAAAATTATAAAAAAAAATTATTGGAAAAAAATGAAAATCAAATAATAAAATATTGAAAACGTGCGAATTAAAACCGCTATTCATTGTAAACCAAACTGCCAATGTGAACTGTGAGAAGACGCTACACACTCTCTGCTAAACCAATAGAGTAAAGGAATAACGAGATTTTTTTTTTTAAATTTATAATTTTGAGTTGGCAACACTGCTTTATTTGACAACCGATTTAACAGCTGATAGCTGCTTTTTGTTCAATTTTGTTTGACATTTCATTATGGCTCGACTTACACCAGGGCAACGCTTGCACATTGTTGAAATTTTTTAAAGGAAGGGTTCACGTTCATTATCAGCCTTCAGAGCGACTAATTCGAATAACAATGGATCATTTTCGAACCACGCTTACTCTTGCTGATGATGTGCACCCCGTGAGATGCCGAACAATGCGCACTGAAGAATCTGTAGATGATGTACAGAGAAGCTTTGAAGGATATCAATCATCCAGTCAATCCTCCACCGTTCTCAACTACTGGGGTTGCGTTATTCGAGTTTATGGATTTTAAAAAATGATCTTGGCGTAAAACCTTTCAAGATTCAATTTGTGCAGAAATTAAAGCCAAGTGACCAACGTATGTGCCGCCAATTCGGCAGGTGCCACACATTGATATTGATATTGAATTTCCATTCAATTTCATTTTGTTCTCCGATGAAGTTTATTTTGGTTAAATGGTCATGTAAATATTTGCATTTGGAGTGAAGATAGTCCATAAACTTTTGTCAAAACACCATTGAATCGAACTGGATGGTGCCACATGCCAGACAGCGATCACTACAATTGATTTACTCAATGAAACTTTTGATAAAAGCGTAATTTCACGTAATGGTCAAATTAAATAGCCACCAAGATCATGTAATTTAACCCCATTGGACTATTTTCTTTGGGGTTATGTAGCGTTAGTCAAAATTGGTGTTTCAGATTGCGCCTTGTACGCATCAGCCGTGGCGGCCACATGACCTAAATCATTTTTAAGCATTAATTTTATAAAATTTTCTGTCCAACAAAGCCCGTTTCGTATATAATAAAAATATATTTTTTTTATTTTAATATGATTTTGTACTGAGTGCACAATGGTAACCCATTTATGTTTATGTTTCAATTACAATAAAAAAAATTAGCTTGTATTTTGCACAAAAAATAGCTTAAGTTAATCAAGGATCCCGTTATTATATTTTAGTATATAAGGACGCAAATAAAGATCATTTTATAAGCTGAAATATAATCGGCTGTACAAACTAACATGAAAAAAATTGTCTTTTTTTCTTTTTATAAAAAAGCAGGGCTTATTAATCAGCCAGCTTCGACCAGTGACTTCATTAAGAGCCGGCCACATTATATTGTATTTAAAAATATTTAATTGTTAATAATAAAACACTACAATTTATACTTGTGGAACTGCATAAAAACACCCGTTATTTGTTCTAATTTAACACAGTAAGTATCTTTTCATTGCTCTTTACCATAATTCCTAGAGTGTTTTAAAGTGTTGACTGAAAGCAAAAAGAAAAAGGATAAAATTTTACCTTTTAATACACTCGAGCTTCAAGAACAACTCTTACACAAGCATATACTCTCACTTTAAATTTAAAGTGAAAATATGCTGCCTTTTCTCCTTTTTTTTACAGTAAACGTAAGTAAGTGCATGTGTGTGAGTTATTGTGTTTCCGTTGTAATATAAAGTAAAATAAGCGGATGTGCTCATATCAAACAGATATATACTCTTAAAGCCAAAGGAAAGTAAAAACCCCGATTTCTTTTTAAATATTTTGTCGGTGTTGCTACTCCACTTTTTATCCTATCATGTGGTTGTGCTTGTCGATGGAGATGCGGAAAAAGAGTATTGGTTGTTACAGAAAAAAAGTAAGAAATATTTGTTGGTCCACTGAGCCATATTGTAAAAGAAAAAACAAACAAACACAGTAAATTGTAATCGCCTTTGCCCCGTTTTCAACTTGAAATCATCTCAACAGCAAACGAATAATTCAAACAAAATGCATTAACAGCAACAATAACAAAACACAAATAACGAAGAATCATTTAAACACTGGCACGTGTTGAACATTTAAATTTTAATTTAAAAGCTTAATAGCAATAGCAACAACAACAATGCAAACAAAAAATAATAATTTCTTCAAATAACCATTAGCAGTTGAAAGAAAGAGATCAAAGTGAAATAAAAAACATTTTTAAACAGCAAAAATAGAAAAATTTTGTTTTTGCTGCAACAGCTACTTTTTAAAATAACCCACTAACCCAACGACTTCAAATAATACAAATACAACAACTCAGCACCAACAGCCATAACTTCGTCTCAAAACCTATTAACACAAAAGCATGAATGGAGTAGTTTTGATAACGAAACGCATAAGAATAGCAAAAAAAAATCAAAATAAATTTTAAGATTTACTTTTTTTTGTTTCAACACAGTTCAATTCGACCCTTAATCCTTTATTGTATTACGAGGGTAGTTTACAAAATTTCCTGAAAGAAGTTTAATTGCTAAAGTTGTAGAATAGAGGCGTTTATGTGATTGCAGAAAGAAATAATTCATTTCACAATAAAAAAATAAAAACATTGTAACTATTTTTACCTGTTTGATGCACCTGAACAATTAAATGTGAAGAGTGAACATTATTAACACTTCCTAATTGGAAACGTAAGCGGTCTGTGTTCACGTTAGTTTCGAAAAGTTGGTGCAAGCTCACTCTGCTCAGAAACAAATGAGATTCATTGTGGAAACCTTTATAAAAAGTAAAAATGAAAACAAAGAAAATAAAAATACAAGGAAAAGTAGATAAGAAAAAAAGACAAGAAAGATCAAAGAAAAATAGAGCACAGGATAGACACCCTAAATAAAAACCGGACGTCACCTAGAAAGCCAGCCTATACCCGAAATATAACCTTCCAGGTCACAGACCCTGGCTGACGCAACCTCACCAGGACCATTACAAAAGCTCTGGGCCGGCAACTAAAGTCTCCGGGCAATGACAGAGAATATGTACCACAGTCTTTGTCTTTCCCACATTGCCACAAACTCGGCAGAAATTAGACTGCTTCTTATAGCTCAACCCTTGCTCTTAGAGCGAAATGCCCAGTCAGAAAACCTATCAGAGTACTAAGGGACCCTCTTCTTAGATAAAGGACCCATTCCGTCCACCTGGAGACCCTACAACTTCCTCTGCGCTTCTACAACCATTCCATTATAGAACGAATCAAACCTAAGCCCTAAGCTCACAAAGAACCAGGGTTGGCATAAACCTTGTTTTTTGAATAACTCTACCCACCAGGTTTTATTGGAGGAGCGACGCACGGTGAAACCAGCTTTGAGTTGACGCAGTAACCAGTCAGTGCCTTGGTAGCAGCCTGACTGTCTATATTGATGACCACACTATTACCAACAACAATGAAGCCATTAATTAGTTCGGCTGCTATAAGGAAGACACTACAGCGATCCATAGAAATGTTAGTAATCTTCGCAGCATCTATATCTCACATGCTATTAGTTTGTATATATCGCATACTTTTAAAGCCCATATTTCCATGCCAGACCGAACATAACCGTATTTTTAGATGCAGATTGAAATCACGCCTTTCCAAAATGTTTCTACATTTCGTAAATGCAGATCTTACTGTTGCAGTACGATTAGGCTTGATTTCTTAATTATTAAAATTTGAAGACCACGATAATAACTTATTATGTCATCGCTGGAATTCAAATGTGGGTTTCTATGTCTTATATGCAAGTACTCTGACCTCTCTAATATCCTCTTTTAAGTGACTTGAACATTTGGCTTCATTTGATCTGGTTGTCATAGTATTAATTTTTTGGTTTCTTTGAATGTTTTTTTCATTCAATTTATCAGACCGATTTAAATTCATATGTAGTTCTCCACATCTCTCTCGGTAATTAGCATTTTTTAATTCCTGTGATGGTTGCAAGTCATAGAAGGCAAATATCACACCAAATAACGCACGTGCCCATATAATGGAACCTACAGCAAAGACAAAGAATCGGAAAAGCGGCAAAACTCAAATGGAATAAGAAACTGTTTCTAATAGGGTGACTGAAAGCCAGACTAAAGCATATTCTTTGGACAGGCACAGATAATATTAATTTATTTTGACTCTATGATCCGCAAGGACCGTTAAAGTGTATAAATAATTATAATTTTTTTTGTTTGCGACTTACACACACGTTGAAATTAACAAAGTAATAGACGTAACTTGCTCCAAAGTCGACAATAGATAGTAATAGATAGCAATTCACTGAAGGAGTGTTGCCCTGAAAGTTATTGAACTACCCAACTCCTTTAATATTTTGCAACCCCATCCTCCTTTTCACTAAAAGTAGTGACCAGTATATTAACACACGACGGAATAGATTTTTTTTAGTTTATTTTTTATTATAAAATTTTCTTTGAAATTTTTGGAAAATTATAATTGCTTTTTAAGGTTTTCTTACTTGTTGTGGTTATTGTTGTTTTTATAATAAAATAATATAATAAATTGGTTGAGGTGTGATTGTGGTGTAGCTGACTTAACTGCATTAGTAGTGACGATGCATAATATGATATTCTCGAGGGACACACTGTTTCAGGTTTGGCATAAATTGTCTCTGCTATCTGATCACTCATTGGCAGTAAAGCTGTTGCATATGGTGAGGGTGTTGGTGAACTACGAAATTCTAAGAAAATAAATCAAATACAAGAGAGAAAAAAAGATAGAAAGAGTAGGCAGTAAATGTTATTAAACATAAATACTGAAGTAAAACTGTATATGAAACATTTGTTCTTATCATTAATAATCGTTTTGAAACGAAGTTACAAGAAGACCAACAACAACGATAACTACTTACTTTCAAATATATTACATGACTTCTTCGACTCGTTGCGATATTTACTAAGACTTGCTATGGTGGCATACTCGCACTGGGTGGCCTTCCTAACGGATCCAAATGTATGAGTACATTCTGATGGCTGCCATAAGCAAATGTGGTAAAGCTAATGCTAAAGATAAGAAAATAAAATTAGATGAAAAGGGACAAGAGAAGATTAGAATGACAAAAGTTTTGTAAGAAAGAATATTATTTTAATTGATGTAATGGATTTTAAAATATACCACACTTGGGGTGGTTAACATTGTTAGGATATTAACTGTGGTGGTACTTTTATAATTTCAAAAAACAAAAAACAAATTTAAGCGTAAACGTTTTTTTTTTTATTTTGAATCGATTTTTATTTTAAGTACGGAATTGTGGCAAAAAAAGTACTTTTGTTGTTGTAATACGACGTTTTTTCGTAAGTCGTTCATCATCTTACATGTTACTATTTAAGTGAAGTTCAGATCTTAAATTATTATATTTCCTGCATAATTACTTTTAATTAAAAACTTCTCCCGGTAACTACTATCCATACTTAGGCGGTTATCGAAAAACTGCGTTCATTAAATGTAATTTGGTTTTCACAGTCAGGAGACAGCTTCTTTAAATTTGAGAAAATTGGAGTAAAAAAAATCAAAATCATATACATGCTGATCAAACTATATTGACAAAGAAAGGCAGTAGTTTATTAGCTTGACTGTAGACGTGCCAGGAGAAATGACGTCAAGTATTCATTTCGCTGTTTAAAGAAGTCATTAGTCAGAAATAGTTAAAAATAATGCAATGGACTGTCATTGGAAGAAGGCAGAATAATAGGCATGAAGTGTCTGAAAAATTGACTTTTTCAACCGAGCTTTTTACTGAATTCTGTTGTAGTTGTGCCAGCAAAAACTACGCCTTCCAAAAAATAATCGTCAAGGCAAAATTGTAGATGAAATCCATGAAACGATATTGGACGATCGGATTTATACATTGGATGCCTAGTTTGCTAGACTGCTCAAACGTTAACAGAATTACACAGGGATGTTTGGTTAACGAACAGTTGATCCTTCACAACAAACTAATGACACATAAAACTGTAGGTTTCTTTGACTGAACTTGCACTAAAGTAGGCTATGATTTACCATCAGCCAACAAGGTCTTGGCCCTATTTATAGTTAGAACTGCTTAGCTCCTAAAAAGCCATCATCCCCTAAATGCTAGTCTCAAATGAAAAAAAAAATTGAGTAATGAAAACGCTTCCGCCATTTACACGTCAGATTGGTTAATTTTGTACCGTCCCGTAGTTTGCAGTTTTAATTCTCTAACGACTATATCCAGTTTTCTATGTTAAAGAAACAACTGTGGGATAAAAAACTCGGTTCATACGAGGATATTAATATTGAATTAGATGCCTGCTTTAAAAGTTTTAAGAAATCTTCAGGTTATGTGATCTTGAATATTTTCGTCTATATGTTGCTTGACTTTGTTAAAACCATTTGAAAAAATTTGATGGGAAGTACCGCGCGCATTATAGAGCCGATATTTTGTCTTGTAACTAATCTGACTTTTTATACGTTTTACTTCAACACAAGGTTTGATTTAACTGAATAACCAAATTTCGCTTCTGTTTAAGAAGACTGAAAGTGATGTTAAGAAATTAACCCAGGTAAAGTTACTAGAAGGGTTGAAAAAGTGGACTTTAAAGATTCGTTTTATTCAAACCGTACTGCACACGAAAATAAAGAAAATATTTTTTAAAAATTTATGCTTCAGTTGCCTACTCAAAAGAGATACGATTTGGAATAGGCCTTTTTACTTATAACATAGGTACTTTCTGCAATGAATCCTGCCTTATTTGGTGGCGAGCCATTAAATACATGCTGCTGGCTATGAGGCCATGCTGAAGCCTCCTGATTATGGTCATAATCGATGGTAATTGCATAGGGCAGCTACACAGTCATTAGAAGAAAGAAGAAGAGAGAGAATAAATAAAAACAATTTACGAGAATTTTCAAAGTAATGTTTGTTGTTACATATACACAGGAGAAGAGGTCACAGTAATTGCAAGATATGGTGGAGAGAAGAGGAGGGAGGGTCATAGCAAATAAAATTGTGTAGAGGAAATAGCAACAAAAACAGCAATAATAAACAAGAAGTGTGGTTAATGAAGTGCAAATTGGTTTTTGAGTGGTTGCAGCAAGAAAAACAGCAGCAGTTGGAAAAAGAAAAATTAAATCGGTGTTTGATATATGGGTGTGTACGAGTGTTTATGTATGTGGGTGTATGTGTGTGTGCTTTAAGGATAAACTTTAATTTTAACAAAAACGCAAAACGATTACCAAATTGTATGCAGGCATAGAGAATAAATACACTTACACTCACAATGGCACTCTCCTAAGCAGTGTTGCCATAATTTTTTTTAGAAAAACTGGAAATTTAGAAGAAAAAAATGATTTTCAAGTGGAAAAACTGTACATACTTAAAAATGTGTAAATATATACATATGTGGGTATGTTCTGTAAACGCTACCAATTTCACTCGATTTCAGTTTACAGAACATACCCAATAATTTATTTCATAGCTTTGTTTTTACAACAAATTAAAATTTAAAGTGGAGACATAAATTGTATGATATAATGACACTGTGTTCGAATTCGGCACTTTTTTCCGACAAGAGGGGTATGTAGCGGATAAGCCGGATTCGAGTACGCTAAATCCAGTGGTTTCAACCGTTTTTTCAGGTTAGCTCTTGTTCTCAAAATGTACCGTTATATCGAAAATGAAGAAGATTGCAAAACGTATACGTGCGTAATTCCAAAACGGTTTAGTTTATTGAATAAACTCAAAAATAACAGGAATTCCGCAATAAAATTACCTTTAGCTAAGGATAAAACTCTTGCGAGATCGTTTGAAAAATATACATTTGTGGCGAAAGAACAGGAGGCTCACATTGCTACGTACATAAATACGTACGTATGAGTTATATTTTATAAGTGAAGGAAATGTATCACTCATACCTATGCACTTACGTAGTATGTAATAATGATCACACTGTTCTTTTGCCAAAAAATAAAAATATATACAGATACAGTAGAATCTCACAAACTCGAACCATCACGAAATCGGACTGTCCAGAAATTAGAACCGGCCATTTCAATGTATAGGACGCTCTGAAATTAGAACAGGGAGCTCTAATTTCTGAAAGTTGTATTATTATTATTATTATTATTATTATTATTATTATTATTTTTTATTTTAACTACAAATTATTATTTTTCGCTCATTAAAATAAATATAAAACGGGGAATCACCAAGTTATTAATTGTATGTACAATTTTGTCATATGCGTGTGATATATGCTTGTACAAATTTGGTTCAGTTGACAACTGGAGATAAAAATAACGTGTTCATACGTGTTAAGTTTAAAAAAATGTTAAATAAACCTAAAAAAATACCGAATCTTTCGATAACAAGGTTAAAATATTAAAAAAATTTAATGAAGGCGTGAGTGGAAATCGTTAAGCTCAAGATTTGAATGTGACAAAATCTTCCATTAGCTACATAAATTCAGAAAAACAAATGATAATAGATGCTGTTACCAGTACCTATCAGGAAGTAAAAAAAAATCTGCGTAAGGTAGAATATGAAGAAGTGGAAAGGTGAAAACGCACTTAAAACCCAAAAGATTTTTAAAAAATTGGTGGTGAAATATTTTCTTTCGAGTGATGTTGGTGAGTTCACTCAATTTCTACACAGAAGAAGTCGCAGAAATAGGGTTATTAGAAACGCAAATATATAATGCTGATGAAAGCGGTCTATTTTTCTGCTGTCTGGCAGATAGAATATTTGTCGCTTCTTGTGAAAAAAGGCAAAAGGATTTAAAATTAAAAAAGAACGCATTTTGATTTTACTAGACGCAAATTCTCAAATAAATTAAAACCATTGGTTATTGGAAAAATGAATGGATGACTTTCCGGATATTCAGTGATTGGTTTCACAAAATATTTGCCAAAGAAGTATGTTGAACCGAAGTTAGGATGGTAATACAATTGCATATTGAGAAATCCATCGAGAAATGGAATGAAGATCTGTCTACTGACGGATCAGATGCATAGAATAGCGATGAGAAGGCATCAGATAGCAGCGATATCAATACTGTCAACATAACGCCAGCTATTCCTCGTTCAAAAGTCCTTGAAGACATCAGTAATGTTAAAAAATGGTGCAAAACCAGTGATATTTTTGCCAGTAAACACTTGTCTTATCTTTCGTATGTCCGTAACGATATAGTTGTATTCACTTTAAACAAATCAAAAAACAAACAAAAGTATTACTGATTTTAATTTAAAAATTAATAAAATATCTAATAAATAAAGAATCTTTTTAAAATTTTTCTATGAATTTAATATGTTCAATAAATTAAATGTTAATGAATAAAAAATCTTTTGTGTTACAATAAAGCTTACGTTACTAGTTTTATTAGAATTTTATCAGTTTCTGTGAAAAAAAAAATGTCCAGAAATTCGAATTTTTCAGAAATTCAAACTGGCCGGTGCACAAAGTTGTTCTAATTTCTGAGATACTACTGTATATACATACAGTGCACTCGGGATAACGTCAGCTTATTATCATAGCGGTTGCTGACGCTTATCAGATTGTTGACGTTTATGAAAGCGTTTTTATTGTTTATAAACTATAAACCAACAGAAAAAAAAAACAAATAAACAAAAAATTCTTCCATCGAGAACAAAAGATCAACCAAACAGAGAAAGATAATACATATGTAACTTCATTTCCATAATAGTTATAACGGGAATCCAAAATTCGGAATTAATTTTGTAAACAAAATGTATGTACGCACACATGTATGTGTTTTAGCTGTTAATAGTTTAGTTAACATTTTAGAGTCGACAATGCAAGAAAAAAAGGTTGATGTTTAGGAACGTTGACAGAAACAAGTGTTTCCGTTATCACGAGTGCACTGCATTTAAAAAACTACTTTGCAGAAGAACGCAACTTTCTTAGACCTAAATGTGTGTATCACTGTGTGAGTTCTCTCTTTTTTTATGATAAGTGATCAAAAAAAGATAATTACATTGTCGCATTAAAAAAGGTGCGGGTAAACCTCACCGCAGTTATATTAAACAAATGGAGTGAAATGCTTACTTCATAAATTGTAATTTAAATAACAAAATTGAAAGTAAAAAAATCTATTAACATATTACAAAAAAAATTTTCGATAACTTACAGACAAACTTATATTTTGAACAAAAGACTTCAAAACTGCTTAATGCTTAATAGAACTGTCAAATACAGACAAATCTGCATATTTGGCAACGCTGCTCCTAAGCTATATGCACAGTTTCCTAAACTTACACTCCTTCCCTGAAAAACACTTTTGCACACTCACTGTAACACAGGCACACACACTGTCACAACTATTTATTATCTGATAATTTAATGTAATATGACGTGGTAGCTCGCCCAGCAAAATTTTTACCACATACATCTTCGATACGAGATCACATACATCTTCGATACGAGATCACATACAATATAAGTAGGACCCATCTAATGCATGTCTACAATTCCTATTCTTATTTACAACGTTAGCCTAGGCCATCAGGTGGGTACGATGGAACAGACACTGTAAGCGAAGGTTGGATGGGTCCTACAAAACAGACATTTAAAGGGAAAGTTGGAATGGTTTTTATTGGCAAATATATTTAGTTTTATTATTTGTTTATTGCAAATTCAATAATAAAAATTCAGAATATAGTCCATAATCGTTTCCATATAGACTGATCCATACACCACACACACAGTTAGTCCACCTGTACTTTTAAGAACAATTTTCTTTATATTTTAATTCGGAAACATTAAAAAGAACAATTGGAAAAATAACAGCAAAAAACATACAAAATTTGTAAATGAAACTACAATAATAATGAAATGGATTAAAAAGCCAACCAAATCGGGTGCTAGGGCGATGCCGTTTTTACTTATAATGTGTTTACTTACAGTGTATTTGGAATGAGACTCATCCAAATTGGAAGCTGTTCTATGTTCTTAAATATTTTATTTCAATTTTTCCTATTGACGTAATAAAGGGTCCGCCGTCTAACGTTTTTTTTTTCCAACTAGTGCTTATTTCGTGAACGGTAACACTTAGCTCATGTCTGATTTGACGGATAATTAGTTTTATCATTCCGCTGAACGAATATGGTTGTGTATACGCTTGAACAACGCTGGGAAATTTTGCGATATTACTTTGATCGATCGGCTTACAGAAGATGCCGATTTTGCCAAAAAAATCATCTTCTCAAATGAAGCTCATTTTGATTTTGGCGGGTATGTAAACAAGCAAAATTGTCGCATTTGGAGCACAGAAAACCCGCACGCATACATTGAAAAGCCGATACACCCAAGACAAGTCACTGTCTGGTACGAATTTTCGTCCAGAGGCATAATTGGGCCATTTTTCTTCGAAAATGAGCAAGGAGTGGCCGTTACAGTTAATAGCGATCGTTATCGGGCCATGTTGAACGAATTTTGTTCACAAAATTTAAAGAGGAGGATATTAGCAACATTTGGTTTCAACAGGACGGCGCTACGTGCCACACAGCCGAAGCTACACTCGATGTTTTGCGCCCTCATTTTGAAGATCGCATTATCAGCCGCAGAGCTGATGTCGTTTGGGCACCTCGCAGCTGCGATTTGACACCGTTGGACTATTATTTGTGGGGTGCCGTCAAAGATGAGTGCTACGCCAACAAGCTAGAGACAATTGACGCTTTAAGGGACAATATTCGTGAAGCCATTAGTGAAATGCAGGTGCACACAATCGATAATGTGCTTAAAAATTGGAGCGATCGTGTAAGCTACTGCATGGTCAGCCGAGGCAGCCATTTCAGTGAAATTATTATTAACCGGAAGGATTGTACTTTCAAATAAAAAAGAAATTTGAGAAAATATTCAGTAGTTTTTGTTTATAGCGTTTTCAAAAAAAAAAAAAAAAAAAAAAATTATTTGGCGAACCCTACACTATACAACCGGTACAATGTGTTTCATTTATAAGTTTTGTACTGCTGTGTGTGTAAGCGCCATAGGGAGAGAGATAGAAGAGGAGGTATACACATTTTAGTACGAAAAACAAATTGTTGTTGAGCGTATATGTATATGTGAGTGTGTGAGTGCCAATGTCGTGATAGTAATGGCGGGAGCTTAAATGTTCATGTGGTTAAAATCGGTATTTGTGTTTATATTACCATTATTATGCTTTAGTTTTTGTTGTTGTTGTGCTTTCAGTTAATAAAAAAAAAATTTACCGGATATGCAGTGAGACTTTACCACGAAAATTCGAGGTCATGCACATCTACCGACACCGGTACAGTGAAATGCATTGCGTATGTGTTTATGGCTCCCTCGTGTACATAAAATAAATCTGCTTCTAATCCCGTAGTTGTTGTCTTCGCAGTCGTAGTGGTAGTTATTGTTGATTCACATTATTTTGTAATGTTTTTACAAATCAGTTGATATTTTTATTATTCCAGTTGTTGTATTTGTTAGTTTTTCACACACACAATTCAGCCATGTATACGGGTATAAAAGAAACAAGTTAGACGACATAAATATAAAAGAAAGTTTTATTATATTTTGTAGTCATTATAAGTAAATGCAGGTCTGGAAATGTTAAACTAGTAAAAGGAAAAATAGGAAATAATATACAAACAAAAATTGACAATAAATTTTGAAAACAACCGAAAAACTCACATAAATTTTGCTTTTCTTGTGTCAACTTTTTATTCCTTTTGTATCAATTTAAACAAAAGGAACAAAAACAACCAAAAAAATGGTAAAACGGAAAGTGTTTGTTGTTATTTATTTACCTTATATTGTATAAGATGTATTTACTGAGCCCATGTTTTATGATTCTTGCCGTAAAAGTATGTTTTTTTGTTTGTTTTTTTTTAGATTCATTATAAAGACTAGCCTGTTGATACACAATTACAAATACTGTTGTTTTTACTACTTCATCATCTTCTTTTTCCTACTCTATTCCTCACCCTCTGCCATTCTTAACCCTGATACCTATTTATAAATAAAGGGCGATGAATGTATAAAAAGGAGTTTTTGGTCTGTCTGAATGCATGAATTACGTTAGTCTTTGCCAAGCGACAGTTTCATTCAAAATGTCTTAAATCAATTTTAGTGTTGCATTAAGCGGTAAAAGCAACAAAATGAAACACCAAAAGGAAAAAGATAAACAAAATAAGAGAACTGAACTGTTTTCGTTCTTCTTTAAGGGTATTTTATCTGCTTATTCAGTTTCATATCATTTTTCTATGTTTTTTTATGCAGTTCAGTGTCCCCGCTCACGTACCGCATAATTGCAAGAAGAAAGTTTTATTTTATTTTCTATTGTTGTCCGAGTTGTTGGAGCTGTTTTTATTGTTGCGGATGTTTAAGATAAAATTCTTGACAGATTTAATGTTTCCTTTTATATACATACACAAGGATATCATGTAATACATTTAAGTGTATATGTATGTGTGCGTGCGTGTTAGTATTTTATATCTCTTGTAAAACGTTTTAGTTTACAAGCCAAAGCACTCTTTTACTAGAAATAGTTTTTCTGCAAAGATTCCACAAAAGAATCTATCAAATAGAGTTTATATTTTTTGTTAAAATGCTTTGTTGTTCTTATTGAAAGAGGGAGATATTAACCTTTCGTTTCAAACACAATGTCCGTAGGGCGTTCATCAATGTATAGAGTTAATGAAATAAAATAACATCTACTTATACAACAAGTATAGTATCTATACTGCAATTTGTTTAAGATGAACTTTAATTATGTTTAGATTTTAAGCCATAAAACATGAAGTCATGTTGCACTTTAGGGTTTTTTTCTTTGATGCATATAGAAATGGTAGGAAAATTAATCGAAAATTTCATAATACGAGGGGAATGTATAATTACTTGACTTATTGAGTGTAACACAAGCCTTTAGACAAAAAATTATTTTATTTTTCAACATAATCCCCTTTGAAAGCTTTTCCAATTGTTTATCCATTTCAAAATGTAACATTTGTCGAGTTCTCCAAAATATGCAATTATTTGTGAAATGATTTCATACTCCAAGGATGAAGAAAGGAGGATGAAGAAAGAGCTACTCTGGGTCTAAGACCAGAGAATAATGGGAACGCCACTTGTGTGCATTTTTGCATTGAAACTGATATCGCTCTTTTATTCCTCATAAAATTCACATAATAAGTTAACAAAATAGTCGTAATTGATTCTAAGACAGGTCGTGATAACTTTGTTGGCCGACAACCACACCTCGGCTTTCTTTGGCCGTCAATTTACTACGAAACAATCACACTTTTGACTGCTCTTTGGTCTCTGGTGTATTGTAGTGAACCCGTGTTTCGTCCACTGTTACGAAATGGCCCAAACCAGATGATGTGATCATTGAACAACGACAAAAACTCCCGCGGAAAACTTACTTATACCCAAGTGATCGTTCAAATGATAATTTCATTCTTATCGTAGAAGTCGAGAGGGCCTTCGATACAGTAAACGTTCAGCTCTGTAGATATACGTAAACAAAATCATATTCTTTATCGTGAAGTTATGCGGCGTACTGAGCACTGTTTTACAACAAACAAACACAGAAAGAAGCACCAGTCGAAATTCGATGCTACCTGAACCACCGATTACATGACGTGGAATATGCCGACTATCTGTTCGATGTTTCAAACGCTCAAAGGCCTACAGAAAAAACTTAATAGGCTATATGAAGTGCGCAAGTGGGTTAGGACGAGGATAAACGTTTGGAACACAAAATCTATGAGGATTGGAACAGTGAACTCTGCCTTCTTGGTCCCAAATGGAGTGACAATTGTAGACGTTGTTCGCTTCACGTATCTCGGCAGCATTATTAGAACACCACCGTCCGTCTGCGGATGCGACAAATCGGATTAAAAAGTCACGATGTATATGTAGCTTACTTGACAGAGTTAGAACTCATTACAAATATCGAAACGAATCAAAATGGGAATATTTAACTCTGGCGCAAAATCAGTTAACTAACTCCGGCACAGCGAAATTGCAGATGTTTGCAAACAAATGTCTGAGAAAGATATATAGAATTTTCCGGCCTACCCGTATATTTAATAAAGAATTTCTATCAATTAGCAACCAGAAACCAATTGCGAAGGATATTCGTAATATAAAATAGACATTGATCGGTCATACCCTCTGATAAAACATTAGGGACATGCAAAAACCAGCCTGCAGTGGAACCTTTAGAGCAAGTGTAATATGAGCCGCCAAAGAATCACCTGGCGCAGATCAGTGGAGGCTAAGCTCCGGAACAAAGGTCTATTTTGGTCACAGATTAGTCACAGAGACACTTGAAAAATTTTTGTGAAGTCTTTATAACTTGGCAGAGAAAGTTGAACGTTTGAGTCACCTACTGTTATTTTTGTTGCTAGAAGCTCAATCTCTGGAACAGCACACAATAATGTGCATCTAAATAAATAATAATAATTCAAAATTGGAATCACTGAGCCATGTGAGATGCTTATAGCTTTCACAATATCTCGCACATTCAATCTCCGATCGAGCAACATCATATAGTGAATTTTTTCAATTGCTTCGGCAATAGAGACTTCAATTGGGTAAGTAGAACGTTTCGTATCTTTCGCGCTCTTGTAGCCACAATGAAACTCAGTAAACCACTTTTTTTGTTCGTTGAAACTTTTATTTCATTATAATGCTTGGTACCTGCCATTATATTCGAAATACAATGTGTTTTAAATGACCGCCTCCGGATAACGTGACAAATGTTGGTTTTAATATTCCAACATTAGGGGATTTTCTGCGTAGACACGGTCGTTTAAGTAGTCCCACAAAAAAAGTCTAACGGCGTCAAATCGTATGATTTTTGTGGTCAATTGACGTTGCCCAATCGAGAAATTACGCGAACGGAATATTCCTCATGCAATAAAAAAAATAATTGTTGTGTTATATGGCTCGTGGTACCGTCTTGGTGAAACCACATATCTTCCAGTTTATAATCTAAATGCAGGCTAAAAAAATCGGTTATAATACGGCCATAGCGTTCCGAATTGTCGGTAATGGTGCTTACAGCGTCATTGTCGAAAAAAATCCTGCCTGATAACACCTCCAGATCATAATGCGTACAAGCAGTCATTCTTTCCAGATGTTTTCTTTTTGCAATCTTTGAGGATGCTTTTCCAAAATCACTGCTGGGTCCTACAAGCCGTATATGCGACAATTTTGATTGTTGACGTAACCACCGAGTGAGAAATGAGCTTCATCACGGAAGGAAATTTTGTTCGAAAAAGTAAAAATAATTTTTTCTTTTTTTTGTCACTGGTTAGTGTAGGTGCCTTTATGTCGGGAAACACTGACTGGAATGTGTCAAACGACCATCTTACATTTCAGGTAACACTTTTCACAGTTTTTACTTAATTCGTAACTCTTGTAAAAAGAAAAACTCGCTGCAATACTAAGAAAAAAAACTTCTGAAGTGCGCCATGAGAATTCTGTGAGTAAACTTTGTACTCAGGAGTTGTTTGCTCGCTTTCGGTTCACAAATTTCAATGCCAAAAATGTACCAGAGCTGGTCCGTCAGCTAAAGAGAAAACGCATGAAATTTTGTATTTAACAAAGCATAGTCGGCATAAAAGCTGTGAAGACGAAGGTACAAAAAGTCAACCACTTGTCAGCTCGATGATAGGATGCCTCATGAATAAACGCATACAAATTGAAATGATTAGCAAGACAGTAAGATAAAAAAGTTACCGGAATTAATTCAGAAAATTAACAATACAAGTTTATTCATCTTAAAATACTATACATTGTCTCCTTCACAGTTATCCCCATCGACTGCAACACACCTATGCCTGCGCTTGAACCATTCCTCGACGCATTTTTTATATTCGGTTTTCGGTATGTCCATCATTGCTTTCTGTGATTTTTCCATTATTTACTCTCAGCTGCTGAAACTCGTTCACCGTAACGGGTTTTAAACTCGATTGAACAGAAAGAAGTTACAGGGAGCCAAATCAAGTGAATTCGGTGGATGTTGGATGGTATCTGTCGCATTTTTCGTCAAAAAATTTCAAATAATGATTACACAGTGAGACGGTGCGTTATCATGGTGCAAAATCCATAAGTTTTTGCCCACAATTCTGATTTGTTTTCATGAAAGGCTTCACGCATATGTCTCATAACGTCCAAATAATACTCCTTTTTTACTGTCTGGACTTCTGGCAAAAAATTCATGATGCACTACACCATGGTAAACCATGAAAACCGTGAATATTGACTTCTTTTTTGACTAAAAACGTAATGTGTTTTTTGGTCTCGGCTCATTTGGTGAACGCCATTCACTTGCCTAATGTCTGGATTGGATATCGTACTCATAAGCCCAGGTCTCGTCTCCAGAAATAATCCTATTGATGAATGTGGGATCGGATTCAGCGCTGCAAATCATGTCTTTTGCGACCTTAACACGGTCAAAATCGTAAAAATCGTACTCTTGGCTATGTAGCTTTTGCAAATGTCAAGCTATGGTGGGAGTATTAACAACAGATGTGCCAACTTAACAAAAAGAAAACTTAAGCCGGAACGATGATACCGCCACACGGGGATTATTCCCAAAACTTTTTGATCAATGTAGTATATTAACTCTTCAACTCTCTGTCTCTCTCTTTATGGAAAATGTTATTTGATATATAATTCCTTTTTAAATATTGAACATTTTTTAAATAAATAATTTTCCATTTTTTAATAGAACACCTGCAGTTATATTGCTTTCTCTTAAAAAAAAAATCTTGAAGAAGAAAATTATTTTTGAAATTTAATTTAATTCTTCTCAACTCAGACTGTGTGTGCTGCACTTATTTGCATGATTATATCCTACAAGTCGATGTTTTCTTTAACTTTTTCCTCAAAGCCATCGCAAGACGTCTTTTCTAAAGTTTCAATTTTGGTCAGAAAAAAACGAAACAAAAAACTTTTCAAGCGTAAAATAAAATGTTGTTGTCGTTGGATTCTATGTAAATAACGAAATGGAAAATTTTCACTTTGTAAAGCAAAAATTTTTCTCTTTTTTCTTCAAATTGTTTCTTTCTTTTCTTCAAATAGCAGCAGTGGCAGCAACAGAGTCAAAGTGATGCGGAAATTTAAAAAATAATAAAATAAACGGAGACATTTAAAATAATAACAAAAACGACGGATGGAAGGAAAAAAAGGAGAAAACATTTAAGTTGGAACTGCCACATTAGAACTTCCATTTAAATTTCAAAAAAATGAAAAGTAAAATAAAATAAAAATAAAGGAAAAAGTCCAACATATGTATGATACATAAGTGTGCGTAGTCAGTATGAATGAATGAGTGATTTTTCCACATGATTTTCCTTATGTTCTATAGTGGTTGTACTGTTTGTTTTGTGTTTTTCTATTTCTCATTTAAGTGGCAACAGTTTATGAAACTGTCCACATGATTATAACATTGGACACAGAAGCAGAGTGGGTGGTATTAGTCCCTCCCTCACACAAGCAACAAATTAAAGCCAAATATTACGCCAGATTTATTCATTCAAAAGCAAACAGAAAAGAACATGGAATAGAAAATTAAAAGTAAAAGAGAAAAATTTTATTTCATTTTTCCTTTTTATGGCCAAAGTTTCTTAAATTCAATCTTAATTTACTTTTTGGCCTTTTGTAGGTTTCTTTTCTCAAAAATTTCTTTTATTCGTTTTTATTGGTTCTCTTTGTTTGACATCAAGTAAAACATTCAACGAGCGTTCTCAACATCAACAACCACTACTTGAAAATTTAGTTTTTTCTTTAGTTCTTGCTCTTCGCTTGGGGGCTCTTGTGTACACTGGAGTGCCTTGTTAAGAGACGTCATATTGAGCAATTAATAGATTTTGATGACGACGACGAATGAAAAAAAAGAAAAAATTAAATTTTCTTTTTGAAAAAATTTGCAAAAAAGCATTTGAAAAAACAAGAACAAGAGTAGTCTTCAGTCATCGCAGAAGAAGAAAAATAAGAAATTTTTGAATCGCTATGTGGTGGTGCATTCATAAGAAACAAAATTCGACAACAGCATCAATAACAATGAAGATTATGATGAATGTGTGTATGTTTGACGTTTTCTCAACGTGACAAATAAATCAACAGAGAGATTAAAAAATAAGAACATTTTTGTTTTATTTGTGAAAACCTAAGAAAGAGAAAGTGTGGAAAAAGTTGGAGAAAGAAAAGCGATATTAGATATCAAAAAACAACACCTTTTTAGCAACTTTTACAACCACTACAGTAGAAATAGTTCTAATTTTACCACATAACCCAGCAAAACAATCTTAGTCTAACTTAGTCTTCGTTAGAAAGGGAAGGCAAGTGGCTCCATATGCCTTCTTGGATATTCAGTGCGCCTTTGACAGCATTGCTAGGTCGTTGGAACGGAATGTGATGGAGATCAGTTTCATGCTCAGGAACGGAATCATTAGTTTGTTTCTTGATAGGGAGGACTCCACTGTGATGGCGCAAAAGGGTGCCCTCAGAGTGGAGTACTTTCTCCATTATTATGGACGATAGTAGTTGCTCCACGTTGGTTCATAGAGGTGTTAGTATAACTGGTTCTTTTGATAACCTCGTTATAACGGTCGTGGGAAATATAAGAGTACGTTGTGTGATCTCATGAGGTCGGCTCTGGGCGAGGATTGTTGGATCGATTGGTGGATAAAAGTTGAGGTAGCTATCACCATGAATAAGCTAGGCAGGGTACAGAGAGTCGTCTGCCTTTGCATTACTGGGGCAATGAGAACGTGTCCAACAGCGGCCTTGGATATATTACTCATTAAAAAATGTCAGACATTTTGGAATGGAGAATGCCAGTTGGAGGATAGGATGAATAGATGTGTCTCTCTGGGCCTTCCGGAGTACTTCTCAGGCATTGCTGGACATTATCCTGGATCAGATCTCTTTGAAAGTTGCAGTGAAAGGGAACTTTTTTAAGGATGTTGAAAGAAAACGTTGCTAAGGTTCGGGACTATAGACATTTTGGGGGTCTAGAAAGCATTTCGCATTTGTTAACTCGTCTGGGTTTCACGGAATATAGGATCAGGGAAAGCGAGTAAAGCAGGAGCCCTTTGATAGTTTTTCCTGATAGATAGTCATGGAAAGGTGTTGTTGATAGGTTGCTGAATGGCCATGCGATCTTCACGGATGGCTCTAAGACCGAGGAAGGCACGATGGTTTGCCTCGTGTCATATTCTGTAGACTTCCGGATGAGTGTAGTGTCTTCCAGGCTCAGATTTTTGCTGTCATCAAGGCAGCACGACTTTGTAGCTGTTGATAAAAGTGTGACGCTGACTATGCGCTGCGTCAATAGTTAGTTCATCTATGCAAAAGGACCCTTACGTTATTCCTGGATGTGTGCAGCGTCAATTTGTGTTCAGTTCCTGGACACAGGGTCGTGTTGGGGTATGAGACTGCCGATGAACTGGCGAGAGCTGGCGCGACCAATTGCACTGAATTGACAGATGTGTCTGTCAGACCCACGCTTGCGTCCTTATTGAGTTTAAAGGAAAATTTGGCATGTCGTAGAGTGGAAGAGTTATGGAGGGGCAGAGGAGACTTCAGGCCCTCCAGTCTGCCCGTTCTAGGATGGAATGACTCCTTATTCTTAGAATGGAGTCCTTTAGGACTCTAATACGTTTTCTGTGTGGACATTGCGCTCTAAGAGCAAGAGATATAGAAAACTGAAACCCCTATTTTTTGCCGATAATGTGGCAATGAAAGGAACCCAGAGAACGTGTCTTTGTTCGGCTTTCCAGAGGCTCAGGCTTAGGTTACTAGGCCAAGGTTTCTTTAGTGGTCTAGGTGAGTTTGTGCCATCCAGAATCTGTGACCTGGAGGCCTTGATATCAGGCATCAGCTTGCCTACTAGGTGACGTCCGTTTTTCGGGGTGTTTCACCTCTTCTATAGTGTCTTATTTCCTCTTCCTTATCTTTATATTTTTTCTGTCTTTTTGTACTTTCCTTCCTTTTTTAATTTAATTTTTTTTTTTCTTTTTGTCTTTAAAAGGCTTTTCACAATCGACCATTCTGGTCTCTGGATGGAGTACGATCCAACTCTAGTCTAGGCTGCATAAATAAAAAAGGTAATTCAATTGACGATTAGCTGTCTGAAGTTCCACTGACTCATTTAAAATGAAGTTTATTCAGATTGTCTTCCTGAACTAATAATTTGCTCTTCAGAAAAGAATGTGAGATGCTACGCCTACAGACATTATGCTCATCGTTTTCGAATGATCGACAAAATACGCCTGCTGTCATAATTGGATTGAAAGTGCTAACAATTTCTTCCTTGTCACTTCTAAAATTGTTTCTAAAAGGGATTGGAACTAGACTTTTGATAATTCGACCTTTTTAAGAAACTTTTCTTTGATTAAGAAAAGGAACAGTTTGCGCTGAACTCGTTACTATCATCCTTTGCTGCGATTTTGGTCTCATTTTACACAGGCATCACAGTGTGACCTTAGATTGAATCTAATTAAGAGATTTGTCAGTAATGCTCATATTCTCTGGCTGTATAATCTATTCTAATCTGTTGTATCACCTCAGAAAGCTCCAAAAGACAAGTTGAATTCGACAAAACTAAAACCTTAACCCTCGTTGATATTTCGGACACCTGCATCTGCTAACAAGGAGTACAGGAAGTCTAGTCTTTTTTGACCTAAAATTTCTGTAAACTTTTGCTTGGTTACAGTCTGGGAAATCGTTGAAAATCGTATTTTTTAGATTTCTTTTGCCAGCTTTTCAATTTTTTCTTCGACAAATTTTTTGGCAACATTGTTTTTCGTTGTTGTATGTCATAAATTCATGTATTGTTGTATTATAGTATTTGGTTTCGTTTCAAGAACAACTTGCAACATCAAATTTATAGAATTCGAAAGGAAAATTAAGTTTCAATTTCTATAACAGAATGTCGAGTGTGAAGAATTTCTTTTCTTTATTATTCTTTTGTCGCAAATTCCTAAACACACACACACAAATACACATACTTGCCTGGGAAGAGACGTAAATAAATCTTAAGTCTCAGCGATAGTAGAGTGAGAGTAAGAGAAAAGTAGGTAGCCAGTAAGCAGTGAATGGAAAAAAGGTCCTTTTAAATTTTTTTTATATGCATTGTAAGCGATTTTTTTGTTTTGTTTGTTGAAAACTTGTTAAAAACGATAAAACGTAAAAATGCTACATCTTAAAATGGGCAAAAGTAAAATAAATATGACAGCGGGGTGCTAAACTTTAATTTATTGAGAAATAGAGAAAGCAATCTTAGTTAAGAAAACAAAGCAAAAAGTTGTTGAGACAACGGGTGGAGAGGGAGCAACATTGAAAGAAAATTAAACTGACAAAAAAGATGTAGGTTGAGAGAGGAAATGTTTATACTTAATGTTCTATAATTGGATTTAAGATTTCAGTTTGTTTTCTTATTCTTTTGTATTCTACTTAAAAATCCATTTCACAAGGCTATGATTCCATCTTAAAAATAAACGTTGAAATTCAATGCCTGCCTTTTCTTCTCCCCCACCTGCTTCGTTTTGATCGAATTTGCTTCAAAGACACAATCAAACGTATATAGAAACTCTTCTGAAACTATTTAATATTGTCATCATGCCATCACACCAATATATGTACCATGTCAAATACCATCCCATTACCTTAATTCCAAGGCTTTTCTGCTTATTTCCGTTTTAAGTTTTCCTGTGTTTGTGTGTGTGTGTGTGATTACTTTTTTATTTTAAATCCTACAAATTCTTTCACATATATATACACATACATACATGTACTTCTTTTAATACATATTTGCACTCATACATTTGCAATTACTTTTCGTATTTGTATCGCTTGCATTTGGACAAAAAGAAAAAAATCCGCGTTTAGATCGAGCAGAAAATAACAGAGAAAAATAGGAATGAAAATAAAATAAAAAACAGTACAAATAGCAACGGCATCATTATCATTATCATCATAATTGTCATCATCATAATGATAATTGTATATCAAGATTTTTTTTTCTCTAAAGTTGACATTATTATATCGTGGCAGTGTAACACATCAAGGACTTTATTCTTAAAAGTAAAAAAAAAGATTAATGGTTTTAGTCTCATTGTTAATTAAATAAATTCAATTTCAAATCAATTACAAATGCAATTTATCATCAAAATTATGGTTAAAGCAATTAAGACACAAAAAGCTTTCGCTATAAAATTGGGCAAAACACTTAAATATCAAATTGGACAAAACACTTAAATATCAGGTTTTGAAATGAGTGTTTTTGTTTTGCGAAAACAAATAAAAAACATTTTATGAAAAGCATTTTTTCCATTTTTCAGCCAATTTGTGGATTCCACACCAATAAAACTATACGTCTTTTAAAGCAAACCAATTAGTCACTTAATTTTCGACTTCCTCGTGGGAATCGAAGTGCTTCTCAGCCGTTGATGAAAACAAAAAGTAGGAAGGAGCCAAGTCCGGTGATTACGGCGGGTGGGATAGCAGCTCACTACTTTGATTGTATCCTGAACTGGTTTTGCTTTGTATGCAGGTGCATTGTCATGTTGCAAAATTACCTTGGCGTGTCCTGTGGCCCCTTCTTATTGTTTTTCGATCAATTCATGCTTGACATTGAGCATTTGTTGTCGGTAGTGATCTTTATTAATGGTTTCACCAAGTTTTAGGAGCTCGTGGTACACAACATCTTCTGGTCACACCATGTTGCTCTGATAGAGCATGAATCAAAAGAGAACCGAAAAATAAATACTTTCCGATGAAACAATGTGATGTTGTTTGTTCACTGATTTGATAAACATGAAATATTTTTGGCGGATGGCATTGGCATCACAAAAAAAAACTTAAGGCTCGCTTTGCTCACTTTGTACCACTTCCTCAATGACTGTGCTGCACCATTTGCCTTGGCCTTCATCTTTTCCTCGAACCTTGCGGATTCCAGCTTAGCATGACCCCGCAAGCCTCATGCTGCAGTTTTCTGAGAGATTTAATGGGGCTGTTTTTAGTGCAAAAGATTTTGGAATTATTTCATCCGATGCAGATGGCATTTGTCTTACCAACATTAACTCTCCAGTCTTATTTCTCTGCTTCTTCTACCATATAATTGAGTTTATACTGCATGTCACTCTATTGAACCGACAGCAGAGAGAGAGAGAGAGAGGGATTTCCAGTAAAAGGTAATGATATACTCCTGTTTTCTTCATTCACAGTTTTCTTGAGAATGTCATCTAAGACCATTAAAAAAAGCATTTATTGGATGCAGTCAAGACGAATTCAAAATTTTGTGTCAATTAGATCCATCGAATGACCATTGCGAAGATCGATGTACTTAAAGTCATTGTAAAATGCTTTTATCAGACTTATTAATGTGTACGGTATACCAGCATTGTGCAGAACATTCCAGATTAATGCGCGATCAATACTATCAAAGGCCATTCGAAAATCAACGAACGTCTAAAGAACTTTTTTAATTTCATTAAATATTTAATACAACTTAGTAAGCCGTCTAATCGTTGTATCGTCTAATCGTCACCTTCGACAACAAGTTGCTTTTATCTAGTTTTTTAAGTCCGAGTTTATAACGTTGTTATCCTGGTTTCTGTTCAATCAAGTAAGGTGTGAATAGTTCTCAGGCTTTGCAATCATTTGTATTGGGTTAGCGGCCTTTGTTTTACCTCAATTAATGACCCACTTCAATAATAGCTAGATTTCGTTGAGTTCTAACAACGTTTCTGATGGTAATTTGGTTATTTTGAGATAGCGTTGTTACTTGCATATAACTCCTAGCAGCCTAGGTTATAACTAGAAAATCCCTGTTATAACAAGATAATGTATACTGTTTTGAATTTTAAACAATTTAGAATCTTCCATTCCCTGCAGATGATTCATCTACGTTTCCATGTTTAGAAGATATGTTAACTTACAAAACTTCCACCGAATCTTAAGAACTAAGTCTCACTGTATTCGTAACTAAACGTAACTAAATAATACGGTCATAAATAATACGGTACTTGAAGAATTTGGAATAAATTGGATGAAAAATGTGTTTGCTTAAGCAATGGACACAGATTTCACAAGTTTACACGAGCAAAGTATACACCATTTTAAAAGTATATTCTTCTAATCATCTTCAAATCGGATAATTAGCTTATAAGTGTATGATGGTTGACCTTAACTCGGGATTTTTGACGTATTTTTAAAATTTTAAAAGCAGATTTTGTTGTACTCGACAGCATCTTTAAAAAATGGTATCACTTTTCACGTATTTTTACTTCATTTCTATTTTTTTTAATTGCATAGTTTTTTTGTCTTTTATTTTTTTTTTTTTTTTTTTTTTTTTGGCGCGTAAAAAATATATTACCTTTTGTTCATGTTGTATAACTTTAGTTGTTGTAAGAATTTTGTTGCTCTTTTTATGGATTTTGTAAAGCCGTAAATACAGTCTCAAAAAATATAATACGAGAATGTTTAAATTTATCGCTTGTTTAAAGACTTTAACAGAAACTTAATTCTAGTGAATGATCAATGAACTAAAAAAAGGGAAATTGCGCAAAAAAATTTCCTTTAAGTAAAGCTAAAACTTTTTTAATCTGCGTGGTCGTTTTAGAAATATGAATTTTCTTATTTAGAAAATGATCAATTTGATCACATTACTCCGTGAGTACGTGCGTATGAGTAATATTTTTAGTGAAACATACATATCAGTCATACGTACGTATTTACGTAGTAGTTTGCTTGTCAGGAATAAAAAGTGTTAAATTCGAGTACAGTGTTACCGAAATTTTTAGACTTTGTTGACAAGTGGTTTCTAGAAGATGGAGTCACATGCTATACGGCATGCAATACTATGAACTTATTGAGAGACGAGTTTGATCGCGTTTTGCGGTAGTTCATTGGCCGCAAAGACTCCAATAGTCGGGTCCGCCATCTAACGTTCTTTTTTTTAAGCTAATGCTTATTTCGTGAATGGTACCACTTAGCTCATGTCTGTTTTGACAGATAATTAGTTTTATCCTTCCGCTGAACGAATATGGTTATGTATACGCTTGAACAACGCTGGGAAATATTGCGACATTACTTTGAAAATCATGGTAATGTTGCAGAATGTGTGTGATGTGTTCAGATGAAGCTCATTTTTATCTTGGCGGGTATATAAACAAGCAAAATTGTCGCATTTGGGGCACAGGAAACCCGCACACATACATTGAAAAGCCGATACACCCAAGACGAGTCACTGTTTGGTGCGGGTTTTGCTCCAGAGGCATAATTGGGCCATTTTTCTTCGAAAATTAGGCGTGGCCGTTACAGTAAATGGCCATCGTTATCGGGCCATGTTGAACGAATTTTTGTTCACAAAAATTGTAGAGGAGGATATTAGCAACACTTGGTTTCAACAGGATGGCGCTACGTGTCACACAGCCAAAGCTACACGCGATGTTTTGCGCCCTGTTTTTGAAGATCGCATTATCAGCCGCAGAGCTGATGTGGTTTGGCCACCTCGGAGCTGCGATTTGACACCGTTAGTCAATTATTTGTGGGGTGCCATCAAAGATAAGTGTTACGCCAACAAGCCAGAGACAATTGACACTTTAAAGGACAATATTCATGAAGCCATTGGTGAAATACAGCTGCACACAATCGATATTGTGCTTAAAAATTGGACCGATCGTGTAGGCTACTGGATGGCCAGCCGAGGCAGCCATTTGAATGAAATTATTTTTCATTATTAACCGGAAGGATTGTACTTTCAAACAAAATAAGAAATTTGAGAAAATATTCAGTAGTTTTCTTTTATAGCATTTTCAAATAACAAAAAAAATTATTTTGCGGTTGACTTGGGGGCATACGGGAATCTTTCGTATACAGCGACAAGCCAGCCACAATTCCAGCTTGGAAGGCCACGTTACAGCTGCCGTTTCTGCGA
Source organism: Wohlfahrtia magnifica (assembly GCA_023159175.1). Classification (NCBI taxonomy): domain Eukaryota; kingdom Metazoa; phylum Arthropoda; class Insecta; order Diptera; family Sarcophagidae; genus Wohlfahrtia; species Wohlfahrtia magnifica. The sequence goes on along the minus strand of JAKWBJ010000484.1, from coordinate 1,480,216 downwards.
TACCGGTCGAAATGCTGAAAAAATTATGCTAAAATAAGAGCTCACGGATGGACCACCATGAAATATTCTTCCATGAAGTAATCTTTAAAAAGTAATGGTAGTCATTCATTTATTGCCTCAAATACATTTTTCATTCACTTTTGCAAATTTCCTGTATTTTTTTAATTTTCAAACCCCAGTTGACTATGTATATACTCCGTTAAGGCTATTGTCTAAGGAATGAATCGATTTTTACCAGTAAACTTTTTATTTAATTACGATAAGAGTAGCGAAGCACACCAGGCTTTAGCCATTTTCGAATGAAACTTAATTCATTACAATAATTACCAAGGTTTTGACAACTGAGATGCCAACAAGTTAAATGTCAAAACTGTTGTTATGTTTTAATATGCACTTATTGAAATCTAAGTTCTTTTTGAGAAACCCATTACTAAAACATGTAAAAATTGCTTAAAAATATACCAACTTTGATAGATATCAGTTGCTGTAATAAAACAGAAGTTAAATTTCGTTTAAATGTTTGATTTGTATTCTATGGTATTAAAGAACAAAATGTATGCATTCCTTTAAATCTCTTTTTAAAAAAACAAATCAACTTTGTATGCATCACACTTACTAGCAATATTTGAAAGAAAAATCTTTATGAAATGTTTGTTGCCTTGTTTTACTCATGTTTTGTATTAAAAGAGAAATTTGTTGCTGCTTGTTTATATTAACAACAACAACAGCAGCAATAAAATAAAAACAAACAAAACGAAAAAGGAAATGAAATATATCACAAAATGATGTTATAGAGTGTTAGTGTCGCTCTTTAGAAATGTATTTTTCTTGCTTTAATGCAAGTTTGTCTGTGTGTGTGTATAAAAGAAAGGGAGAGAGAGAGAACAAATTTAAATGGATGCTGTAAGGCAACAAATCTCTAATGCACACAGCGACAAACTTAAACATGTTCTCTCTCATATATACTTCTAAATATTTATTTAAAAACACTCTTACACTCACATACATTCAGAAATATATACTAACACAATATATTATAAAAAATTCGCTAATGCTGTGCAAAATATCTTCCTTAGTTGCTATTCGATATCAGGATAACAAAAGAAGTAAAGGATGTACAGGAAAAGAAAAGAAAAAATAGAATTTAAGTGCTGGAGGACTTCTGTTTTTCTTTAAGAAACAACACGGCAAAAATGGGTGAAACACATTCATTTGACACCCAATGCACACTCGCATTTACCCTCATATTCGCACTCTTTTACGTACATTCGCTTGTATGCGTGAGTGCACACAAGAAAAAACAATGGCTTTGTCAAAGTGAAAGCTATGGAATTAAGTTTAGAACACAATGAGTAAATAATGCTGCAACAAAGAAATTTAATTTCGCATCTTATTCTTTCAATATAATTTTGTTTATCTCCTTGAGGGAGGGAGGGGATATTTTTTCTATTTAGTTTTATTTGGTCTTTAGAAAGTATAGTCGTATAGCATAGATAGTATTTGTAATGTTTCAAATAGAAATCAGAGGGTGTTAAGAGTTCAAGTGCTGGCTACAGAAAGTGCAAGATAAGAAACTGTAAGAACTGTGTGTAATATGGTGATATGGTGAGCTAAGGTTAAGGTGTTGTTGAGATAAGATAATGAGAAAATAAAACACTTCATTATTTGTGCTTGTGTCAGTGTATGTATGTATAAAATAAAATGATATTTGAAACCAATTGTACCTGCTGAGTTGATGTGAAAAAATTTTCAGGGAAAACCGAATAAGAAAAATCTGCTAAAACTAATAAAATAAGTTCGTAAAGTGTTTGTTCTGTTCTTTTTTTTAAATTTTATTGGTAGCACAAGAAAGCAACAACAGATCTTAAACTCGCTATTAAAATTGGAATATTAAGTGCATGGAGAGGAACTTTTGTTACCATGAAATAAATATAAAATAGGAGAAGAAATACTTGTCGACTTACACCAACAACAACAACAAGAACTTGAAATTATCACTGAAATATAACAAATCATGTTATTATTTTCGATTTTCGGTCCAGAAGACCAAAAATATATTTAACCACGACAATGGCAATTGCGGTTTTGATTATCTTCGAAAATATACGTAAAAAATTGCTTTTGCGGCAAATCTAAAATAAACTCAATTATGAGATAAAATTGTACAATTTTTTTGGAAATAAAAATTCGATTTTTATTGCTTACTAATCCTAATATCTTCCAAAAAATGCCTTGAAATCGAATCAAATTTTTAAGAAACGCAATTGTTATACTATTTATGGTTCAATTTTCTTCGAAAAATTAATAATTGAAGTGCTAAGTTCCATTTTAGGTTGTGATTTTTTTATATTTTAAATTCTTGAAAAAATGTTTCAGTTTTAAATAAGGTCAGTTGACAGACATTTTGACAATTGTCATGTGTCAACTCGTAACTACTTGACAAGTGACAAGTAAACATTATGCCATTGAAAAAAATGGAACAACATATGCTTCAACAAAACATTTAAATTATAAAAATTCACAATAAAAATGATGAAAGTCTCACGGCCATATTTCGTAGAACGAAGATAACTTGGGTCGTCGTTGAGCACCTTCCCAGACAGCTATTGTAAAAATGGTGAAAAACAAATATGACTTAATAGAGCAAGTTAGTGATTTGATAAATTCATTTTTGCATCTCGTTCAAGAACTTACTTGCTAAAATGGCTATACCACAACCCTAGGGTATTTGAATTAGAATTGAGTTGCAAGCGTTTCGATCTCGTGCGTTGCTTTTCCAATTCTTCTCCATCAAAGTCGTATTAAAGCTCATAAATCTACGGTGTCTGTACTCGCTACCAATGCAGACAGGCCCATATATTCAACGGAGTATCTTTCTCCCGAAAAACCAAGAACAGTTTTATTTGCTATTTTCATCTGCCAAGAGGGAGCACTGCTTCTAAATTGTTTGTGCAGACCAAAGTAACACCTGTTAGAAGGTATGATCCTCCGTCGCATCTTCAAACAGATGTTATTGGGTACACAATTTTATAATGCCGATTTGGACAACATATGGCATTACTATAACGGACTATGTCAATAATAACATATATGGTATTTTGGAGGGTAAACATCTGTTATTATAATTCAGTATTCGATAGACGCCAAAGTGTAAGCACACATTTTTTTCAATCGCTAAAATATTGTCAAATCTTGTGCCTACAAAATATATTTTACGGGAAAGTCTGATAACCTACTTTCGTTTGAAGAAAACGGCTGCTGAAAGTTATCGAATGTTGCTATCGCTTAAAAAATCAACCAGCCAAGCAAATTATTTCGAGAGGTAGAATTGTTTAAACTGAAACTGCTGCTACAAAGAGAAACACTCAACAAGTGAGTCCCATTCTTTTTCATTTCTATTGGTAACAGATTGCAAATTTTTATAATTTTTTTTTAACAACTGCCTCTCTTAAAATCTATTAACTTTATATGATCCCACTCTACACTAATTCAAATGAAGATATGTAATTAATTAAAATTAATCCCCTTTTTAATAAACACTAATGTACACCCCAATACCTTAAACGACAAAACTAAAGGTAATTTCTGGTTCTTTGATTAGATTCTTTTTTATTTGTATAAATAAAATAATTTCATTTTTCTATTCATTCTGTTCAGAAATGAAAATGCAACCCAATATTAAAAATAGTCTTATAAAAATATTATAATCCTTCCAAAGCAATGTATCATTTTTCATTTGTGCCATTCTTTTATTCTCACATCCAATACCCCACAACCCAATCTCTTAAGAATTTTTATATTAAAAAATGTTTTGTATTTGAATCGAGAATAATATGAAGAAACAAAAGATGAAGTAAAAGAAGATTTAAATTTGTTTTTTGTAAGAGGGTGTCAATATTAACGTTGAGTTAAGTTCAATTCGGTTCAGTTGACTTGAGCTTCACTCTAAGATGTGTTAAAAGAGCAAAAAACGCTACAAATGTCAAACATATAGACACGACGCAGAATTATTCCCAATGAAATGAGTTGAAAATGATAAAAATCACATATAAGCTGAGTCTGATGTTCATGTTGACAACTGGTGGTGATGATGTTGGCTGCTGATATCAATGAGAAGGAAAAGATTTGATTTCTTTTTTTTTTTTTTTGATGCCAAAACATATTAAAAAAATTATATGACAATGATATCTCAGACAAAACAACAACTTTCATAGGAAGTATGTATGTACTGATGTATGTAAATTGAAATCTAATATTTTTTCTATTTTTTTATTTTTATTTATTCACCTTTTTTAACTTGGAGAATTTTTTGTAGATTGTATTGTAAAGGGTCCGCCATCTAACGTTTTTTTTCAACTAGTGCTTATTTCGTGAATGGTAACACTTAGCTCATGTCTGATTTGACAGATAATTAGTTTTATCCTTCCGCTGAACGAATATGGTTGTGTATACGCTTGAACAATGCTGGGAAATATTGCGATATTACTTTGAAAATCATGGTAATGTTGCAGATGAAGGTCATTTTGATCTTGGCGGGTATGTAAAAAAGCAAAATTGTCGCATTTGTGGCACAGAAAACCCGCACACATACATTGAAAAGCCGATACACCCAAGACGAGTCACTGTTTGGTGCGGGTTTTGCTCCAGAGGCATAATTGGGCCATTTTTCTTCGAAAATTAGCAAGGCGTGGCCGTTACAGTAAATGGCCATCGTTATCGGGCCATGTTGAACGAATTTTTGTTCACAAAAATTGTAGAGGAGGATATTAGCAACACTTGGTTTCAACAGGATGGCGCTACGTGTCACACAGCCAAAGCTACACGCGATGTTTTGCACCCTGTTTTTGAAGATCGCATTATCAGCCGCAGAGCTGATGTCGTTTGGCCACCTCGGAGCTGCGATTTGACACCGTTAGTCAATTATTTGTGGGGTGTCATCAAAGATAAGTGTTACGCCAACAAGCTAGAGACAATTAACGCTTTAAAGGACAATATTCGTCAAGCCATTGGTGAAATACAGCTGCACACAATCGATAATGTGCTTAAAAATTGGACCGATCGTGTAGGCTACTGCATGGCCAGCCGAGGCAGCCATTAGAATGAAATTATTTTCCATTATTAACCGGAAGGATTGTACTTTCAAATTAAAAAAGACATTTGAGAAAATATTTAGTAGTTTTTTTTTATAACATTAAAAAAGAAAAAAATATTTGGCGGACCCTTTAGATGTCAAAAAATTTCCATAAAAAAAAAACGTCGACAAAAGTTGTGTACCGTTAATACTTGTAAATTACAAATATTTTTTTGTTTTGTTAAAAATTTTAATTTTCAAATATTTAGTTATTTGGTCGTTTTCTAATAATAAACATTAAATATTTAGACAGATTTATAAATATATTATTTTTAATGCCCTTTGAAGCATCCTTTTCGTAATAAGATATAGTTTAAAAATATCCTTGGATTGTTCTTTTTAGTCAATTTCTGTTGTGCAAGAAAATGTTTTAAATAAAGCTATCAGTCGGACAAAGACCTTTACCTTATATAACTTCACCATGAGTCTTACTATCCGAAGAAAATTAACATTTGAACTGAAATTCGATATGAGATTTAAAAACGCATTTTTTAAATTTTTTTATTAATCTTTTCTTTTATTTTACTTTTTGTTGAACAAAAAATAAAAAATAAAATGTTGCCAACAAGTAAAACTATTGAGTCTGAGATCTGAAAATTATACAAAAATTGAGTTTAATAAGATTCTCGCTCCCTCTGTCTCTTTTAATTCAAATTCTCATAATTGTTGTAAATTATTACTGCATACTCTTAAGCGCCTTGCTTAATATTTGTTGTATGTGTTAAATGCGTGTGTGTTGTAAATAAAAAGTGGAATAAAATTGTCAATAAAAACTTTTATGCATCCCTATGAAAGTGAGAAAGAGAGAGAGAGAGACTGAGACACAGAGAGAAGGAAATAGTTATCGAAGTAGGGAATAATAAGAGTAATTGTCGCTTTTATACCATTTAATACCATTATAATATGCATGCTCAGCCAACGAGTATATGTATGAGTGACAGTAAAATTCGAGAGTAGTTTGCTAATATAATGAAAAATTAATTTTTTTAAATCTCGGATAAGGTATCACTTCGTAGCCCTATTCATGGATTATTCCTTAGTAACTACACACAAGCATTGTCTTGATGGAACAGCACTATATTATCCGCTAAATGAGGTTGATTAGACTTAAGACCAATTGTGAATCCATGCAAAAGCCAATTTTGTTGATGACTTTAAACCAATGAAACCATTTTACATACAAATCTTCTAAGGACAGGGCATTCTCTGTGAGCATCTTACCGGAAACATTTATTAGGCCTGAGTCTGTCGATATGTACACTGATGTATCGAAGTTCTTTGTGGGAGCAGGGGTTGCGATATAGAAACACAATTTCCTTTTGCAGAGTAGTAGAGTGGTCTGATTGATGTACCGCAGGGTAATCAACATGAATATCTGGATCTGTGCGGGGACACTATCCGGTGTTTACTCGACATTGTTGTTGGCACGTAAATGCCGGGGATCTCTAAATGAGATGGCGACACATTCAGGCCTAGAAATGGATGGACTGGCTAAAGGTGACTCTGTTCTGAGCGATGATGAAATTGACCACCTGGTTGAGTTTACTCTTACAAACTACTGATTCTGCGGTACATGTCGATCAGGGCACAACGACGGTGGTGGGATGAATCCATTTGTTCTGTCTCTATGTAGACCTTACGGTCGAGCTCGACCAGAGTCTGGTGGCTATTATCAGTAGACTCTGGGTAGCTGGTCTGCTTTTCAGTGACTAAAGTAGAAGTAGCCAGAATGAAGAGGAGGAAGAGACGGTAGCACATTTTCTGTGCCAGTGTCCAAATCTTTTGGATTTTAGGACTGATTTCTTTGTCAACTCGTTTCTGCACTCCATATTGGATCTGGCTAAGATGGATGTCAATAGGGTTATTTTGTTTCTTGCATGAGTCTGTCAGTGTCGCTTCGGGCCTGAACAAGAACAAATAGATAAGCCAGGATACTACGTGTACCTTTATCTAGGTATCTTAGTGGTATCAGTATATGGATGTACATAAGCTGGACAACGTATCTAGCTACCCGAACTTTGATCGCTATTAGGTTTTTAATGTGATGTGATGGGTCTACGATTTGTTCGATGTTACAAAACAGAAAAAAAACCCGCTCATATTTCCCTAAAACTGCAGATGTAACCCTTAACAGCCTTCGTACTAGATTTCCGTACTAGATATGCGGAAACTAATACAGAGAACGTCGCCCACAAGGAGGGGTCCTATAGCCCTTTATGTAGAGTCTAGTTACTGATGAACTCTTAGGAACACTATCTATGGCGGGCATTGACTGCCAGGGCTATGAAGACGACATTGTTCTGAAAGCAAGGTTCGAAGATACCTTGTGTGAAATCATACAGAGGGTACTTAGAATACTGGATCGATGGAATGGGATGACGGTGTTAAACATTACCAAGGGCAAAGCCATGATAATACCATTCACTAGGAGGAAAATTAAGCTACTGAGTAAGGAAATACCACCAAGGAAGGAGGTTAAATGTCAAGGAATAATACTGGATAGTAAGCTGACGTGGAACGCTCAAGAGGAGTTGGTCTCCAGAAAAGAAATAGAGCAAAGGAGACCATGACACAGATAATGAGAGATGAGTAGGGTACGAAGTTATGCGGTGTTCATGGTAACCCGCTTGGCGGAGTGGTCGATTTCTCTCTACTTGGTTGTCGTGTGGGCAGCATCATGAAACTCAATGACTTTAACAAAAGCTTCATGACAAGACGGAGTAATAGGAGCGAGTGGTAAGATTTGGAGACTGCATACTCCTGCACACCAGCACATTCCAGTCGGAAGTATATGAACTGTGCAATAGATCGGAAGGTCGCAGAACCTTTATACCTCAATAATAATAATAATCTTATCGGCAGATACGCTTAATATTTAGCCGAGAAAACTGAAAATAAAAAAAATTACAGAGTTAGAAAATAAAAACATGAACACTATTTTCCAAGGGCGTAAAAGCGTTATTTTAATATGCCCTGCATTTTTTAAGACCTTATGCTGCCCGCATCCCCTTGTTCCCTATAAAAATTTATTCTTTACTTCCGTTTAATGCTTTTGGCTTTCAGCAGCAGTGTCTTTTAGTTTGTTCTTTTTTATCTTTTCTTCTTGTTTTCTTTCACTTTTTTCATTAAAATGCAGAGCAAAAGAAGAGATCCAATGAGGAGGTTGAAGTTAATGGCTGTAATTATGAGTTTTAATCTTTTATATACAAACTTTGTCTATAAATGAGATGAAGTATTAAAAAAAACCTTCGCCAACTGCATTGAAAACTTTAAAAAAAAACACAAAAATTTAAAGAAAAATAACAAAAGAACAATAAAAGTTGTACGACGTTATGCACTGTCACGTAAAACGTATAGATACGTTTGAATCTTAAGGATTAAATAATTGAAGGGCGTATGCAGACAAAGGCATTCAAGAGTAAAGCACTCGTATTAGTTGATAAAAAAACAAACCTTCAAATAGAGAAACACTTTTCTAATGGAAATGTCAACAAATAGTATTAGATTTCATTACACACACTTCACTTGACATATCTAATATATAAAAAATATTGAAGTAATGAACTCGCACAAGCAGTCATTAAATTAAATGCTGAAATAAATCAAAGCTCAGCAAATATACTGAAGACAGACACCCACACATATGTGAGAGGGTTAAGGATTCTCATAGCATTAAGCGTTTTAAGGGAATAATATAGTGCTACGTCTCAGAGCAAAGTTTTGTTTTAAGATTTTGATGATTATTGAAGAAATTAAATGTGAATTTATAAGAAAATGTTGAATTGATGTTTTTAAATTGTTTTTCAAATGTTTACCATATTATAGAAATGAAAATAGTACTGCATTTTAGAGGTGAACAGTGTAACTTCTATTTCGCCAAAGATGCAATTCACTGCGGGAAATGTAAGTAAAAGTTATTAAGATAAATAGGAAACACCGTCCTTAGGCTTTATACTGTTAGTTTTTCATTGAATCATAAAATCCACTCTTTCTCCGTCACTCCTCTAGGGAGCACATTTGCTTCCACAAACCATCAACTGCTTTGTTTCAGTTTCATTAATCAAGTTTATTTAGGAAGCTAAGTAGATGATTAATCCACTATAGCTCCCCTTAATTTGATTGTGTAGTGGTGAAGATCCTTGCTAAGTGGTGGTGGTTACCTAATTTTTTCCTAAGAGGTGGCGTTTTTTGATCAGATCTTTGTCATCATCGCTAGAGTTAAGCTGGAAGGTTAGAAGGGCTTCTTCTTTATTTTTCAGATGCTATTGTCTTCCAAAGGAAGTCAAAACCTTTTTACTAAACCTCGAAGCCACAATTAAATTTGTTCTTCTTATTCTTTTCTCTACAGGGTTCGAACCTGGGCCGCTTGTGATGTTATGTGTACAACACACCACCCCATCTCATAAACTACTTAGGATAGGTTTATTTGTGGAAAAACACATCGGGCCTTTGCTGGAAGATAAACTTTCTCCTGTCAAAAATTTGTATGTCTTTTCTCCATGATTGTGGCTAAATTCCATTGATGCAGCGTTTAATTTTCTGTTGTATAATGGTTAGTTCAGGGCATGTTGACATAGAGCCTTGACTTGAAAAATCTCAATAAGAAGAAATTTAATGTTCTTAAAATCACATTATCTGGAGCGCTATACTTTGTTCAAACCAACAATCTACCGCAAAAATTTACTTTGTTTTTAGTCGCACTCTTAGCTTCTAGAACTATCTTTCCACTATCTGTCTTTCTAGAACTTATGCATTGCGTGAGTAAGGATCATTTACCGAGTGCTGAGACTGTAGGATAGCCCCAACTCGAAGGTAAATTAAATTCTTTTATAAATATTTGTGCGTGAAGAAGTCAACCGTATTAATTTCGGACTTTGACAAGATGGATTACCAGGGTCTGGATGGTAGGACATAAGTTCCAAAGGGGAAATGAAATATCTGACGTCTATGCAAAAAAGGAGGACTGAAGAGATTTTCACCGAACCCACTCCATTCTTTGGCCTTCAACGGTTGTCTTCAGAAAGGAAATATAAGAAAGTAGTCAACAGCAATCATGAATATGAGCAAACTGTCCTCTAAAACTCTAAAGATAAAGTTTAAGACACTTAAAGGTCGCTGCACCTGTAAGTAGCTGTACAGAATGGGCATTTTCAACACTAGCACTTACTGATTTTGCTGGGTGAGTAGGAATAATTTACACTCCAATTGAAAGAGCTGGACCGGTCTTTAGTGTATTAGGCCTGTGAACATTACATGGATATATCACAAAACACAAGAGGCGCCAAAATACAATCAAAACAGTAGGTTTCTTCGAATCAATGAGCATCAAAAAACCACAAAAAGCTATTGTCAGAGCTTTTGGAATATAGTCGGTAGCGTTAACTCGATTACCTAGAAGAGGCTAAAAGAATTACCGGCACAGAGCTTTTGAATATAGTATGATGGAGTAACCTAAGGGTGGTCTCCACTGTAAAAAACAAATAAAGGCTACACTATCCTAATTCAGATAAGGATCTTCTTAAAAATATAACCAAATTCCGTGACGATGAACAAGAATATCATGATACTGGCATCGATTGTGGCGCTGAGCTGGCTCCTTTTTATAAAGCAATGACCAAAGTCATAAAATTTGGCTGTAAAACAGTCATGGCGATATCGAAGAAAATTTAAATTTTAAAATTATCTGTTGTTACCTTTGTCTTCTTGTTTTGTTATTGTCAGAGTTTATTGGAATGTAGTAGCGGTAGCGTTCATTTCGATTACCTAGAAAAGGCTAAAAGAATTACCGGCACAGAGCTTTTCAATATAGTATGATAGAGTAACCTAAGGGGTCTCTACTAAAAAAATAAATTAAGGCTACACTGTCCGTCAACGTCCGCCACAATATTAGTTGCAATACAAACTTTCATCGAGTCTGTAGCTTCCCGCTGAGATTAAAATTTTAACAGTAACCAAAACATATAATCGCAGATTTAATAGTGTGCGTAGCAACTGCATTAAGTATATTTAACCTTAAAAAGCTTTTTATGCCTGTTTTAAGCACCAGATTACCCAGGGTTTGGTAAACAAAACTCAATCTTTGGTAACTCAAGCCGGGGTCATTACTGCCAGACAATATAATATTCAATATATGCAAATATGCATTTTTGCTCAATCAAAATTCTAACTTTAGTGTTTCAAACACCGCCAAAAGGACCGCTATGGCAATAATAAAATTAAATACATATTTATATTATGAATGTTTCTTAGCTCAAATCATTTGAAATATTTATTTAGGAATTTATTTTTAAGATTTGCTTAATTTAAGTTTTAAAATCACACTTTGTTTTTATTATTGTTTTCCGGGTATGGATGGAGTGGGTAATTAAACTACTAAATCGTAAAACTTAAGTTTTTTGCTTTTTGTATTTTATTTTCCACTTTTCTGGATTTGAATAGGATTTAAAATATTATTTTAATAGAACCGAATTTTTTCGCCCTTATAACCTTTAATATGCGGCATTATTTATAATTTTTTTCTTGATTCCTGTTTTCGGATTTCTTTATAACATTTTTCATATTTAATATGCCAACTTTGTTTTTTATTTAGATTTTGTTGTTGTTGTAATTTAAAGCATTATGTATTTCGTACAAAAAAAAGAAACAAAAACAACATTTTAACCGTAATGGCACAGTAAAAGCTTTATTTTCTTAGCACAATAAATTTTCATAGAAAACTAAAAATATAATTACTAAACATTCATTAGAAAAACTAAATTAGAATTAAGTAATTTGGGTATACAGTGTTAAAGCTTTAAAAAAAAGAAATTTGCTAAAGAAAATGAAACGTTTTGCATTTAAGTAGACGTTTTAGTAAGCAATCACTGTGTAAATATTTTTTTAATTAATTTTTAATCATATTTTCAACTACAAAAAGAACAACAAAATGCAAAATCTATGAGTTAGTTTGGAGCTTAGTATTTACGCATCTATACGTATATGAGTATGCTATAGTTGTGTATCTGTGTGTTTGGATTATATTTTTATTCAACTGTAGTTTAGTAATTTATGTAGGAGTACTTCAGATATTGTCGGACTCTTACTAACGTTTACTTTTCACTGCCTTTCTCTTTATTACTCTCTCTAACGCTTTTCCTTTTTTTAGCATTTTTCATATATTTTAATTTCAAATTATGTTTAAGTACCGGAAAACGTTATTAATCTGGTTTAGCCATTCATTCGTTTGTATGTACGTTCATATAAAGGGTCCGCCATCTAACGTTTCTTCTTCAACTAGTCCTTATTTCGTGAATGGCAACACTTAGCTCGTGTCTGATTTGACAGATAATTAGTTTTATCCTTCCGCTGAACGAATATGGTTCTGTATACCCTTCGCTAAGTGGGCCTGCAATCGACTTACAGAAGACGCCGATTTTGCCAAAAAAAAAACATCTTTTCGGATGAAGCTCATTTTCACCTTGGCGGGTATGTAAACTAGCAAAAATTGTCGCATATGGGGCACAGAAAACCCGCACGCACACATTGAAAAGCCGATACACCCAAGACGAGTCACTGTTTGGTGCGGATTTTGGTCCAGAGGCATAATTAGGCCATTTTTTTTTCTTCGAAAATGAGCAAGCAGTGGCCGTTACAGTCAATGACGATCGTAATCGGGTCATATTGAACGAATTTTTATTCACAAAACTCACAATTCACTACGTGCCACACAGCCGAAGCTACACTCGATGTTTTGCGCCCTGTTTTTGAAGATCGCATTATCAGCCACAGAGCTGATGTCGTTTAGCCACCTCGGAGCTGCGATTTGACACCGTTGGACTATTATTTGTGGGGTGCCGTCAAAGATAAGTGTTACGCCAGAGATAATTGACGCTTTAGAGGACAATATTCGTGAAGCCATTGGTGAAATACAGCTGCACACAATCGATAATGTGCTTAAAAATTGGACCGATCGTGTAGGCTACTGCATGGCCAGCCGGGGCAGCCACTTGAATGAAATTATTTTCCATTATTAACCGGTAGGATTGTAGTTCCAAATAAAAAAAGAAATTTGAGAAAATATTCAGTAGTTTTTTTTATAGCATTTTCAAAAAAAAATTTTATTTGGCGGACCCTTTACATATTTCTCGTCCATTTAAAGCTGTAAAATGAAAATACATACAGACAAACATTCATACTCATTTACCATCCATTTAGCCATCCGTGTTATTTAAGCTTAGAAAGGCACTTATGCCACCATTAATCAATTTACAAATCAAAATGTTACATTTTCCTAACGTTATATTAGCATTTTATTGTTGTTGTAGTCGCTATATTCTACAATGATGTTATTGCTATTGCGTTGTGTTTTTTGTTTTAATGCAAAACACGGTAAAAATAACAAAAACATTGGCAATATAAGAGCTAAACTTAAAAACAAAAGAAAAATTTTCCTGTGTTTAGTGAGTTCCAAGCACACAACCACACACACACACACACACATACACAAATAATATAATAATAACAATAAACATACAATGTAAGAAAAAGTATGTAATGATACTTTACAGAGTTTCATTTCCAAGGTCGACAGTATTTGTATGACAATAACAGCAAAAGACGTTTTCCTTACGTTTTCTAGTACTTAATATTCAACAATAATAACAACAACTGTAATAAAAAAACAATAGTATTATTAGTAGCACATCAAGTAACAATAGAATCATTAATTTTCAACATAAACACACAAACACCTACAAACTTCTACACGCACTTATACACTTTCGCTTACTATCTGACTCACACGAAGAGCTTACGAGTAAGCAAAAGCATGGCTGAAACACTCAACAATATGGCACCGGGCGAGACCATTAATATTAAGGATTTCCGAATGATATTTTTCTTTTAGTTTTTTTTTTTTTTTTTTTTTTTGTTATTATTGTTGATGTTCTAGTTGTTTTTGTTTTAAAACAGCAGAGAAAAAAATCGATTGTAAGCAATACAAATGTGTCTTAAAATATACGACAATGCTTAAGGAAATCGTTTCCAATGTATACACGTGCGTGTGTGTGTGTGTGTGTGTGTTTGAGGTATAAATTTTTGTTTGAAGCCACTTTTTTATTTTTCTTTATAAGTTACTATTTCTCTTGTTGTTACTGTTGTTTTGGTAGAGAAATTAGACAAAGGCCACATTACTGAAGAATTTGTTATTTTTATTTATTTATTTCTATCTCTGTTGTTTTGCTTTTTTTTGCAGAAAAATGAAATAGAAAAATTATAGAAAGAAAAAAAAAAACAAATTCAAAGAAATAAATAATAAGACATTATGGCCTATTAATTCGAAATAATTTTTTTATTGTTGGCTTCTTCAAACGCAGAGCCTAACATACAGAGTATTTGTATGCGTGTGTATTACTATAGGTAGACGATATTAAATAACGTTAGGGCTTACAAAAGTCAATTGAGGCTAAATTTCACAAAAATGTTACTTTTCTTTTGTTCTAAATTTAAGTTGGAATGCTAAAAAGAAAACAATTAAAATTTAATTCCTTGAGAAATCTTTTCAAATTATTGTTTTTGTTGTATGTAATGAAAACCATTGGTAAAGGGTCCGCCAAATAATTTTTTTTTTGAAAATGCTATAAAGAAACTACTGAATATTTTCTCAAATTTCTTTTTTTTATTTGAAAGTACAATCCTTCCGGTAAATAATGGAAAATAATTTCATTCAAATGGCTGCCTCGGCTGGCCATGCAGTAGCCTATACGATCGGTCCAATTTTTAAGAACACTATCGATTGTGTGCAGATGTATTTCATCAGTGGCTTCACGAATATTGTCCTTTAAAGCGTCAATTGTCTCTGGCTTGTTGGCGTAACAATTATCTTTGACGGCACCCCACAAATAATAGTCCAACGGTGTCAAATCGCAACTCCGAGGTGACCAAACGACATCAGCTCTGCGAATGATAACGCGATCTTCAAAAACAGGGTGCAACACATCGAGTGTAGCTTCGGCTGTGTGGCACGTAGCGCCGTCCTGTTGAAACCAAATGTTGCGTCGTCCTGTTGAAACCAAATGTTGCTTATATCTGCCTCTTCAATTTTTGTGAACTAAAATTCATTCAACATGGCCCGATAATGATCGCCATTGACTGTAAAGGCCACTCCTTGCTCATTTTCGAAGAAAAATGGCCCAATTATGCCTCCGGACCAAAATCCGCACCAAACAGTGACTCGTCTTGGGTGTATCGACTTTCAATGTATGCGTGCGCGTTTTCTGTGCCCCAAATGCGACAATTTTGCTTGTTTACATACCCGTCTAGATCAAAATGTGCTTCATCTAAAAAGATGATTTTTTTTTGTAAAATCGGCATCTTCTGTAAGTCAATCGCAGGTCCACTTAGCGAAGCGAAGTTCAAGCGTATACGCAACCATATACGTTCAGCGGAAGGATAAAACTACTTATCTGTCAAATCAGACATGAGCTAAGTTTTACCATTCACGAAATAACCACTAGTTCAAAAAAAAAAAACGTAAGATGGCGAACCCTTTATAAAAAAAATTTCAAAAATCTAAATCAAATATTTCCTGTTTAAGTAACTGTGACCTTAAATAAATATTTTCTGCAACTGCGACTTTAAATAAATATTTTCTGCAATTGTGTGTTTTATATAAAAAATAAAACCCGCATTGAATATAAAGTTTAATCATGTTGACGCTATTTTTGGGATGTAAACATACGAGGGCGGGTCAATAAGCTCTTAACTTTCGTCATTAATCGCCTCTTAGTATAATGTGTATAGAGCGAAAAAGAAAGCATTTTTAAAAATAATATAATTTTTTATTTGATAGCCTGTGTTTCATTCAAAGAGTTACAAACTTATTGGCCCGCCCACGTGTTTTAACTAAAAATTAATGTTTTACATACGTTTCTTTCGAAATATCTATCATATATAACATCTCTATATCAAATATTATTTGATTTCTCTTTTCAATAATTTCATTTATATTAATCGTTTTAATTTCTTTTCCCTCTTTTGCTTCTAAAATTAGTTTACTTTTCAGTTTTCCAGAACAATTATTTGCATATTCATTCGTCAATATTGTTATGTTTATACCTTTTTAAGGACGTGTATTTATGAGTTCGTAGATTGCAGTTAAAATAAAATAAATTCTACGTTTAGTTTTAATTATTATTCTTTATTAACACAGTTTTGTGTTCCATTGCTGGTAACCTTTTCACAAACAATAACAATTTTTGCTCTTAATTACTCTGTCTGTTTACAACTTTGTAAACAGCAACAATTACTCGACAGATCTTTCCACCTAAAGATCTTCCAACCCGATCGTTGTTACACCTTAGGTTCGATCACAGCATTTTCAACCAGAGGTTATCCACACCTAACTCTCTTTACTGAGTTGGATCCACATAAACTGGTTTTTACTTCACTAATAGCTCTCTTCACATAAACTGTACTCGCTGAGTTTACACAATCGATGTGCTTTTTATATGGCTGAGTAAACAACACATCGAAAGCTCTCGAACCTCTCGATATTTCAGGTAGATTCCATTTCTTTGTTTTATTTTATTTATTTATTATTTTTTTTTTTTTTTGTTCTTATGTAGCTGTGCGAATGTAAACATCTACCTCTTTCAGCTCTTAGTATTTGTTGTTGCTTGTTTATTGTCTGTTGCTTGTTTTCTTTGCTGTTAATTTTTGTTGTTGCCGTGTTATTTTTATTTACTTTATCTCTGCTAATGTTTGTTGCTGTCGATTTGGTTATTTGTAAACAACACGTATAGTTCTTCTTGCAGCTTTTTTTATTTATTTTAGCGATGTAATAAACGCAGGGGTGTCCAAACTTGATTTTCGTAACAATATCTTATTTGTATCAATGGTGGAAACTTGCTCTTCAGTTCTCGAAGTATTTTTGATAAGATCTTCAGTCGTTTAAAATTTGCTGCAGTTGCTGAAACGAAATAACGTAGCAAGTTTTCCAAGTGCATAAAATATTGTGTTCCAAGTGCATAAAATTTTTCTGCTACGCAGGTGATCGCGTTCTACTGTAGCAGGTCTAAGATGAACGAGGGTGATGCCATCTACCGTTGCATAAAAATAACATCCTCTGTGTATTTGGTGTAGTGGTGACTAATCTTTTTATTATCATAGACTTCTATCTTGTTTCTTTTTCTTTTGGCATGGCCTCAACTTCATAAGATGGTTTTTGTTGTTGATGTTGTCCCCTTCTCCTTTACGGGGTGTCATGATGAAGTAAATTGTTCTTATCATCCCTGGGTTTCACAGCTGTTTTTTTGGCGGGTTATGTATACAAGCACTTTAACAACTATACTACGCCGATCTTTGTAGAGAATAGTATATGAGTTAGTGGGAAATGATCAAGGTTTTACAGTCGAATACGTTTACAGCGAGCATATTATTTTGCATTCTTACTTCAATTAGTTTAGTTTTTCTCGTAGGCAACAAAGTTAAAATAAATTATTTTTTTAACTAAAATTAGATAAATTTATTAAAAAGTTAGTTTGGCAAAACATTAGTGCCTACTAAACTTGGTTTTTCCGTCCAGTTTCTTTAACGCATTTAATGTTTTCTTAGATTACGCGCTGCGGAGATTGTATTTTCAAATGCAGGTTTTTATATTACCACGTTTCGAGATTTAAGTCTGTATTGCAGTACTGCAATCTCCGGATATATTGTACAGTCATCGACTAGTATAGAGTGGTTTCCCTTCCCAAATTTTTTGACATGACAAACTTCATTTTTCTCTTGCAGACTACAAATCCTGCGATACTTTTCACGAAGTGCACAGATACGGTGGGAAAATGAAACCACTTGCTTTGTATCAAGCAAATCTGGCTCTTAGACGATAGTGCCGTTCTGTTACGATCGAAGTTTGTTATAGAAATGCTGCAGCATCAGCTACGCATTTTGGTGGCTAGTATCACTGGGCACTGGGTAGCTGGTGCGAATGCGATGAGATTTGGTCTACCATTTAATGACTACTGTAGAAATTGTCAGGATGAAAAAGACAGCTGAACATTTCCTGTGTCAGTGTCCAAAGCTTTTTGATATTACAACTAATTTCCTTGACAGTCTATTTCTGCATGCCATATGAAATCTGGCTGACGTAGATGTCAGCGTGTTAAAACGGTTTGTTAGTTTCAGAATTAAACACAGACATATAAGTTGATTAGGATACTACAGGCATCTTATTTCTGTTCAACACAGTGGGATAAGCAAATGAGTCTAAGTCGGCTGGAACGTGCCTAAATGCCTCTTTAAAAAATGCATCAATACAGCCTAATCTCCAAGTATGTACTTGGGTGATTCATTACCCTCTTCACAGAATCTGTACATTGTATTTGAAGCTGCTTCTATTGAATTCAAATCTGCATAAAGTGTAAAGCTCATTAATCATCCTTAACCCTTTCTAAGATATTCTGATACAAGACTCAAATCTTTTCCTATCTTAATTACTTAACAAAACCCGTTCGACTTAAGTGAAGTATATGGCTCTCGTTATCTTCTCCTTTTCACTAAGCAGGCCTCTTTCAATCCCCAATCTGCATATAGGTCCTGACTCTATTAGTGGCCAGCTCATCTGCCTGTTCATTACTCTAAATTCCTTCAGTACCTGAAATCTAGCGCAGATAGACTGTATTATCTCTACTCAGTTGGTTTAATTTATCCAAAAAGTTATTGGACTAAATTATGATCAATTTCATAGTAGTTAAAGGCTGAAGTGGCTGGACTATCAGATATTATTATTGCGTCCTGCCTTTTGTAACGATTGCTTTTTTACTATTAGGTTGTTCAGTGTAAATTTTTGCAGTGTACTGAAAGTTACGTAACCTGTGACAGTGCCAAAAATCCTCAGTAAGGTTTGCCACTTCACCCTGAATAAACTAATAAACGAACAACGCTTGCAAGTCATTGAATTTTATTATCAAAATTCGTGAAAAAGTGTTCATTATCTTCATCAAGCTCATTTTTGTTTCAATGAGTACATCAACAAATAGAATTGCTGTATTAAGTGTGAAGCGCAGCCAGTGGCCGTTCAAGAGCTGCCAATGCAACCTGAAAATGTACTGTTTGATACAATTTGTGGGCTGGCGGCATCATTGGATCATGCTTCCTTATGATCGAGGAAAATCGCAACATTATAGTTAATGAAGCAGGGTACAGTGCGATAATTACCGACTTTTTTCCTAAAATGCAAGAATTGGGCTTAGTTGACATGTGGTTTCGACAAGATGATGCCACATGCCATATGGCACGAGATGACGTGAAAAAAGGCGAGTTTGTTGAGCAGTTAATCTCACGTTTTGGAGCAGTTCATTGGCAGCTATGTGATTTGACCCCACGAAACTATTCATTGTTGGGACCGTGACGTCTCTCGTGTATAGGGACAAGCCAGCCACAATACCGTCCCTGGAGAACAGCGTTACAGCCGTCATGGGTGAGATACGGGCTGAAATGCTGGAAAAAAAACAAAATTAGAGTTCACAT
This sequence comes from Wohlfahrtia magnifica, assembly GCA_023159175.1. Classification (NCBI taxonomy): domain Eukaryota; kingdom Metazoa; phylum Arthropoda; class Insecta; order Diptera; family Sarcophagidae; genus Wohlfahrtia; species Wohlfahrtia magnifica. The sequence continues at coordinate 1,460,580 of JAKWBJ010000484.1, read as the reverse complement.
GCGATTTGGCCGTGGGCAACGTTTATATGAGTCTTTAAACAGGAAATGGCAGGTATTTAGTTATCGCCACAATATAGTATTTCATTCACTTTTACCAAAAATAAAAATAGCGCGAACTTCAACTTGGAAACAGCTTGAGAGTTTTTCCATGAATTCTGAACCTTTCATTCCACGTCCAACTACTACTGGTCCTGTAGTGCAAAACACATATGTGTATATGTACGTATGTATGTATGTATATATGTATGTATGTTTACTTTTCAAAAGCTCACTCCACTTTTGTGCTATGAAAAGCCTTATAAAAATCTTTAATTTATTTTTGGCCTCGTTGAAGTCATTTTTCACGGCATCAATTGGCCCAATTTGTTTTCTATTTCATTTTTGTGGCTTATATTTTTATTATTTTTTCATTTTCTTTTTCTTCTTTTTCCTTTTCGTTTTCCTTTTTCTCGGTTCACCAACAAAATTCATGAAAATTATTAAATTCTCTGAAGAAGTCTATTGTTGTTGTTGTTCAAGTAAATTATGTACTTTTAAAAGGATTCTTGGTTTTCTTGATGAATTTGTATGGATGCCTGTACTATTCCCAATTCCCTTTTGTGTTGTTGTGTCATCAAATGTGTCACTTTATAATCAATCACTTAGAAGGAAAAAAATTGTATTTTTTTCCATTCTGTCCCACTCCATTAATGCAATTCATTTATAATTTTGTTATTTTGTGTTAAACCACACACACAGAAACACTGGGACAAGGGACAAGTAAGAAATAAAAAATGAATAGGATAAAAGAAAAGCTCTTACTAAATTGGTTAAAGACACACATACACAAAAAGTAGCCTAGAGCCTACAAACTCTGCTGCAAAATCGGATAAAAAGAGAAAAAAACAAGAGAAATTGTAACTAAATTGTAATGAAACGACTGAATATTGAAATGGAATAACAATAACAATAATGATATAAAATAACCGAAAGGAATCTGTGTGATTATCCAAAAAATTTTTCTTTAACTATTTTTGAACAATAAACATTTTGTGAAATTTTGTTTTAGCAATATTTCGTTGTAATAAATTGTAAATCAAGAGTTTTAGTTTAATATGGTGTTTGCTGCCATATTTTACTATAATGACTGACAACACACGCTACTTGTTTGTTGATTTAAAGAGTGTTAAGTCCAAACACAATATAATTTGGCTTACTTAAGCTACTGTCAAAAACTCAACGAAAAAGTCTGCCAAACACTTAATCAATCAAGTGAAAACATAAAAATTGCTATCTGAGAGTTGAGTTGAATGGATAATTACTTTTATTAGTATCTGGATGAATTTATTTTTTGTTAAAAATGTAAAAATGTAAGTATTCTTACGAAAATAAACAATACCTATAAAAAGTCATAAACAACATCAGCCTTAAAAACTGTATTATGGTATTTTCGTAACACTTCGTTGTGTCAAAGTTGTTGATGTGTCACTCTGGCAATGCTGTGCTGATTTGTGTATTTGGCAGCAGTGCTGATTCGACCATCTTTGTGTGTTAAATTTGAAACTAACGGAAATCGAATGTTGTAGGAAGTAATGTCCATTGTATATAAAAGACGGCGCCTTATGCATTAGTTGAATAGTTATCGTTTTGCAGTCATTAAATAAAGTCGTGTTTAGGCGTAAATAAAAGTGTTGTATAAACGAATATTAAGATATATAAGTTGGATACTGTATAGTTATAATTGCACACTGTAAAAAGTGAGAAAATAAAAACTGCAAAGCAACAAAAAAGTGATGTTTATTTTATTTTGACGCAATTAAAGAGAACTCAAACGTTTTAACCATTATGTGTGTAGCAGGGTACCCGGGTACCTTATTGTATTTTAATTGTTGTTTTCTTTGTACACGGAATTTCTAGACGCTTGATATTTTCTGAGAACTCTTCACTTTTGTTCATATTAATTTTTTTTATATGTTTATAGGACATTTGTGTCTTAGTTTATATTTTTTATTTGTCTTAATTTTTATTTTACGACCTGGCACCCAAACAAATTGAAACAACTGAATTTTTGTCTTAAATTTAGATTTATAGTTTTACAAAAATTAATAAACATGATAATTCTTTCCTATCTTTATGATTTAGAATTTTTTTTTTTGTTTTTTCTCACTATTCCTACCAGTGTAAGGTTCCATGAACTTAGCGTTTGGGCCAGTAGTAGAGAAGTAAAAAAACTATCTGTAGTTATATTTCTTCCAGAACTTTTGTATAAACTGAGTATGTCTAAGACTACTTATTCACTTGCATTTCTTTGGCGCTCACCATCAGCTGGCTTATCCGTATAAATTTGAGATGGTACGAAATTCTCGAGTCACACACCCAAAAGATATTATTTCTGGCTTCAATGGCATGTACAGTGTCAATCGAGTACGTCCTCTACACCCAAACAATTGTTTATCAACGATAACACTCTCGCCTGGCTTGTAATTTTTAAATAAATTCTCAGTAAGCTTGGTTCAATATTGCCTAATGGCAACACATCTATCAAAGCGAATAAAGCGTAAAAATAATCTACATCTATCACGGGATATTGCTGCACGAAATAGTAGTAAGTAATTCGGTTTCCATACTTCCAACAGATACTCAGAGTTTGGTTTATGTATTCCGCAAAAAATTTATCCTTTTATTTGCTTTCGGGCAAAATTATGTCACATATCTTCTTGGATACGATATTTTTAAATACATCCATACATGGCAGGACTACACCGTTGGCGTAAAATATTTCTACCTCAACTCTGGGATTCTGAATATGGTTTAAGCGCCAACGCTTTTCACTCTTACCATGAAGTTTCATGCTTCGTGTCCAACACAATCGTAAGAATCCCTCTTACTCCGCATCAGGTGCTTCCAGTGCTACATCTCCAGTTACTGAATATCAGTATTTATTTATATTACGATAAACAAAAACACTTTTCGCATTTTAACATGCAGCTTTCGTATATATGAATAGTATAATAATACGAAACTGCATACATTCTTTGTGTGGTAACCGGGTACCTTGTCACCCTATTAAAGGTGTTTTTTGTCACACAAAAAAAGAGTTAAACGTAACAGTATTATCAGAAAAATAGCACAGTTTAAATAAAAATTAAAAAATTTTGCATATATCCGATAGGCATGTTCAGTAGTCGCTGTTTCAGTAACAAATAAAAGCAAAAGCAGTCATTGCATAACGTGTTTCTTTGGTTATAGTTTTGTATATAACACACATGCAGCTGTTTACATACGTAAATTGCGATTGAACGTAAGCAAATGTAACTGAACAAATGACGAAAAGTTTGTTAAGTACATTACGATCATATACATATAATTGTGTGTATTCGCACAGTCGTTGAAGTCAGCCTACGCATATTATAGTTGGGCCTTTAAGCTGAGACAGTAAAGAAAGCGTATAATCTTTTAAAAATTATATAACTGAGAGAGGTATACCATTTGAAAATCTTGTTGGATTCGGATCAAATACACCAAATGTTATGTTTGGCAAGTACATAACGTAAATAAAGTAAATAATTTTAACGTAATAATGTAAGCATTTAGCATATGTAAGAGCCTCTTAATCTATTTCAAATATTCTAAGTTATTTGAAAGATTTATTGCGAAATATTGGTGCTGAAGTATTATAACCGTAGTGACTTACGACAGAGCAAGCTTCAGAAATATGTGCCGTTTTAATCGATAACCTTTTAAAATTATTAATAAAAAGCCCTTATTTTATCAGAGTAGAGTTTCTTGGTTTTCTGAGCGAAAACTTGAACCAATTGTGTTTTCCAGGTCTCTACGGAATTTAAATTTACACCATTAAAAGAGAGCTGTAGAGATGGAAACAAATGATAATCTGGAGGGGCAAGGTCGGGGATATATGGTAGGTGCTGCTCTCGTTATTTTGGCATTTTCAAACTAATTAATTAAATTGGTAAAAACCGATAAAAATCGTTGCAAACAAACACAGAATGTCTATTGTTGTAGTTCCAAAAATTTTGGATAATTTTGTAGTCATGTCTGTGCACAATTGAATTTCGATTCTAGCAACACTGCAAGGAATACACAGATTTGCTTACCAAGAGTATAAAAGAGAAGGTGAGTGCGTATATGCGTACTACTGTACTTACCCATTAATTTCATCACTTCCTTGTGGCTTACAAACACGTTGAGGTAAATACTTGACAACAAAGCATACCAGACAACCATTAGGCCCCAATACGACAACCAAAATTTGGTCATTTGGTTTTAAATACGAAACTGTTTTCGATAAGCGTACTGGTATGAAGAGAGATTTTCTTTTTTTTTACAATAATTTATCAATTTCCTTATGTTTTCTGGCAGTATATGTGTGTTTGCCGTTGTAGTCGTCGTTCAATAAATAAACAAAAAGCGGGCAAGAGGATATTGTTACTGTTCTTGTTATTGATAAAGAGAATAATAAAGATGTTGAGTGCTGAGTAGCTCCTTTGTAGGTTCAATACTCCTCGTGTGTAGTTGGAAATTATTTTTTTGAGAAATTCATTAAATATTATATAAATTGACAATTTTGTTACTGTTGTTGTAGGTTACATTCAATCATGGTAAACATACATAGCGTTAGTTGATTTGCAAAGGGACAGCAGACTTCGTAACCGATCAAAGGCAGTATAAGCACAAGAAACAACAACCAAAATTCAAGAAAAAAAAGAAAACGTTCTGTGTGTATGTTATGGTATATTTGAGACAGTAGTATAGTACTAGTAGGCTTGCTTTGTAGTTCCAATGGCATATTTGTTTGTTTATTTATTTTCTCTCTTTTCATCTTCAACTCATTGCACTGGCTCTCTCTGTTTTGTGGCTTTACGTACGTTTCCTCTTGTTTAATAAATAAATCTAAAAATTTAAATTTTACATGAGTGTGTATGTGTGTCTCTATGTTGGTATGTATAGTTGTTGTTTTTGATTTTCTCTGCTTAAATCCTTTGCCACATCTAATTCAGACTAGTCAACAATTTAGAGTGACAGCATTTGTTTACTCCTACACTCCCCCTCATTCTTACTTCCTCTTTCTGCTTTTGTCAACAACCAACACTTTGGTTGGATGGTGTGGTAACAATCGTTTAATATGGTTGAGTTGTCTAGAGTATGTACATTTGCATCGACTGCTTGTGTATGTTTGTATGAGTTTTTGTATGCCTTTGATGGAAAGTGCGGGCGTAAGCATATGTTGTCTCGCCTGTCTCGTGGTTGTTGCTTTGATGACACAACAAGAACAACAACAAAAAATACTGTTGCTGTCGCTTGTGTTTAAATTTTTATTATTTTTTTTTTGCCGTTGTTTTTATGCAATTTTATTGGTCTTTTTTATTTTGCTGCTGCTTTTGCTGTCAATGTTGATGTTACTGCTGATGCTGCTGTTGATTTTTTGCTCGGATACCATTACCATATAGGATGTTCCAGTTTTATATTGTTGTCATTGTTGCTGTTGTTGCATATTGCCTGACTTGACTTTAATATTTCACCGTCCTTTCACTCAACTCAACTGTTCCCATAATTTTTTTTTCGGGATTTTCTAAACGATCTTGTGAGTATGTTTGTTTAACAGTTCACACTGGTTCCTATTGTCAAAGTTTTGGCGGCTGTTAGAGTGGGGTGTCCAAGTGACAATATGTAGAATCATGAATGCCTTAAAATACGTTCAGTTTTAAGGTGTTGAGTATTTTAGGATTCTATTGTAGCTATCAGCTTGTGAATGTCTAGAAGAGGGAAGAAGAAGAGTAAAACAACAAGAAAGCTGTATTTAAAAAAAAAGTATTAAAGAGAACACAAAGCGATTCCTATTTCAAGGACAGCTGCAACATTTTGAAAATAATTTTAAAGTGGATTTGAAGGAACATATTGAAGAGATGACATATTTTCATAAAAAGAGAGAAAAGAAAAAATATTGGAATATAAGAAATTGGTAGTTTAGTTTTCAGTTTCATAAGAAGTTTTTGAGTTATAAACACTTCTTTAGTATATGAAAGAGAGAGATAATGAATGAATTATGAATTATATATATTATGAATAATGAATTTTTTTTTTTATTTTTTTTGTTCTGACGAAGTTATCTATTCCCTGGACATAAGTTTTTCGTCACCTGGCTTATAAACGACCGACAACTGTAATAACTAAGATAATTCTGCTAAGTTAGTCCTACGATTAAGTACAACCCCTGTTTCGGTAGATCTAAGACCTATTATAAGGCTTTTACCATAAGTGCTAGTTGCCTCTGTTTGTTGTTGCAATTCAGAATTATAGTGTGTGGTTCCTACTCCTTGCTTAGAAGTTAAAAGAATTTTAAAACTTTACTGCCTCATTATTCGTCATTACCATTACAATTTATTTTTAATTTAAAAGCAACTCGTTACTCTATTCAGGTTTGCACCACATCTATTGCGTTTTGTTCTACAATTGATAGCCTCAATCACAAGGCAGAAATCGAAATTACTATGAATCAAGGAATTAAGCTTCTTGTTGTATTCCAGGATTATGAAGCCGCAATCTAAAGTGAATGCACCAATCTAAGGTGTGATTGCTAATTAAATAGATAACAAAGCCCTCAATAAATACGATTAGCTCAAGGTTATATGGGATTTAATATAAGAGTACAGTGCCCTTTTTGTGAATACTTGAATCCTTTGTTTTTTTCAGCTGGAACAGGAGATTTCTCCCAAACTGCCAAGATCGATAGTATGCTGTCATCTTCATTTCGGATGTCATTATTCATGAGGCATTTCCTCCTCAAAATAGATAATTGGGTTCAACAGTACTACCGAATGCCCGTGGCTACTTAATGGGCAATAGGGAAAACCACATGAAGGTGTAGGATGTGCCGTAATAGGAAATCTAAAACGGCCTTTTAGATACCAGTGCACTTAATAGCGGTCATGAATACAAAGGGTTTGCGAATATCCTTGAGCTTGTATAACAATACGCGGTATTGCGTACATTCCACAAAACTTTGAGGTTTTGGTACACATTGTTTCGAAGAAGTCCACTTTTGGTTGTTTTTTTTTCATGTGTGTTGTAATAAATCGGTAAAATGTAACGTAAAAAGTTAAGGAAATGGACTAGATACTTCAATGAAAGTGTCAACAAGTCCTAGTCATCTATTATACATGTTTGGTTATGTCCGATTACCACACAGTTAGTCATCAATTGCTGCATTAAGTCCTCTTCCTCACAGCAGTATCAGAACGCGATAGTGTTGGATATGCCCATTCTGTACAGGTGCTTATTATAGGCGTAGTGATCTGTGAGTGCCTCCGATAGAGTTTATAAGCTTTCCCTAACTTGTTTCAGAGTGATTTCGCTCTTTTAGCGTCCAAGCTGAGAAACTTTTTGGATTGGTCGAGGCCACTAGTGTAGTTAGAGTATTCCCTCTCTATAGATGTTGACCATTAACTTATCTTGACTTTCTTTCTTTATTTGAAAGTACAATCCTTCCGGTTATTAACGGAAAATAAAATCATTCAAATGGCTGCCTCGGCTGGCCATGTAGTAGCCTACATGATCGGTCCAATTTTTAAGCACATTATCGATTGTGTGCAGCTGAATTTCATGAATGGCTTTACGAATATTGTCCCTTAAAGCGTCAATTATCTCTGGCTTGTTGGCGTAACACTTATTTTTGGTGGCACCCCACAAATAATAGCCCAACGGTGTCAAATCGCAGCTCCGAGGTGACCAAACGACATCAGCTCTGCGGCTGATAATGCAATCTTCAAAAACAGGGTGTAGCTTCGAGTGTAGCTTCGGCTGTATGGCACGTAGCGCCGTCCTGTTGAAATCAAATGTGGCTAATATCCTCCTCTTCAATTTTTGTAAACAAAAATTCGTTCAACATGGCCCGATAACGAACGCCATTGACTGTAATGGCCACTCCTTGCTCCTTTTCGAAGAAAAATCGCTCAATTATGCCTCTGGACCAAAATCCGCACCAAACAGTGAGTCGGGTATATCGGCTTTTCAATGTATGCGTGCGGGTTTTCTGTGCCCCAAATGCGACAATATTGCTTGTTTACATACCCGCCAAGATCAGAATGAGCTTCATCTGAAAAGATGAATTTTTTTTTCGCAAAATCGGCATCTTCTGTAAGTCGATCGCAGGCCCACTTAGCGGGGCGTATACACAATCATATTCGTTCAGCGGAAGGATAAAACTAATTATCTGTCAAATCAGACATAAGCTAAGTGTTACTATAAACGAAATAAGCCCTAGTTTAAAAAAAACGTTAGATGGCGTACCCTTTATATGTCATACCGTTTTTGCCCATCATGTCTTGGCATCCAAACAAGAACTGATTCTTAGCAGCCAGATTGTTAAGACTATCAGCTAAATAATGTTTGTTTTAATGGTTTTTGTGTGCTTGCCAACCCGTTTATTAATTAATAGAGTTTGCCAAAATCTCAGGGGTTTCCATTTGCAAAAGGTTTGCAAGTTGCAGTTCATAGCTACACTTTCTCTGTGAAATACCCCAGAATCTGAAACTTGTTTGAAGAAGCTTGTGGCCATGGTATTACAATTATGTTTATCGTTTCGGTTTTGTTCAATTTAATTACGAACCTAACTCTCATTTCTCTTCCGGGTGAAGAGGGCAACTGTTGTATCTATAGTTTAAATGGAAGCAGGGTCAACCATAGTGGCGGAAGATATACATTGATGTTTAAAAAACATTAGATGTAACTTATCGATATTTCTTATATTAATCAACATCGGTAAAATATCGATGTATTTTATTTGAGCATCGAAATTTAAAACAGATAATAATAAACAAATTATATCCGACTATTAATCTTGTTGCAAGTTTATTTGAACCGACCTAAAAGCAGTATTGCCTGTGGTTGTTATCAATATCAATCACCAGTCAATCATAAAAAGATATTAATTAAACGATAAGTTAAGAGTAAATTAATTTTAGGTGACAATTTTTATTACCGGAATTCTGCTGTCGTACATATATAATTTCCGCAACATCCCAGCTGGAACGAGGACTTCTCTAAATCAATGAGCTGCAGTCGACTCTATTTTTAAACTCATTGGAAAGGACCTAAAGTTTAACGAAGGCTCCAAAGGGCAGATGCATAATTATATATATGTTCACTGATGAAAATCAAATGGTCTTGTCTAGGTTTGAACGCAGGACCTCTTTGTTAGCGTCTTACCTACTAAACTACAGCGTTGGTGTTTTAAATAACGCCTATTAATTCAATGGGTCTAAGAGAGTGTCTGTCATAAGCCGCTTGGCCACAACATTCGATAATAACATCATCTTCGAACGTTTGGCAAATATTTCTATGATAAAACATTCGAAAACGACTAGTGGCAGCAAATTTTTCCATCTCGATGGTTTGCCAGCGATATTAATAGCACTACCTTTAGCAATATCTACAAAAAATAACTTTGCTTTAATTTCATCTATTTTTGCTAATGGTCTCTTTTTTGCCGTTATTTTGCAATTTTTTTCTTCGTTTCTTAGTGCTAAAAACGAGAGAAATAGTTTATTGGTTTTTTTCAAGAAACAAAAACACGCTAAGCGTGTTCATTCCTGTGTCAGTGACGACTAATAGCAAGAGCATAAGAATACATGTGAATTGAGAAGGAACAAAAGTCTTGTGAAATGAATGGCAACGAAAATTCTTCGCCAATAGCGAACAATCGCTAATTGGAAATCTCAGTTCAAGCGAAAAGAGACATGACATGAATTGCAATTTATAGCTACAATTTCTCGGTGTAATACTCCAAATTCTAAAACCTTAGTTTTTGGAGTAACCTTTGCCAGTCGTATTCAGTTTTTTTTCCAATGGCGTACTTAACTGTGTGGCAGTATGCTTGTGTGGAACTCGAAATCGATCGCAGTTTAAATTAGAGCTGGGTCAAGTATAACTGCCTTTACTACTTCATAGCTGCTGCTAATAAAATTCTTATTATCTGGTTTTTCTTTTTGTACACACACTTTTATTTTGTTGTTGTTGTTGCTGTTTTTTTTTTTTTTTAAAGGCCATTACTGTAGATGATAAAATTCACCGCAAGCTTAGAGATTTAATTGAAAAACAGAAAATAAAATAAAAAAAAAGAAAATTCTGCAACAAATGTTAGAAAAAATAAATGACCCTCCTGTGTGTTTATGTAAGTGCATTAGTAAATGTGGCTTAAAGTAATTTGGCCAAAAACCTTTATGAGAATTTATTTCATAATTTATTTATTTTTTTGATTCTAATGAAAGAAATTTTATTCATACTGCAGGCACAACTTTTTCAATACAAATTGATGAAATTGTCGTTAACAGATAGAAAAAAAAGTGAACAAGCTAGAGAAGAGAGGAAGAGCAACAAAGTAGTTAATCATTTCAGAAAATCGTTTAAATACAACAAGGCGAATTCATTAAGGTGGAGTTGCCATTACAACAACCAATTTTTTAACAAGAACAACATACAATTTGTTGCTTTTTTGCGTGACTAATGAATGTCAAAATATATGACAGAAATGAAATGGTTTTGTATAATGACATTTCAGTTTGCTTTGGAGGAAAAATTAAAATTTTTACAAAAAAATTATGTTTTTGAAATACAAGCATTTAATTAATATATAAGTATAATAAAAGTGTTAACTTTTTTTCATAAAACTTGCCATGAGTCATTGGAAACCTAAGGTAAATTTATTAGAACCAAATTAAAACAATTTTGACTTGATGTTATTGTATTTGTTACAGCTTTGGAAAAATCACAGTGGAGTTATATCTGAAACAATTACCTAACACCAGCCGGAATTATTTAGACGTATCATCGCATATTCGATAAAATTCAGACTTGTAGCATACAGAAGCTGGTATTCTATTAATAGCTAACTTATGACCCAATACAAATAGTTCGTAGTTTTTTATTACGTTAGACGACGCTAAACATTATCGCCAGAGTATACACCGTCATGAGAGTGGTTAAACGCAGGCAGGGTTGAACAAAAACGATTGACCAGTGGGTAGCGAAAGAATATTAAAAGCAAAAGTGAAGAATTTATCAAAAAGTTTTTTTGGTACAATTTTATTAACTTCTAAGAGCTTTTTTAAACATAAATAAATACATAAGATATACACAAATTTGCACAACAGGTTAAATGATCGCGCCTAGTATACTTTGCGCCCAATACAATTTTTACCATAAGCATCTTCGATAAGAGACCACTGACAACGTAAGTGAGACTTAAATTTACACATCGTTGGCCTAGGCCCTCAGATGGATCCGATGAAACAGACATTGTAAGCAAAGGTTGAGTGGGTGTGATGGTACAAACATTGTACGTGAAATGTGGTTGACTCCAATATTAAGGATATTGCTAGTAAAAGTTGTATGGGTCTTAGCTGCCAAGTATGTATAAATTTCTTTATTTTATTCAATGTAAATTCTAAAAAAACTTACACAAATTTTTCCACAACTGCCAATTAAAAACTAAAATCAAATCTAACATAAAAACCAAGCAACAACAATTATAAACATAAACAAAACTTTTGACAATCATTAATCACCATTTCAATTAAAAAAAAAGCAGTCAGCCGAAATGACAACACCACCTTATTCAATTCGCCTTGAAATACAACTCTTTGTTATGAAATTTTCATTTGAAGAGAGTTTTTTTCTCTTAAATGAACGCTTGGGTATTAGAAATTAAATAGGCTTTTGATGAAAACAATTAAAATACTAAATAGTTTCATAATGAACTTTAAATTGAATTTTTAATATGTTTTGTGGATTGGCTAAGAGCAATCTGAGACTCATAATTACCATGCTTGGTAGCATTGTTTAAAAGGGTTTTATCCGCTACTCTTTTTGGAAATTTATGGCTTTCCACAAAGCATGCATTGCCTTGTTTCAGTTTCATTAATCACTTGATTTTAAGCCAAATTGATAATTAGTCTACTCTAGCTCGCATCCATGTGACTGTGTAATACTGAAGATCCTTGCTATGTGAAGGTGGTGAGCCCTACTTAGTATTTCCCTTTTTCCCCAGTGGGTGACGTTTTTTGCTGCTCATTAGTGTGATGTTTGCCATCGTCGACAGTGGCAAGCTGGAATGTCAGGGTAGATATTTTTGGATGTATTTATTTGGAGGATGGTTGAAATCTTTTAATTAAACACACGAAAATAAGATTCTGAAGATTCTAACCTAGGCCGCCTGTGTTGCATGGGTGCACTCTAACCGTTACATCACTTTAAAGTTTTTCTATATTACAAAAGAACGCATCAAATTTGTAATGTTGACGGCTCAACCTGGTGAACACTCAGCTTTCTTCAGGGTTTTTTTTTAATGCAATTACGGATTTAATTTTTTCTAAGATGTTGTTTAATAAGCCACTTACAATATGTTTTAGGTCCAGGAAAGTTTGTCGATATGTCGGTTCTGTTATTTGCGATCGTGCTGGCAAAGTATTGAGCACTGGTACCGAGTTCCGAGTATATTTATTTATTTTCGGTACTCAATACTTAAAAGTAAGGGCTCATATACTTACGTCATTTCTAACCTTAAGTGCAAAGGCTTTAGAGTATTTTTGATCAAAAATTTTTCATCTTTGAATATACTGAACAATTTTTATGAGATTTAACATGCAGAATAATTAATAGGCCATAGGTACGTCTTGCCTTTACAATATTTCTTACTATTTTTAATACACCATTTTTGGTAAATAAAGGGTCCGCTATCTAACATTTGTCTCTTTTTCAACTCGTGCTTATTTCGTGAATGGTAACACTTAGCTCATGTCTGATTTGACAGATAATTAGTTTTATCCTTCCGCTGAACGAATATGGTTGTGTATACGCTTGAACAACGCTGGGAAATATTGCGACATTACTTTGAAAATCATGGTAATGTTGCAGATGAAGCTCATTTTGATCTTGGCGGGTATGTAAACAAGCCAAATTGTCGCATTTGGGGCACAGAAAACCCGCACGCATACATTGAAAAGCCAATACACCTGAGACGGGTCAATGTTTGGTGCGGATTTTGGTCCAGAAGCATAATTGGGCCATTTTTCTTCGAAAATGAGCAAGGAGTGGCCGTTACAGTCAATGGCGATCGTTATCGGGCCATGCTGAACGAATCTTTGTTCACAAAAATTGAAAAAGAGGATATTAGCAAAATTTGGTTTCAACAAGACGGCGCTACGTGCCACACAGCCGAAGCTACACTCGATGTTTTGCGCCTGTTTTTGAAGGTCGCATTATCAGCCGCAGAGCTGATGTCGTTTGGCCACCTCGAAGCTGCGATTTGACACCGTTTGACTATTATTTGTGGGGTGCCGTCAAAGATAAGTGTTGCGCCAACAAGCCAGAGACAATTGAGGCTTTCAAGGACAATATTCGTGAAGCCATTGGTGAAATATAGCTGCACACAATCGATGCTTAATAATTGGACCGATCGTGTAGGTTATTGCATGGCCAGCCGAGGCAGCCATTTGAATGGAATTATTTTCCTTTATTAACCGGAAGGATAGTACTTTCAAATAAAAAGAGAAATTTGAGAAAATATTCAGTAGTTTTTTTTATAGCATTTTCAAAAAAAAAAAAAATTATTTGGCGGACCCTTTACTTCTTTTCTGTTAAATTTTATTAAGTGAATTTTAATCTCCAAAAATATTAAAAGCTAACATACTTTTAATTGAAATTTCATAATTAAAATAAAGCAGAACAAATATCTAAACTTAAGAATTAAAATCTTTGAGATATTTATGGCCAATAAATTCCAATTTAAAATTACCTATACTTTGCTAATTTACTCTCTTGTCATATAAAAATAAAAAAAAAACTTTTAACTTTTCATTTTAAACTTAAGTTTCAAAAAAGAAAAGATAATCGTTTTATATTTTCAAATAAATTTTGTCACACACATATATGTGAGTGAATTTAATGAAAATAAGTTCTTTGGGATTTTTCTCTATTAAACGCTTAACTTTTACAAAACCAATAAAATAAAAAGAACAAAAAATAGAAGAAAAACTTTTAAAAGGTATATACAAAGTCTGACATTAATAAATTTATTCCAAAGATTATTGTGACATTTTATGGCCAACAATATAAAGAAAATACCAAAAATTGCAACAACAACAAAATAAATACATAACCTACCATATAGACCAGTAGTCTTATGAATGAATGAAATTCTAGAGACTAATAAGCATATGAATTTATGAAGTTTATAAATTTGTGCAACTTGAGAAAAAAAAGAGAAAAAAAATCTGTGACTACGTACATGTGAAAATACAAGAGAAGAGCAGCTTTATGCCTGAATCTGTATAAATGTGTTAGTCTTGCTGAGAGCACAATAGAAAAAAAGACAGAAATAAAAAGTAGGTCTATAAGGCAAACCTTCTGGCTGAAATGTTTGCAGGTAATTCGAACTTGCCGGAGAGCGTTCAACCACTGCCCGAACTTGAAAGAGTATCAGTGACTATGCCTGGTATATTCTTTCGAGCCCGTGCATTAAAAAAGTTCTTGTAAATCTCGACGTTAATAAATCTTCTGGGCCGGATGTCATTTCAGCGCTGGTCCTAAAGCAGTGCTCTTTTACGCTTTCGCGTCCATTGGCTAGTCTTTTCAGTGCGTCTTATCGTGCGAGTATTTTTCCATGTTGCTGGAAGATTGCCAATATAACGCCAAACCCTTAAAAGGGTGAGGCTTTCAGGGTTACTGAAAACTGCCGCCCAATAGCAGTTTGTTATGAAGAGTATGATTAATCATCACCTTGTGAAATATTTAGAGTCCAACAATTTGTTGAGCGATCGCCAATATGGTTTTCGTAGAGGTCGCTCTACTTTATATATTTGGTGACAGTAAGGTTGTGACCCTAGATATTTCCAAGGCGTTTTACAGAGTCTGGCACGAGGTTCTCATATCCAAACTTATTGTCTTTGGTGTCGGTAGTCTCTTCTCTCGATTCATATCGAGCTTCTCAGAAATCGCATTATAAGAGTGGTTATAGATGGGATTTCATCCGACGAGTTCAGGATAAATTCTGTTCCTTCTCCAACTCTCTTTCTAATATTTTTTAACGACTTTATTTTTGTCACTTCTAATCCTATCTACTCTTTTGCAGATGACAGCAACATTTGTCATTCATATTCTTTTGATCGTACGCCGAGCCTTTTGGAGATTGGGGCGAAAAGGCGGAATATGAACGAAACACTTACAAACGACCTGTCGAAAACCTCTGAGTAGGGTCCCGCGCAGAGAGTGCATTGTAATGCGCGCAAGACCCAATGTTGTTTTCTGACATACAGATATGGTGGTGTGTTATCATCTGTATCTATGGGTAGTGTAGATATTGAGCAATAAGAAGCTCTTCACTGTGATGTTCGTTGGAACGAGCACATATTTCGAGTGCCGAAAGAAACATTCAAGTGTCTCGGCTTTTTAAGACGGTGTAAGAATTACTTCACTCTACCTGATCTCCTAAATATTTGTAAGACCTATATCCGACCCAAATTGGAATACAACTCTCATGTATGGGCCGGTGCTTTAAAGTCTATTTTGAAGCTTCTAGATGGCGTACAGGAGAGTGCGAAGGTTCTTATTAGTGACGGTAGGGTAGCCAATTCTATCGATTCATTAGAGCATCGTCGCAATGTGGTGTATGTTTCATTGTTGTATCGGTACTATAACGGAATGTATTCTGACGAAGTTAAGGAACTATTTCCTAAAAATCATATATTTTTACGTAGTACTTGTATTCCTCGTAGATCGCATCCCTTTGTAGTTGATTGTCCAGTGAATCGCACAACGCATTATAGGGAGAATTCATTCTTTGGTCGCACTCTTTGGAATTGGATTGTGGAAAAGTTTTCCTGCGAATGTCTTTCCTGCCACTTACGACATGAGCTAATTTAAATCGAACGTCCGCAGACACTGCTCAATCTATCGTCCTTTCCACAACATATTTTCCTAGTACCAGCACAATGCACTGCATAAGCAGGATTTATACCCTGAGTGCTGATCTCATTGAAAAAAAGGTAGATGTGGGTGTAACTGTGTGTAAGTAGAAAATATTACAATGCGGCTTTATTTCAACTTAAAACATTACTTAAAAGCTATAATACACTTAAAGAGAGAGGGAGGTAAAGAGTGAATCAAACAACTACAAGGGCAACAACAGTAACAACGACAACATATTGAGAGAAAAGTTTAAAATCAAATTTTCTACTTTTTTATGCAAAAAGTATTCACACTCAACACAAGCACATACATATACACAGTGTTGCCAAATTTTTATGATAAAAATGCGCAGACTTGCTACTCAGAAGGCAATTTCAAAACTTGCCTTTTAGATGAAACATAAAAAAAATAACTGTTAGAGCTGGTATTGAAAAAATTGTGTTCTTTCTTCACTGCTGTTTAACGTTGGAAGATCTGGATAACGCAGAAGACACCAATCATCTGGCTCACTGACATTGTAAGTAAAACTGTATTCTATACAGGCAGACGCATACAGAGCGGTCTTACAGATAAACATCTCCAAAATCAAAATTATGCAAATCAACACTTATAACACAACGTTCTTTCGAATTGGAAACAGAAATTTGGGAGATATCTCGTCGTTTTGCTAACTCGGCAAAAGCCTCACTACGTTGGTCGATTCCAGTGTGGATATTTGGAACAGAAGGTATGCTTTAAGGCGTTCTCCACATATCCCTCCAAGAATAAAAATTAGTCTCTCCAACTCGTGTGTGAAGTAAATTTTGTAAAGTTTGAGTTATGGAATGTGGCTATGATTGATGTCAATTCCATTTAGGCATTTTTAAGTCGTTGTCTACGACGCATTTTAAAAATAAGCTCCTCCAATGAAGGAAATTGTGAGAAGGAAATGGATTGGACACACTCTGGGGAAACCAAACTGCGGCTTAGCTAAACTGGTCATTGAATGGAACACGGAGGGAAGCAGAAGAAGACAGATTTAAAAGCAAGCTGCTTCCCATAGAGTAACTTAGAGTCAGATTAGATTATTGGTTTTAAAGTGTCCGCCATCTAACGTTTTTTTTCAACTGGTGCTTATATGGTGAATGGTAAGACTTAGCTCATATCTGATTTGACGGATAATTAGTTTTATCCTTCCGCTGAACGAATATGGTTGTTGAACAACGCTGGAAAATATTGCGACATTATTTTGAAAATCATGGTAATGTTACAGAATGAAAAAAAGAAAAATTCATCTTTTCAGATGAAGCTCATTTTGATCTTGGCGGGTATGTAAACAAGCAAAACTGTCGCATTTGTGGCACAGAAAAACCGCACGCATACATTAAAAAGCCGATACACCCAAGACGAGTCACTGTTTGGTGCGGGTTTTGGTCAAGAGGCATAATTGGCCATTTTTCTTCGAAAATGAGGAAGGAGTGGCCGTTACCGTCAATGTCGATCGTTATCGGGCCATGTTAAACGAATTTTTGTTCACAAAAATTGAAGAGGAGAATATTAGCAACATTTGGTTTCAACAGGACGGCGCTACGTGCTACACACTCGATGTTTTGCGTCCTGTTTTTGAAGATCGCATTATCAGCCGCAGAGCTGATGTCGTTTGGCCACCTCGGAGCTGCGATTTGACACCGCTTGACTATTATTTGTGGGGTGCCGTCAAAGATAAGTGTTACGCCAACAAGCCTGAGACAATTGACTCTTTAAAAGACAATATTCGTGAAGCCATTGGTGAAATACAGCTGCACACAATCGATAATGTGCTTAAAAATTGGACCGATCGTTAGGCTACTGCATGGCCAGCCGAGGCAGCCATTTGAATGAAATTATTTTCCATTATTAACCGGAAGGATTGTACTTTCAAATAGAAAAATAATTTGAGAAAATATTCAGTAGTTTTTTTATAGCATTTTCAAAAAGAAAAAAAAATTATTTGGCATACCCTTTAGAAAGGCTTAGATGCAAAGAATTTGTTATGGCCATATAATAGCCTTGGGATCTTTAAAGAATCCAATAATAAGAACTTACAAGTTTAGTACTGTAATTAAATAATTAAAATTTTCAATAATAAGAACTCCAATAATAAGAACTTACAAGTTTAGTACTGTAATTAAATAATTAAAATTTTCAATGTTGAAAATTAAAATTTTCAATGTTTGAAATGTTGCAATTTTTTTTTGTTATTTCATTCATATGGCTTCCAGGGCTGGCCACACAGTACCCCCTTCGATCTGAAAAATTTTGGGAAATTTCCTCGGCAATGGCATCACGAATATAGGCCTTCAAATGCTCAATTGTCTCTAGTTTGTCGGCATAACACTTGCCTTTAACGGCACCCCACAAAAAATAGTCGAATGGAGTCAAATCGCAGTTTTTTGTAGGCCAACTGACATCACCATTTCGGTTAATTAAACGGCCATCAAACATTTGACGCAATAAATTGATCGTGGCACGAGCTGTGTGGCAAGTTGCCACATCCTGTTGTTACCAAACATCATTCACATCAGTACCATGAAGAGCATTCACAAAATTGACCGTACTGGTTACGCCGTCCTCATTTTCAAAGATATGGGGCAATGATGCCTCTGCTCCGTAAGCCGCACCAAACAGTCACTCGTCATGGGTGCATTGGCTTCTCTAAGACCACATTTGGGGTTTCTGAGTTCCACATATGGCAATTTTGCTTATTAACGTACCCTTCAAGATGAAAATTAGCTTTATTTGTCTTTGTTTTGAAAACAAATTTCCAATATATCCCAACGTTGCTCAAGCGTAAATCGATTTATTTCGTTCAGTAGAGATAATATACTGATTTTTGTGGCAAAATAGAATAACATAACGATTACAAGATTCCAAATAACCACTGGTTCATATTTAAACTGCTAGACTGCCCACCCTTTACTTTCTTTACCCCTTGACTCCTACTCTATTTTTTGAAATTTCGCAACTCTAAGAATTATGAAACTAGAAACTTAAAGGTTATGAAAAATAACTTAAAGAATTTTGGTTGTTTGTCTTTAATGCGCTACCAATGGCATTTAACGCATAAACGATTTATGATGTGAATTGAATGCTAATGATTTTGATTCTGAGATGAATGAAAAAAAGTGTTTTGTTTTGAAAGAGAAAGAGGGCTCGTTTTGCGACTGACCTTTGAAATCTTTGAACAGAAATATTAGGTACGTAAGAACTAAGAATATTATTATCTTGGAGGTCATTTAAAGCAATTTTCGTTAATGTCATTGATTTTCTCTATCTTAAGCTACAAAAAAGGCATAAAACATTACTATATTTAAACACAGCTCCGCCTTTTCTCTTCTGACGCGTTTTCCATGTTGCAGTACGGCTGTAAATTCTTTAACACCTTGGCTTACAATATTCAATCGCTAAAAGTTTTCATCAACCGTTTCTTTATGGAAGATTCTGACCGAATGTTGTCTAGAACATAGAGTTTTGTTGGTAAGAGCAGGAAAAACACCAATTCGATTTGAAATCGTTAAGAGAAATTAGGATTGAATTTTCTAGGCCCTGTTAAAAACTTGTCCAAATTTATATTATGAAAATAAATTAAAAAAATATATATTGGCACGTATTGCCAACATCATCATAATATTACCGAATTTTTGATATTGTTGTTGCCGCATGATTGCTGTACCAATAATTGGTGCATTATAACAATCGTGTGATCCCAGCGAATGTGGCGTATGGGACAAGTGAATGAAATCGTCCGAGCAGTAGAAGCAGTGACAGAGCCGCTAGCACCTGGAGGAGACAAATTGAGTTCGAAGCAAGCTTAATGGGAAAGGTCTAGTCCGAAGTGAAGCAATGGAAGAATTTTTCTGCAGCCCTACCTTACACCCTGTCTTCTTTGCCTTATTTCAGTTCTTAATCTTTTTTCGCTTTTCAAGTTAAGCAGATGATTGGTCTGCTGTAGCAGGTACAGGATGGATGATGGCATTGCCATCTGTCGTTTGCCTAAAGCAATGTGTAGTTGTAGGGAATCTAGCTGCCTATCATAGATTGCTAGCTTTTTCCCAAGAGGTGGAGTTGTCTGGCCTTTCTCTCTCTAGTTAATGATAACCTTTTTCCTTATAGAGAAGAGGTTAGTAGGCTTATTAGATGAATCATCTGGAGCGTATTGAAATTTGATTAACGTATTGCTTAAGACAGACAGGATTCGTACCTGGGCTCTTAAGTTCAAATCATTATAAAGGGTACCATTAACATTTTCAGTGTTGCTTTCATTGTTTTCATATCATTTCTACACAGGGTATTTCTCCTTTTGACAAGACTCTTACTTCTAAAATACCTTACCGAAGCCTTATTCGGCTGTTGCTACCCATTTTGCTTAGGTTTTCAAAACTATGTTGGCATTAACATTGCTGCACCACTGGCATTATGATTTGGCCTCAAAATACAGACTCTATGTCTACTTCTTGAAGAGCATTATGAAATTAGAAGCATCGGAGTACCTTTGTGAACATAATTGAGTATTTGAACAGACTTTAGAAGTACTTTTTGTAATGAGTTGAAATCATACATTAAGCGTCGCTACAGTCTTGACGAAAATGACTATATAGCTGTTAAGGGTCATGGCTTCAAAGCGCCAATTTGTTTCTGGGTCCATCAACAGACACAGAGTATTGCCAACCCTTAACTCAGTTTCTAAACGTCGGTAGAGATTTTCTCCTTTGGAATTAAATAAACGTCAGCTAAAAAAAGCCATGCTCAGCATTTGTTGTCAATTTCTTTGCCAAATTTGTATGGTTCTTGATCAAGATTCTGCCTTCAAAATACACTTCATATATAACGGAGAGGCTGCGTTTACCTGCAAATCATTTCTGTCGAGGTTGTGGATCGAGGCCAGTGTTTTCTCACAACGAGGCTACCACTCCCTCCTATTGCACCCTAACTTGTCTTCCGATAGGGATTTCAGAACTTGGACAGTTTATATAAGTTTATATATATATTGTTGAAACTACATCTATAGAATTGACTTGGCTTTCATGTATACAGTTTTTTGCGTTCAACAATACATACGCGCAGATGATAAAACTTTTTTTTTATTAAAATTGAAGTCTTGTTCGATTTCGCATAGTACACAAGAACTCGGCCTTTCAAACACTACAACTTGGCAAATTTTTTGTCGTTAATTGGGCTTGTACCCGTACAAAATTTAATTGACCCAGGAGCTGAATCAAAGATAACGAAGTGTATTCGCTAAGTTGAAAACTGATCCTGATTCTGACCAAAAACTTTTATTTCGTGAAGAAAGATAAAAGTTCAACAAAATTGTCGAATTTGGGACGATATAAATAAATCCATTTGAGATCCAAGTCGTCCAGTGCATTTCGAAAAAACTATTTTGGCTTAGCAGCGTCAATGGTCCATATTACATTGAGAACGATGTCGGCAGGGATACTACAGTCAAGAGTAAGCGCTGGTCGACCAACCAACCAACTTCCTTTGACCTGAATTGAATAATATGGACGCCAACAGCATGTGATTTTAATAAGACGGCGCTACGTGCATCGTTGAATATTCTGCACGAGCACTTTGAGGACATGTTTCGAGTGAAGGTGATATGTTTTGGTCACCGAGATCGTGCCATATAAATAAGAAGCGCTTATTTAAAGGTACACCACTTAACTCACAGATGATTGGTGTTGTATAAGATACTTCATAGATTCCACAAAATACTTTAAAGTTTAAAATTTTTCTCAACATCATTGCGTACTTCACAGTATCTTTACTTTTATATAAAATTTGATTAAAATTAAAAAAAAAAATATAAAAGTCATGATTTCTTTTCCCATAAAAACTCTCTTTTGATTGCTCAGATAAAAAGTTGTTCTTTTTTAATTAATTTTAATTGGTCTTTGGATTTTTGTTAAAATGCTGGCTATACCTACCCTGTGAATAAAAATGATTTTCAGAAAAACTTTTCCCATAAAATCATTAAACGACAGTTAAAGTTAAACATAATGTAAGATTGCCATGTAGGGTGTATATTGAGGTAATAAAGAAATTCTCTAGAGGATATTTGTTGAGGTTGATTTGTTTATAAATTCTTTTTTGACGACACACACATGCACACATAACTACACATACCAATTCAGGTTGAGAAATGAAGTTGAAATGGGAAAATATTCACAAGAAGTAACAAAAAAAAGATTTAAATTTAATGCCGAATATACTTTTTGAAGGTTTTGGTTTCTATAATGATATAAAGGGTCCGCCGTCTGACTTTTTTTTTCAACTAGTGCTTATTTCGTGAATGGTAACACTTAGCTCCTGTCTGATTTGAAAGATAATTAGTTTTATCCTTCCGCTGAACGAATATGGTTGTGTATACACTTGAACAACGCTGAGACAGAAGATGCCGATTTTGCCAAAAAAATCATCTTTTCAGATGAAGCTCATTTTGATCTTGGCGGGTGTGTAAACAAGCAAAATCGTCGCATTTGGGGCACAGGAAGCCTGCATGCATACATTGAAAAGCCGATACACCCAAGACGAGTAACTGTTTGGTTCGGATTTTGGTCCAGAGACATAATTGGGCCATTTTTCTTCGAAAATGAGCAAAGGGTGGTCGTTGAAGTCGATCGTTATTGGGCCATGTTGAATGAATTTTTGTTCACAAAAATTGAAGAGGAGGATATTAGCAACATTTGGTTTCAACCGGACGGCGCTACGTGCCACACAGCCGAAGCTACACTCGATGTTTTATGCCTTGTTTTTGAAGATCGCATTATCAGCCGCAGAGCTGATGTCGTTTGGCCACTTCGGAGCTGCGATTTGACACCGTTGGACTATTATTTGTGGGGTGCCGTCAACAATAAGTGTTACGCCAACAAGCCAGAGACAATTGACGCTTTAAAGGAAAATATTCGTGAAGCTATTGGTGAAATACAGCTGCACACAATCGATAATGTGCTTAAAAATTGGACCGATCGTGTAGGCTACTGCATGGCCAGCCGCTGCAGCCATTTGAATGAAATTATTTTCCATTATTAACCAGAAGGATTGTACTTTCAAATAAAAAAGAAATTTGAGAAAATATTCAGTAGTTCTTTTTTTATAACATTTTCAAAAAAAAAAAAAAGTTATTTGACGGACCCTTTGTATACATAATGAAGGGAAAAATAATAACGAAGGGAAAAATTTCATTCATATATTTTTGATTTTTTTTTTTCTTAATATTTGCTGGTTAAATAAGTTAAAAAAAAGAAAAGAGAAACATAGGTGCACTTTTAAATAAATTCGCTTTAAAATTGTTGGCAATAATAGTTTTCATGATGCCCCGGTTTACTTGTTTCGTTCAGAGAATAGCCAAAATACTTTTGAGAACATCAGTAATTGAGTTCTAATGGTTTCAACAACAATTGTTAGTCTTGTTAGTCTTGACATTGAACTTGACAATATGACAATGGCAGTACCGGTTTTTCGAGTACCAAGCTCAAGAATAGCGTAATGATCACAGTAGTTACGTCAGCTCAAAAAAATAGCATCACTAATCAAACTGAAATGTTATTATACAAATAGGTCCTGCTCAAGGCATCGGTAAATTTATTTCATTTCGTCACAGAATAAAGTAAAACAATAATTATTGAAAATTCATAATTATCGATTTTGTCTTTACAACGTCAATGGAATACCAGAAATCAATTAAATGATAAAAATTATTAAATTTCAAGCATATGTGACGACAGGAGTCGTTATTTGCCTAAACTGATCGATAATAATTCAAGGTTAATAGTTGAAAGTAACGGGTAGATCTAGTAGGAATATTAAAAATAATACGACTTCATAGAAACTCCGATGATCAGGATTGGACATGAACATGAACAAGTGTTGTTATTAAATATATTTTCATGCCCCAAGCCCAGCTGTTAGATTTGTGGTGATTTTGATCAATTTTGTTTTTATTTTTGCTTTTATTATACGGTCACCAACTCAACTTAAAACTTCAAATTAAAACGTTAACTAATAAATTTTTAGTGATCTCTGACGTAAATCTTAGGTAGAAGGGCCATTTCGATTAATTTTTTATGAATTAAAAGGGTCCTTCCAAATCTCAACGTTAACAGTCGTCTGGGTCGGATGGTATACCAGCAGTGGTCCTGAAGCAGTGCTTTTCGACGCTTGCGCGTCCATTAGCTCACCTTTTCAGTGCGTCATATAGAGCCGGTATTTTTCCATCTTGCTGGAAGGTTGCTAATGTAACGCCAATCCCCGAAAAGGCCGAGGCTAGTAACCCTGAGAACTACCATCCAATAGCAGTTTGTTCCGCACTCTCCAAGGTTACGGAAAGTATGATTAATCACCATCTTGTGGGATATCTGGAGTCCAACGATTTACTTAGCGATCGTCATTACGGTTGCCGAAAGGGCCGTTCTACTGGCGACCTGCTGGCGTCGCTCTCGGAGAAGTAGAACAAGTCCATTCATGGTTTTGGCGAGAGTAAGGTTGTGGCTCTGGATATCCCAAACGCGTTTGATAGAGCTTAGCACGCGTTTGATAGAGCTTAACGTCTTTCTTCTTCTCAATTCTAATCCTATCTACTCTCTTGCGGATGACAGCAACATTTGTCACTAATATTCTTTTGATCGAAGACCGAGCCTTTTGGAGGTTGTGGCAAGAAGGATGAATATGAACGACACACTCACAAGTGACCTGGTGAACGTCTCCGAGTAGAGTCGTGCGAACAGGGTCGATTTTAATGCACGCAAGACTCAATGTTGTTTTTTAACACACAGATGTGTTGTGTTGAGGAATCAGATGCTCTTGATGTTCTGGGCATGAGAATTCACTGTGACGTTCGTTGGAATGATCATATATTGATTTCTTACTGGAAGTTTGTCGTAATTGAACTTCCTAAAAAGGCACGACATGGCGTAGATCATTAACTGCGAAATTTTAAAATTTTGGCAAAAGTTGGAGAGAAATAAAGGCAACTTTGTAGAACAGAGAGAGATAGAGAAAGTTTGTGGTGGCACTTTGCTTCAACTAGAAGTCTAATTTAGGAAACACATATAAGGCAAGCAGAAATACGAAAAACTTCACTTTATTTCAATGATACCTTTGCTAGCTACACCATTACATCCTTTACTCCTGCAAGAGCATGAAAGGCATCGGTTTCTGCATAATGTTTATTCTCTTTCTACTGCAATCTTTATTTAAATAGTACTAACACGACTTGGTGCTGTCACGTTATTGGCACGTGCTGACTGGTTTTCTGATATGCCGACGACCTTGTCGCTGAGGTCGAATTTACAACCAGTTTCGCAATGTCATTTGAAAGTTTGCTAAGCAAATTTCCATTCCAAAGTCATTTCAGTTACTGTTTTCTTGCATATTATTGTGGGCTAGAATATTTGTAGAATATTGCGTAAATCTTTGTTGAAAAAGATCTGTATGGATTGAATATCCCGTATTGCCGCATTCCACGTTTAACACCTATACAGTAGAGTGGATTTGTTGTTGGAGTTAAATAGACTTATTTTCGCCAGCTTCGACATTTACGTATGTCGAATTCCGAACGTGTTTAAGGTGGCCTTTTAACCCTACATATTTATCAATTATACTGTTCAAGTATCGGAGTGCATTAATGTAATCGAATTGCTGATTTTTCGCTCAATGATAGAAGTAATACTCATTGTCTTGGTTTAAGGGATACTTATCCTATGTCACAACGTATGTCGTTTTACTGAACAACTGAACGATGTCAAATTTGGTTGTATATCGGAAGGCGAATATCTTCAAAAAAGTCGCGATTTACTACTCTATTCTTCAGACCCATACTTATAGAGATAACGGCTTATTCAAAATTTTCATTACCCCCCAATTAAGAGATAATAATAACAACTAGACCACATGCATAGTTAAAGCATGGCTACCGAAGTAATATATGTTTTCGTTAATTTCCTTTGTAAGGCCGATTTAGCATGTACGTTGTGATTTTTGTCTTTGGCTACCAAAAATAGATATCCACCGCATAGGAATGATGTTTGTGTTCTAAATAAGGACAAGGATGGGTAAGGACTCCTAACCCATCTTTGCGTTAGAGGTATAGCCTTATTAGTTTATTATTTTTTCCATGAGAACTTATTTACATAAATAAAAAAAGAATATTTTTCCAAAGACTGGAGTTATTCGGTGAACAAACGTTTATTTCTTTACGCATTATTCTGACTAAAGAACTAATAGATTGCTAATGATGGTTGAAGGAGTTTAAAATTTTTTGTATAACTCTTTTCTTATATGAACTCGATAAGTTGTATAATCAAAATTTAACATCCATTTGATATCTACTCTATGATTATCAAAACACTAAATGATGGCAAAAGAAATAAAAAAAAAATTAAAGCCAATCATTAATTTAAGGCTTTCCCGCAAAAGTTAAAAAAAATATTTTAAAAATAATATTTTTACAAACAAAACCATAATAAACAGAACAAATAAAAAACAAGTTTTTATTTTTTATTTTTTATATTTTTATTTTTATTTTTATTTTTATTTTTATTTTTATTTTTGGTGGCTGTTCAAAATTGAATGATTTACTACAGATTGCAGACTACCGTTTCCCTTTTGCCGAGAAAATCAAAAATCATATCGAACACAAAACAAAATATTTTATAGAAAACAACAGATTTATTAATAATAAAAAAGATACATTTTCCTTCAGCAATCTAAACATATAGAAAGGAAATATGTGCTTAGATTATACACATAGAAAACCTTACGCAGTACTTTAAAGGAGTGAAATATTATTCGAAGATTATATATTAAAGATCGAAGGCTAAATTATCTTCTTTATGCACATAAGTAAGTTTTAAAAAAAATTTTTTTGCCAAAAAACTAAAAATCCCTTCATTTAGTCCATCCATACATTCCTCAGAAAAACCACTCGCACTCAAAAAGCAAAGGCAAGTATGTCTTAAGTTTAACGTGAGTGTAGCCGCGCTTGCATAACACTCGGTGCCCAAAGTACTTGTGAATAAAATGCATCCACCAATGCCCCCATATATGTTGAAAACCAGAAGTGAGTACTAAATTCGAAGGGATGTTATTTCGTAAAGTGTCGGAGCCTATATAAGCTACTGCCAGTCTATGGGTAACCGCAAGTGGTTAAGAACGTAATTCCACTCCAAGCTAGCGCCCTATGCGCGATTTGAGTATTAATCACAGACTCACATTGTTCTCCCAAGGGCGACTCTCCAAAGTCAGACAGGACCTAGGTCTCTGCAGCTCTCGACTTTGTGGTACCAGAATCAAGTCTCCGGTACGTCTTCGTTACATTAATGCTACTACCAATATAAGTCCCAAATGACTCCGGCCTGGTGGCCAATTCAAAACCACAAGTTTAACGAGCTTATCGCCAGGCTGGCATGCCCTACGGTCGAAAGAAAAGACAGTATTCCTTCAGTGCAGGTGAGTGGCTCTGTATACAAAAGATTGTTTCCTTCTCTATTATGTTATGGCAACAACGACGTTAAGAGTTGAACAGTAGAAGTATCGTAGCTTTGGTTTAATCGCAACGTGCTGTGAGAGTTGCCACAAGTTTATGTGATCGCAGCGTGCAATCGCAACACAAATTGCGTGATTTAGAATCACGTTTCTAATTCCTTTGTTAATGAAAAGCATCTGAGAGTCATTTTGAGACATTATGACTCGAAAATGGCTGAGTATATAGCGACTCGTATATAGCGACTTGTTCGTTGTTCGCTAAGCATATGCTGTCCATAAGTTGCCTTTATCAACAATAGTGCTACCCACAGAGTGGAATTCTATACATAAATATAAAGAAAGGAATTGGTGCCTGTAGGACATACACAAAAGCCGAGAATCAATCCTGACCTTTATCCAAAGCAGAACATGATCTGTGTTCGGTGCAATTGAAAGGGTATAATGCACTATGAAAATAACAAAATAAATGCCCGGTTAAGGAGGAGTTCTACATAGCCCAGCTACAGCACGGAAACTGGCTACTTAACTGAAAAGACAAGACCAAGCCGTATTGCTTTACGATAACGCTCTAACATACGGACATTTGACATCATGGTTCCGTTTTTCTTTAAGCCAAGCTACTATTCAACACCAAAACATAAACATTACTCCCGTAATTGTTGGAAAGAGCACCTTTTGAATGAAATTTTAAAAAAATAAACGTTATAGTCAAGACTGCAGTTTTAATTCTGTTTCAAATGTTTTATTAAAAAATAATAAAAAAAAACGTTATAATTGAATCACCCGTTATATAATGAAACTTTAAGAAATAATTTCTTAAATTTCTGTTTAAAAACTCAATGAAGCAACAATCAGCCAATAAATGAATTAAAAATATTATTCGTTTCCTTGAGGGAAAAAGTTCGGCAATTGGTTTTAAGGATGAGCTCCTTTTCATAGACATACAACTTAATCCGTATGTTTTTGTATATATGTATGTTAAACACACACACATATTGACATAAAAAATAAATAAATAGAAGTAATTTATAGCATTTTAGTTAAATAAAGAAGAATATCGTCATCATCAGTAGCAACCACTCCCTTAACCATTTCTCACATTTTTCATAATTTTTCCTTTAAACAGAGGGAGCGAATTTCTAGAAATAAACAGCCATCAATGCTTTTAAAGACAAAAAAAAAACGGGAAAAAATCCAGTCAAAGACATATGTTTTTTCCTTTTTTGTATTCTCCCAACATTTTTCATTCATTCATTCACTCATTCATTGCTCGCATAAAAAACAAGTTTTTTTTTTATCTATATTAGCAACGTCATCATAATCATTATGAAAATGATGAAGCGAGTAGAGTCTAGTCGAATTGAGTCGAGTCGTTCATTGTTTTGGATTTAATTTTGATTTTTCAGTTTCGCAGTCAGCCAGTCAGTGACAAATTTATTGCCAAAATCGTGGTACTGAAATGAAACTGCTCAATTATTTTAATGGCACACTAAGCAAATAGACTAAAAAGGAGGGAAAGAAAAAAGACAGAAAAATATCTGTTGAAAGAAGATGAAGAGAAAATTAAACCAAAATGAGAGCAGCAGTAATCAGCGTAATCATGAAACCATGGGGGTGATGAAAGAATTAGGAGGGAGAAGTAAAACGGTATTGAATTTGAGCATCAACGAACTGATTAATATAAATTGAGCTAATTTTTCTCTCGGCTTTTAAATATTAAAATTAAGGTGTAAAATATTCAATGTTTAAATACTCGAAGGCTTGCTTTCATGTTCTTAAATGAGAAATTATAAAAAAAAATATTAAAATTTAGGAATGGGTCGCTTTAGAGAGCATTAAAAAAGCCTAAGAAGGTATGCCAAAGTTAATATTTTGTTTTGGACGACAACCAACATTAATAAAAGCGCATCTATCAAAGACGAGTAATCTACACTTACGACGACACTGTAATAATTTTTAGAGAATATGCTTATTTGAGGATTTTTACAACTTTTTCTCATTTTAAGGCTTCGTCTCATCAGCCACAATCGTAGGGGCTTAAAATTTCACTTGAATTATATTCAAGTCAGTTCAAAAATGTACTTCGATTGCGCAGCACTTGTGCAATGCAAAGTACTCCTCAGTTGGCACTAGACACCATCCTCACATTTCCTCCAACAGAGTAAAGAGATTTTGCAACGAATAGCTGCTCGAGGCCTCTTTAAACTAAAGGAACTAAGATTGGTCGGCAATTGCCGGGCGAAGGATATGAGCGCCCTTAATGTGTATATAGGTATTACGATTTCCTATTTCACATGCCGAAATTTGTAATGCCGATATCCGAGTTATAGCAGCAGGGTTCATGGAGGTTGATATGTCTTTACGAATGGCTCGTAAAAGAGCTAGGCACCGAGGCGATCAGATAACAGTGGATCATATGGACTATATGATAGTAGCTGTGTTTTCCAGGATAAGATTCTTGAAGGACGCTGAGAGGAATCCTAAAGTAAATTTCTACGTCAGCACTCTTATCGTTGCCGGAACACTTCGTCAGATCTAGGCTGGTGATTGAGTGCCAAACGGAACTAATGGAGACTTTAGTTAAGGAATGGACTCTGGAACGCATCATACATGTAGAAACAGACTAAACTACGTGGCATTTCGGAAATTGTAGCCTTGCCTAAGACTGGCAGATATAAAAGTACTTCTAGGTATGAGTAAAGAGTGTCTGAGCGTCATGATGGGGATAGTTAGGGGGCACTCTTTTATAATAGGAAGCAGGTTGAGCGGAAATGTTAAGAAGGTTTAGAAGGTGGTGCACTAATTGTGCAATGTTCAGGGCTTAAGCGCAAATACTCTAATGTAAATTCTCGTGTGCATCCGTGCATTTTTTTATTTAAAAAAATTTTTTTCTTCGCTAGAGGAGATCGTTTTTAGTTCAAATGAATATCATATCTGTCAAAAAGCTATGAATAATATGCCCGTTAAGAGGTTTTCCCCGTTTAAGGTAATCGTTATGAATAAGACCGTGCGCATCCTATAAAAGATGTGACCATTACCAGTTTTCAACCTAAATGTTAAATCCGTCTCTGTGGATAAGCAGAAATATCAAAGCCTTATATATTTTCAGACAGTTTTGGGTATCCTATAAAGGGATATAGGAGAACTCCAAACAACATCCTCAGCCATCGAAGTGAAGAAGTCCAAGATTGGCTATAATCATGGAGAAAATCACATTACAAGAAAACAAGAAAACCAATGTGGCAACTGTAGCGAAGGACGCCCGGCTCATATATGGAAAAAGCTGACTGATAGAGAAATAGTCTCTATTAGTACAAGTGCGAGCAATAGCACATGCTCTTGAAAAGAAGAATAAGGACTACATACCTAACTTTGCATAGACATTTAATCGAAAAACCCCATTGGTTTGATTATTCTCTAGTATGTAGTAAAGATTTCTTCTAAGCCTTGCGTATGTGATCGAATGGGAGCAAATGTGACAACTTAGTTAATGAAGTCAGTGTTGCATTCAAAGTTAGTGCCTCCATTTGAAATACAAA
Organism: Wohlfahrtia magnifica; assembly: GCA_023159175.1. Lineage (NCBI taxonomy): Eukaryota > Metazoa > Arthropoda > Insecta > Diptera > Sarcophagidae > Wohlfahrtia > Wohlfahrtia magnifica. Next base: position 1,429,576 of record JAKWBJ010000484.1, on the reverse strand, counting down.
AGGTCAGAATAAATAATTCCTACTATATATTATACCAACTGTTTGTTATTAAATTTTGTACAACATTTTCTATAAAATATTCTTCCCATTTTTGTGCTTAATTTTTTGTTTCCAATATAATACAGGATACTAAAGCATCCATTAATTGTGTTGGTTTGTTCATTTGCCTTTCGTTAATTGGGATTTTCTATATATGTGTGTTCGTGTACCGTGTGTATGTTTTTCTAGAGCAAACAGAATAAAGTAGAAAATTATGGGGGAGTTGTATTAAAAGTACAAAAAACATTAAAGAAAAAAGAAGAAAAACAAGTTAAACGAAGATTTAGCTTAAGGGTCTGCTTAGGCAAAAATGCTTCTTCAGTTATAAGGATTTTAAATCAAATCGGAAGTTTATTTCAGACTTAAAAAGAAAAAACAACACGCGCATAAATACACTTATAGACGTATTACTAATACTCCTGCAAAGATATAAAACTAAAGTAAACATTCTTACAGACACACATACCTATATACACCCATGAAAAGGGACATTTTCATATTGAATTAGAAATGAGTAGACAAAGTTTTTGTATTTCTTATGATGATTTTCTATTCTACTTATTACTCTCTCTCTCTCATTCGTTTTTTATCTCTCATTCGTTTTTTATCTCTGTGTGTTATCTTTTGCCGTTGCTCAACTTAATAGCAATAGGAGCAGTGTTGCCATCAACAACGTTATAAATTACACACAGCCGGCATAAAAATTACACATGTGAAAAAAAAATTACACACAAAATTCCGCTACAGTGACTCCAAGGAATAATTGGAAAAACATAAAAATTATATCGGTTTTCGGGGTCGTATATACGTCGTACGTATACACTAAATATGAACTTTTATGAATAAAAAGATTAGCATTTCAGAAACACAAAAATAGCTAATTTTTTTAGCTTAACGCATAATCGATCTAAGCAAAGAGTTAATACTTGAAATGCATTAATCGAACAATTAGTAATAGTTTACATATCCTTTGTAATCCTGAACAGTCAGTAAGAGCGTGGAAATTAATTTTAAAAAATTTTTGCATCCTTTCGGCTCTATGTAGTTCTATACTATACTTTACGACATTATCAAGTCGCCTTAAATTGAATTTGTGCGTTAAACTTTTTCTAATAAACTCTTTTAACCAATTACTTTTAAAAATGTTCAATTACATTTGGTTCTGGGCTCTGCGTAGGTGTTTTTGTAAGTTTGGATCAGGTACGGATCAACCAAACCTTTTCATTACCCGATGTTAACTTGGAATCGTTGCCTTGGAAGAATGGGAAATACCTTGCATGAAAGGGTGTTACTTCATATTTTCTTTTCGAAAATGGAGACAAACAAATTCGTCCACTTTACCATTAAGAAAATTTGATTTTTCGCAACAAGAATTCAAGATACAGTCTGAAACTATCCTCCATGTTTAACTATAGTTTTTGTATTTTTATGGTTAACTTCGGCTTGTACGCAAATCGGGTAATTTCGTATGACAAATTTTTATGACAAAAACTCAAAATATAGCTATTAAAGGCAACGGTAAAACAAGAAGTAAAATAAAACACAAATTACAAACAGGCTACACAGACAATGAAAATTACACACAATGTGGCAACACTGAATAGTGGATATTGCTGCTTTGTAGCTGAAATAAAACTTGCATTTAAAGGTCTAATATTTATTTATTTATTTGCTTGTTTACAAATGTTAAAAGCTCAAGTTGTGTTATTTCTCCTTCTTTTCACTTAAATTTCTAGCTTACATTTCCTGCAGTTGCAAAATTTATACCCTATACCGTCAAAATTGGCAGTTCTGTTTTGCCTAATGTTGAAATTTGAACACTTAATTATAACAATCGATTTAGAGTTACTTCCCAATTCAAAAGACGTATGATAGGTCTGTCGTCAATAGATGCGAATAAAAATAACATTTGATTTGCCTTATCTATACGTAATTCTCGATCACTATGTGACTTTATCACGTTGGAGACGGAGTGAGAATGGTTTATCTGGCGGCGTGCTACTCATAAACATTGTACAATTTTGACTGTCGTCTGGTAGCCTAAATTGGCGCCGCTCTCAACGCTCCCTCTCTCTATATTTTTAACCAGAGCCTCGTAGAGTAGCCTAGACTGGCTATAACTATTGTTCTTCACTTATTTTCGCTGTTTCTATTTCTCTTTCACAAAATAACGATATATTGTTAAATTTTTTTCTTCTTATACTCTCTTGTTTAAAATGGTTAAAGAATAATATTGTGTTTTTGTTGACGCTATTGTTGTTGTTTTTGTTCCGTTCTATTCAGTTCTTCTGCTACTACAATGGTAGTGGCAGTAGTATTATTTACCCATGTCGTCAACAGAGCACTTACTTTATAAACTATATTTTTGTGTTTGTTAACTTGTTTTCTCCTTTTGTCTATGTGTGGTTAAACTTAGTACATACATGTATGTGTATGTGTGTATGAGTTATTCTTTGTTTGTGCGGATAAGTAAGTGTGTTAATAAGTGAATAACTTTTCTGCGATGATGGTAAGTTAGTTGGTTGTTTTTTCGTTGTTCGTAAAGTGAGTTTAGGCGAATAAATATTAAAAACAAATACAGACTACCAATGGTCAGCGTTGGCTATATAGCGTTTTTTTTTTTTTTTAAATGAATTTTGATGTCGTTTAAAGTTAAAACATGTGCCTCTAGCTCTCATGCTATAGTCTGAAATTGTTTTGCATTTAACCTGTTAACAGGTGAATAAACTCAAAAAAAGTAAATAAAGTAAATATTATAAATATATAATGCGTTAAAACAATTACGCCAAATTCCCATGACGAAAAATGTCGTCATGCACAATTCAGTAGTGGTCGGCGTATGACAAAATATTTCGTAATACCTATAGATTGATAGAAAACACAGTTTTTAGTTTTTTGGTTGTTATTTTTTTACTGAATCATAAAGTTCATAGGATAGGGCCATTAATGGAATAAAATATTCGGCAAATGGCGTCCTCTTTTGCACGTACATACGCACTCGTTTGTCGAAATTTTCCAGAACCATTTTGCACAAATGTGACTGAATTTCGTTAATGCAGTGTTGAGTCTCCTTCTTTAATGTACGGGTGATTGTGGATTTGTTCACATAGACCTGTGATTTTAAATAACCCCATAAAAAGAAATCTAATAGTGTTAAATCACACAATCTAGGCGACAATTCAGATCACTGAAATGAGAAAGTACTCAACCTGGAAAGGTCTCATGGAGTAATTGAACTGTTTCCCGGGCTGTATGGTATGTGGCCAGTACGGCATGTATCATCCAATTTCGCCAGAAAGAACTGTGTCCCGATATCCAGCCTCATTTTCAAAAAGTATGGCCTAAATACTCCTTCAGCACAAAATCCACACCAAACAGTGACACGTTGTGGATGCACTTGCTTTTCGACAATCACATGTGAATTTTTAGAACCCCAAAAGTAGCAATTTTGGCGATGATTCTGCTTTGGATGTTTTTGCTCGAAAAATCAGCAACCCTTTGTTGATGTTCAATAATCCTTTCAACAAACTCTTTTCGCTGTGCATGGGCATTAGGCTTCAGTTGTTGTGTTAATTGAACTTTGCAGAGACCTTTTCGCTGTATAGACCTTCTTGAAATTCGCAATTCTTGTACACGACGCTGAATTGAGGATCTTGGATTATCACCGACACTCTCACGCACTGCTTCGATATTGACATTTGAACAACTGGTTTTTGGATGACCAGTGTGTTTAGCGTCTCCAACGAATCCAGTCTCCCTGATTTTCTGAATAAATCCCTTCACAATTGACGAAATTAAAACACTCTTCCGACCATATTTTGTATGATAGTTTCAAACTGGTTTTGTTCAATTTTTTGTTTTTTTTAACTTAAGGCCAGCACACAGGGGCTGACCCCTACTCATGCACTGCATTATGCTGATACTAGGAAAATAGGCTGTGAGAAGGAGGATGGAGGGAGTAGTGTTTATGGACGTCTGATTTGAACCCATTCATATCGTAAGTGACAGGAGAAACTTTATCGGGAAGATCAAACGAACGGTGCGGCTAAAGAAAGATTTCTCTCTATAATGCGTTGTGCGATTCGTCTGACAATCAACTACAAAGGAATGTGCTGCGTGAATATATATGATTATGCGGAATCAATTCCTTTATTTCGTTCGAACACATTCCGTTATATACTGATAGAGCAATGAAACGCACGCCTCCTTGCGACGATGCTCTTAGGCTTTGATAGAGTTGGCTACACTACCGTCATTAATAACCACCTTCGCTCTCTCCTGAACGCGATCGAGAAGCCGCAAAATAGACTTTGAAGCACCGCTTCATACATGTGAGTTGTATTCCATTTTGAGTCGGATATAGGTCTTGTAAATATTGAGAAAGTCAGATGGAGTCACCGTCTTAAAAAACCAAAACAATTGAATGCTTCTTTCGACACATTGAAAATGTGATCGTATTGACGATCGCTTAGCAAATTGTTTGTTTAAACATACTCTCCACAAACTTGGAGAGTGCCCAACAGACGCCTAGTGGGCGATCGTTTTCAGGGTTGGTAGCCTCACCCTTTTTAGGGATTAGCATTACATTAGCAACCTTTCAGCAAGATGGAAAAATACAGGCGTGATACGTCGAACTAAAACGGTTGGCTAATGGGCAAGCAAGCGCCGAACAACACTGCTTCAGCACCAATGCTGGTAAGCCATCCGGCCCAATCCAATCTGCATGTTTGGTTGAACAAAGACTTATTCCTTGATTTAATCGACATCTGTTTTAATGGTATAAACATATCCATTACCCAGCTTTATTATTCCAACGCCCATCTATGCCATGGCATCTACATTTGAGTCGGGGAAACACAGTTTGCAATTAAGATACCTAAAGAAATCATTGAGCTCAACCCAATGTGCTTTTTCGTAGACATAAACAGAGCGTTTCTTAGTCGTCGGTGAGACGTCATGAAGGGCGGAAAACGAAAAAGAGGCAGAAGTGGTATACTGATCTGAGTTATCGAAAGGTGCAAGAAGCTCAACTTCATACTTTTCAGGGTGCGAAGTGAAAAAAAGGTCGAGGGTGTTATTTTGATGCCCATCTACACATGATATATGTGTAGGTTCATTCACTAGTTGCGCGATGTGATTATGCGCGGCAAATAGCTCAACGACGTAGCCAAGACGAATTGAGAACATTGAAATCATCAATAATAAAGACACGTTGTTCTATCATGAAACGCTGCACTTTTACTCACCCTAAACTGTCACCTGTCGAATTGTTTTTTTTATGGTTGCTTGCACTTTATTGCACAAATGGCGACTGAGTTTGTGGCACCCTTTACAAGATCTATTTGACGTTTTTCAAATTCAAATCTTGCGTTAAATTTGGACAGTCTTTGCAAGTGTTTACAAATCAGCATTATGATCTTTTTGTCGTTTTTCAACTCTTTTTGCATTAATTTGGTAAAATGTGTGTTCTGATTAGAGATTATATTCTGGCCGTCGAAAGCTTCACGAACTTGTAAAGAGTTCTACATTCAGACAGTGTTACTTTATATTGAAATACGAATATATCTGTTAGTCACTACGGAGCACTGAAGACTCTGAATGTTAGTACGGTAGATAATACACCAGCCTACCAACCAAAGGACCTCGTTTCAAGCTCAGTCCAGATCATCTGGCAATTTTCAACTACGATATCACCTCATAATATTATTAGCGACTGGTTATGAGTCTTTAGGTTTATGTGAAACGTCTCAAACTCATGCTTCTGGCATTCGGAGTTGGCGTACCTTCAATGAGTCTGAGTATAGAATCGGCTGTAACTCATTGATTAAGTGAAGTATTCCTTGTTCCACTTGGAATGCCGTAGGAATTGTATATGTAATGTAAACATTTTTTTTAAATTTTGAAATAAAAGTTAACAACATTGTATTTGGCACGTATGAATAAGTGTGAATATGTATTTCTTGGGGTTATAGGGTGTGTGTGTGTGCGCGTGTGTGTGGGTGGGTGTGCAGAAAGGTGAATGAAAGAGTACAGTTTAGAGCAGCACTTACAAGTATAAACATTATTCAACAAATAAACAAGTAGCAAACAAAACTTCTCTTGAGTAAAAAGTTGAATAAAAAAGTTATTTTTTTTTAACAACATGAACAACAATATTAAACTGTTTTCTAGCAATTTAAACAAACTTTTGTAGTTAAAAAAATTTGTTTTAATGCAACCAACCAATTTCGACACTTACACTTAAGTACAAATGCATTATATTTAATTTACTTTGACTAAAATGTCTTATTTACACAAATAAATAAATAACATGTCACTGCGACGTTTGCATATTTCTATGGCTATGTGTATATGTGTGTGTTGGCAAAAGTCGTAGCTTAAGTAGTCCGTTAATCCAGTTATGGCCGAGTACAATTGTCGCATTCAAGCATATCCGTTTCCGGTAATTTTTGTAATTTTGTAGTGTAACTACTCTTTGACTCTTGTTGAACTTTATCTTTACCTTTAATTTAAGTTATTGAATTCATTCATTCTGTCATTTTAGCAGCCATTCATACAATTTTTTGTTTTCTTTACTTTGTAAAACATTCGTTTTGATAAATTTATTTTATGCTACAACGGTGTTGTGGGTGTTGTGTCTCCTCAGTGTGGCATTGTACCTTAAACGGTTCTAGACTTACAAACAATAAAAAACCAAAGGAAAGAAAGAGAACAAATATGACAGGAAATATAAAGCAGTTGTGCAAAAGATTAATTTGAAATTCAACTTAAAAAACCAAAAACGAAAAGAGAAACTCAAAAAGACAACCAAACGACGCGGTGAGCGCAAAACCGTATATCCGACAATATTTGCATTTATAGTACAGACAGTCGGAGGTTATGACTGCCAAGATCATTGAATTGTGGATAGAAAATGCAAACAAAGAATGCATTCATTTGAATTTTTAATTGTTTAAAAAAATTAATTAAACAAAAAAAACGAATACATTTAATTGCTTATACTTTAAAATGTTATCATAGAACTTTGGTCACAAGAGTGTTCTAGGAAGCATTCATCATCGTTTGATAGTGTGTTATATCACAAACCATATGACCTAAACCTAAACTGACTCTCGACTGGCCGTTCGAGAACATTTCTTATAGTTGAGTATTGGTTACAGAGCCTTGCGTCGATTCCAGAGCCTGAACAGGTTTGCCAATGACTCAAATACACAAGTGTACGGAAGGAAGTAATGACTTAATAAAAAGATGTCTATACCTACGAGCAAATGGCCAAGCTGAAATTCAAGCTACATTAACATACACTAACTAAATTCTGAAACAGCTCGTGATTTATTGAAACTTTAGCTGGTCGTGGACTGTTTTGAATATCTGTAACAACTCTGTGCGGAGAACATTGTTGTACTTTGCTGGGTTCCGGAATAGCTGGTAAGACTATAGGCCGCAACAGACTTTATTGATCCAAATTGACAGAAGTAATTTCGAGGATAGACAGTTAGAACACTGTCTTATGGTTGCACATTCGGACAGCGCCAGAGCATAAGGCTCGCGGGGCCTTTCTCCTATGGAGAAGGATTGTACAAGTTACGCAGGGGAAACAGCGGAAGGATAGAGGTTTTCTATCGGGACACTACTACCCGAGTTATTATTTTAATAGGTTACATCTCATGGATGGGATAGACAGCCGGCTCTGTTTGGAGGAGTATGAAACCATGGTGCAAATTCTTTGTAACTGTATTGCGCGGATTAGGACCAGATTATACATTTTCAATTGTGATCAATTGGGTACGGGGAAGATCAGATCTGTTTTTATCGGGGATTTACTCAAATTCATTCAGAGAGCGGGAATAATTGTGTGGGTGTGATCACATGCTTCATCTTTGACCTATAGTTGGACACAAAAAGGAAGAAAGGTACACCAAAGAACGGCAATCATCTACCCGCCGGCTCTGGACATTTACAGAGAAAATAAATGATTGTCTTCCTCTCAGAAATAATTCTGCAGCTTCTGCAGTGAACGTTAAAGATCAAACACATTTTCTCCGCGTTCGTTCCGATCATCCAATGATCCGTGTACATCGATATTAATTTGAAAATAGCGTGAGGGGTGTCCTCAGAAGCTTAATTGTCTTGCCACAGTCAGACCTAGACTCCAGTTATTCTGTGCCTCCCCACGGAATAAAGTGGACAGGACAGCAAATGTTAGAGTAGAAGGTAATAGACTCCACATCCATCAAGGTCCCCCTAGTAACTTCATTGGTCTTTTTATTCCTAACGACGTCCCTGTATCCAGGAAATCCAAATCAAGCAAACGGTATACACATAACCGAAGAACTTTTCTTCCTTTTTACACCGGAGAACTAAGCCGTTTGCTACTAGGAGCCACCGGGGCTCTGATAACGGCCTGACTAGCAGAGAATATCACGATCCTAACCATAGGTCCCTATCCCTCAGCGTCTTACAGAAAAAGATCTGCTTTGGATATCTCCAACGGCGATTAAGCTTCAATTCCACTGGGATCAATCAAATGTAGTATATTCAGACAATTTCTTTAGAAATCTGACACATGTACGGTAGATAATAGATATAATGTGGTGCTCTTTTGATGAAAAACGACATATGGCCCATAATAGAGAGACATGTCGAGTTTACTGGCAATAAAGACTGAACATTTGGTGCTAAGTAACAATGTAGACCGATTTCAGCTTCTCCTTATTATCAACTATTGCCGCACTATTGCCATATTCTCAGTGAATGCCCGGTCTTAACTGTCTTCTGTTGTAATTAACAAATTAAAAGTTATTAGGGGATTTCATATTAATAACGTAACTGAATTAGTTTTCAAAAGATGTGTTCACTTGAGTGGAAATTAATCAGTGGGCTTATTTAAAGCTCTGTAAGTGTGATACTATAATAGCATAATGGAAAACATATACTTACCACACTCTGGCATCCACAAGCGAGCATAAATATTGGCTAAAATTATTTTTGTGTGGGCCTATCTACTCCTTAATGTAATGTATACATATAAGCTATTTCCTAATAAATTATAAAAACTAAAGGAATAAAACAATTAAATGTTTGGTAAGGTTAGCTCAAAAGAGGCCGCCGGAAAAACTTCCAAAACACTTAGACTCGATAGAGCCCATTCTGATACGCATAGTTTTTCCCCGACAGCCACTGACTAGTTATCTAACCTGCTCGCCCCTTCTATGAACTTGCTGATCAACCCTACAAGAATTTTCTGTAGAGCCCCAATATTAACTATATGCCAACCAAATATCCTGAACCTAAGAGAGTGTTCTTACTGGACAATGACCCGTTAATGCTTATATTACCGTAGATATGCTGCTTCTCGGTGAATTAAGCAGCTGCTTAGACTTCTTCTTCACAACACTCGGCCAGAGTGTTCTAGCCTATCTACAAGTCGGAGCTTACCTTCACTTCCCATCAAAGATATTATCGGCCCATTGCCTTATAGACAGACGGCAGATGGAGATAGGTTTACCAAACATATCCCCCGACAAAAGAATTTGAGCCACATTGACCTTTATAGCCAACTCATCCACAGCACGATTTGCCAGAATGTCACTGCGACCTGGTAGCCAAATAAGATTGCTAATCACTCAGCTATCACTCCTAGTGATAAGTAGCATTTTTTTACCGTCAGGAACTTAGTGAACATAGCTCCTAAGTTTATAATAACGGACTTAATGTCCGTAAAAATGCGGACTGTACGGACCGTTGTAACACTTTTTCTTAATAAGTCATTAACCTCACAAATAGCGGCCACCTCTGCCTGAAATACAATGAATTGATCCGGCAACGTGTAAAACATATTGATATTAAGATCAGGAGAATGGACGCCATAGCCTACTCCATCATCTATTTTTGACCCATCTGTTAAAAATCGGATACTCCCCCTACAATAACTTTTCCCATTTGGAATAGATGTCCTTAGATTGGTCACTGGTAATAGGTACGAGATACACTATTCCATCCTCACGGGAGACAAGCTAATAAGGTGAAGTAGCCCAGAGGAGTACTCCCATAATATAAGATCACTTTCCCTGATTCTCAGAGGAGACATGGAAGCAGTCGATATAGCCATGATATCAGGTGTATTCATAATGATACTGAGTGCCATACCTGTCGTTGTACACAATAACCCACTAACAAAATCCGTGCTGACCTGTGTACCATTATTAAGGAGTACAGTACGTAAAAAATTATATGTTACATGGCCAAAATATGTAAAATTTTAAAATTTTTTGTAAGAAGCTTGAAATACGATACATTTTCTAGTGAAATGCCTCATACGTAGGAGCTCTTCAAACAGTTTTTGTTACACAAACGAGTTTCAGTGCATGTGTGGGCAGTAAGACTGTGTTAAAATGAACTGAGAAGTGGTAAGGAGGATAACAGGGCGAGGAAGGAACAACAAATTTTGGAGGGTGAGTTTTTGGTGGACATTGACAATTTGTCGTCCTTGTTATAAATGCATCCTATGTGTTGGCCATGACTTAAAATGAATAAACGGACTGGATGTGAGTTATGATTGCAACACCAATAACAAATTGGTACTTTAACGCCAACACACTCACACACACTCCAACTAACAAACGAAATTACACAACAGCAATTGCAACAGAAAGAGAAACTAGAAGAAATCCATTTGAAATATCTTGGAAAGATATGGATTAAAGACAGGCTGGCAGTGTAATCATAAAACATGACCATACTTTTCTATGAAAAGAACTGAAATCGAGAGTGAGTAAGTAAGAGTGTAAATGTAATAAAAGAAATAATTTTAGATTTTGCTTGAAATTAAGCAAAGTCACACATATTGAGACCGAGAGAGAGAGATTGAGTGAGAAAAATTGATGAAAAATCTCCTTTAATTAAAGGGTCCGCCAAATATTTTTTTTTTTTTTTTTTTGTTGAAAATGCTATAAAAAAAACTACTGAATATTTTCTCAAATTTCTTTTTTTATTTGAAAGTACAATCCTTCCGGTTAATATTGGAAAATAATTTCATTCAAATGGCTGTCTCGGCTGGCCATGATGTAGCGTACACCGTCGGTCCAATTTTTAAGCACATTATCGATTGTGTGCAGCTGTATTTCACCAATGGCTTCACGAAGATTGTCCTTTAAAGCGTCAATTGTCTCTGGCTTGTTGGCGTGACACTCCTCTTTGACGGCACTCCACAAATAATAGTCCAACGGTGTCAAATCACAGCTCCGAGGTGGCCGAACGACATCAGCTCTGCGGCTGATAATGCGATCTTCAAAAACAGGGCGCAAAACATCGAGTGTAGCTGTGTGGCACGTAGCGCCGTCCTGTTGGAACCAAATGTTGCTAATATCCTCCTTTTCAATTATTGTGAACGAAAATTTGTTCACCATCGCCATTGATTCTAACGGCCACTCCTTGCTCATTTTCAAAGAAAAATGGCCCAATTATGCCTCTGGACCAAAATCCGCACCAAACAGTGACTCGTCTTGGGTGCATCGGCTTTTCAATGTATGCGTGCGGATTTTCTCTGCCCCAAATGCGACAATTTTGCTTGTTTACATACCCGCCAAGATCAAAATGAGCTTCATCTGAAAAGATGATTTTTTTGGCAAAATCGGCATCTTCTGTAAGTCGATCGCACGTAATACTTCCCAGCGTTGTTCGAGCGTATACACAACCATATTCGTTCAGCGGAGGGATAAAACTAATTATCTGTCAAATCGGACATGAGCTAAGAGCTACCATTAACGAAATAAGCACTAGTTGAAAAAAAAAAACGTTAGATGGCGGATCCTTTATAATGAATTTACAGAAATATTTCTATCAAACCATCCTGAAGCACTGCTTAAGCTTGCAATGCAATTGAAACATGTTGTTGCTTTTCTTTTACAAATAGTCGCCTTTGATTGCAGAGTGCAAATGGTTGTTAGTTGGGTTGAATGCTTGCGCTCATTTAGTCTTTCATTTTATAAATTATGTGGTTGGTTGCGAAATTTATGGAATTCTTTTAAGAATGAAAGGAAGAGTAGAAGAGTGTGTGTGAGTTATGTGAAGTCATAGAATGAAAAATGTGTGCTTAATGGAAAATACTTTAAAAATGGAGGAGAAAGTTTATTAAGAAAGTGTTGAAGAAAATTTATGTAGTAACGAATTTAATTGTAATTAAAAATTTAAGAAATGCAAACTTAAATGAAATTTAATGGTGTTTAAATCAGGGTTGGCAAAAGCCCGGGTTTTTTTAAGTCCAACACAACGGGTTTTATTGGGGTTATTGATGAGTTTTTTGGTTTCTTTTTGTGTTTTATTGAGTTTTATTTATAACTGCTTCCAAATCTCGTCCAGTGCGACAATATTTTTTGTTTGTTGATACAATAACGTTGTTTTTGTATTTATAATGCAACTAGAGAAACCCTTCCCGCGTTGCTGTGACCTTTCGTGTTATGTACCTTTAAATTAGATTTCTCATAAGAGAAGTTAAAAGTAATGCATATATTTTATATGGAAAAAGGTGCCATCAAAAAGCTTATTTTTGTATGTATAGCTAAGAATACATACATAAAAAAAACTTTTACTCGGTATGCTTTGTGTATTAACCGCTTATCTAATCTTTCCCATTTTTTTGGCTGATGTGGATAGATAATGAAGATTTGTATTAATTAAAACGTTCTCAAGATATACAAAAATCAACATTTACTTTGTATGGGAGGTACCATGCCCACTTGCCCAATCCCGTTCAATTTTGCTGTAGAGTTTAAAATCGGCGTGCCAAACTTTATTCGAGTTACTTAATAGAAACAGACATGATAGATTGACCGTCGACAACACCTCCTCTTGAGAATTTTTTGGGTTTTCTCTTTTCCTAAGCCTTCACGTGGCAATTACGAAAAAAATGACAAAAGAAAGCATTCAAAGCATCCGAACAAACCACAATCAATATACATATCGAGCTGCTATGAGCTGCTAAAACTAAGTGATCGGAGCAAACTGCAATTACTTTATTTGAATCGTGCATTATAAAAAAAAAGGCCGGATTATAAAGACAGACAGACAAAAGAAGTTTTTCCTATGCTTAACAAAGCTGATGGTCACGTCGCACAATTTGCCAAACAATTGTTAGAAACGATCACATGTCGCACCCGACGTATTCTCCAAATATTGCTCGTTTTGACTATTGGCTGTTTCGACGGACATGATACTGTTAGCATGTCAGTGAATAACTTCTTTTGAAGAAATATAAAATCGGCTTCTAAGTGAATCGCCTCAAAAGACGAGAAGTTTTTCTGACACAAAGTGGTCATTGCATCAGAGGTGTGGAAGAGATGTAAGCACAGATTTTATACATTTTTATTTTGGTAAATTTTTTAAATCATTATGTTTTTTGACCTAAAAAACAGGACTGGGTTTAATTGGGTTACGCAGTGGGCTGCCTACCCTGGTTTAAAGAGGTTTTAACAGGATATGCCTTAGGAAAATGATAATAGAATTGAATTCCATGATTAATTAATTAATTAAAAAATATACGCCTGATCAATAGTGTACTCTAGCCTACTCCAACAAAGCCTTATATTTCAAATGCAGTCAATTCTTGGCCTAATCTGGAGCTTATCCAAGCTGCGATTCCGGGGATAAATGGACCTATTCATACTGATTATATGGTCCTTCATCATTTTCTGGACATGAAGTTTGACTTTGAGACTCCAATTAGAGAATTATGGTCTAACAGAGCATATTATTCTGCCTTTGAGGTCAATAACGACGGCTCCAAAATGTTAAACAGAGTAGCCTGTGGCATACACATGGAGGTTTTTATCATTTCAGTATGCTTCAAGTGGAGCTCACGTCTATACTGAAGGCTGTACAATGCTAGATAAGAAGAGGACTAATTGTTTTCTTGCCTAAATCATATGGCCATCTCACGGTAGACGATAGACTCTTTATTTTCCCACATAACTTCTGCCAGAAGTATGGTTCTGAAGAAGGAAGAGACTATATTTCACTTTATGAATAATAGTAGCTATTGCTACTAAGCAACGGCGGTTCCTGGTCTATCATTTATTGTAATCTTTAACTGAGCTCTCTAAGATAAGAGTTTCCTATGGTTACTGTTTTACCCCAGTATTTAAGCATTGGAATGTGCCCTACTTCTGGCCTAAGTGGGATCTTGTCCGTCAAGGAGGTGCGCCACCTAATCTAACCTGATGCTTAAAGATAATTTTTGAATATTTTCAAATATTGTTACATGCTTTTTAAGTTTTAAAACAAAGCTTGGATAATTCCATGAAAGCTGTAATGAATCTTTAAGTTCAGTTTTCTAATTTTTTTCAAATAATAAGGTTTGTCAAAATAGGCGTTTATCTTAGCGGTGTTTTCTCTTAGGTTGAGCATCTTGCCATCCAGCCATTTCATAAAATTTTAACAGAGAAAGCTGGTTTAAGTAGCAACTCGTATGTCAATTCAATGACTTTCGCCATAGTTACTACGCAGGCTTGCTTTCCTACATTATCATGAAACAGTATTTATTTCTTCGCTAGTGCAGATAGGTTTTGCTTCAAATCAAAGGCAAAGCAATTGCGCCATCCAACGCATGTATTGGTTTTTCATTTTCAAATATTAGTTGTTAATGCCAAATGTAATGTACCCACTCGGCTAAAATGCCTACAAGCTCAGCCACCTTACTTACTTAAAATCTTCAAACCAATCGCTCAATTATAAGGAGTTAACCGACTACATTTGATGTAGATTGCGCTGGTACGACCATTTGATGCTACTGAATCCCCATAGCATTTATCAACCCTTTTATTGACTTTTGTCAGCTGCTTATGCTTATTATGTTACTTACAGACTTCTAGTTATTCTGCCATTGAAATACATAAAAAACTTTAGTCCCCAAATACATTAAACTTTAGTCTCTAATTTATAATAAAAATCAATTTTAATGAAATTCCGAAGTCCACTGCAACGAGTCATTAAATGGGAGTATCTTTATTCAATCTTTATTGAATCCTTTCGGATAATCGATTTCAAAGCCGTAATGAAAATAGAAAAACTTTAATGCCTGAGCTAATTTATGTTCTACGATATTTCTTTTTCTCTCTCCCTCGTTTTGCTTACTCTTACTCATAGAACAAAAATAACAACACATAACTCAAGAACAGGTAGAAGGAAACAAGAATATTTTAAAACTTTATAACTGTAATTACAATATAATTAAACCTCTAGACATACTCTACCTTCCCACCGCTCCTCAGTCTCTTCTACTTTTATTTTTACTGTTAAGGAGATTAAAAATTTGGTCAATAACAGTGTTGCCATAAATTGTTTTAGAAAAACTTAAAATTGTAAAGGAAAAAGCTGCTTTTCAAGTGAAAAAACTATGCATATTTTAAAGTGTAAGATATATGCATATTTATGACATTGATATCATAGTGTATTTTTTACTGAAGCGCGACACAACCAATTACATGTGATATACAGGGTGTCCGCCGGGAAGGTAGACTATTTTGTTTTGTCGCCATTTTGGTAAACATTAGCCTTGACAGGCCATATTTGGCAGTCGCGAAGTAGAGACGTGGCAAATTTATTATAGAAAAATATTCAGTAAACCAACGTGTTTCAATCGTTAAAACATTTTATCAAAATCAATCATCGGTTTTCCTGAAAAAATCATAATGAGTGACGAGGCACGTTTTCATTTGAATGGTTATGTGAGTAAACAGAATAGTCGGTTCTGGGCAATGTAAAACCCTCAAATTATTCATCAGTTACCTTTGAATCCATTAAAAGTGACAGTCTGGTGTGCAATGTGGTCAAGAGGAATCATTAGACCTTATTTCTTTGAAACTGAAAACGGCGCAACGGTAACTGTCAATGTGGAGCGATATTGTGATATGATTGAAAAGTTTTTAACGCCACAATTGCATGCTTTGAGCTTCACTAACATGTGGTTTCAACAAGACGGTGCCACATCGCATACAGCAAGGATTACAATGGAACTACTGCGAAACCTCTTTCCGCAACAAATTATTTCAATGAATGGTGATGTTGATTGGCCTCCACGATCGCCTGATTTGACTGCTTCGGACTTCTTTTTGTAGAGATATCTAAAATGCAAGGTTTATACAAACAAACCAGAAACGCTGGAACAACTCAAACAAAATATTCGTGATGAAATTAACGAAACACCGCGTGAAATGTGTGAGAATATTATAAAAAATGTGCTCAAAAGAGCTTGCATTCGTGATGCTAACAGTTTCGGGCATTTATCTGATATTGTATTCCATACACAATTGCCGACATTAAATAAAACATTTATCAGTATAAGATCCATTCTTTTTCATAAAATCAGAAATTATAAGCAAACAAAGTAGTATACCTTCCCGGCGGACAACCTGTACATAAATAATATGATATAATGACACTGTGCTTCGAAAGGTATGGCACCCGACAGGTAAACCATATTCGAGGAGCTGAATCCAGTGATGATAACCGTTCTCTTGTTTGATTAGCTCTTGTTTTCGAGATAGACAAGTCGTTATTTCGAAAACGAAGGAGGTAGCACAACATACATATATTCGCGTAACTCAGAAACTGTTTAGTTTAGTTTTATTTTTTTCTCTCGTTACACCTCTTGGGAGCATATGGCTTTCACAAAGCATCTCCAGCTTACACGGTTTACTGCTGTTTACTTTCCTCCCATGTAATGTTGTTCCGTCTTAGTTCTTGGATAATTGTGCGTCTACAGGTGTTTTCTGCTCGACCACCATTTCTTGAGTCTTGAGGATTCCACCCGAGTGAGACTCTGGTGATACTCTCTGGACTTTTCTGAATGGTGTTACCGATCCATCTCCATTTTCTGTTTCAGTATGAGTTTCTCATTAGTCATGCTCCACAGTCCTGTGTTACTTATGGTGTTAGGCCAGAATATTCTGCATATGATTCTTAGGCACTTGTTAATGAATACCTGAAGTTTCTGTGTGATGTTATTCGATATAAGCTAGGTGTCACTGCCATACAGCAGTACTGATTTAAAACATGAGTTGAATATTCTGAGGTTAGTCCGTCTGGATAATTGTGAGCTTCCTCATACTGATTGCAGTTGTCCAAATGCCGCTCTCACTTTATTCAGCCTGTTATCTACGTCTGTTTCTGCGCCACCGTTTTTAGTCATTGTTCTTCTTGATAGCAAACTATCTACTTACTCGACTGGTTGACCCTGTAGCATGATGTTTTCCGTGCTCGTATTGCCGTGGTTTTCCTGATGTTTCTCACGTCCAACGCTACGAGCCAATCTTTCTAGGTCCTCCAGTTTCGACTGCATATTGGAAATCTTATGCGAGCGTAGACAAATGTCATCTGCATAGTCCAAGTCTTCGAGTTTGCGTAAGAGACTCCATGTGATCCCCCTTATTTTCAAACAGACTTTGCTCATTATATCATCCAGAACGATGGTGAATAGCTGAGGTGATAATGGGCATCCTTTTTAACTCCAGCATTGGTGTGGAATGGTTGGCTGATGTTCCCGTTGTGAAGAACTGAATGTTCTGCATCCTCATACATCGCTCCGATCTATCGAATTGTCTACTGGGGTTAGTTTAGTGAATACACTAAAAAAATTTAACTTCCACACTAAAATTACCTTTAAGTAAAGCTTTAAAGCTTTCTCTCAACTGCGCGGTCGTTTTAGAACTATGAATTTTTTGGCAAAATGTAAGTGGGATCATATTACTATGTAAGTACGTACGTATGAGTGATATTTTATTAGTGAAGCTTAAATATCACTCATACGTACGTACTTACGTAGTATGTATGGTAATGTTCTGTTTTTTTGCAAAAAAAAATTATATTTCTACAACGACTACGCAGAAAAACGCAACTTTCTTAAACATAAACACACTGCGAATTCACATTGTGTGAATTCTCTCTTTTTTTGTGATCAGTGGTGAAAAAAAATGGTATTACATTAAGAAAGGTACAAGGAACCTCACCACAGTTATATTAAGTAAATGGGGTAAATTTTCAACTTCAGTAATTGTATTAAAATAACAAAATTAAAAGTAAAAAACTAAATATATAAAAACGGAAAAACGTATACAAGTTACAGAAAAACTTGCTCACTGCTTAAAAAACTGCAATGTACAGATAAATCTATACATTTGGTAACGCTGGTCAATATTAAAAGAAGAAAATAAAACGTAAAACATTAATATTAATAATAAAGTAAGCTCTCTCAAATACACACACAAGCATATATTTACGTACACACACTCACTGTAACATGATAAAAAGGAAACAAATTTCAAACAATAATTTGACTTTAATTACAACAAATAAATTTTCTTTGCAAAACTTAATGCAAGTGAATGTTTTTACCAGCAAGAGAGAGAGAAAGAAAGAGGAAGAAAGTGTTGGTACGCTTACTTTGTTTTCCTATAAGTACATGTACAGTTGTGTTCAAGGAAAGAGTAAAAAATGGCAAGAAAATTTAAATATATTCCACAAAATGTCAAGCATTTGGAGTATTTGATGGAATTGTCTTTTGTTAAAGGCATTGCTAGATCGCTTAAGTGTCTTTATCATTTTTCATTATCAGATTATAAGTTCAATCTCATTATTTTACAAACACACCTTTGCTAGTTTACTGTTATTAGTTTGTTTGTTGGTTCTTGTGTTGGCAGACTCATTTTAGAGGATTATTTAACTCTGCGTATGGTAGTATGACATCTTTTATTATATCCACTTAACATATAGCAACTGATCCATGATCAGGGTTGGTAACCCGCTGGGTAACCCAATTAAACCCACCCGGGGTTTATTGGATATTATATTTAACCCGGGGGGGGGGCTTTTTATTTAAAGGTTTTCGTTGTTTATATGCAACAAACATAAGTGTAATTTACGTATTGGGACTACAAATTTATTTGTTCCGTTTTTGAGCTCAAAAATATAATGAAATAACAGATTTATCAAATCTTTTCTTACATCTTTTCCCCACCTCTGAGTAAATTTCCGAGTCACGTCTAAAAAAAACACTCTCGTGCTTCAAGGCGATCTAACTTTGAAGCCGATTATGTATTTCTTCAAAGGAAATGATTCGATGACATATTAAAAGATATAGTCATACCCCTTTATGCGGCATAGGTAGTTTCTGAAAATGTAGGCCGCAAATCGAAATGTCTTTAAATAAGATGAATGTGCTTGCTTTCCTTACACTTTTTGTTAAAGGAAAGGGAGAAATACATGACGTAGAAAGAGCGAAGCCCGTATAAACAGGTGTGAGTATATTGTATCGGTCGCAACAGGCGACGAAGCAATGTTCGGAGAATACGGCGGATGCGGCATTTGATCATTTCTCATAATTGTTTTGAAACTTGCGACATGTGGTCGGGTGTTGTCATGCAAAAGAATAACTTAATCACGTCCGGCCGTTTATCCCATAAAGCACCACCATTCAAACGAAGTAATTGCAGTCTGCTTCGATCACCCACTTTTAACAGCTCATAGTACACAATGCTGCCTTAATCCCGCTAAAAGTGCAAAGTTGCACTTTAAATACTAAAACAACGTGATTGTATAAAAAAACAACAAATATTGTCGACTTGAACGGATTTTGGAATAAAACCCAAAAAACCCATAAAATATCAAATAAAACCCGCTTGGCTGGGTTTTTTTGGTTTTTGCCAACCCTGTCCATGATACCTTTCATTTGGTGTAGTGGTCCAAGAAAAACATCCCAATATCATTAGTTTAGTACTTCTCTGATTTGCCATCTCTTTTTTGAGTACATTCCTCAATACTTTTGATGGCCAGTTAATATGTTCTTAAGCAAGGCCATAACCTGCACTTTTCTTAGACTACTAGAACACAACCGCATACGCATAATTACTGTGCTAAATGGTAATGAGTTTGATTTTGAAACATATTCAATCATGCAGACAGAAGACCTTCGATTTTGTCCTCTATGATGGTTTCTGACCTTGATATTTTTCGGTACCAGCGCAATGTACCTTTAGCAAAAAGTTTACGGAATAACCCCCGAGTGAAGGTTCCATCAATCCGATTTGAGTTTACTGTCTGGCCTTCTGGAAAAAATTCATGCTGCACTACACCGTTGTAATCCATAAAATACGAGAACACTGCCTTGTTTTTTGACTGAAAACGACGTGGTTTTTCTTTTGCCTCGGTTCATTTGGTGAACGCCATTCACTTGGCTGATATCTAGATTGCGTGTCTTACTCATAAACCCACGTCTCGTCTCGTTTTAAATGATATTATTTCATATTTCTAAGTAAATACTTTTAAAAATTTTTTTTAGCATTCGTTGAGGTTATGATGTGAGGATTATTTACTTTCTGTGAGTACGAATAACAGAAACAAAAAAACCTTAAGCGCATGTACTCGTTAAAGTCTTCATATAACTGTCCACTGGAAGCACTGATAGACATACCGAAAACCAAATATGAAAAATGCAAATATCAAGTTATGACGCTAAGATTAAGCGGGAATATCAACAAACCTAAATCGGAACGATGGAACCGCCGCACGGGTGTTATTCCGAAAACTGTTTGATCACAATCGTATACACTCTGCTATAAGCGTAACGGTCTTAGCTGTTCAAAGTATATTTGGCACAATACAAATGAAATTCCAAAGAAATGCTAAAAGAAAAATGAAAACAATGGGTGTCTTTAGATGAAAATGCATAAAAGGAGGATTAGGCAGTGTAATTCACATCGTCTAAGGATTAATTGCAAACATTACTTAGTGCATTTGAACAGATCTAATATCGAAAAACAACCTTCCCTAGTAAAGAACCAAGTTATGTTCCATCAAGACCATGCCCGTCTTATAGAATTGCGTTTATTAGCTCTTTTTAGTGTTCGCTCTTTTTAGTTCAGCATATTTTGATGAACTAAGTCGTTCTTTTAGTTCAACAGTTCAGTGCTCAGTCGAAATTTTGGCGATTTAACTCAAAAAGGTTATGGCAACACTGCTTTTAAATTTTCTTCGGGTGGTGGCATTACCAAATAGTACGTCAAACATATAAATGAAAAAAATGTCAACAAAGAAAAAACATGAGCAGAAGAGATATATGAACTAAAAGAGCTCACTGTTTCTGCAGATAGATATAGTATGTCAGTCCTATGAACGAAAAAGAGGCACGTACGAAGATGAAACATAACGAAATAGGTGTATGAACCAAAATGATACATGAACGAAAAATAATCATGATCAAAGAAGAAACATAAACAATGAAGCAATATAAACGAAGAAGAAAGATGAAAAAAGGAAAACATGAACTATGGAGCTAAAAAAGAGCTCATTCTTTCAACAGCTTATATTCTTACAAAGTTGATTGGGGTGGCATTACCAACTTTATTCTTCAAATAATGTGTCAATCATATGAACAAAATAGAAGCAAAAACTACGGAGCAAAAAAGCTCACGGTTATGACCACCTCTCTTAGTTCACTTGTATGAGTAGTTCAATTGAAACAGGTCGCTCACGAACCATCGAACTTTAACGCGTACATACTACTTATGTAGTAACAATGGCAAGAAATCAATTAATTTCTATTATTCTGAACACCACTGTTTATGTAATTACGCATTGTATTTAAGTATCCATATAAATGCTTGTATTTTATATAGATTCGCTGTGGTTTTGCCTTTTTGTTATTATTGTGTTTGTTGTTTTCATCATATGTCCTTTTAACCGCAAATTCCTGTGTTGTGGCTAAAAAGGTTCCCTACTTCGGCAAATTGAAATATATGACGATTAACATTGAAATAATAATAATAATATGACCAACAAAAATAACAACAACAATACACCACGAGCTGAGCAACAGAGCAATGAATTTTTTGAATGATAATGACATTGAGCAATACACAAAGAGAAAAAATTAAGAGATGCAGATACGGCAGAAATCACACACACATACATACACAAAGATAATAGTTCTAATTCAGTGTTGCCACCAACAGCTTTATGGCTTGCACACAACCGGCATCAAAATTACACATATACAATAAAAAAATTACACACAAAATTCTTTTCTTACAAATATTATAACGGGTGATTATTTAATCGTTTGGGTTTTGAAAATTGAACAAAATCCTGAAAATTTTGCAATAGTACATGAAATATCTATTTAGGTCGATGAATGTACGAATGTCATGTACTTTCTAAAAATTGTTCATATAAATGTTGCCGCCGGTCCATCCGTAAGCTCCAATTCAGCTATAATTTTTGCAGTATCTCACCGATGGTAGATGCAATGTTTTTGTTTTCAGGGCTGAATTTGTCACCGGCTTGTTTCTGAACACGGAAGACTTCACGTATCCCCCACAAGAACAATACAGTGGTTCAAATCGCTAATGCTGTGAGATTAATTGCTCAGCAAACTCACCTCTCAGTAGGTTCATAGTATCGCATGGGGGCATGTGGTACCGATTTGATGAAACCCCAACCAACCAAAATTCAATTCTTTTATTTTCGGCAAAAAAAAAGTTTATAACAAAAGCCCAATTGTTGACATATCGCGATATTAATTGGCATCGGCTAATACAACAGCAATATTCTTCTCTCATTCTTCGCATACGGGTTGGTACCTCAATGTGGAATAAATTGAAACTGGTGCGAAATTTAGTCACAATTTTGAACAGCCTATAAAATGGAAGTAATTTACGATAAACATTTCTCACACAAATTTTATTAAGAAAACTCAATGTAAGGATTGTTCGTTTGTTAGTCCATTCATGACAGGTTTAAAAAAAAACTCCAACCCACTGAGTTTTACTAGGGTTTTTGCTGGGTTTTTTTTGGATTTTATTGTTTCTTTTAAAAGCTTCAAAATTTCATTGAAGCCGACAACTTTTTTGCTTGTTTATACAATCAAATTATCTTTGCACTCTTGGTGGTATCAGCAGTACTATGAGCTGCTAAAACTGGGTGATCGAAGCAGACTGCAATTACTTCGTTTGAATGGTGGTGCTTTATGGGATAAACGGCCGGACATGGTTAAGTTAATCTTTTGCATGAAAACACCCGATCTCTTGTCGCAAAAGTTTCAAAACAATTATTAGAAGCGATCAAATGCCGCAACCGCCGTATTCTCCGAACATTGCTCCGTCGGCTGTTGCGACAAATACAATATACATACACCTCCTTATAGAGGCTTTCTTTATATGGCATTTCGCTATAACGATCTGTTTGTATTGTGCCTTAAGCACAATTTACCTCGTTCTGCGGTTAACGTGGATATCCGTTTTAAAAAGAAAAGTGCAAAGGAAGCGAACGCAACACATATTCATCTCGTTTAAAGGCATTTCTATTTACGGCCTACATTTTCAGAAATTATCTAGAACGTATGAGCAGATATGAGTTTATCTTTTAACATGTCACTGAAACATTTCCTTTGAAGAAATATAAAATCGACTTCAAAGTTGGAACGAGATGTGTTTCTGAGACGGGATTTGAAAATTGGCGCAGAAGTGGAGAAAAGATATAAGCAGTGATTTGATAAAGTTGTTATTTAATTGTCTGTTTGAGGTCAAAAAAGGAACAAATAAATTTGTAGGCCCGATACGTAAATTACACCTACCAACGCCACCTGGGTGGGTTTAATAGGGTTACCCAGTGGGCTGCCAACCCTGATTCATGGTGAAATAGCAAACCTTACTAAGAATTTTTAGCACTGCTACATGTCAGTAAAAAACTAAACAGCAATAAAAAAATCACCCGTTATATATAAATATAGTACAGCGATTAATGAAAACGGTAGAACAAAAAGTTCAATTCCACACAAATTACACATGAAGATAATTACACGCATGCTACACACACAATTAAGAATTACACAAAATATGTGCAATTACACATACGGTAGGAATACTGTATCAATTAAAAGCCTAGAAAAAATTGGTATGAAATTACAATAGAGCCCTCCCTGCTTTAAAAAGAGCACACAAACGAAAGCTGTTCAAATTTAATGAACATTTTAGCGCTGACAAGTCTGGCTTTATCTGTTCCAATGAATTTTAATATTTTTTCAATACATTTTATTACCAACAATGGCACATGAGTTTGAGAATGATAGGAAGACAGAGCGTAGGTGCATTATTGTAACCAATTGTTGTTAAAATGATAACAAAAAGGAAATAAAAATATAAGGAGATGGAGAAAGAGAATTAAAATGTATGTGTATGTGTAGGAGATGTGTGCACAAGTATGTTTGACGCAAAAGTCATAAATTTGATTTACGTATAGCATTATTAAAACTGTTTTAATTTTTTTTTTTTTTTTTTAATTTATTTTGCTTTCTATTGTTGCTGTTGCTGGAAAAATATTATAAATTCTGATTTAGTGTTTTACCACCTCTACCAGTTTGTTCTTTTTATGTTGTGGTCTGCATTTTTATTTAAAATTTATCTTTTAGGGGTGTCTTACCATGAAAAAAAATTCCAAAAAGGAATAAATAGTAGTCAGAACTCAGCTCATCCTTTGTCAGCGCTATATTTCAAATATTTGTTTACAGTTTTTTCTTCCTTTTTTAATTTTTAAATTTTCGTTTAATTTTTTTAAAAAAAACTTTCAATATCTTCAACGTTGACAACGAATATGACAATGACAACGTAATTGGCTGGCAATAATTCTTTTTATTAAGTTGTATGTACCTAAGAAATGTTATAAAAAGGACCACTAATATGAAAAAAATAACAACAACAACAAGAGAACCAATTCAAAATTAAACTTGGTAATATTTATGACTCATATGGGGGAGAAATATTGGCTTTAACCAAAACTTTGCTTAATAAAAACGAAGACCAAGTATTTTACCTTATTTTTTTAGAGGAAAAGCATATAACAACTAAGTAGTAATCTAAAGGTGGTAGAGGAAAATGTGTTCCAGATATCGATGATGTTATATTGTAATATAATAAAAAAGAGTTTGTCAAAGAGTTTGTTCAAAAAATTATCCCGAAAGTCTCAAGGTTTTTGCATGTCAAATAATCTTTTAAGAACTTAATTTTTATGACACAATTCTTTTTAATGTCTTTGACAATAAAGACAACAAAAGACAACATAGAACCTGGAGAAACCTCAGTAAAAACATATCGATACATACTTTATCGATTATAAAGTTGCCTTTGATAGTTCTATACGGAGCCAATTTCATAAGGCTATGTCTGAGTTCGGAACAATTGCCAAACTTGTACGAGTATGTAGGATGACACTCACAGGTACAACGTCCTCGATGAAAATAGGCAAGGACCTTTGTAACTAAAGAACAACTCTGACAGGTAGGCAATCCATCTTGCTTTCTCTTCAACATTGTAATGGAGAAAAAAGTAAGACGCCCTGCGGTGAATACCAGTACTGTACCAGTACAATTTACAACAAGAGCAACATGCTTCTCGCATATGTTGATGATATCGATATAATGGACCGGAGTTTACGAGAAGTCACGTTTATCTTTACATTTGAGAAAGAGTCAGCTAAAGCTGGTTTTGTGGTGAACAAGGACAAGACGCAGATAATAGTCTAACGGACAAAGAGACTATGCGCCTTGCAATATCATTTAGCATAAATAACTTAAATTTTGAACCCGTGAATAACTTCGTTTATCTCGTTTCCGCCATGTGCAGAAACAATAATGTCGGCCTGGAAATAAAAAAAAATAATTTTCCTTGCCGACAGATGCTATTACGGACTTAGTTAGCACTTTATCAGTAAACAAAATTGTCGCATTTAGAACAATAACAATTTGTCTCACAGAACAAATCACTATTTGTTGTGGATTATAGCTAGCGCCGTCATCGGCCAATTCTTCTTTGAGAACCACAATGTGCAGGCTATAACGTCAACGGCGAGCGATATAGATCGATGATAACCAACTTCTGTTCTTTTTTTGTCTAAATTGAAGGATCTGGGCATCAAGGACATGACTTACGCTTTGGCGGCACGTAAAGGTGATGATGTTAGACTATTTCCATGAAACTAAAATAATTTTTATTGGTATTAAAACTGTTTCTGCACAATAGTCGTTTCCCAATGCAATTAAAGAACGGCTACCAGCAAACCCACTTCACTCATGGGAAGATAACAAGGCAATATATAAAGTCGCAGAAAAAGCGTTGGATATCAGATTTACACAGTAAATCTTAGATATCAGATGACACTTGGAACCTGATTTCTTAAACAAGAGAATTAAGAAAGCAACTAAACAACAAAAATACTATGGGACAATCCAACAATATTATAAAGCAATTTCAATAGCTGGTGAAACAAATAAAAAAAGGTGGAAGAGGAGACAAAAGCAAGATCCTGGAACAGCTGGCAACAACGGTAAAAGAAACAGAAAGGAATAAAATGAGGAATCTGCAAAAACCTATTGATTGTCTCCCAAATCGAAAGTGCGATAGAAACCTAGTAATTGTTAATCGTAATGGTACAATACTAAAGCGCTGTTCAGGCGATTGTCAGAACTGACAATATTGTCAGACCTCGCAATTCGCTGACAACCAGAAAGTGGAAAATTGCCATAAAAGTTTACATTGTCAGTTGAAACGTTTGCAACACATTTGTCAGAAAATCTGGCAATCCTATTACACATAATTTTTTGGGGCAATAATACCGTTGTCATATATTAAAAATTTGAGCATCTTGCAATCTGGTAATGATCTGACAATGCTTTCTCTAAGAATTTAAAAGACAAGAATTGTAAGTTTACACGCTTGTACGATATTTTTGTACGTTTTTCTGACTATATTGTTAGATCTGACAATCGTCTAAATAGCGCCTAACAAACAATGATGCACAGACGTAGATATGGAGAGAACATTTCAATGAAATCAGCGAAGTCATAAACGTTGCTGAGTTCAACGAAATAGACCAGAACAGCTGTGTAGAAAACAGCTTAAGAATACCGTGAAAACCTTCCAAACTGTATGAGGCGATTGGAAAATTGAAAAATAATAAGGCGGCAGCTGAAGAAGGAAATTATATGGGTTGACATCTAAGCCATGGCTGAAGTTCTACGATCTTACATCACTCCACATTATGTGGAAGGAAAAATTACTGCCTCCAAAAATAGCACCGTTTCACAAATTTTGGTTTAAAATAACAAATTTTAATTCTTTTATTAGAAAACACTGTAAAAAGCATAAGGTAATCTAAGTTTAAGTTTAAATAAATTAGCTTCACACAAAATTTATAATTTATTTAAATATAAATGGGTCGTAACAAGCGTGCTGTTATTAAAGAAATGGTTTCTGAAGGTAAATCATATTTCAAAATAAGAAATTTGGTTAGATGTTGATGATTTGTTCAAAAAGTTGAAACACGTGGTCGCAAGAAAGTAATGTCGACTTTAATGGTTGAACGTTTGGTCAGTCAAAGCAAGATGACCTCTTTTTGCCAGCTAAAGAGTTCAAGAAGCATCAAAAAGTATCTGGAAGTGTTGAAATTATTGCTCGAAGATTAAGAGCCAATAAATTAAAAAAACTACAGAGAAATCACTCTGCTTAACACCATATGCAAGTTACTCGCTAAAGCCCTATGCCTCATTATAAAAGAACAATGTCTAGAATGGTGTATACCCGGTAGAAAATAGCTCGGATAATTAGAGAGATAGACGAGAATGCAGAATTATCAGTTCCTTACAACGGGTAGATAAGTTAACCATTCCACACCATTGCCGGAGCAAAATAAGGATGTCCATTATCGCGGAGGCGAAGTTTGTTCAAGAATAATAGGAATAACATGGAGTCCCTCATTCCATTTTTCAAATTTGGACTAAGCAAATTTCACACCCATATATCGGGTGATTTTTTAGTAGCTTCCTTTTTGGCAACACTGTTTTTGGCAGTTCAGCCGTTTTCGTGTAACAAGTTACTGTCAAACATGTTCAGTTTGGTCTATAATTTAACCATGAATCGACATGCAAACAAACAACGCTTGCAAATTATTGAATTATATTATCAAAATTCATGCTCGGTTAAGAAAAAGCATCATGCACTTTTCCCATTTTTTGGTTGAATGGATACATGAACTAGCAAAATTCCCTATTTGGTGTGAAGACATCCAGAAGCATTGCAAGACCTGACAATGCACTGTTTGGTTTGGATTATGAGCCGGTGGCATCAATAGACCGTACTTCTCCAAAGGCGACGAAAGCAGGAACATTACCATGAATGGTGAGCGCTACCATGCGCTGATTACACCTTTCTTTCAAAAATAGAAGCGTTGGACTCGGATTACATGTGATTTCAACAAGACGGTGCCACATGCCACACTGCACTCGAAACAATGACCCAATTTAGAGGATAGTAATTGGCAATTTGTCGCCTAGATCGTATGATTTAATGCCTTTAGACTATTTTTTGTGGATCTATGTTAAGGCTCATGTCTATAGGGATGAGCCCGTAACGGTTGACACACTGGAAGTCAATATTCAAAAATTTATTTGGGAGATAACGGCCGATATGTTGGGGAGAGAATGCCAAAATTGGACCAAGCGTATTGAGATGAAGATTTGCGTGCGGGTAGAAAGTGATATTAATTTCCATACTATGCTGGGTTGAAAAGCTCACATGACGCAATTTGAGACCTATTTTGTTCACCTCCGTGAGTGGCGTGACGCTTTCACTTTCTTTACCTTGTTTATATATAGTCTGAAGCATTCTATTCTATTCTAGAACATAAATACATATGTCGTCTTCATATTCCAGATCAGTCAGAGTCTCCATGTTATGTCCCCATTGTTGCTCGTTGCCTACTCTCGCACTAAATCTCAACTTCAGTCAAAACTGAAAGACTTAGTAAGACTGACTCGCATTGTTGGGCTTGATATAAAACTCAAGAATAGCAAAGCCATGAATATCAACAATTCTAGAACAGAAAATATGATGGATACAGGGTCCATCAGTCTGGTATGTAGATGATTTCTGCTAGACAGACGAAGACAACCGGCTCAATAAAGCGAGACCGGCATTTGGACGACTGCAGTCACAGATTAATCAACAAGTGCCTCAGAATCATATGCAAAGTATTATGGCCTATGACTATAAGTAACACGGAACTGTGAAACATGGCCAATGAGGAATTCCTATTGGGGCAATAAAGAATAGGAAAAGGAAGTTAGGAGCACTAGGATAGCGCTCAAGTGGAATTTTTAAGACTCAATCGACGGAGAAACACCCGAAGACGCACTATTTTACAGAATATGAGACCGAACATTCTTACGTATGAGATGGAGATGCTTTGTGGATACCATGTTTTCACAAGTGGTGTAACAAAAATAAGGCAATCGTATGCAAGGGATTTTTTATGAAATTTATTCGTTTTAGAACTGCAACTCGGTGAATAATCTAAAAATTAAACTTTTTATACAAGACAAAAAAATTTTTACTAATTATCGAACACCAGCTTTAAAAGGCTACTGCATATGCAATAGTGTCGTTAGGGCATTGCTTAGGATACAAGAGAGGTCTTTTTTTCTGTTTCGTTAACGTGGCCAATAACCATAAGTACATATTTTTATTTATTTATTGCTATTTAAACAATTTTTATGATTTTATTTTCTTTTTTATATTAATTTTTATTTTATTTTTAATGTTTCCACTCGAGCCACTAAAATGCCATTAAAAACATGGCTTAGTTGTTATTTCCTAATGAAATGAACATGAATACACAACCAAACAAATAAAATTTAAAAAGGTTGGTACGAGAGACCATCTAATGATAACAATAATGACAAGAACAACAATAACAAGAAGAACACCAAAAAACGTTAATCAAAATAAAGAACAAAAAAATAAATGAATTTATGAGTTTGGCTTGTTTTTCTACCTCGGAACTCATATGTTTTCGGGAAAGAAAGGAAGTCCCTTTCTTCCTTTGTTCACTGATAAGTTTTCATTTGCTGCTTACATTTCCAAGAAAACAGAACCACAGCAAAATATTTCTTAATGGAGTAGAAAGAGTACAGGGGAGAATTGCAGTGCTGTGGGTGGTTGGTGGTGGTAAGTGCTAGTTTTTACAGCAGTATTGCTTAAAACATAAATATTATTTGTTGCATAAACAAAAAACAACACAAAATGTTTAGCTTTTGGCTAAATTAATGGAGACTTTAACAAATAAAAAAAGTCAAGCCGGTGGGTAATACGTCAACCCCCATGCAGATATAAAAAGATAAAATATATAACGACCGTGCCATTCTGCTTTGAAAACCTACAAGTGAAATAATAGAAAGACTTTAGTGAACTATTACTACTCTTGTTTGTTTGTCATTTTTGTAATTTAAAAATTGAAAATTAAAAAAAGAACTGCATTAAAATTCATTTGCTTATTAACGGTCGTTTAACATGGAAATGCAGGGAAACAAAAGTGGCCATAATTGTGGCCTTTATTGAAACAGCTACCTCCCTTCTCAAGAAAATTTTTATCAGTGATATCTATTTTTTTAGTTGTAAAACTCTTTACTGTTATTTTTGAAGTTGTACCGAACATTAGAAAATCGTAAAAATTGAAATTAAAACAAATTATAATAAAAAAGAAAATAATAATAATAAAACAAGTAAAAAAAGACAATACCCAACATTGCAATATGCTACTCTTTGAAGCAGAAACGTTTTTAATACTAACGTTTATAACAACGCGTCCCCCTGCACTAAGAACAGCATTTTGGTTACAATGTAACTTTACATAGAATCGATAACCTCACCCACGTATGTATACTAACCGAAAGCTAATCTCACTCAACTTGCTATTTTCTCGTTTATGTGACTGTGGTACCAGATTTTGAGCTAAAATCTCGAAGATACTTTTATAGCTTTTTTGGGTTAAATAGTCCCTTCCTAACGCAAAATATTGTTACGTTTTTACCTTTTTAAAAACGTGTTTTTATGAGTTCGTAGATTGTAGTTAAAATAAAATAAATTTTGTGTTTGGTTTTAATTAAAAATCCTTTATTCAACACAGTTATGTGCAACACTGCTTGTAATCTTTTTACAGGCAATAAAAATTTTTATTCTTAAGTGTGATAGATCGCCGAGTGTTCTTACAAGTTTATCGAAATCGCTTCAGTAACACACATACATACATACAATATATTATCGGAAACACATAAGTTCCTTCTAAGTTAGGTTATCACATTTGACTATTTTTTAAGCAAAGATTGATATGAAATCCATTTCATCAGTAACGCAATTTCAAGTCCTTTGTCCTGGAACCATTGTTGCTAGAAGTAGGGCAAATCTCTATATGTAGGTTTTTTTTATAATTAATTAGAAGCGTAGAGAAATCCGGACAGATTTTTTTATATTTGCCAAAACGTAGTGGTTTTTTCCCATTTTGCATTATTTATGAAATAAATTCTAAAAATTGAATTTTTTATAATAATTTTTGGTCAGAACGTTTTTAAAGCGTTGTTTGTTTAGAAAAATAGGTTATGGAGAGCAGAAGACAGGCTAAAAGTAATTGTTTATATAAAGGGTCCACCAAATAATTTTTTTTTTTTTTTTTTGTTGAAAATGCTATAAAAAAACTACTGAATATTTTCTCAAATTTCTTTTTTTATTTGAAAGTACAATCCTTCCGGTTAATAATGGAAAATAATTTCATTCAAATGGCTGCTTCGGCTGGCCATGCAGTAGCCTACACCATCG
Source organism: Wohlfahrtia magnifica (assembly GCA_023159175.1). NCBI lineage: Eukaryota > Metazoa > Arthropoda > Insecta > Diptera > Sarcophagidae > Wohlfahrtia > Wohlfahrtia magnifica. The sequence continues at coordinate 1,397,852 of JAKWBJ010000484.1, read as the reverse complement.
GTCCAATTCGTAAGCACATTATGGATTGTGTGCAGCTGTATTTCACCTTTGGCTTCACGAATATTGTCCTTTAATTGTCAATTGTCTCTGCCTTGTTGGCGTAACACTTATCTTTGACGGAACCCCACAACTAATAGTCCAACGGTGTCAAATCGCAGCTGCGAAGTCACGAAGTCAAATCTCCTGTCTAGAATATTATGATGGATCAAGTAGTCGTTTCAAATATATTTGTAGTACCCAAGATTAGCAGCATTTCACAGTTCAGATTTGATCAGGTGTTGACTGCATATAGCCTTACTGCAACCAGCTTAATCCTCAGCTTCAATAGAAGAACGGTGAAAAGTCAGTTAAGTATAGCAAATAAAGCTTTGGTTGGAGAGGCACACTAACATGAGCGCCATAGAATAGAGTAGCTTTCACCACGGTGTGATAGTAGACCTGAGCCACAAATTTTTCCTACGGTTCCCTTCTAGATGTAAACCGCTATGGTCACCTTCTTCATTATGTTCTTCCTTCAGGTGAGTTTGTGGTTAAGAATAACTCCCAGATACTTCAGGTTTTTCACCAAGAGACTCAACATATTAAAGGCAGGTATCTAGTAAAGTGTGGTGAAGAGCATCTATATCGTGCTCTGAGAATTGACGCCTAGACTACACGCAAACACCCTTCTGTCATAAGTTAAAGAATTACCCAAATACCTGACACTACAATGGCCAGATCGCCAAATAACTAAAGAGCCTAAAACCACATCGATGCAGATACGCTCTAACAGAATGTCTAGTTATTACTCCCAACTGCTTATATATTTCTCTTGGTAAGAGCTAAGTTGCATAAAATGTTTCTCATTAAAGAAGAGTCAGACTAACGAAGCCAACCTACAAGTGTCCAAAACATGCCACCTGCGCATTTTCTGCATTTTGAAGTAAGAGTCTGAAAGTTCTAGTTTTAAGAGACCAAAGCAGAATTGTGACTGAATCAGCGGTAAATGCATTAAAGACAGATTCTGTACTGGCTAACTTGTCAACCCATTCATTACCATGTTAGTCCCCATGCGTATAGACTCGAAGGATGACACCCTTTCTTACACATTCGGATCAATAGAGTTTCGTATTAGTATACGAATTCAAACAGATGAACATCGCCTGGCTATCAACAAAAATATTAATATGGCCACTAAAGGGTACGAATATTTCAGGTTGAAAAAAACTACTGTTTTCTCTGGAAGAGGACCAGAGAAACCTATTCCAACCTTGACACAGCAAACACCGGATTCAAAACTTTTGTTCACAGATAAAGAAACTTATTTAAGCAGGCCAAAGTGTTTTTCCGAACGGAATTTTATTTGACAGATACCCATGGGTTGATTCTAAATCAAGATATTAGGCTGTGCTTCAACATTTGTGCCGATATGGAAGAGTAGCGTATGTCGACTTAAGTAACTCTTACTGATCGACACAGATTATTGTAATTAATCTTCAATTAATCTTATATCACTTATTGTCTCAATTTTTCAACAATAACCTTTAGAATGATTAAAATTCACACACCTTTTACTTTATTCAAGTTAAATTCGTACTTTAAACAAATCACCCAATTTTCTAAGACGAGTTTTCATCAGTGAGACTCCCCTTTTTTTCTTATTAAAACGGTAATGCCAGACATTTTTAAATAAGACAAAAAAAATGTTTACACATATTTGTTGACCATATGTAAAAGCCGGTTGCCAAATTATTAGTTGCAGTGAATTATTTCATTATCGTTGTGTCTATGAGTACACTTTTTTAGAGTTTAAAGCGAATATTTTGGTTTAATTATAAAAGAAATGTATATCAATCAGGTCATCGTCCATAAAAAAAATCGATAGACAGAGGCAATGAATAAAAAACATATTCCTGGACCCGAAATCACAGCAAGATGACTACCGAAAACTGGAATAAGGTAAATTCGCATAAATTTTGCTACTTTGCATCAAATAAATTATTATTTTAACAAATTTTAAAACCAATTTAGTTTTTTTTGAAGTTTTTTTTTTTCAGTCAACCGTTAAAATTCTAGCCGACAAGAGCAGCTTTTCTTTTCTATATCATCGATTGAAAGGTAAAATACCTCGTTAAAGTAGTGGTGCGGTTTGTAATAAGCGCTGATAAAGTCTAAAGCCTTCATATCGTTAAAGAAACCATGAAACAAGATCAGTACAGACAATCTCGTCTGTTACTAATTTTAAGGGAATGGTTTCCAAATGACAAAGGAGTACGTTTGTATGCATTTTTCGCAACAAAATTTTTAGATGGCAACAGCATTCCACGGCAAGTCCTCTGACCAAAATCCCGAAGGCGGAAATAGCCAGGGAGGTGGTAACTGCAAAGGTACAAATTATTCAACTTCTCGTATTATTAATGTTTGATATCACAGCGAAAAATAGAAGAAAGTGTCAAACAATGTATATTAAGTATGCCCAGGCGAATAACAGCACTTACTAAATTACAAGGAAATTTTACTAAATACAAGGTGTCCGCCGGTAAGGTACACTACTTTGTTTGTTTATAATTTTTGATTATATGAAAGAGAATGGATCTTATATTGATAAATGTTTTATTTAATGTCGGCAATTATGTATGGAATACAATATAAAATAAATGCTCCCCTCTGTTAGCCGCACAAATGCAAGCCGTTTTGAGCACATTTTTCATTATATTCTCACACATTTCACGCGGTATTTCATTAATTTCGTCACGAATATTTAGTATGATTTACTCAAGCGTTTCTAGTTTGTTTGCACAAGCCTTGCTTTTCAGATATCCACACAAAAATAAGTCCGGAGCAGTTAAATCAGGCTACAGGGGAGGCCAATCAACATCACCATTCATTGAAATAATTTGTTGCGGAAAGAGGTTTCGCAGTAGTTCCATTGTAATCCTTGCTGTATGCGATGTGGCACCGTCTTGTTGAAACCACATGTTAGTCAAGCTCAAAGCATGCAGTTGTGGCGTTAAAAAGTTCTCAATCATATTACGATATCGCTCCCCGTTTTCAGTTTCAAAGAAATAAGATCAAACGATTCCTCCTGACTAAATTGTACACCAGACTGTCACTTTTAATGAATGCAAAGGTGACTGATGAATAATTTGAGGGTTTTCCATTGCCCATAACCGTCTATTCTGTTTATTCACATAACCATTCAAATGCAAATGTGCCTCGTCACTCATTATGATTTTTTCATGAAAATCGATGATTGATTTTGATAAAATGTTTCAACGATTAAAACACGTTGGTTTACTGAATATTTTTCCATAATAAATTTGCCACGTCTCTACTTCACGACTGCCAAATATGAACTATCAAGACTAATGTTTACCAAAATGGCGGCTAAACAAAATAGTATACCTTCCCGGCGGACACCCTGTACTAATTAGATTTTAATAAATTACTTGTACCTCATAAACTTTAAATTTTTCGACCATAAACTGTGCCATTTTCATGTTTTTTTATAATAAAATACATTATTATATAATAAATATAACATAATCACTTAAAACCGTGTTTCATTCATAAATTGAATGCATGAATAAAGTTTGCTTGTTACTGTCCCTAATAATTTGGCAACCGGCTATATGTTTCTACTCATTATTAAAATATTACGTTGCGTATACTTAATATTAAATACTATGCCACAATTGAGTGTTAATCATACGCTACATGAGCAGATATTATTATATAACTTTGGACAGAAAGGCGTTTTTTACTTTTACCGTGGTCTAGAGCTTAAGCTACTCTTTCATATGGACACAGATATAGTACGAAGATAACCTGTTTGCTTACCGTTATCTTTTAAACCGCGGCATCTACTTTATTTACAAAGGAATAAACAAGGACAAGCGAAAGGAAGGAACTGTTTTAAATACAGTGGCTGGAAAAAATAAGTTGTCAAGACCAATGACTTTCAGTTCGAAAACAATGATGGAAATTTTTCATCCTCTCCGGAATTCAAATCAGTAGTGTTTCAAATACTAAGCCATGCCATGGATCTTCGTTTGAACCGTTTTGTGAAATATAATTTAATATAAATTGACATAATTAACCTGAAGCAATAACAACTGTAATAAAAACAAAATTAAAGTTAAATGATACTGAATATTAATATAATTTAATACATTTTGTTCTTGTTGTTGTTGCTTTCAATTTCGAATATTCAATGAATATATTTCAAGAGAGGCCCATAACAACACTCTTACTTCTGTTAACACAATATTATAGAATTTAGATGTAAATTATCAATTATGGCCAAATAAGTATTAATTTGAAATGCCTACACATCTACCTTTTTATTTTATTTTTTTTTTCTACTCAAAATTATACACACACATACTCGTACATATATAATGATTTTGTTTAAAGTCATAAATTAAAATTGAAATAATTATTCGTATACAACTGCGCTTGTGAACATGAGAGATACAAGGACGCCAGGCAGGAAAGTGTATCCAAGCAGAAATGCAACATTTTAACTTGTGAAAGTGAATGATAGATAATAAATTTTAATAATATGTAAATTACAAATTTATACTCACCATAGTGGTGTTGCTGTAAAACCCAATATACACATATACACAGCCTAACATATATTGTGTATGTGTGTGGCTTTATTAACGAAATAATGACTTTTGCAACGTAATCTAATAAACTTAAGCATTTAGTCGAAAAGTCATTTAAGTGGACGAAACGTAGAGGATTTTTCTTTAAAGAAATAACTTTGAAGAGAAAGCAGAAAAGAATAAACAAAGAAGAACTGAAATTAAAAGTTCATTTAATCTTATTTAAATTGCAAACGAGTGGAGCTTTAATATCAATTTGAAATTTTTTGCTGAATTTACACACAACTGCAGTAAATGAGTAAAAACACAAAGAAAAAAGAGACTAAAGATGACAGAGAATTAAAAAAGACAGACAGAGAAACAAGAAATAACTTTACGATTTAATACAGTTTACTTAAAACATGTCCATACACATATATACATACATACTTATATACATATTGTTACGTTTTTACCTTTTTAAAAACGCGTTTTTACGAGTTCGTATATTGTAGTTAAAATAAAATAAATTTTGTGTTTGGTTTTAATTAAAAATCCTTTATTCAACACAGTTATGTGCACCACTGCTTGTAATCTTTTTACAGGCAATAACAATTTTTATACTTAATTACTCTGTCTGTTTACAACTTTATAAACAACAACAATTTGTCGACAGATCTTTCTTCCTAAAGATCTTTCAACCCGATCGCAGCTATAACTTAGGTTCGATCACAACCTTTTCAACCAGAGGTTATCCACACTTAGCTCCCTTTACTGAGTTAGCTCCAACTAAACTGGTGTTTTACTTCACTACTAGCTTCACGAGTTTACTCCTTATAAACTCTCTTCACACCAATAACACATTCGCTGAGTTAATTTTACTTAAACTGCACTCGGTGAGTTTACGACACATAAACTGAATGCTGTTCGCATCGATGTGTTCTTTATATGGCTGAGTAAACAACACATCGAAAGCTCTCGAACCTCTCGATATTTCAGGTAGATTCCATTTCTTTCCTTTAATTTCTTTTTAGTCCTTTTGTAGCCATGCGTATGTGAACATCTACCTCTTTCAGCTTTTAGTTTTTGTTGTTGCTTGTTTATTCTCTGTTACTTGTTTTCTTTGTTGCTTAATTATTTTTGTTGCCGTGTTATACTTATTTACTTTATCTTTGCTAATGGCTGTTGTTGTAGATTTGGTTTTTTGTAAACAGCACGTATAAGTTCTTCTAGTAGCTTTTATTCATTTATTTTAGCGATCTAATAAACCAACCTTATTTTCGTAACAATATGTATACACAAATATTTAAGAGCATAACTCAGTTGGCGCCGTCTTAAAGACATCATCAAGGATGGGTGCATGTCAAAAGAAATTCCTGCACGACCAGAACAAATCATCAACGACATTTTCAAACAAATGTCACGAAAATCTTGCTCGACAGGCTGAGGCGCATTGCAATGTCGAATGTCGACAACTAAGTGCATATAAGACTCCTTAGAACCCATCAATAACTCTGACTACATTTAAGACAACGTTAAACACACTGTCGTCAAAACAACGGAGTACATATAAGACAACATAAAGACTCTGTCGATGAACATGTCGATAACGCACACTTCATTTACGACAACGTTTAAGAAAATATTCTGTCAATATTCAGTTTATTATCAGCAACTTCTTAGACGATTGCCTACAAAATATTGTATACGCACACTTTCCCTATGTTGTCGACAATTGTTGCTGACATATTCAACAATGTCTTTTGCACACCTTGGATGACAATGTTGTGAGCAACGATTGTGCCAACTGGTAAGTTTTTGTATTTTGATGAGTGAGTGAATTTATGTATCAGTATTGTAGTTCTTTTCTGATAAGCTTGCATAATGATATGGTTGAAAGAATAAGAAACAAACACAAGTAAATGTAGTATTTCCTTTAAAACACTAACAAACATACCCATATAAGCACATATACACTTTTCCTAAAAACCGTTGACATAAGTGAAAAGAATGCAGGGAGCAAAAAGGAGAGGAAAAAAACAATAAAAGAAATAAAAAGGAAACCCATTGAAAATAAACCGACACTCAACAATTTGCATTTATATCGTTCGTTCTGATATCTCTGAAGCTGAATAAAATGGGTAAAATGAACAAAAAACAAGAAAAGCTAACGTACTAAAAAGTGGCAGAGCATAACCGAAAAAAAGAAAAAAGATTTTTTCTCTTAAAAAAAACTGAAAGAAAAAAATGGCATCATATGGACTACTTTCAAGTTTGAACACAGACATTTTTACACTTCAAACTAATGAAGAGCTAATAAAGGGTCCGAAATCTAACGTTTTTTTACTTCAACTTGTGCTTATTTCGTGAATAGTAACACTTAGCTCATGTCTGATTTGACAGATAATTAGTTTTATTCTTCCGCTGAACGAATATGGTTGTGAATACGCTTCGCTAAGTGGGCCTGCGATCGACTTACAGATGATGCCGATTTTGCCAAAAAAAATCATCTTTTCAGATGAAGTTCATTTTGATCTTGGCGGGTATGTAAACAAGCAAAATTGTCGCATTTGGGGCACAGAAAACCCGCACGCATACATTGAAAAGCCGATACACCCAAGACGAGTCACTGTTTGGTGCGGGTTTTGGTCCAGAGGCATAATTGGGCCATTTTTCTTCGAAAATGAGCAAGGAGTGGCCGTTACAGTCAATGGCGATCGTTATCGGCCCATGTTAAACGAATTTTTGTTCACAAAAATTGAAGAGGAGGATATTAGCAACATTTGGTTTCAACAGGACGGCGCTACGTGCCACACAGCCGAAACTACACTCGCTGTTTTGCGCCCTGTTTTTGAAGATCGCATTATCAGCCGCAGAGCTGATGTCGTTTGCCCACCTCGGAGCTGCGATTTGACACCGTTGGACTATTATTTGTGGGGTGCCGTCAAAGATAAGTGTTACGCCAACAAGCTAGAGACAACTGACGCTTTAATGGACAATATTCGTGAAATACAGCTGCACACAATCGATAATGTGCTTATAAATTGGACCGATGGTGTAGGCTACTGCATGGCCAGACGAGGCAGCCATTTGAATGAAATTATTTTCCATTATTAACCGGAAGGATTGCAATTTCAAATAAAAAAAGAAATTTAAGAAAATATCCAGTAGTTTTTTTATAGCATTTCCAAAACAAAAAAAATTATTTGGCGGAATCTTTACATAAGTAAATACATACAGTGATGTGAAAAACAATAGAGACACTAATGTAGCACATTAAGATTTCATAAGAAATTGCCTAAATTAAGACAATTGCTGAAAAATAATTGTATTTATTTTTAGATACTAAACTACAGGAACAAGTTATAATAATAAACCACAACACTCTTTATACAGTGCTTTACAATATGCTGAACGAAATTAAGTCTTCCGTGGGCTCAACGGAAAAAGTAAATTTCGATTAAAAGTATGCTAACAAAGAAATTATTTGAAATTTATCTGAGTTTTTTCGGCTTAGATTGTTTTTCATTACACTGGTCTACAGCAAAAAACGCCTTTAAATAAAACTATATGGAGTATAATGATTTTGATGCGCTGAAAATTTTCCGCTAATTTTGCAAGAAAATATTTTTCGCTAATTTTGGTCAAAGTTAGGTACCTGCATTTAATTTTGAATAAAATCAGCAATAGCCAACCGATTTTTATGATTTATAGCTTATTTTATTACCTACATTTATCGCTGTGTTATGGTAGGTGAGACACCCGCCTTTTTACTTCTCTTTGTTTATTTTTTTGGTAATTTTTTTCCTATGCGTGTGACTACGTACGTGTGAATAAAATAAATAAATAAAATAAATAAAAGAGAAGAGCAGCTCTTTGCCGAAATCTGACTTAAATCTTTAATTTAGTGACCCACCCTGTATAAGCTAACACCACGATCTTAACATGTATATATGTGTGTGTGTATTTTTTTTTTTTAGCTATACGAGCTACGGCTAGGGAATTTTCAAGAAATATTGGCAGTCCGGACTAACCAATATGCACGATTCGCAACAAGACTTACTATCTGGCTTGTCATGCGCCTACGTACTAACCCTCATCCACGTTCGTAATTCTTCCATCCATTTCCTCCCTCGGGACCACTATCAAATATTACTTCATGGGAGTGGTAATTCAGCGAATGCTGCTTCCCCTTTCCGCAGATCTTACCCTCTCGGCCAATCTCTGACGCACCAAGATTTCCTTTGCGAAAACGTACACCAAGTCCCAATTCCTAGCTGAAGTCAGCATTAGACCGATAATGTTGTCCGCCACAATCCGGGATCGAATTGCCGTTTCCATGGAACGTCTTTGAAATTCATACCGCGGTTTCGGACACATTCGTACAATCCGGCCACACATCATCGTCTTCGTGCCCATATTTAAAAAGGTAGGCCCTAAAGCATCAATGACCGCTCAACAACTGAATCAGGTAAAAATGCCCGTGTCTCCATCTTACCCAATCAGCCACACTCGGTATAAGCGTGTGGGTCCATCTTCCCCTCAGTGTCATCAATCCCGCAAACAAAAGCAGCGTCCGTGGATACCATGCGGAAGGCAGAGGGGACCCTGAGCGCACATCTTCTATTGGCTGCATCAATACCCATCCTATATGTCCTCCTAAACATAGCCTCAGCCCATATGGGGGCCGTATATAAGGCAATAGATCCCTCCACACTAGTAAGCAACAGCTTCCTGTCCTGTCTTGGGCCGCCTATGTTCGGAATTATTCGCGTAAGCGCACAAGCTGAGAGTGCACATTTCCCACCGATATACTTCAGGTGCTCCCTAAATGTGAGTCGGTTGTCCATCATGATCCCCAAGTATATAATCGCTTGTCTAGAGGCTATATGCTGGTCACCAACTGTTAGAGTGATAAACTCCACAGCAACTGCACCGTCGCCAGCTCTTTCCAGTTTTTCGATATTTTTTGCACTTATTACCAAGGCAATATCATCTGCGAAAGCAATGATTTGCGCACCGCTTGAGAGTTCGAGTCTTAGCACACCATCATACATAATATTCCAGAGTATAGGGCCCAAGACTGAGCCATACGCTACCCCGCCGATACTACATATGATTTTCTGCCATCAGACGTGTCGTACAAGAGGACTCTGACACTGAGATAATCGGCAATCAGCTCGATCAGGTATTTCGGCACGTTCTTCTCATCGAGTGCAGCCAACCTGGCAATCTGCAGAGTTAAACGCATTCTTAACATCCAATGTGATGATAACACAGTATTCCTTATCAAGTTCAGTGTGTGTGTGTGTGTTTTACTGGGTTAGTGTGTGTGTGTGTATGTAAGGACAAATAACATATATGTGTATGGAGTTAGATGTTAGTGTATAAGCTAATTTTCTCTCTCCCTTTTTTCTGTTTTTGTCTATGACTATTTTAAATTGTTTTCCATTTTCAAATCATTTTTTGTCGTTGTTTGTTTTTTAAGCCCTTACTTATCACTTCCTTAAGCAGCTTACTGTGGTCACTTTTCCCATTTATACTGTAATTGTATCCATAACGGTTCAATGATGTTTGAAAATTTTGTGGGATTTTCTTTCCCTTGGGAATTTGATACTTTTTTCTTAATATTTTTATCTCTTTTGCCGTTGTGTTTATTTATGTTTTACACTTCAATTTTCTTATTTTTTTAATTTTTCTTTTTAAAGCTCAAGCATTTATAGAAAATAATTTTTGTATTATTTTTAATTTTAAATCATTTAAGCGAAATTGTTTAAAGCTCTTTTTTCCTTCAAAATCATTTTCTTTAATTATCTTTTTAGTTTTAATTAATTACACTATACAACAAATGGAAAATACTTTTCTGATTATGGATAACCACTGTACTTTTTTAATGTGCTATGGTCGGCTAACTTCAAAAATCATCACATAGATTTTATGGATAAATTTTTTCTTCGACGAATTTTCTTCTAAAATGTGAGTTTTTTTTAAGAGGCGGCTTCATACATTTTATGATAACTTTGAAATGACTTATTTGATTTTGTTAAGCCATGTGTTATAAAATTGCAAATTATACCGGCTTTAAGTCATTCGAATATCATTTTTTAATATAACCCGTATTTTGGGAGTTATTGAGTAACATATCATCTTTCTTTTTTTTTTGGAAAAATTATGATATTTTTAATTTCTAAACTTTCACAAAAAACAGAAAGCAGCAAATATTTACAAGTTTTACTATTTATTCAAAAAGTTGCATATGACAGAAATAAAATAAGCCATAATTCTTGGAAATCGATTGGTAAATACATATTTCATTCCCAATAAAGTGAAAGTACGTAGGTTTGAAAGAAAAAATTTTTTGCATCTTTGGTAACGTAAAGCTTATACATGCTCTTTGCAGCATATTGGCTTTCCACAAAGCATCTATTGCCTTGTGTTAGTTTTTTTTAATCAATTTGATATTTAAAGCTAAATAGATGATTAATCCGCTGTAGCTTCCTCCATATGATTTTTTTTTTGTGTAGTGGTGAAGATCATTGCTAATTGGTGCTGATCTTTACTTTAGCATTGTAATTTTTTGCCAGTAGGTGGCGTGTTTTTCCTGATCATTCGTCTGATATTTGTAATCAATGCCAGAGGTATGCGAGAAGGGTCAGTGGGGCTTTTTTTCTTTATTTTTTTTTTACAAGTTTAAAATTTACGGAAATAACTCAAATGTTATAGGAAGAACAAGAGCATTCGGAAGTAATGTCAACTGTATATAAAAAACTCCGCCTTATGCATTAGTGATACAGTTATCGTTTTGCTGTCATAAAGTAAAGTCGTTTTTAGGCGTAAATAAAAGTGTTGTATAAGCGAATATTGAGTGTAAGAAAAAAGTTCCTGTATTAAGATAAATTGTATAAAAGATAAAGTGAGGAAATAAAAACTGTAAACAACAACAAATTGGTTTTTATATTTGCTGCTTTCTATTTTCTGTTCATTTTAAGAAATCAAAAAAATCATAATTTTTCCGAAAAAAAAATGTATATATAATATGTTTCTCAATAACTTCAAAAATATTGGTTATATTATTAGAATGACTTAAAACTCATATATATTAGAATTTTTTAAAATACGGCTTAAAGAAATCGAATAAGTCATTTCAAAGTTATCATAAGATGTATGAAGCAGCCTCTTCAAAAATCTCACATTTTAGAAAAAAAATTTATCCATAGAACCTGAATGCTGAGGATTTTTGAAGTGGGGCGACAACAGTGCATCAAATAATTATATTATATGTCAAAGGTATTTTTGTTTAGTGCATAGTGTTATCAAATATTTTTGTTGAATATAAGGAAATAGTGAGGAATAGTAACTGTAAAATTAATTGTTTAATTTTAATCTTAATAATCTTAGAGCTTAGGACAACAATAACAACAACAGCAACATAATAAAGATGAAAATGGTAATGATGACAAAGAGAAGGATACATTCGACACTTTAATGAGTTATAGTTTTCGTTTCCTCTACTGCTCTTGTTTTCTTCAACTTATATTCTTCCAGCAATTGAAATTACAAATTGTAGAAAGTCTAACAAACACATAATCACTCAGATACATACCTTCATTATTATACTGTGTGTAACAAGAAATTGCTTCACTAGATGTCATCGAGGGATCATAAGGATTTTCATACCATTGCAATAAAATGTAAGAACGAATGAAATAATGAACAAAAAATTTAACAATCCATGCATACATATGCGTGTATGTATTTGTAAATATGTGTATATGCATGCATATCTGCACGTAATATATTATTGCATGAAACTTAGTAATGATAATCATGAAACCTTCAACATTATTTTTTATTCATTTCATTTCCATTCAATACAGATGAAAAATTATGAAAAGAGAGCAATCAACACTCGATAGTTAACCCTTTATTGCCATACGATACTTGTAAGTACCATTACTTATTTTTAGGCTTAACATAAATAATAATTGTGATAACTTCTGATTAGATTAATTGCTTATTAATCACTGACCTTATCATCATAAACATAATATAACGGTACATCTCTATGAACAAAACCGGCTTATTATTCACTTATTTGAACGTAACGGGTCCGCCATCTAACGTTTTTTTCAAACTAGTGCTCATTTCGTGAATAGTAACATTTAGCTCATGTCTGATTTGACAGATAATTAGTTTTATCCTTCCGCTGAACGAATATGGTTGTGTATACTCTTGAACAGAGCTGGGAAATATTGCGACATTACTTTGAAAATCATCGTAATGATTTTGCCAAAAAATCATCTTTTCAGATCAAGCTCATTTTGATCTTGGCGGGTATGTAAACAAGCAAAATTGTAGCATTTGAGGCACAGAAAACACGCACGCATACATTGATAAGCCAATACACCCAAGACGAGTCACTGTTTGGTGCGGATTTTGGTCCACAGGCATAATTCGAAAACGAGCAAGCAGTGGCCGTTACAGTCAATGGCGATCGTTATCGGGCCATGTTGAACGAATTTTTGTTCACAAAAATTGAAGAGGAGGACATTAGTAACATTTGGTTTCAACAGGACGGCGCTACGTGCCACACAGCCGAAGCTACACTCGATGTTTTGCGCCCTGTTTTAAAAAAAAAATTATTTGGCGGACCCTATAGAATTTATTTTAATAAGGTGGCCATACATAACATTTTATAGTTTGGATGAATTGAGAAAATATTAAGATGACCTTATCATTTTAAGGCATACCTTAATCAGATAAATCCTAATGAATGTACTCGTACGAATATTTCGTTATATGTATCGAATTGTTGTTACTTTTTCTTCTACCTTTTCTCACTCACGCACATAATCACACAAGAGGCAAAGAGAGAGCAGAGTTATTTATAAATTAATCTTTAAAAGAAAATAATGAAGATAAGGACGATAATGAAATTTCAATTTCAATTTCGTTAAACCCTTAAAAACACGTTTGCAAATAGCCGACGTTTGGGCTTATTAGAGATCTTAAAAAAGATTTCGAGCATAAGTTTGCCGTAGTTAAGCAGCATAATGAAAAAAGGACTTAATTTGTACATAAAAGTAGAAGTATCTTTTAAATTCGTATCAAATAGTAGTGGTTGTTGTTGTTTTTGCTTTTGTATTCTGTTTTTATCATTACCATCTCAATTTTAAAGGATTTTTATATAAGCGTTGATGAAAGTTTGACTTAAGGTTAAGGATATGATGGAACGGAACGTCTGACAAAAGTTGCACTTTATTTTGGCAGATAAAAGATTTATATTTCGTTGAGTGTCAACTCAACCGGATATTAAGAAATTGTTTTTGTTTTGCTTTTTTAAATTTATTTTTTCTTTGAATTTTTTTATATATATATTTAAGACATTTTTTTTTTAACACAAATATTTAAGATAAAACAGTTTTTATAACAATAATTTAAATAAAAACTGATTTAGTAGCAAGTACCCGCTTGAACACGATATTCGATAATAACATCGCCTTCTAGCGTTTGGCAGACATATCTTTGATAAAACATTCGAAAATGAATACTGGAACAAAACGAAAAAAATTCACAGGGTTCACCCATCGCTCAGTTTCTAGCAGCAAATCTTTCGATCTAGAACGCTTGCCTGTAATATCAACAACAAGCCTTTAACGAACCCTCATCTATAGCGAATTACTTTGCATTACTATCTTCTGTTTCTGCTTTTGCTCTCTCCGGTTTTTGCCTTTACTTTTGCTTTTGCAATTTTTTTCGCCGCTCAATGCTTTTCTTAAAACAAAAACTAAAATAGAAAAATATCAGCATATACCTGATACGTGTTCATTCGTCGCTGTTTCAGTAACGACTAGAAGAAAAAGCATAAGAATATATGTGAATTGAGAAGGAACAAAAGTCTTATGAAATGAATAACAACGTTGTATGTTCTTTTAAGCATTTTGTTCGGCAAAAACAACAAATTTTTTGTTTCAAAAATTCTTCACTAATAGCGAGTAGTAGTAGTATTAGTGTTTGGAATGACAGTATAATTAAAAGTACTGTAGTGAGTAGTAGTAGTAATGCAATTAAAACGCGAGAGAATGAAACTTTTAACGGTTGATGCTTGTTAAGCTTTCTGATTAACAACCGTTAGCTTCCATGGTTTAAGAAAGACTGACACCTATATTTTCCAGCACGAGATCATTATTAACGTTTAACAGAAAAAACGAGATATGTTACGAACTCACCACAGCTCCTAATAAAAAAGTGTTTACAACATTTGATGGAGACGAGAACAAAAGCGTTTTTTGTTCAGAAAGTGCTTATATAAGCCAGAGGTATCGGTTTCGATCAAATCCTTTGAATGATATTAGGCAACTGAAAAATGAAAGTACACGAAATGGCTGAGGTTGTAGCCGGTAAGACACTGTTGAATAGCTTAATTTTGCCCTGAGGATTTTATCTGAATGAAATGTATCTGTTTAAACTTAGTGCACAAGTGTAAAACCCATACAATATTCCTTACTCGTCAGTACAAGATAACTCATTTTACTTTGCCTGGATTTAATCGAGTCTCACAGGCAAATACTAATAATCGACCTTCAGCTAAGTTTTAAAGCCAATTTGGTTAACAGAGATCGCAAGGTGCGGTGGGAGAGCAGTGAACCCGATATGTGGACTAAGTCATAGTGTTATACGCAGGATATACTTGACGTTTATCGAACTAAATTATTCTGTATTGAGTGGTCGTCTGGTGTACCGCCCTTACTAGACATTGCAATGATAACTCCCTTGATAACTCTCACGGCAGTTTCGCGTCCAACTAATTTGTGTTTCTGGACACCTCCGTTAAGCTTTTTTATTACACAGAGGTATTTGTTGGACGCAGGCAGACTTGCTAGACTCACCTCGTATACTTTGAATAGGAAGCGTACCAATGTTCGCTGTGTCTATCTCACAGGTAACTGTGTTATGAATAAGTATGAGCAGAGGAGGTTGTGAATTGATTATAGAGGAAGAGAGTTTGATCCACTTCATTTGCCCTGTGTACGTATCTGGCTTGGCGTAGACTTCTCACATTAGGCTTGCCCATTTTCTAAGGCTAACGAACATTGATGTCAATATAATATATACATTAGTTAGGCTGTCGGCCTGTTTTCTGACTTAATTCAGGGAATAATAAATACCTTCGTTACTAATATAATATATGTACGTCAATCAAAAAAAGGCGAAAATAAAAGTGGACGTGGTCCCTGCCAGTCATGGTAAATATTAACTTTTGTGTATTACATCCTGGGAATTCAGCTATTTTTTTTCGTATTTTTGTTCGGGTATCAGTGTGCTGCAATAGTGCCTGGTCACGAGAATAACAATAATAAGGCTTAATGAAGGTTATTTGAAGGTAAAAATTGTGAGAAAAATTCATCATATCATTACTAAGGTCGTGCAGTAGACAAAATAAAAAACTTATTTTGGTAAGTAACCAATAAATAAATTAATCACTCTGCAACAGGCCAATAACTTTTGACAGAACGAAATCTGTATATAAAATGTTCATAAAACAGATGAAACAACGCGTTTTTAAAGAAGAAGAAATTCCAAATTTCTATTCTTTAAAACCCACTTTTCTAAGCAACCAAGAGAGCCTTTTTAAAACAGCCAAGAGATTCTTATGCCAAAATGGTCACATGCGCTTTTACCGCCATTTAATTACTCACCTTATGATTAAAATAACTCTCATCGACTCTCTGCACTGTCAGACTCTCTTTGCCAATTTAGTACTAATATTGTTGTTATTGTTTTTGTTAAATACTTTCCAATATAGAAAAAATCAAAACAAAAACAAATATTTTTAAAAGCCGGTGTTTAAGCACTTATTCAGCTAATACTTATCTACATACACATACATACCATATAGCTTATAAAGAATAAGAGAACAAGTGTTGTCTGTGTGTATATATGTGTGTGTATTTATGTGTATTGAAATGTTCTAAAACCATCATGGTTATTGTTGTTTTTTTATAATACAAAAAATGCAACTGTTGCGCCTTATTTTACTTCACTTGAGATTGAGAAAAAACAAAAATAAAAATAACAGAGTATCAGACACAAATGCATAGACACACTTAAGTACATAAATACACACAAATAATTTGTGAAAAATTTTGTTGATGATTATCAAGTATGAGAGAGATAGAATGAGGGTAAGTGTATATGTTAATACTGTTATGTTTTAACCTTTTCAAACGTTTGAGTTCGTTTAAATTGCGTTAAAATAAAATAAACACCGCTTTATTTTGTTGTTTTACAGTTTTCATTTATTCCACAATAATTTTATACTGTTTGTCTTAATACAACACTTAATATTCGTTTATACAACACTTTTATTTCCGCTTTAACACAACTTTATTTATTGACATCCAAACAATAAGTGAACTACGTAGACAAGTTCCCTTATGTACCTAATTGTCTATAGTTTGGAAAGTTCCGGAAAAGTCTTAAATTATATCATATCCTCTACCCGTTAATTTTAAACATGTAAGATTGTGTTACCCAGGGATGATTTAATTGGCAGTGCCGCCAGATACACAAATAATTATGGCACTGACAGGGTGATACAAAATATACCAAATCCTACAATTTAATCTCATAACAATACTTACGTACGCACCCTTCAGGAGAAGAAGCGTCAATTGTCTAAAAATTATTAAAACTAATGTTAGTACAGCTGGCACTTGTATAAACTGTTTTTATAGAAAAGCACTACTTGTAGACAAAAATAATTTTTGTACAACCAAATAATGTCATTTCAATTGTCTAAAAAATAATTTAATTCTGTGACACAACAAAAAAACATCGTTTCAGTTTTTCAAATATTTGAATAAATAAAAGCCATATAAAAACTAATTTTTTAACGATTATTGTTTACCGGGGCAACAAAGGCACCAAGTCACCAATTATGGGTACTTTACTCCATACAAAAGAACTAGTAATAAAGTGGTTATAAAGATCTCAATTGGATCCAGCGTTGTCATATGTGCAGATTTATCTGTCATTTATTTTTTTAAGCATTGAGCAGTTCCGAGGTTTTTTGGTTAAAACATAAGTTTTTCTGTAAATTGTGCAGATTTTGCAGTTTTTAACTTTTTAGCTGTTTACTCTCAATTTTATTATTTCAAATGCAATTCTTGAAGTAAGAATTTTACCCCATTTGCTTAAGATAAATATAATGAAGTTTACTCGTATCTCTCTTAATGCGCCAATGTAATTATCACTTATTTTGCCCACCGCTCACAAAGAAAGATAGAGTTTACATAGTGTGTGAAACTCACATTGTGGTCTAAGAAAGTTGCGTTTCTCTGTGCAGACAGTTCAGATTTTTGTTTTTTTTATCAAAGGAACAATGAGATCACATTACATACTTCGTATGAAGTTACGTATGAGTGATATATGTGCTTCACTAATAAAGTATTAGGTTTTGAAAATTAAAAAATTTAAAGCCTACTTAAAGGTAAATTTTTTGTGGAATTTCCGTTTTTTAGGTTAATCAATAAAGTACGCCAATTTATGGTGTGGTTCCTCCTTCAATTTCGAAACAACAGTATATCTCGAAAACATAAAAAACGGTTAGCACTACTATGGTCAGCGTACTCAAATCCGGTTTCCCTGCTGGGTACCATACTCGTCGATAAAAAAGTCATATAATTTAAATATATCACATTTAATTTGTTGTGTTATGCTTCAATAACAAATGCACTATGAAATAAATGATCCGGTATGTTCTGAAGCCGAAATTGAGTAAAATTGAAATCCAATGAAACTTCAACTTGGTATATTTCTTTTATTAATTCACTTAATTGCTTTTCAAATAACTTATGTGATTATCGAAATAATTGAAGCATTAAAGTTTTATTAGTTTTTTCGTTGATTTTGTTTTTCACTGTCTTAAATGTGTGCATTTTTTTCACTTAAAAATCAGTTTTTTCTTCCAAAAATTAAGTTTTTCTGAAAAAAAAAATATGGCAACACTGATTGGATCCAACTATACTAGTTTACTACTAGAGCCAATGGTACTAGTACTGATAACTTGAGCACTAAGATGATATAGGAAAGTTTACATTTAAGTAAAGGGTGGGCAAATTTGAGGTTAGGAAGTAAATTGGCTTAAAAACTAATATTTTTGACAAATTCAGTTTTATTCATACCAATATAAAATAGAAATATAGAATATGATGTCGGCGAAATGTCCACCTCTAGCACGTTCGCAGACCTCCGCTCTTTTCATAAAATTTCGAACCACATTTTTCAACAAAATCTCCATACTAATGTGATATGAGGCTACCTCCTACGTGGAAGGAATCATTGTAAAGTTACCAAAAAGTGGCGACTTGAAAGACTGTAATAATTGGAGAGGAATTACTCTACTTAGCACCATATATAAGATACTTGCAGTCATAATACAAGGGAGGCTTCAGAGTAGAATAGAGAACACACTGCGAGACGAACAAGCTGACTTCAGACCGAATAGAGCTGCGTAGATCAGGCCAACACTTTACGAATAATCATTGAACAGTCCATCGAATGGTGTACCCCCCGGTATCTACTGTTCGTCGATTTCAAGAAAGCATTTGATTCCATCAGGAGAACGGCTATATGGAAAGCACTAAGAAACAAAGGAGTACCCCAGAACTTAATTCGAATAATCAGAGCGATGTATGAGGATGCAGAACTTTCAGCTCTTCACAACGGGAACTTCAGCCAACCATTCCACACCAATGCTGGAGTTAAACAGGGATGCCCACTGTCACCTCAACTATTCACCACTGTGCTGGATGACATAATGCGCAAAGTCTATTCGAAAAGAAGAGGGATCACATGGAGTCTCTTACGCCAACTCGAACACTTGGACTATGCAGATGACATTTGTCTGCTCTCGCATAAGATTTCGAATATGTGGTCGAAACTGGAGGATCTAGAAAGATTGACTCGTAGAATAAACAATACGAGCATGGAAAACAACATGTTACAGGATCAACCGGTCGAGTATGTAGATAGCTTTTGCTATCTAGGAAGTACAATGACTACAAACGGTGGCGCAGAAACAGACGTAAACAACAGGCTCAATAAAGCGAGAGCTGCATTTGGACAACTGCAGTCAGTATGATGAAGCTCACAATTATCCAGACGGATTAAACTCAGAATATTCAACTCACGTGTTAAATCAGTATTGCTGTATGGGAGTGAAACCTGGCTTGTATCGAATACCATCACACAGAAATTCCTCAGAATCATATACAGAATATTCTGGCCTAATACCATAAGTAACACAGAACTGTGGAGCATGACGAATGAGGAACCCATACTGAAACAGATAAGGAAAAGAAAGTGTGGATGGATCGGTCACATCATCCGAAAAAGTCCAGAGAGTATCACCGGAATGTCACTCGAGTGGAATCCTCAAGGCTCAAGAAATCGTGTTCGACCAAAAAACACCTGGAGACGCACAATTATCCACGAGCTGAGACAGAACAACCTAACATGGGAGGAGGCAAAGTCAACAGCATTAAACCGTGTTAGATGGAGATGCTTTGTGGAAGCCATATGCTCACAAGAGGAGTAACGGCAAAAAAGTACTATTTAGGTACTACTACTGTAATATCTGGCAATTACGAGAATACTTTGAATTAAAAATGTTTTTCTTAAATGCGATAACTAAACAAATGCAGAGAACTTTTGTGAATTGTTTTCTTATACAAAAATAACAACAAATATGGGCTGAAATTAAAGGCACTGCTTTAGCTTGAAAATTTGAAGTTTTGTAATTCTAAATACACACATATAGACACAAACACATACACATACATAAATACTTAAGTTTTTAACAGTTTTCTTTTGAATTTTTTATTGTTCATTTTAAGCGGATGTACGTACATATGTATGTGTATGTATGTATTTTAGAGTGTGTAGTGTCTACTTATTTTTCAAAAACCAATTTAATTACATTTCATGCTGTTGCTGCATACAGCATGAGCCTATTTAGGAAGTACAAACGGAATATAAACAACAACAAAAGCAGCATTGGCAACAAATATGATAGAAATCTAATTTCCATTTTTTCGAAAAATGTCCGCCAATTAAAATTTTAATGAAAAAACTTTTCATTTGTTTTCGCTGTACTTGATGACGGACAGGCACTTGTCTCGCTTGAGTGTTGCGAATTGTGTGTATGTTTTTGGGTCTCTGGAAAAAAAGAAAAAGAGCAGAAAAAAAAAAAAATTTTGCTGCAAAATGAAATGGTTGGTGTTTTAATTTCTAAAATATATGTTGGGTTCATTGTCGTTATATATTCCTTTTGCTCTCTTTTCTTTTTGCCATGAAGGTCTGTGTATGTGTATTTGATTAAATGTTATCAATACAATTTTTAAAGCATTCTTCTGGTGACAAATATGTGTGTGTGTACAAGACGAAGCGAGAACAAAAGCTACTAAACATAGTAACATACAAACCAAGAGCGAGCCATTGGAATGAATATGCCAAGAGAAAATGAGTAAGAAAATCAAATTAAAAAAGTTAATTAATTTCTATTGACATGAGGTAATGCCATGGACATGTAATTTGATGAGGACAATGATGACGATGGCGATAGTGTAGAAAATGCTAAAAATTGCCTTTAAAAATGGCCCAAGAAAAGTAATAATGGCATCAGGAGCAGCAGAGACAAGTTTAATGAAATAAAACTAAAAGGATCAGTTCTTTTAAAAAGAAATTTATAAGAAAACAACGTTCAAGCATTGAAAATAAATATGGAAATTTATTAAATTTGAAAACAGAAAGTTTAGTTTAATTAATTTTGTTTGATTTCTTTTTTTAAAAAAGGGGATTGTATTGTTGTCCAATGAAATAAGTGTACAGAGAGAATTTAATTAAAAAGAACAATTAATTAATGAATAATGCTCAAAAGCAACAGGTTGTTTAAAATTAAAATGTTTTATTAACTTAAGAGCCTACTAAGTTTAACAAATGGTTTAAGCGACTTAAGAGTAACCGTTCGTGTGTTGCTGGGAGCCCTAGGGATGTATACCTATACAATATATTCTTCATAAGAAAGATTTAAAGGAATGCATTAAAACTAAAGATTTGTATTGACTACCAAGCTATTTGGACTAAGTTGAAAGACTAACCGTTCTCTAGATATAAAAAAAATCAATATTAACTTTCTATGGTAGATGCCACTCCCACCTACCCAATTTCATTCAATTTTTGAGTGTTGATTTATATTTTCTACAAACTGAGGTACTTTCACTATTATCTCGATTTACAAAAGTCAGTATTTACTATATATAGGAGGTGTCACACCCACTTATTCAAATTCGTCTATATTTCGACTAATGATGTGGATTCACCGCGACGTTACTTAGAGCAAATTCAGAACCTTCCACTCCTCCCATTCCAAGGATATATAAACATCAATCAATTACTTCGTATGCGAGGTGCCACTCCCACTTATCCATTTCAGCCCAATTTTTGATTTTAAAAATATTTTCTATCTCACAGCGAGTTTGAATGCTGTGACAAATTTCGTTTTCAAGTAAAACTTATGAAAAACAAAGGGGTTCACTCTAACATCAATAACTAACCAACGGACTTACAAAAGCCGCATATACATCAAAATAAAGAGTTTGTGTCAGAAGACCGGCTGCAAATGTTATGAAGACTACTGTATATACTTATATCAGGAGGGCCATTTCAAAGTTTAAATTAAAAAAGGCGATAATACAAAAACGCTCTAAAATTTTGCCAAAATAATTTTTTTTGTTGTGAAGTTCAATTACTCTGGCTAGAGATGAAATATTATTTCATTCATTTGACTGCCGCGGCTTGCCTCAGAGTACTCCATTTGATCGTAACAATTTTCGAGAACTTTTTCGAGAGTATGGAGTTGTATCTCGCAATCTCACCACCAATGTTGGCCCACAAATACTCAATTTCCTCTGGTTTGTCAGCATAGTACTTGTCTTTAAAGACGCCCCACATATAATAGTCCAACGGTGTCAAATCGCAGCATTTTGACGGTCAAATGACTTAAATGGCTATCAGACGTTTGACGCAGTAAGTCGATTGTGGTAAGTTGCACCATCGTATTGAAACATCGTTCACATCAATACCATGAAGAGTGAGCGAAAAAAAATCGGTTATGATAGTGCAATAGGTGTCTCCATTGACTATAATAGTTGCGCCGTCCTCATTTTCAAAGAAATATGTGCCAATTATGCCTCCGCTCTAAAAGCCGTAATAAACAGTTACTCGTAATGGGTGCATTGGCTTCTAAAGGGTCCGCTGTCTAACGTTTTTTTTTCAACAGACAGATAATTAGTCTTATCCTTCCGCTGAACGAATATAGTTGTGTACAATGCGTTTTCGCTTCGCTAAGTTGGCCTTCGATCGACTTACAGATGAGGTCGATTTTGCCAAAAAATTCATGTGTTCAGATGAAGCTGATTTTGATCTTGGCAGGCATGGCCAAGGTGTATCGGCTTTTCAATGTATGCGTGCGAGTTTCTGTGCCCCAAATACGGAAATTTTGCTTATTAACGCACCCACCAAGATGTAAATGAGCTCTTTTTTGTTTTTGTTTTGGAAATAAATTTCGAATAAACCCATTATTTCGAATCTGGCAGTACTTATGTATGTCATTATTCTATTCCGTCAAAAAATTCAGTTTATTATCTTCACTGAAAGAAATGAATCGATTTACGCTTGAGCAACGTTGGGATTTATTGGAAATTTATTTCCAAAACAAAGGCAATTGGTAGAAAATTGTACAAAAATGTTGTACAAAATTTGGTCGCCGAAAAGGACCAACAGTGCCCGGTATACGCAAGTTTATGACCAAAGTTTGTGAAACTGGTTTAATTTTTGATACACCCAGACGAAGGCGTTCTCGTGCAGTGTGTACACCCAAAAATATCGAAACTGAGGCTGAGTGTGTGCTTGAAAAACCAAAAACATCTAATCGTTATCGTTCTCAAGAATTGAACACTTCACGCACCAGTTTACGTCGATTTATGCAAAAGGATCTCGGTATAACGCCTTACAAAGTTCAATTAATCCAAGCGTTGAAGGTGCATATCTATCAGCTTCGTTTTTGCTTTGTAAAATGGGCCAACGAGAAACTGCACGAAGATGTCGTTCAGATGAAGCACATCTTCATTATGTTATGTACGTTAATAAGCAAAATTGCCGTATTTGGAACTCAGAAAACTCAAACGTAGTCTTACAGAAGCCAACGCATGCATTATAAGTGACTGTTGTGCGGCTTGTGCAGAGGAGGCATCATTGGCCCTTATTTCTGTGAAAATGATGACGGCTTAACTTAACGATCAATGGAGAAACCTATCGCACCATGATAGCCGATTTTTTTGTACCCGCTCCATATGGTATTGATGTGAACGATGTTTGGTTTTAACAGGATGGCGCAATTTTTCACACATCTCATGCCACAATTGATTTATTGTGTCAAACATTTGATGGCCATTTAATTAGACGATATGGTGATTCAGTTGGCAGTCAAGAAGCTGCGATTTGACATCGTTGTGCTATTTTCTGTGAGGCGCCGTTAAAGAAAGGTGTCATGCCGACAAACCCGAGATAATTGAGCATTTGAAGGCCAACATTCGTGATGCCATTGGCAAGATACGACCCCATACACTCGAAAAAGTTCTCGAAAATTGGTCCAATAGAATAATGGGGTACTGTGAGGCAGCCATATGAATGCAATATTTATTTCATTTCAAACTAAAATAAATGTACTTCACAGCAAACGAATAAATTTGGCAAAATTTGCAACCGTTTTTTGTTTTATTGCATTTTTTAATTTAAACTTATAAATGGCCCACCCGATACTATGCAAATATTTTTGCTCTTACGCAATTATGTTTAGTAAGAGTTTAATGGCGGTGCTGTTTCTGTTAGTATTGTATTATAATATACAATCAAAACGATTTTATTCGTTAATCGCAATAAAATGTTGGTCAAAATTACAGAAAAAAAACAAAAAGGAACATATGTTAAGTGGAAGAGAAAAGAGAAAAACAATAACAATAATAATGTAAAATTATTGGTGTATTTTTGTTTTTATTGTTGTTATTGGTAAGTTTTCCATTTTTATGTTTAATTTTCTATTTGTACTTTTTATATTTCGTGGTTTCAAACACTGACCTAATGATCCATTAAGGAAGTTCCATTAGTGTTAATGGTATCTTAACTGTAATTGTAAAACATGACTAAAACCAAAAATAAATCAAAATAAAAAACGAAAAACTAAAGTTAAATTCTTACAAAAGATTGTGTATTGTTTCGCTCTATTTTAATTTATTTTTGTTGTTGTTGTTTTTGCTGTTTCTATAAACAACTTTTTTTGCTGTCAAGAGAGTAGGAGAGTTCATGATTTTTAAGGCCACTTGCCCAGTGGTAACAATAATCATAAAACTATGCTTTTCCTCGTATTGTCTTCGTCAACGTCATCTATGACTGACTGGCACTATTTTTTTTTTCATATTCTCTTGTGTTTGGCGGAGGAGTAGGCCTTCTCCCCCTTATGTTAGTTTCAAGTGAGATTGCATAACGAATTTTATGCATTCCTATCAAGTTTGTTTCAAGAATGTTTCGAAAAACTTTTCTATGGCTTTTCGTTTTTTTTTTTTTTTCTTTTTTATTTGTTTCTTGTATTTCTTTTCCATGACTGCGTGAAAACTTATTTAAACTTGAACTGTTGCAGGATAAACATAAAATGTACCAGAAAAATGTACTAAACGAACTGAAATGGAATAGAAAGCGGTATAGACGAATGCAAAGTGGGTGTAGTACTACTGGAGCATAGAGTAAGTAAAAAAATAACTAAAGCTCTTCTAGTGATTGTAAATGAATTTTCATAAATGCCTTTTGGGTAATTTTCTTGTATTAAATTCACGTGCCTTGTACGTGATGTACTCTTTGTTTGCATCGCACATGCACACACACATACACAAGCTTACATATAAACTTACTTGTATTGCTACAAAAAATAAATACAAAATTTTTGACGATTTTTATTGATGGTTGTTCCTGTATATTTATACCCCAAGCATGAGTAAATACTTGCATTTATGGCTTTCGAGTGTGTGTTTGTAAATACATGAATTGCGTTATAGAATCTAAAAAAAAATAAATATTTGACTTATGGGCTTGTGTCATACACTCCCCCCCCCGCCTGGCGGACAACTAGTGTTCGTGGCAGGTCTGTATCAGCAACGCTGTCACAGTCACAATCACCATCACCGTTATCAACATTGATACTCTTGACATTTGATGAAGATGTCAATAATTATGGTGATGGTTATGAGGCTCTCTGTCACTCACTCACCCTGACATTTTACTGTTTTTTTTTTTTTTTAACATGAACATTTAATTTGTTTTTAATACAATAGACACACACGAACATACCAGCCCATATGTCATTTGACACTTATAAACAAATTTTCAGTCACTTTTACACACACTCACACATACAAACTGTTAAAAGCAGCATAGTGCATGTGACATTCATAGTGACAAATAAGTGCACCGTTTGCTTACTATACTTTTAAATGTACCAGGGTTGTGGCGTAAAAAGGTGCACAACTACAAAGAGAGAAAGTGGTGGTGTTATCCGTCTTTTAAAAGGGAGCTTTAAAATTATAATTTTCATCAGTTACAAATATTTAATGGAGTTCTTTTAAAAATGTTTTGTAGCTTGACGATCAGTAAGCCCGTTCAAACTTTCAGGCCCGGCCACTAGATTTTTAGGAGCAAGGCCTTACTGTGGTATTCACTGATCTACGATCAGGGAAAAGATCGATGTGTCGGAACATTAACACTTCGCTCATTGTTTTGGGTACAATACTCGGGTCTGAGACAGATGAAGCGGCTGATAAGACCCTTTAACTATTATAAGGATTTAAGACACAAGGGGACTATATTTACTAGGAAACTTATTGGCTTCATGTCAGGCCTCTACTAACTGAGATATCTCCTCTTCAATCTCAATCGAGTACCTGACACGGAGTGACGTCTGTTCAGCCTGGTCTTCATACGAAGAGTTGAGGGTATTTTCTGAAGACTGTTTTGAGTACTGTTTCTAAATCGAGCGGATAGTCATCTGCAGATGGATATTAATTCTATGAGGAATTGAATTGGCTTTCTTCTGAGTAATTATCACTCAATGCAGCTTGTGCATTAATGGGTTTGGCCTTGGTGTGTTTGGCACAAAGTCGTCTGTCTTAAGCACACACTACTACTGTAATGAGCAAACAATCATTTATCATTAAAATCTGAAAAGTTTTCTTGTAAATCAGCTTTGAGAAAAAAATGTTGTCAATTTCAAATGAATTTAATTAATTTAATGAATTAGTTAATTTAATGAATTAATTAAATGATAATTTAAATGAATTAATTAATTTAATTAATTAATTAAATGATAAATTACATCGTTTATTAAACCATTTAATCATGAATAGTTTGGTTAACAACAAGACAAACTGACTAATAAAGCTACCGTAGTTGGAAACAACAGTTGTTCTACCACGTCTTTATTTTATACTGCATAAGGGTGTTAATAGGGAAGTGTTTCTAATAGTTTTTTAACCTTTTTGTTGTTGTTGTTCTATATAAAAACAAAAAGAAAAAAAATTACCAACAAGGGATAGCTGTCATAAGAAAACTAAAACTACAATACGAGAAATTTTTTAAATTTGGGTAAATACTTGTTTAAAATAGTAGAGTAGAGGCAAACAGTGACAGGGGAGGATTAACAGAAACTCATTTAAAAAGTAGTGCAACAAATACAAAAATACAACAACACTTTACATTTCAAAACAAGCTACGAATATGACAAATTGATTTTTCATGCACTCTCTAGAGAGATCCTTCCTTGTCTAATGCTTTCTTCTTTTTCGTTTTTGTGCTATTTAATCAACTGGAACTGTGTTACAGTTTAGAAACTTAAACTCTTGCCATAGAAAACAAATATAAAATCTCTAGTTAATGTACTTAAAAAATCTTAATTTAAATATGAAAACATATCCAAGATTATTTTCAAATTTCATTAAATAAACATAAAAACTTATCGTACAAAATGAACTTAAAAACATAAATTGAAAGGGAAACACGACTAATGTAATGTAAATCCTTAAGGATTTTCATATTTTTGAATATCAAATACATCAAAAGCTAATCAATTTAATGTTTCATTTGCTTGTTTTATATTTTTCTCTTCTTATTATTTTAGAAAAAGTGTATTGAATCGCTGTAACTTTGGAAATTGCTAAAATAATGCCAAAATCAACCACCAAAAAGCAGCATATTTTCCAACTCATTTCATTTTCTCAAGTCATATACTCCGGTTCAGCAGGATACAACCACCAAATTTTTTTTAAGTGTCATAAATGACGAATACGGTAACAAAAAGTGAATTTATTTTTCAGATGAAAAATTAGACTCAAAAATTAAACGCAAGCTCATGGCATTGGTACTTTTTCTTCATCTTTCGAGGCAAACACAAAATTTTTAGTTCATTTTTTGGTTCAAGAGAATAGAACCACTTTCAGTATTTATTAAAATAGTACACCCATTGCGATAAGCCTGTATACAAACTGAATAAAATTAAAATAAAATTAAAGTTAGTAACTACAGTTTACTAATCTAAAACGGGTGGACAAAGGACATAAAACTCCTCGGAAATGGTAAAAATTGGTTGAATAAAGATCGTAAACTGAATACAGCACGCTATGACAACGTCCTCAATGAGTTGCGTGTTAAGAATTGGCAAAAAGTCGTTTATTCAAATGAAATACGATGTAACTTGGATGGCCGCGCTGGTTTTAGTAGAGCCATCGCATGCCAAAAAGAAAATTTTTTTCATGTCATATGCAGCTGAGGCTTTTTCTTTGATTTTCGTAATTACAGATGTCCACTGATTAAGATAGTACGTCGGAATGCTGATTTACTTACATTTACTCCAGCTAAATGCTTCATTTTAGAGGCCAAGTTGTGTAGGTACCTCGATTGGATTTTTTTTTTTATAGGTTTCACTAGCGATTTTCCGATGGAAATACTTTTCAAAGTGGTAAACTTCAATTTTTACCATTTGCAAGGAGTTTTATGTCCTTTTTACACCCGTTCTGTTTAGTAAACTGTAGTTACTAACATTGGTTTAAAATTTATTCAGTTTGTATAGAAGTTTATTGCAACGAACGACCGATCTTAATAAATACTGAAAGTGGTTCTATCCTGCTAAATCAAAAAATTAACCAAAAATTTTATGTTGTCTAGAAAGATGAAAAAAAATAGCAATACAATGAGCTTCGGTATAATTCTTGGGTTTAATGTATCATATAAAGTACCTGCAATTCGTTTGAAAAAAATGTTTTGCGTATTTACGATTTATGGCACTAAAAAAAAAATATGTGGTTCTATCCTGCTGAACCGGAGTGTAAGTACTGGAGGAGTGTAAGTTATGGAGACGAACCATAATTCTCATCCCATCCATAATCCTCTTATTTACGCCAATAATATACGAGTTTACAGCAAATTGCTAATAAGATTTTCATAAAAATTTTCAGTCGATAAAGTGTAAAAAAATTGGAAAAATAAACACACATGTACCACCACTACCTTACATACAAAGGAATAAGTTAAGCTCGCTTTAGTAAGTAAAAGAAAAATTATTTTCATTCACACATTTGCTCTAAAAACGGTTGAAGGGCCTTAAAAGACGTTATCGATACACCTCGGCATCCAGAACGTATTGCAAGTAAACCTTTGCACAGGCACAACTGATGTGTTACAAAAACTCACAACGGACAACAGGGTGATCCAAGAACTTTTGATGAAGCTACTTTGTCATCACTAGCAGATTTATGGATGGCAGCAATGATATCTGACATGCAATCGCTCAGAGCAAACAATTCGTGGTATCTGACTGCATTACCGCTAGGAAAAAGAGGCAACTGATCGCAAGTTAACCGCCAATGGCGACAAAGTCTGTCATATAGCAAGTTCAGTTCAAAAATGTATTGACTACGAAGAGACTTTTGCGCCTAAAGAACGTTACATATCATTACGCTTTTTATTTGCTCTAGCAGCAAAACGCAATCTTATGATACATCAGCTAAATGCGAGAACAGCGTTTCTTAATGGTAATTTAGAAGAACAGATTTAAATCGGGCATCGGCGATGGTAGCGTTCAAGTTTGTTCTTTGAATAAGTTAATCCACGACTTAAAGCAATCCCGTCATGCATAGAACAAAAAGTTAAATGAAGTTTTGTTGAAGTTTGGTTTGCAGCGTGGTGAAATCGATTAGTGTGTAATTATTGTTACGTTTTTACCTTTTTAAAGACGTGTTTTTATGAGTTCGTAGATTGTAGTTAAAATAAAATAAATTTTGTGTTTGGTTTTAATTAAAAATCTTTTATTCAACACAGTTTTGTGTGCCACTGCTTGTAATCTTTTTATAAGCCATAACAATTTTTATACTTAATTACTCTGTCTGTTTACAACTTTGTAAACAACAACAATTACTCGACAGATCTTTCTTCCTAAAGATCTTACGACACGATCGTTGTTATAACTTAGGTTCGATAACAACCTGTTTAATCAGAGGCTATCCACACTTAACACTCTTTACTGAGTTAGATCCAACTAAACCGGTTTTTTACTTCACGAGTTTATTCCTAATAAACTCTCTTCACACAAGCTGTTTACTTTACTTAAATTGCACACGCTGAGTTTACGACACATTAACTGATCGTTGTTCGCATCGATGTACTTTTTATATGGCTGAGTAAGCAATACATCGAAAGCTCTCGAACCTCTCGTTATTTCAGGTAGATTCTATTTCTTTCCTTTAATTTCTTTTTAGTTTTTTTGTAGCCATGCGTATGTGAACATCTACCTCTTTCAGCTTTTAGTTTTTGTTGTTGCTTGTTTATTCTCTGTTACTTGTTTTCTTTGCTGGTCAATTATTGTTGTTGCCATGTAATTTTTATTTACTTTATCTCTGCTAATGGTTGTTACTGTAGATTTGGTTAATTGTAAACAGCACGTATAGTTGTTCTTGCAGTTTTTGTTTATTTATTTTAGCGATATAATAATCGCTGGTGTGCCCAACCTTATTTTTTTAACATTATTATCACGTTAATGGTGGTAAAATATTTATGTTTCCACATACTGTAGCAAGCATTTGTAGATACATGTTTGCTTAGAAAGATTTAAAACCGAAATAAAATACATAAAATAAAAGAAAACCATTTCAAATTTTTATTTGAGCTATTCAGCAAAAAACAATTAAATAAATTCAATAATATTGTTAGGTTTTAACCTTTTTAAAACGTTTAAGTTCCTTTTACTTGCGTAAAATAAAATAAATAACACGTATGTTGTTGTTTTACTTTATGCACATTTTTATTTCCACACTTATAACTATACAGTCTCCAACTTATTTATTTTGCACTTAATATTCGCTTAATACACAAACACATTAATTTACGCCTAAACACAACTTTACTTTCTGACTGAAAAACGATAACTGAACCTTTTATATACAATTTAAATAACTTCCGAATGTTCTTATTCTTCCTACAACATTCAATTCATTGCCGTTAATTTTAAATGTAAAAACCAAAATCGGTACGATAGCATCGTTCAATATGCAAGTGGTAGCATAACATAAATTATGTATGGCATTACCAAGGTGGTTTGATACAAACCAATGCGACAATAATGTTCATAACTAAAACAACTACTGTACTAATTAAATGTTTCTTTAGGCACTGTTTAATTTCGTAACAGTATTTAAGATTAATGCAATTTTATTAATTCAAGTTAATTTTCAATATTTTGTTCAGAGCCCGTTTGCTTTTATCATGCTTCTGACACGTCTTGGCATACTTTCGACCAAGTTTTCAATGGTATGCTTCGGACTCGTGACTAAAGTTCATTTAAATTTGTTGGCACATTATCGTATCTTGAAAGACATTTTTTCTGCAAAGCCCATACATTTTTGATAGGGTTGAGTTCTGGGCTTTGTGCTGATTATTGCATTGTTTGAAAATTTTATTTAACAGCTAATACTTAACGATTTTGGCCGTATACTTGGGATCTCCATCCTATTAAAAAATAACTTCTTCTTCCGGGTAAGCCTTAGATACCAAGATAATCTTTTTTTTATTATTCCCTCAATTTTTACCATTGGACCAAGTTACCACCAAGTGAAAAAATTTCAAACTATTAACCTTCCACCTACGTGCTTCATAGTTTCTTTTACTTGGTGTTATTTAAAGGTTTTAGAAGAACGATGCCAGTTGTATTCCTTGTCATCCGTTTATAAAGACTTACTTTGGTTTCATCTGATCATATTTTCCGTTTCCAGCCTTTCCCGCTCCAGTTCTTGCGCTCTTTGCAGAATTTTAGCCGTGCTTTTACATTTTTATTCGACAGTGCTATTTTTTCTTCTTCTTTTTTTGCTTTATAGCTTAGCTGAGCTGAGCCCAATTCTTGTAAGCGCCCTGCATGTTGTCCACTCACTAACTGCCTTGTTTATGTCATTTGGTGGCTCTTTAGGTGTTTTTGCCTGCTTCCTAACCAATAAATGTTCCATGGCTCGAGCATCTCTCTTGGTAAGTAAACTTAGTCGCAATTTTTTTTGGGCCTTGTCAGCTAATAATTTTTTTCTTACTTAAAGCACTTTTCGGTGGTAAATTTCCAATGACCTTGCAATTACCCGTTTTGACAGATTTCATTTTGTCATTTCATATAAGATGCTCGCCACTGTATATAGATGACGTCTGGGTATTCGGCAATGATATGTATATGATCGAACAACCAAAACTTACTTTATCCACCAACTTTAAGATCTAGGAGAAGCTTTTTCTGTTCTTGATGTAAGAGTTAATCGTGGTAGTTAAAGTGGCACAACAAAAATTGATCAATCAAAGTAAAGGGTGGGAAAATTTGAGTTTAGGAAGTAAATTGGCTTAAAAAGAGACTTTTTTGACAAATTATCTTTTATTCATACCAATATTAAATAGAAATATGGGAATTAATAATAGAATACGATGCCGGAAAAATGTCCACCTCTAGGATGTCGACAGTCGGTCTTTCAAATAGCCTCAGAGAAAATAGTCCAGCGGCATTAAATCACAAGAATGAGGCGGCCAAATGACATCGCCAAGTCGAGAAAATAAGTGACCGGGAAATTTCTAATGAAATAACTGAATTGTTGGCTGGTTGTGTGCCTTAAGGCGCCATTCTGCTAAAACCAAAGGTCACTGATGTCATCATTAGCCAATTGTGGCCACAAAAAATTGGTTATGTGATGACGTTTTCTTGCTCATTTTCGAAAAAATACGGGCCGATGATGCCGCCTAACCACAAACCTCATCATACGGTCACTTTCTTTGGATGTAATGGTTTTTCGAGAACTGCTTATGGATTTTGTGAGGCCCATATACGACAATTTTGTTTGTTTACATAACCGCCTAATTGAATATGGGCTGGGAAAAAACTGCTCGAAGTTTACGAAGTGGTACAGTAAAATTTTCACAATTAAAACTCTTTGTACAAGAGTGTAGCGTATCATAGTTAAAATTTCTCAATTTTTTACTAAGTAAGTGTCATTCGTGACATTTCAACATTTTTTTGCCCACCTTGTATATCGAGGAAGTCTTAAATCGTTTTTAATGAGTGAATGTAAGGCAGTATCAACATTTATGAATGTTTTACATCATAAATGATTCTTACATATGATGTTGAAAAGAAGGAAATGGCGAAAGTGCCATATACGCAAGCCATGCTATGTCTTTTGTATGCTACAGAACTCAAGCCTTCGAGTATTAGTTACTTCATAAATTTGTTAAGTACATCCATAGTCAGGCCCTGTATATTATTCAAATCGGCCGTAGCAAGGCTGTACTTGTTGTAGAATATTCCGAACCAAGCAATTCGCCAAAAGTCGGACAATGGCAGAGAAGATATTTCGCAGACTCATTCTTCTCTTCTTCATTGTAGGTGCTGTAGAAATCTTAAATTTAAGATACCCAGCCTTAACACATATCTACCCAGAGTCTAATGGTTAGTTATAGCCCATATAAAGGCTCATATCTGATCTCACCAATTTCAATACCCTCACCGTTCTTTGGCCATCTAAAAGTGATCCAGGTCTTTCTAGTCTCGCAACTGGTGCTCACTACACGATTTTTTTATATGCATCCGGAGATTGGAGTTCTGCACATTAAGGCCTTTTTGCAAGCCCTTGTTACTTAACAATTTTACACATGCCACTGTATCTATTAATATATGCGGTGCTAAGAAATGTCTGTATTCAAATATGTAAAATAAGCTGTCATACATACATACATACGTACATTTATGCAAGAAAAATAAAAAGCGGAAGAATAAAAGCAAAAAAAGAGGAATAAAAAACTGATATAAAACAGTTTAATTTACATCCTCCTCTTTAAACTTGCCAATTATAAGGATAACAGAATCCGGAAAAGTGTTGCCATCAATAGAAAATCGAATTAAGCTAAAAAGTGTTCACAAAGAACGCATAAAAGCAAAACCATAAAGTGTTGGCTTATCAAGAAAGTAAGTAAAAGCTTACACACCATTGTTTTATAATCGATTTACATCTGCTAGTAATAACTCCCTGGCAGAAGACACAGCGTCATGAATATACGGCAGCAGTATCAAAACAATTTTTAAATGGTTGTCTAATTAGAACCGAACATTATCATGTTGAAAACTCTAATTTCGTTCTAATTTAATCAATTACGTTCAATACTGATCTCTTGCTATTGTTTCAGACGATTTTAAAGCTCACAAAAGTAGATCCAACAAATACAAATTGATCTTAATATAGGCGACATGATTATGATATTTGTCGTTAACCAATTTGAATAGTCTGAAGACGGGCAATCAAGTTATTCTGTGTGAAAATCCGAAACATTGTAATGTTGATGGAAGCCAGATGTAGGCCTTATCCGAAAGTGTGATATAATACCGAGAAGGCTGAAGTCCAATATTAGATGAAGTGTAATAACTTGTTCTATGGCTAAGGAAACTTAGCTGCAGTTAGACAGAAAATATCTTTATATCTTTAGGGCCGTGGCAGTTAATACTGTGCACTAGACTCTGGGTCAATACGTAAATTATATTGATATAAGCGCCATCAATAACTTCTGCAGTAATTGTAAAAAGGATGACAGGGAGGAATCGGTGAAGTATCTATTATGCGGGTGAAAAGAGGCAAAGAAAATAAATTAAGAACCATCGCAAATATTGATATGATGAGAAACATCAGACGAATGATCAGGAAAATACGCCACCTGCTGGGAAAAAATTGCAATGCTAAAGTAAAGATCACCACCAATTAGCAAGGATCTTCACCAGTACGCATATGATTTTGCGAAGGAAGCTACAGTGGATTAATCATCTGTTTTGCTTGAAAGATCAAACTGATTAAAGAAACTGAGATAAAGCAATATAAGGTTTGTGGAAAGCCAATATGCTCCCTAGAGAAGTGACGGAGAACAAAAAAAAACAGATATTAAGCCGGAAAAGATCATTGGCTTTGTGAGATCAATCTTAATACACATGCTATGACTTTTCTGAAACCAAAACCACGCTAGACGAACCAATCACAAGCTGCGTTAATATTTAAATTCTTTATCTTTTTTGTTCATAGAAATATTTTGTTTAACCTTTTTATTTAAAAATTTTATACAAGCAAGCAGTTATTAATTCCTTTAACTATTCTTGGGGATCATAGAATTATAATAAATTCCTTATAGCTCAGCTTGTCCAGAGCTAATACTTTAAGTCATTCTATGAAAATAAGTTTATTTTTGCACCAGTTTTCTCGAAGTGTGGGCTAATATTCCGAATGTTTGGCTTTCCTGAGGGTTTCATTCTGTAATCACCTTCGTTATGTCGCTATCACCATTTCTTTAGCATAATTATCATTCTTATAGAACTTTGCCCTAACGAGAGGTTGGATATTTTTTCGGTCATACTATGCGCCGCATACAAAAATTTATATATTGCCCGAAAGGAACTTCCATCTTTAACTTTTGCGTTCCACGACTCCTAGATGCACAAAATTGTAGACTATGGAATCGTTATCTGATTCATAAGAATACTGTCATTATAGCAAAAAGGCAGAACTCACTTTAAGTTCATTTATTCCCAATTTGAAGGTAGGCTAGCGTAGAATAGCATAAATTTCAGTTTGACGATGTTTATCTCCAAGTCCTTTAAAATATCACCGCTTCAACTTCAATAAGGTATCTGACACAGAATGCCGTTTATGGAGCCCTATATTGAGCCTGAACCCTATTGAGGACATTGAGGTCTAAACGCAAATTATTGAGGGTAAATCGTTATCTGCCCGCTGGCATTGTCTCTGTGGAGTAATTACTATTCATTGCAACATGTACATTAGCAGGGCAGACCACGCAGTGTTTGGCACATTAAATAGGTCGAAGTGCTATGGCTAGTTAAACCTCTTCGTCTTTACAATAATAATAATCTGCCAGCACGTTCTGTGCGCCTCCTCCTGTTCAGAAACCAGTTTCCCTTTCAAGTCGCAATGTCTGTACATATGTTGTCTGCTTGGTCGAAGACTTCCAACCTTGTGTTAAGTCACCTAGTTATACCTATTCGTGTGGATAAGGCACGTTGTAATACACAGTCGGGGAAACCGTAAAAAAGAAACCGAGAGAGAACATCAGGAACAATATGTGAGTATTTTTATGATGCTAAAGCTGTGAAATGTATTTCCGCAGCTATGGAAAGTTTTATACCTCTAAAGCCTAAAATACTTGTCAAAACTACTGATGACGGTAGAAAAATAATCCCACTTGATTTGTCTCGAGTCAAATTTGACCCCTTTACGACCGCAGTTTATTATAGCAATGCCACGATATCTGCCACGCATTTTTAAGGCTACCATTACAGGGCACTGAGTAGCTTAGACTCGGTCTGACTTTCAGTGACTTCGGTAGAAGTTATCTGGTCAAGAAGGAAGAGGAGAAGACAGTGGAGCATTTTCTATGTCAGTGCTTAAATCTTTCCGATATCATGGCTGGTCTTTTTGGTAGCTTATTTCATGGATATTAACAGAATATCTTCCTTGTGTGTGCGTCTGGTTGTTTCGGCCTCGGGGCAGAGTTCTCACTTGTGGGCAGTATATATTGAATGTCTTTTTCAAAGTAGCACAGTGGGACCTGGGTAATGGTTTCATGTGAGCTGGAAATTTATATGGTTAACCGCTTAAACTAAATACAATGTGGATTAGATTGCGATTTTTTCGTTATCGCCTATTTCTAGCTTTTCGATTAAGTAGAGTGGCCTTAGACTTCAACATTATTACATAATTTATTACAATTGTTAATCAAATCAGAATCATTGAACAACAGTTCATTTCCAATTCTTTTTTGACGTTTTCATTATCTGTCAACAGCAATTTTCAAATTAAATTTTAAAAATTTAGAAGAATAACGCGAAAATTATAAAACCTATTTTGCCAAAAAAAAGCTTAATTCGCTGAAACAATGCGCCAATAATATTGTTGCTAGTTGACGCCACATGTGGCCTGAGGTAGCATATACAAATCCGTATTAAATTTACATATGATAAGTACATTATGATCAAATGCTCAAAAAGTTGTCGTCTAACGTTTTTATTTCGGTGGTGACTGGGTGGGAGTAAATGGAGTAAATATTTGCCATTTTCATATATTCGAAGAGAAATCATTTTAATTTTTTCGTATTTTTATATATTTTTATACTTGCTTGTTGGTGGTTTTTTTGTAATGTAACAATGACAATGATGGCGCCATATCTGGCATAATTCAATTACATCATGTAATGTAGACTCATAAAACTAAATCAAAGGAAAACAAAGCGTCACGCTTCATTTATTTTAATACTCTCTCCTGCATCAATGTTGGCAACTGACGAGCAGACAATAAACGGATACAAATTTGCTCAATATACATAAACAACAACAATGAATAAAGCAGAAGGAGTAGTAGATAAAAAATATAAAAAGTTGTTGTTGTTTAGTAGGAAACCACTTAGCTAACAACATTTTCTATTTTCCATAGTATAGGGTGAGCAATTTAAAAGTTTAAATTTAAAAATGCAATAAATCAAAAACGGTTTAAAATTTTGCAATTTCGAAAAGGGCACATGTCCGAATATTGAAAGTATACAGGAAATGAAAAAAACTAATTATTTTGTAATGAAGTATAATAGTTCAAAAAATGTTATACAGATTATATTTTGGGGCTAATTTGTAACCGAAAGTAACAGAAGTATTTGCATATTGACTTTATTATAGAGGGTTCGCCAAATAATTTTTTTATTTTTTTTTGAAAATGCTAGAAAAAAAAACTACTGAATATTTTCTCAAATTTCTTTTTTTATATGAAAGTACAATCTTTCCGGTTAATAGAAAATACTTTCATTCATGTGGCTGCCTCGGCTGGCCATGCACACGATTGGTCCAATTTTTAAGCACATTATCGATTGTGTGCAGCTGTATTTCACCAATGGCTTCACGAATATTGTCCTTTAGAGCGTCAATTGTCTCTGGCTTATTGGCGTAATACTTATCTTTGACGACACACCACAAATAATAGTCCAACGGTGTCAAATCGCAGCTCCGAGGTGGCCAAACGACATCAGCTCTGCGGCTGATAATGCGATCTTCAAAAACGGGGCGCAAAACATCGTGTGTAGCTTCGGCTGTGTCTCACGTAGCGCCGTCCTGTTGAAACCAAATGTTGCTAATATCCTCCTCTTCAATTTTTGTGAACAAAAATTCGCTCAACATGGCCCGATAACGATCGACATTGACTGTAACGGCCACTCCTTGCTCATTTTTGAAGAAAAATGACTCAATTATGCCTTTACACCAAAATCCTCACCAAACAATGACTCGTCTTGGGTATATCGGCTTTTCAATGTATGCGTGCGGGTTTTCTGTGCCCCAAATGCGACAATTTTGCTTGTTTACATAATAGGTATTTTGTCTCTATAAGCTCGATAAGGAAGACGAAAAAAATTAACGGCTTTGCGCCTTAAGGAAAAGTGGTGCTGCTTGCATTTTTTTGTACTCTTTGTTTAAATAATAATTTCGGAAAGAGCGCATCTCTTAGAGTTGTGACCTATCTGTCTATCTATCTATCTGTCTAAAGTAGAAATAATGGTAGGGAGGTTAGTTTTTCAAACGTAGTAGGTGCAGGGAAGCATTTGGGACCCATTGATACGAAAAAACGAATTTGCCAAAAAATGCGAGATGTGCCCGTTTCGAAATTGCATATTCAATTGTATCGGTGAGGAATGAAATATTATTTCATTTATATTTTCGATACCTTTTTCGAGGGTATGGGGTCGTATCTCTACAATGGCATCACGAATGTTGGCCTTCAAATGCTCAGTTGTCTCTGGTTTGTCGGCATAACACTTATCTTTAATGACGCCTCACAGAAAATAGTCTAACGGTGTCAAATCGCAACTTCTTGGCGGCGAACTAACATCACCATTTCGCCTAGTCAAACGGCGAAATAAATCGATTGTGGCATGAGAAGTGTGACAAGTTGCACCATAATGTTCAAACTAAAAACCATAAACTTCAATACCATGAAGAGCGGGCACAAAAAAATCGGTCATCGCTGTGCGTTAGGTGTCTTCATTGACCGTAATGGTTGCGAAACATCAAGTGCAAAATACAGTCACTCGTTATGTGTGCACAGGCCCAAATACACCAATTTCATTAGCCCACCAAGATGAAATAAGCTTCATTCGATAAAATTAATTTTGCAAAATTTTGCAATTTTTTATTTGTGATTTTTTAGCAATTTCCGACCAATTGTTTTTGTTTTAGAAATAAATTTTCAATAAATCCCAACGGTGCTCAAGAGTAAATCGATTTATTTCTTTCAGTGGAGATAATTTACTAAATTTTGTGACAGAATAGAATGACATAAATATTGCCAGATTCAAATTAACCTTTTGTTCAAATTTAAACATTTGAATTGCCCACCCTATATAAAAAAAATATATGAAAAAAAATACTGAAATCAGGAGGCTTTACAAAAACTTATAAGTATTAAAACTACTTTTAAAGCTTCGGAATACAAACCAAAAGTAATGAAAAAGAAAGTAAAATACTAAAGCAAAACGTAAGCAAAACAAGAAAGAAAAAAGAACATGAAACGAAAGAAAATTTGATAAAGAAACTCTTTCAATGGCGTTAAATTGTAGCAAATTCGTCGTCATCGACAATGACTGTATGCAGACTAGAGCATAGCAAACTTAACAAAGCGCCTAATGATAACAAACACCAATACACCCAGAACAACATTATTGTCAACAACTTTAAGCAGACAACAGCTTGAGCTGCTAGCAACAACAATAGTTTTAAAGTTTATGTTTTAATTTTGTCAACTTATTTTCAGTTTCAAACTAAACGTCTGATTATAAACAAACTTACTTGGTTCGTATGACCAACTGACACTGACACCATTTGCTATGCGGTTAAACTTAGACATACTACCTTCTACCCATGATGCTTATAAGAAAATAGAAGGTAATGCCACTCGAAATTGCTTGACAATAAACCAGATTCTTAACATTTGTTTTATATATAAACTTTTAAAAAAGCGTTGCCACATGCAGAAAAATGACTAATATGTGTAATTTAATCACGCTTTTCAATTTAGAATTTTATTTACAATTTGACAGCATAACTATCAACGTTAATTTTAAAGATACAATGTATGTGTGTTTTTCAACCCAGGCTATTTCAGAATAAAAACTAAAGAATTTGTATTGAAATGGGTAATTTGAAGGTTTTATTAACCCTTCTGCATCCCTTGTGTATGTGCCCTTCCTATGATCTTTGTTTGTAAATCGTGTTTTGAAATATGGAGGGGGAAAGAAAAACGAAATTTTATTATTTTCTTTTAAAAGCATACTTTTCGTACCTATAATAGATAAATTCAAATTTAACGTTCATATCTTATAATAAAAAAGAAAAATTTTGCGTCTGAAAACCAAAGTTGGATCAAATTGACCCAATTGTTTGTACATTAAAAATTTTGTTTTGAATTGTACTCGTGTTACGGTTTAAGAATCGAATTCGAAAAAAGTCAAATTTATGTGAAAAATGGGAGTTTGTGAGCAGGGATTGGTAGCATAAATTCCAACATTAATGTCAGTTCGCTTTTATTGTCGAATGGTAATATGTCAGAAAAAATGAGAGAGTGGCACTACCTTCTATTTTCTTATATCATTCTTCTAACTCTACCTCATGCTTTCTTCTATGATTTATGAATTTGTTCTATTATTGCATTTGCTTATATTGGTAGTTTTAGGGATTCTGTCTGATTTTTATCTCTTTTCTTATCTTAACTTTACAGAGTTGATTGATTTTTTGTGTATTGATGACATCAGCAGTGGACTCGTTTTCGTGCATCCTAAATAGCAGAAAGCTTTCGACGTCTTGAACTGGTGAACGGTTGATTAAGAATTCAAATTAATTTTCATCAATTTTGGATTCGTTGATCCTCAGAATGCATTCTGATTTTTTCTGACATGTCAGTGTGCCTGTGGCATACTTATGTATCGTCAGTATATTCCAACTCACCAAAAAATTACGTTGGTAAAAAGTGGCAACCTTATAAAACATTAAATTAAAATTAAGAGATAACATGGACGAAATTGCTGGAGCGTTTTTCTATTTAAATACTTAATTCGAAAGATCCAGCCAGTATCAAGATCGAGCAAGATTATAATCCAGTTAAAGTTTCCACAGTCAAGTCGTATTCAAGTATTGATTAAATATTTTAACATAACTACCATATTTGGGCGATGAGTTTGCCACGCCCATAAAAAGAAAATTTGAGCCCGATGAAAAAAAAATGAAAACTGTTTTGAGTTCAGCGCATCAAAATCAGTATATTTCATATACTTTTGTTTAAAGGCGTGAAAATTTTTTGTTCTTTGTAGACCAGTGTTATTAGTGATGGTAAGTAACTGATTGTTCCGCAAGTTGTCACATAATGTAGCCAGACAAACACAAAATGAAATGAAATATAATTCTCGTTAAAGCACACAGATAATTCACAGTTACACAAATACACACACATACACATAATCACATACAAAAACATTGCAATAAAAAAATATCAAACCAACTTGTCAGACAGACTGTTAAATGGAAGCAACAAACATACTCATACGACCAATCGAATAGAAGTCACAAACTAAATAGGCAAACAGACAGGAAGACAGACATACTGTCGTACATACCATAGCATTTGCAAGCCATCTGTTATACAGTCTGCAGTCAAACCAACTATCAGACCCATTAAGACAAGTTTTTTCCATGATCTTCTTCTTCTTTTTCATTGTCAGATTTGCAATGATGCCAAGTTTTTAAGTGTTGGCGCATTATTATCTTTAGAACTTCATAACTTTAAACCAATAGTTATGAGTTGGCCGCCAACATACGATGAGAATCTTCTCTTCTCCTCAGCTTTTAAATTTGTTTGTCCTCACTTGAGATTTTAATACGATTTTTTTTAACTTCCGACTTCCCTACTCCTCGCCCTTAAAAACAACACTATTGTATCTTTAAAAAGGTTAAAAATTATGATGTTATTGGCTGTCTAGCTGGCTGAGTGGTTGGCTATATGGCTGTTTGAGCCATTTCAAAAGCTGTTAACTTCAATTTGAATGAGTTTAAATAAAATTAAAATACAATTAAATGGAACAACTACTTCCAGAAAATTTTTTTTTACGTGGGTGGATTTGAAAAATACTCAAAAAACGAAATGTGATGCTTAAAATTGGTTTTTATTTATGAAGAGAAACGAATTTGTGAATGTTTTCATTACATTACTCGTCGTATTGTATTCTTATGCTTGATAAACGACAATAAATAAGTTCACAAACAGCCTTTAAAACATACATATTGTTCCCAAACTTGACTTTCGTAACACTTGGTAACAATTGGTGTCAGAAGTGGGATTGTAGTCTTTAAAATAAGACAATAAAATTAAGGTCCAAGAACTATCGAGAAATGGAGAGTGGCTGGCTTCCATGATGGTGATACGGAAAGCGTAGAACAAAATGTTCTTGGCAGAGTTTCGTGATGCTTTTGGAACCCACAACCCAGTTTATTTGGCTGAGTTGGCAAAAATTAAAAAGACATCGGAGGAAACTTCTAAAGCAGTGGAGACGAGAAACGAAAACGTGGAGAACATATGTGAGTCCGCAAATAAAGGAGCTCATCACCAAAGACCGTTGTTAACGAAGACAGAAATCAGAGGAATGATACCCACAGTGTATAT
The DNA here is from genome assembly GCA_023159175.1 of Wohlfahrtia magnifica. Lineage (NCBI taxonomy): Eukaryota > Metazoa > Arthropoda > Insecta > Diptera > Sarcophagidae > Wohlfahrtia > Wohlfahrtia magnifica. Next base: position 1,354,864 of record JAKWBJ010000484.1, on the reverse strand, counting down.
GTAAACCTACCAAAGGCAATGAATATAACAAGAAGAATTGTAAGCAGTGGCAGTTCAAAGGTTGTAGTGGCGAAGCTGCAGGTATAGGTGTAAATGTCGTAGGTGAGGGGTCCATCATCGAAAACCAGACAAAAGGTATAGACGTCAACAGTGACGGGGCAGAAGCACAAAAAATGACACAACACTGGCGAAGTATATTAAAGTTAAATGTCTAGAAATACAAGGAGCCAAATATGCCGAAAAAAAGGTCTAAGTGTATGACACAAATTAGATAAAGTAAATAAAAATAACTCGGCAACAACAAAAACTAACAGCAAAGAAAGCAAGTAATAGACAGTAAACCAGCAACAACATATACTAAAAGCTGAAAGAGGTTTACATACGCATGGCTACAAAAGATCTGAAAAGAAATAAAAACAAAGAAATGGAATCTACCTGAAATATCGAGGGGTTCGAAAGCTTTCGATGTTTTGTTTACTCAGCCATATAAAAAGCACATCGATACGAACAAATATCAGTTTAAGTAAAGTAAACTCAGCGAACGTGTTATTGGTTTGAACTCAGTGTAGGAGAGTTTAGTGTGGTTAAACTCTGGTTGAAGAGGTTGTGATCGAACCTAAGTTGTAACTACGATCGGGTTGGGAGATCTTTACTTAGAAAGATCTATCGAGTAATTGTTGTTGTTTACAAACTTGTAGGCAGACAAAGTAATTAAGAATAGAAAATTGTTACTGCTTGTAAAAAGGTTACAAGTAGTGGTGCACAAAATTGTGTTCAATAAAGGATTTTAATTAAAAACTAAACACAAGATTTATTTTATTTTAACTACAATCTACGAACTCATACATACACGTTTTTAAAAAGGTAACAATATATATACAGTGCTGTGCAAAACAAAAACAACGAATCTTATAATAACTAATAATGCCATTTATTACTGAAAGAAAAAAAGGTGTTTCTGTAATTTATTTACATTTACATAAATGCACTAATACTTAATTATAAAAAATATATTACTGTATCTCAACATTTTTTCAAAAATCAACGAAAACTATCGAGGTCTTAAAACAAAGGTGTGCAAAACAAAAGCAATAAATCACAAAAATGGAAAACAGCTCTGTTTATTGACTTTGTTTCGTCAATAAACAAATTGGTAACGAGTATAATTAGTGGCAGTATAGAAGTAAACTTAGTAGAAGGCTTGATCCACGCAATTATATATGTAATTATAATGGTGCGGACTTACTTTTCAGCAAATGGGGTAGAACCCTTTCACAAATTGATTGGCATAATGTATCGATTTCTTTCACAAAAACATCTTAGAAGCGAAAACGATTTCATATGCTGAGTAGAATATGCCACTTCGATGGGTGTTTCAAATCGATAATGGTCCGAAACATACATCGAGGTAAGGTAGAAAGTTCATTAATTGGCGGGCACAATCATTGGAATTAAAGCTCTTTGGAGTACTAAAAAGGAACATCTAAGGAACACGATTCAAAAATCAAAATTAATTCCTTCGAAATCTCGAGGGTGAATGGAAACGTATCTCAGAGTCCGTACTTAACAGCTTTATTGATTCAAAGCAGCGCAAATTTTGCGAAGTTATAAAAAATAAGGGCCTATCAACGGAATAATAATTTTTGATTTTGTTTTGTACAACTTTCTCTTAAGACCTGAATTGTTTTTGTTGATTTTGGAAATTTTTGGACATAAATGCAAATAGGTTACAGAAAAAAATTTTTTTCTTAATGAATACTTTCGCAAATACACGACATTATTAGTTTTTAAAGGATTTGTTGCTTTTGTTTTAAACAATACTGTATATACACACACACAACTACATACACATTACCATCCTTACGCACGTTATTTTTAGGGGTATAATATGCCTGTGAGAAATAAGCATTACAAAGCCAACACAATATTAACATGGGAGACGTAAACACCCAAACATACAGATAGACATGCGGAGCACATACTCGTGTATAAACGAGAATAGGTGTTAAATGTAATGTGAGATATTTTTATAATATGATTAATTTGGCCCTCCCTTCTCTCACTCTCTCTCTCTCTCTATTTAGACTACTCCGTAAATAAGTCAAAATATATTATTTAAACCTTTAACTATGTACAGCAGCTTAGAAGAATAAAGTGCTTGTTTTAATGCTTAAGATGCCTAACCTAAAATGCTTTAAAATACTTTTTTCGATTTACGTGATTTCAATTTGGAAATATTTGGGGACCATCTACATAACGCAGGGTTATTCGCTGGACTTAGGACTCACAATACAAAAGAAAAGAGCCCTCTCTTCTGATGACAATTTACGCCTACGCAATATGACGTTAAGCGCCACCGAAAACTCCGTCAAAATTGGGAAGGACTTCTTCTAAACGTGGTATCAGACAAGGCGATTTTTTATCTAGTGGTTTCTCTAAATTCTTACTGAAGAAAATTATTTGTGCTATCGTGCTTGAACGCCACGGCACCATTTACTGCAAGAGTATCATGCTCAGGGTTGGCAACCCACTGGGTAACCCAACTAAACCCACCCGGACTTAATTGGGTATTATATTTTCAAAACCCGGGTGGGTTTTTTTTATTTAAAGGTTTTCGTATTTTATTTACAACAAAAATAGGTGTAATTTACGTATTCGAACTACAAAATAATTTGTTCTGTTTTTGACCTCAAACAGACAATGAAATAACAAATTTATCAAATCACTGCTTACATCTTTTCTCAACTTCAGAGCCAATTTACAAATCTCGTCTCAGAAAAACATCTCGTCTTTTAAGGTGCTCCAACTTTGAAGCTGATTTTGTATTTCTTTAAAGGAAATGATTCGGTGACATGTTAAACGATAAACTCAAATCTCCTTATACACCCTAGACAGTTTCAGAAAATGTACGCCGTAATTCGAAATGCTTTTAAACGAGATGAATATGCGTTGCGTTTGCTTCCCTTACTCTTTTTTTAAAAATCGAAGAATCCACGTTTTTTAACCGTAGAACGAGATAATTGCGCTTAAAGCGAATGTATTCCATAATACAAACAGGTCGGTATAGGGAAATGCCATGTAAAGAAAGCCCGACAAAGAGGTATGAGTATGTTGCATCCGTTGCAACAGCCGACGAAGCAATGTTCGGAGGTTATGGCGGATGCGGATTTGACCGTTTCCAATAAATGCTTTGAAACTTTTGCGACATAAAGGTGTGTTATTATTCAAAAGCAAAATTTATTCATGTCTGTCTTAATATTCCGAAGTAATTGCAGTCCGCTTCGATCACCCAGTTTTAGCAGCTCATTGTACACAATGACGCCTTGATAACACCAATATTGCAAATATTGCAGTATAAGTACTAAACAACGTGACTGTATAAACAAACAAAAACTATTGTCGACTTGAATGAAATTTGGAAGCATTTATAAAATCCAATAAAAACCAAGAAAAACCATCAAAAAACCCAATAAAACCCGGTAAGTTGGGCTTAAAAAAAACCAAGGCCAAAGTAGATCTCGTGGTGAATGAGAACAAGACTAAATAGCTTTTGTCAACGAACAAAAAGTCTGCGCGTTTTAAACGGAACGACACTGCTGGCGACTATATTTTGAAGCGGTGAAGGACTCTATCTACATGGTACCATCATTAATACCATGAATGACATCAGCCTGGAGATGAAACGAAGGACTACTCTTGCCAACAGGTGCTGCTTTAGGCAATTGAGGAGGAGATCTCTTTTGACAACGCAAACTCACGCTCTATCAAAAAAAACTTATCATCCCTGTCTTGCTATACGACACAGGACCGTTCTCAATATCGGGCAATGATGACAATATATAGCGATCGTTCAAGGGCAAAATAATCCGTAAAATACTCTGTCCTCTACGGTTAGGAGATAAGTACCGTATACATTGGAGAAGCTGTAACAGGTGTTCATAAGCGTTGATATATGGAAGCGCATAAAGTTACAGCGGCTGCGCTGTCTATGCCACGTCTGTCGTATGGAGCAAAAAGCTTTAGAAAGGTCGACATTTGAGACGGTACTCCAGATTAAAAATTTGGGAAGAGGACAACTTTGTGGTAAAGACCAAGTGTTGCAAAAGCGGACAGCACTGAAAATCTCAAACTGGCGCCAGATAGCGTAGAATAAAATTGCTTACAAGAGGAGGAAAAAAAGAATTTTTACAGCAGCTAAGACTAGATAATTTATTCTGTGTTGGAAGCGTTCAGATTTCACCAAAAAAAGAGACGTGGGCGATGAACATATCGTTGGGTAAGGTGATCTTACCCTCGCATCTTGATATGGACTCACACATATGTACATTAGTCTTACACGATTGGACCAGCTTAATTGGAATTCTGAACTCATGTGAACAAGGTTGACAATATTCTGGCCTGGTATGGATATGGATAACTGTGCAATGTTAGATTAGAAGCTTTTTAAAATAGGCTTCAGATAGATATCTATCACTATCTTTCGTATAACTGCAATGATATTCTTGGAACAGACAGTTGTCTTAAATACAAAAAAGCGTTAAAACGGCAGATACGTTGTGAAGTTTTTGCAATCCAATCCAAAATATTGACATGCAGCTCAATGCTTGCTTCAATATGGCTTTTGACGTAGCCCTACAATAAAGTCTATCGGCGTAAAATCTTATGATCTTGGTGGTGCCAAATCGAGAAATTACGCGTTCGGAAAATTTCTTATGCAATAAAGCGAAAATCGTTTGTGGTGTGTGGTTCGTGGCACTGTCTTGTGAAAACCATATATCGTCGAGTTCATAATCTTCAATTGCAGAAAAAAAATGTTGGTTGTTATATGGCCATAGCACTCTGAATTGATTGTAACGGTTCTCTCAGCTATTTGGAAAACATTGGATGAGAAATTTTGGCTTAGCCGCCTTATAGCCCAGACCTTGGCCCTTCTGACTACAAGTATCATAAATAAGCTTTATTCATTCTGTACTTCAAAACCGGAGCAGTTCTTTTGCGCGGAATCCATATGCTACCAGAAAGATGGGAAAAAGTAGTGGCTAACAATACTTTGAGTAATGTATCAATTCATTTTGTCATTATCATAAATGCATTTTTCAAGCAAAAAAAGGTGACATTATTAATTTTTATAGCTCAATAAGTGACACTTCAGAAGACTGATATTTAACAACTGAGAGCGTTGCAGACGAGCGATTTTCAAACCACTAAATGGATGTCTCGATATAAGGTGCTTGTAGAACTATATCTTCCAAGGCATCATTAAAACAACAGACATATTTTATGCCACTTTCTTATATAGTGAACGGCATAGACTAACCAAACAATACCGTCTGTATAAAGTGGTATCGTTAATAATGTGCAAATTCTCTTGGGACAATGAGTATAACACTTGGTAAATAACAAACAAACAAAAAATAATTAAGTATTGAATGAACTCTTTTAAAGATTCTTATCTCGGTTCGCAACAATATACATCTGACGGTTGTGGTATTAAAATTTTTGGTGGTTTTTGTCATTTGTTTGTTAAATTTTAAATTACGAACAACTCTCTATAAACACACGTGTTGAACGTATGTACTTAGCCAAGTGTATAGATAAAATATCTTTTGGAGTATCAAAGAGTTTTTATTTGTAACACCAAGCTAACATCCAGCCATCCCACTCGAACACTGTAATTAATAATTTTACAAAATATTGGAACAAGTCCAATATGGGTTTCACATTCCTCTTTGCTAGACATGTTGCCCAACTCATTCCTTCCACTTTTAATCTACTAAATCAAGGTATGGGTCTGTAAAACGATTGCTTTCTTTTTTCTAAAAAAGAAACTCGTCTGGTTTGACTTTAACGATATGATTTTCCTTCCAAGAACAGAAAAATTAAAAAAATACAATTTGTAATGAAAAAATAGAAAAAAGAGGAAAAAAACGTTGTAGACATAAAACAAGTCGTTATCACACTTTAATTTACGTTACGTGATGAATATCAGCAACACATACATACATATATTTATATGTGCATACATATACACTATAAGCAACAGACACGATATTGTCTTTTACTCTCTTTTCATGTATGTGCCTGTGTGTGCATTCTGTTGTCTTTTGTTTTAAATTTTTTGGCAAAAACTTGGCACTTCCTTCGTTATATCCTGATTTAACAAAAGACGTGATTTTTACTCACATATATGAGCATGTTTTGTTAATGTGTATGTATGTGTGAATAACTGTATTGCATATAGAGCTATTTAACAAGTGTACCAGACTGGCAACTCTACTAAACAATAGACGTTAATAATAAAAACCAAAACAAGAACAAAACACACATTAAAAAAAGTAAATAAGAAGCAGAAGCCGTAGCCATAGCACAATGGCAGTAAAAATAATTTCAAAAAAACTAAAAATGACCTTAAAATACCCACCAGAAAATGTAAAAAAAATAATAATAATTTCGACACTAAAATATAATAAAATTTTCTTATACTACACTGTGTAGGAAATAAAACCCCTAAAAACTATACTCCCATTAGAGTCCATTTTGCATTAAGCCAAGTGCAACAGTCTAAGAGCTATAGAATGAGTAAAGCCATGTATTGAGTGTACACACAATAATATTAAAGACAAGTGTAGACCATAACAGACAATAAACGCTTATTCTACACATGTGTGTGTGTATTTTAGTAAGAGCATACCTTGGTTGCTGTATGTCCTTTTCGGACATATTTTCAAGAACTTGATTTCTTATTGTATTTAAAATCTTATTTCAACTGTAACTCAATGCCAATTTTGTGTCATTATTTTAAGTCATTGCAGTAAAATGAAAAAATAATTGACGTTTGTTGAATGAATTTAAGCAAAAGGTTGTCGAGATTATATCGATATGGCCATCTATCGGTTTAAATTTAAACCAGCGGTTTTTGGAATTCGACAATACTTATGTCATTCTATGCTGTCATAAAATTCTATATTTTATCTCCACTGAACAAACTGAATCGATTTACGCTTGAGCAACAATGGTATTTATTGGAAATTTATTTCTAAAACAAGGGGAAAAAAGCTAATTTTCATCTTGGTAGGTACGTTAATAAGCAAATTTGCCGTATTTGTGGCTCAGAAAACCTAAATGTGATCTTACAGAAGCCAATGCACACATTATGAGTGACTATTTGGTGCGGCTTGTAGAGCATAGGCATCATTGACCCCTATATCGTTGAAAATGAGGACGGCGCAGTCATGACGATCAATGGTGACACCTATCGTATAATGATAACCGATTTTGTTTGTGCCCGCTCTTCATGGTATTGATATGAAAGATGTTTGGTTTCAACGGGATTATGCAACTTGCCACACGTCTCATGCCATAATCAATTTGACATTTGACGAAATATATCTGATGGCCGTTTAATTAGACGAAATGGTAATGTCAGTTGACCGCCAATAAGTCGAGATTTGACACCGTTGGACTATTTTCTGTGGGGCGCCGTTAAAGACAAGTACTATGCCGATTAACCTGAGACAATTGAGAATTTGAAGGCCAACATTCGTGATGCCATTGCCGAGATACGACCTCACACAATCGAAAAAGTTCTAGAAAATAGGCCCGATCGAATGGGGTACTATGAGACCGGAATAATTGTTTTTCACAACAACAATAAGTAATTTGGCCAAATTTCAAACCGTTTTTATTTTATTGCATATTTAAATTTAAGCTTTAAATAGCCCACCCTATATATTTGAAAAATATCGAAAACCTTTATCGAACTTTAAGAAAACTACGCTTAATCAATACTATAAAATAAAATTGTGTAATCAGGACAAGCCATGGCCACAGATTAATCAGCTCGTTGAAGATCATAATTTTTTCAAATCAATGACTGAATTCGATCCCAAAGCTCAGAATCTATTTGTTTTGGTTATAAGTAATTTCTTAGGCAAAAAGACATCATTCAACCATGTCGAGCTTTTTGAGTACATGCTATCGAATTTGCATATGCTCGGGTGCAACATGAGCGTAAAGCTCAACTTCCTGAACTCGCTTGTAGATCGGTTTACACAAAACATTGATGATTTTAACTAGGAGCGGCGTAAAGGATTGTTTCAGTTTCTTCAGGCAGTGGAAGAGCGCTATCAGGGAAGGTGTAACTCACATATGTTGGCAAATTACTGCTGGAGCTTGCAACGTGATCTACCTAAAGTCATTCATTCAAAGACATCTTATAAAATGTCATTTGATACCGTTCAGTAGAAATTTTTTCTCAATTTTTGGTAGTTTTCGTCAAATTTATCAAACTGCATATTTCAAAATAAAAAGCTGTTACCAATATCCCGGTATTTTTTTTCATAGTCAGGGCCATAGAAATACCCAATAAAAAATTAAAGGAAAAAAACTTGTGTTGAGCAGTGTTATTCAGAAAATATTTTGTTGTTTTATAAAAATTAATATTCTAAAATCCTTGTCCCAAATTGATTTAAAGAGTTCTGCTAATTGATGATCCCACAGATCGGGGTACAGATCGGCTTCTAGGGATTGCACATGAAGTGCTTTATTATCATCTCTTTTACGAATTCTGCTAATCGATGTTCTCATAAATCGACTTACCGTTTTGGTTCAACATTTACAAGATCGAAAAATTTTGTTTTTTGAGTTATGTCACTATATTAGTAAATGAGCGATATGTAGATCACGTGACAGTTTGGAATAATTTAAAAAAAGTTGGCTACTCAAAAAAAGATTCTTAATGTTTGGTTGCCACATGAATTTACGTAAAGAAATTTGATTGACGAACAAATTTCTGGTTAAAAGTCACTGAGTGTCTATAAATGATTTTAAAGCCTCGATTGACTGCAAACAAGATCATGTTGAATGTTTCGTGGAATCGGAACGGCTCTGATCTTTAGTTATGAAAATCACAAGTTATTCGCTGATAGATTACAGAAGATTTACAGCGATGGAGTTATAATGGAATGACTATCTAGAATGATTCAAATTAGACCAAATATTGCATTTAGGGTAACTCGATAAGCATTTTTTTTATTGATATTTGGTCTTAGTGGTATCGGCTTGAAAAATTCCTTTTTTATCGTCTTGTTAATAAGTGGGCTTAATGCTTAGTCAAAAGTGTAGCCCGATACAACTCCATGGGACTCGAATTCTTGTGCCTTATAAAACAAACTAGAAAGGTTTTCTACAAGATCACTTGGGTGGAAGTACAAGTTTTGCGTCTCATAAAAAGGCGCTTAAATTAGTACTGTTCAGGGTTGGCAAATTTACGGGTTTTTTAAATAAAACCCAACCCACTGGGTTTTTTTGGGTTGTATAACTGATTCTGAATTTCGCTCTAGTCGACAATATTTTTTTGTTTTTTAGTACAATTACTTTTTTTTACTATTTATAAAGCTATTTCACACTCTTAGTCTGATCATTGTGTACTATGAGCTACTAAAACTCGGTGTACGAAGCAGACTGTAATTATTTCACTTAAGCCGTGTATTATGAGAAAATGGCCGTAACATAAAGACAGACAGATAGATAAGGTTTTCTTTTTGCATGACAATTCTCGGTCTCACATCGCCAAAGTTGAGAAACAATTGTTAGAAACTATCAAATGCCACACCCTCCTCTATTTCCAAATATTAGCCTTTCTGAACATTGGCTGTATCGACGGGCATGAATCACTTCTTTCGAAGAAATATAAAATCAGCTTCAAAGTCTATTACTTAAAAACACGAGAAGTTTTCGGACATTGGCTCAGAGGTGAGGAAAATAAGTAAGCGGTGATTTCATAACTTTGCTTTGTTAAGCTTTTTAATTCATTATCTTTTTGAGCGAAAAAAACGGACCGAATTAAATTCTCTTCCCAATACGTAAAATGTAATTATTTTTGTTGTAAATAAATAATAAAATCCACCCGGGCTTATTTAAATATAATACCCAGTAAAACCCGGCTGGGTTTTATTGGGTTACCCAGCGGGTTGCCAGCCGTGTTACTGTTTGACAAAATTTTATATATATTTTGTTACGTTTTTACCTTTTTGAAAACGTGTTTTTATGAGTTCGTACATTGTAGTTAAAATAAAAGAAGCTCTGTGCGTGGTCTTAATTCAAAATCATTTATTCAACACAGTTATGTGCACCACTGCTTGTAGTCTTTTTACAGGCAATAACAAATTTTATTTTTAATTACTCTGTCTGTAAACAACAACAATTACTCGAGCAGAGGTTATCCACACTTAACTCTCTTTGCCAATAACACATTCGCTGAGTTAACTTTACTTAAACTGATCGGTGTTCGCATCGATGTGTTGAGTAAACAACACATCGAAAACTCTCGAACCACTCGATATTTCAGGTAGATTCTATTTCTTTCTTTTAATTTCTTTTTAGTTCCTTTGTAGTCATGCGTATGTAAACATTTACCTCTTTCAGCTCTTAGTATTTGTTGTTGCTTGTTTATTGGCTGTTACCTGTTTTCTTTGCTGTTAGTTTGTTGTTGCTGTTGCTGTGTTATTCTTATTTATTTTATCTCTGCTAATAATGCTTGTTGTTGTCGATTCTGGCTATTTGCAAACATCATGTATAGTTATTCTTGCAGCCTTTGTTTATTTATTTTAGCGGAGTAATAAACGCAGAGGTTCCCAATCTTATTTTCGTAATAATGTTTTATTTTTTTTTTCGCAGTATGTATTAATTTTATATGTTGTTGTCATTGTATCGTGTTATTGCGATTATTATTGTTGTTGCTTTTGTTGTTGTTGTACTCGTATATTTTTTTGCTAAAAACAAATGTAAGTTATGCTGTTTGTGCCATAGTTGTTAAGAAAATAATCGTATTTATGCATGAAATGTATGAGATTGTATATGAAATTGTTTTTCTCTGAGTTATAAGACAACCTAATTGGCAACAACATTCATTGAGCCTCTGTGGTATGATTGTGCCGCTATAGTATGGTAGGTAAGACACCCGCCTACCAACCAGAAGGTCCTCGCTTAATACTAGGCCAGACCATCTTAAAAAAGAAAAAGTTTTTCGATACCGGTATCACCTCAAAACATTAGCTAGTAATTAGTTATGAGTATTATGTACTATTGAAAACTTCGCTAATGCATTTGCCGTTCGAAGCCGGCGTTAAACTGTCCCCCTCTCTCCGTCAATGAGCTGCACCCAATTCTATTTTTAAAATTGAAAGGGACCTTCATTTGCATTGGAGAAGTTTTAAATTTTTTGACATTCGTAAAGTTATGGTCAATAAATTTCTTCACTGTTTTTTACATTTACTGTACTGTAACAGAAATGTCCTAAAGACGTTTTTTAAGTGTTGCAGAAATATAAGAAAACGATTTTTTACTCTACAGAATTACAACTAAAACTCATAACTAAACTGAAACTAAAAATGAAAATCGTTTTATAAAAGTGTTAAGAAAAATAATTTAAAAAAAGTGTAATTAAGGATATTCATCTGAAAATTACAATAAAAACCTAAACAAATTCACGCATTAACACCTTTTTCTCTTTTTTTTAAACAATTCCAACTACATTTGTTAGCATAACTATTTAAACATGCACCCATTCGGAACGTATGCGTAACATTTTTTTTAAACCTACTAAATCCTTTCTTAATAGACACCCTAAAAACGGAAAATATGTTAGTTTTGTGTAGTGAAGAAGAGCGGGGAAGTGAGTATTATTTACAATAAAAGCACGTGTTTAACAGTTTAAATAGAACTAAACAATAATGAAATAGAAAATGAAATTTTTTCAAGAGCATACACCAACAACAAGAGAGATTTCGAAACATTCAAAAGGAAAAAGTGAAACGCAAGCATTATGTCGATTATAGTCTACTCTTGCTATGCATGGCTGTGGTATTTTTCTCGTCGGAACAGCAATGAAAACGAAAGCAGATCAAACTGCATTATGCCGTGATAACAGGCCACTAATCTACCACAAATACCTGAAAAAGGAATCGAATTAAACGAACGGAGTGAACAACAGCATTTGTTCGTAACAGGAGGCTTATCAGAAGTAAGAGCACACAAGCAATCGAGCATAACACAGTTGTGTGTAACAACAACAACAACATATTTCTAGTCAGCCAATAAGCACACCATTTCAAACGTTTTCCCCATTTTTCTTTTCATACTATTTAATAGACTGTTGAATGCAGATCACAACAGCAGGGCAGGAGAAAAAGACGGAAAGAAACACTAAAATCAAAATCTTTTAATCCTAAGCACACACATACGCAACACACAACACTTTCATGTAAGACAAGATTGCCTAAGTGTAGTAGATTTTTCACACCGGCATTCATCTCGAAGTTTGCTTGTTGATATGACAGTAGTGCCGGCAACCCTTCTCTGTGATCAGATTAACAAATCCTGTCAATATTGCTACATAAATAAAAATGACGAAAAAAAAGAAAATACACCACATCAGGGACTGTATGATGAGATTTTAGCAATAATCAGTGTTGCCAATTCAGCGACTTTCGCGCTATATTTAGCGCGTTTCAACTACCGAAAAGTCGAATTTTTCTTCTTTAGCGCTTTTTCAAAAAACGCGCTAAGTTAGCGCTTTTCTACTTGCAATGTTTTGTAAGAAATATAAGTTTAATAAATTAAATAAACTCGCTAATTCATATAAACTATCAACTTAAAATCCTTCATCTTGTAATAATTACGTAATTTCAGATAATATTTGTGAAAAAATGAATAAAAATAGTGTTTTTGAAACGTATCTCAAGTCTAAGAGCCCATTTTTCAAGACTTATAAGTCAGTTTAGAAGAAAGCCAAAAATTTTAATTATTTAATTAAAATACTAAACTTGTTATTTGTTATTACACCTGTAAAGATCACAAGGCGATTACAGAGCCATAACGAATTCTTTCCATTTAAGTCTATCTAAAGTCGTTGATACAAGTCACGCTATGGGCTTTTCTTTTAATCTGTCTTCTCTAGTAATGAGCTTGCCTTCCGATTCTTCTGTTTATCTGCGAGTTCCATTCAATGGGTAGTTTAAGTTTAGTTTGGTTTTCTCAGACTGTGTCCAGTCCATATCCTTCATTATAAGAACTTGGTGTGATCTGGTTTCTGGCCAGAAAATTTTGTAAATCCACCGTAGACAGTGGTGCTTATAAGTGCCTGAATGGATCAGCAATGAGTCGGCCTAAATAGGTCTAATCTGTTCTGAATATCAGTGCTTGAACCTCCGAACGTCGTGAGGCCGTCAAAAAGGCGGGACATCTCCCAAATTTCTGATTCAGAATTCGGAAGTTTTGTGTTATTAGCGTTAGTTGATTCATATAATTTTTATTTTGAAGATTTTTATCCGCAAGCTCACTCTGTATGCTTCTGACTGTATAGAGCATTTCGCAATGTCTGTTAGCAAATAGATAGTTGTCGTCTGAGTAATCTAGGTTTTACAACTTTGTGTTAAGTCGAGTACAAAGTTGATTGGCAGTGAAAAAAGAACACAACCTTGCCTAACACCAGCACGAAGAAATTAAGAAAAAGCTTTTAAGTTGTTGTTTTGTTCTAAATCGTTTTTAATTTCATTTTTTAATCGTTCAAATTATTAAAAAATCTTTGTAAAGGTGGAAATTTTTAACAATAGAAATAGTTTCCTTTACAATTTTAGTATATTTTTTGGCTTTAAATATTATTAACGCTTTTTTACAGCGCGTTTGGATTACAAATAGTTACATAAATTATAATTTAGTGCTTTTTAGCGCCTTCTGAGTACTAAGTCTGCGCGTTTTGATCATAAACAGTTGGCAACACTGGCTATAATCTGTATTGGTTTGTATCAAAGCTCTGTATCTGTTACTGACATAATTGTCTGTGCTATTAAGAGTGCTACCACATGTTTAACAGTGTTGCCAGTTCAATTCCTTTTGTGTATTATAATTTTACATCTTTTGAATTTAACGTAGATAAATAGAAACTTTTAGTAACTGCAACAATATTCGAAAATGATAATGAATTGCTATAAAAGGTGGCGCATTTCGTGTGGTGAGAGAGTCATCGTTTTGCAGTCATTAAGTAAAGTCGTATTTAGGCGTAAATAAAAGTATTGTATAAACGAATATTAAGTGCAAGATAAATAAGTTGCTGTATTAAAATCAACTGTATGAAGATAAAGTGAGGAAATAAAAACTGTAAAACCACAACAACATACGTGTTATTTATTTTGTTTAACGCAAATAAAAAGAACTCAAACCTTTTAAGAAGGTTTAATAGTTATAATATTTATTGTTGCTGCTATTGTTGTTGTTGCATACGATATTAAATGTTAGACATATAAATCCTTAGCATAAATTAGTTTTATTTCCTGTTATTTTTTATTTACCTATTTTTTTAATTTTTCCCTTATATGTTTGTTTGTTTATATGTGTGTAGTTGCATTACGGTTTAAATTTTTTTCTATTTATGAAGGGTCCTTCCAATTCATTTGTAATGGTGGTGATTTCAAGCAGAAGACAATATGTGTTTACAACATCAAAAAATAAGTGTAAATATTCACACCAACCCTACTGATGCTGCAGTTTCCTTTTGTGTTCATCCCTCAATTGTATTTTATATCTGCTTTCATGCCACTTGAAAACAATCAACACAACTCGACTTATTTCTACTCAAACCGACTCAACTCGTTATAACAATGATGGCACTCTTTAATATCCTGAAACTGATTTCGATTTTTTTTTTGTTTTTTTTTTTTTTTTTGTTTACATTTTGAAAAGTAGGGTATTGCATTCATTAAATCTAACGATTTGTAACAAAATTTTATCACCAAGCTATTCAACTTTTATGCTAATCAAGTAGAGTTTATGACACACTGGGAACTAAGAATAATCCAAGAGAGAAAGAGAGCGAGCTATGCAGAGCACCCACAATGTGTGTGGAAATAAATTAAAAATTTTTAGCCAATGCATTTCTGTTAAATTGCGTCTTGGCGATGTTATGTTAATAAATTGCAAAAAGTTGTAAAAAAGTGTAAAAATAATTTATTTATTATACAAAAAAATTAATTTATTTGAACAAAAAATCAACAATTTATTCTAATTTGATAAAATTCTCATTTTGTAAAGTTTACCAGAATTTAAATTTTTGGCAGGCTAGTTGGGACTGAGGAGGAAAAACAAACTGCTAGAGACGATGAAGTACGTTTTTTGATAAGAAGGACTCCCTGAACAACGCCTACATATCACCATTTTTGAGGAAAAGGAACAAAGTGTTAGACACAGTGGAGGACGTTTATTGAACGGTAGGAGTCTCTGAGCAAAGTTCGAATAATCTCATCCACCCACATATCACCATTTTTGAGGGAAATGATCCTTCGCCTGGAATGGCATAAAATTGACTTTTTCGAAAAAATGCCATATCCGCAAAAATAGCATTTTTTTAAGTCAGTGAAAGCACCGTCTGACATTACTATTCGTCATTTAATGCGCAAGTAATGTCGCCCAACATGTCACAATGAACTGCTTAGAGCCATAAGAGACAGTTTAGCAGAAAAGCTTAATAGAGCCCATTTTAAAGCTTGATTTGCATTTTAATTCGTATTAAGTTTAAACTGCTCAAAATATATTGCAGTCATACCACAAACTTTAATTGGAACTGAACTGTATTTGATTTTCGAAACCAAAAGCATTTTCCATCCTAAAATGCAGCCACGCATTGAAATGAAATTAAAAATTGCCATACAGATCTCTAAGTTTACTTCTACTAAACTTCTATTTGTTGAGCTATTTGAATTAGACAAAACCTCAAAGTACGACCCTTTATGTTCACTACATCAAGTTGAGGCTACGAACAAAGCCAGCTATCCTGTACAGTTCGAGAACAAGTGACTTTTATGGATTCTCAGCACTACACAATTACATAGAGACGAACTAGAGTATACTAGTCACCTACTTAAATTGAAAATAAACTGATTAATGAAACTGGAGCTCGGCTATGAATACTTCATGGAAAGCAATAGGCTCTCAAGAAGAGTAACGGAAAAGATTTCTCTCTCCCAGCGAAATAGCAGGACACTCACAAACTACACGCTCCGATTTCTTAAGATAGGTTGCACAGAATCCACACTGAGAGTTTCTGAGATGTTTAGTTAATAGGCCAGTTAGTAAGTTCGATCCTGTTGAGCAGACATTTTTAAATTTGACAATTGGCAACAATTCTTACTTTTAAGAGCTTAGAACCAGATCTTATCTTATCTTCTTGAGATTTTGCAAATTTTGGTACGAATTTGTAGACAATTAAAGTAATTCGTAAACCTGATGATAATAAAAATCTTAAAATCCATAAAACTACTGAGCTGGGTCGAGTTAGGTTTAAAACTTGACACCACACTTTTTTTCCGTTACTCCTCTTGGAAGCATATGGCTTCCACAAAACATCTCCATCTAACACGGTTTACAGCTGTTGACTTTGTCCCTTCCCATGTTAGCTTGTTCTGACTCAGTTCTTGGATAATTGTGCGTCTCCAGATGTTTTTTGGTCGACCACGATTTCTTGAGCCTTGAGGATTCCACTTGAATGACATTCTAGTGATACTTTCTGGATTCTTCATAGATTTACATGGATATGTTTAGTGAGGCGTAGGGTCTTATTGGGGAACATTTTCGCCACCAAAGTGTCAGCACTGCTAGCGTCTGCTGAACAAAAAGTAGACTAGAAGGGACAGAAATTATTACATAGGTCACACTATCCTGCAAATAAGCTCAGTATGAATCGATAATGATGGTGCGTTATGGAAAAAAGTTACATTATCATGTAACCAAAATCAATATAAAACTAATGATGCTTGTACATCTCATTGTATGCGTCTGTTCAACTTCAATTGCAATTCTCATTAAGTTTTATTAAACGAGATATGAAGCTTGTTGCTAATTAGTTCCGAATATTATTTGAAGTAAAGTTTTTTTGCGTCAAATATAATTACCAAAGTTCCCACCACTATGCCAAATACACGAAATGCATTGTTTCTACCGCAATGACAAATGGTGCAAGGACTTGTTACAGCAAACCAGTCATCTGCTACCTGGAAAAGAGTGTTAATTAAAAACTGGCCTTAACTGTAATACCAATTTTTATCTAAAAATCTGAAAGAGATCAATATTTTTTTAGGAGGGAAGCTAGGTTTAAGTTGAGTTAAGATAAAGGTAAGGTAAGTGCTTACACTTGCCAGTCAGAAGAGTAACATCTCACTTTGTAAAGGAAAAGTGGCACACGTTGATCGAGAAGTGATGGCAGAAATGAAGTTTTAATCGTTTCATATCCAAACGAATATTAAAAACTTTTGGTGTCGGCTAAAAAGAATAAAAACACGCATCAATCTTGCTCCCTTAGATCGTATGCTGTTTAACTCAAACATAAAAATTTATTGCAAATTTTAAAGTGATTTTTATAAACTCGTTTCAGTTGGATTTTTACCTTTTGGCCAGTGAGCGCTTTTCTGTATCTTTAATTCTGTCGTCGTCAGACTGATCTTTAGGCATCACCATAGCACAACACATTACATCAGAACATCATTATCTTCTCAACATAATCAGCTTTACAGTTTATAACAATATCAAAAACAACAACAACAACAACTTCAGGTTAAAATCGTTAAACGCCAAGCAGATTTCAGTTTCAATAAAAGGGAAAAAAAACATTTCAAGTATCATTGAAAGAGCACTTACGAAAATACATACATATATA
This sequence comes from Wohlfahrtia magnifica, assembly GCA_023159175.1. Lineage (NCBI taxonomy): Eukaryota > Metazoa > Arthropoda > Insecta > Diptera > Sarcophagidae > Wohlfahrtia > Wohlfahrtia magnifica. The sequence goes on along the minus strand of JAKWBJ010000484.1, from coordinate 1,337,160 downwards.
GGGTGAGCAAATTTGAGGTTAGAAGGTAAATTGGCTTTCAAATGATGAAATATCAAGAATTGAGCTGCCAACCTTTGACACTTACTTAGTAAAAAATTGAGAAATTTTAACTATGGAACGCTACACTCTTGAACAAAGAATTTTAATTATGAAAATTTTGTGAACTGAACGAAAACAAGGCATTTTTTAACAAATCATCTTTAGTGATGAGGCCCATTTTCTATTAGGCGGTTATGTAAATAAACACAATTGTCGCAAAGTCCACAAATAGTCCACGAATAACCATTACATCCAAAGAAAGTGATCGTATAGTGCAGTTTGTGGTTAGGCGGCATCAATGGCCCGTATTTGTTTTTTTATTTTTTTTATTTTTTGGAAATGAGCAACGAAACGCTGTTACCGTGAATACTCTGCGCCACCAAACCAACTTTTTGTAGTCACAATTGGCTAATGTTGACATCAGTAACCCTTGGGTTCAGCAGGACGGCGTCACAAACCACGCAGCCCAGACTAACAATTTAGTTGTTGCATGAGAATGAAATGTCGCGTAATGTTTCGATGATTGTGATTTAACGCCGTTGGATTACTCTAAAAGATGAAACTCGGCGCTGCATTGACGAGATAAGAGAAACTTTCTCGCAATATATGGTTCAAAATTTTGTGAAAAGAGCGGACTTTTGCCGACGTGCTAGAAGTGACATTTGCATGACATCTTATTTCATTACTAATTCCTATATTTCTATTTTATATTGGTATGAATAAAACTGAATTTGTCAAAAAAAAAAATTTGTTTTTAAGCCGGTTTACTACCTAACTTCAAATTTGCCCACCCTTTATCATCAGCTCTACTACTTAGAAACTCAGTTTGCGTCATTTGACTTTGAATTTAATTCGTTTTCATAGAAATTTTTCAAATTTTTTCCATCTCAAATTGATATCGAGCTGATTGACGGCGTCATACTTGTTTGTGTATTACCATCAAATAAAAATCATAATACGGAGAGTGAGTACTGGACTGCAAGAATTTGTAAAAAACGATTTAAAAAAAGTGTTTTGAGCTCATGCTTATCTCCACTTACAGTATACTTATATATACCCTCCCTCCTTTTCTTATATGTTCACACAACAGAGAAAAAATAATGTGTAACGAAATGAAAAGGCGTCTTTAATACGTTAAGTAAACAGCAAAAATAACAAAAAGAAGAAGAAAAACAGTAACAGGTCACTCAATAAGTCCGTAGGGTAAGTAATAAACCAAAAATTTTTTGACAAAACTCGATTTTATTATTCAACACAGTTGCCTTCGAAGCAGGGTTGGAAAACCCGGGTTTTTTTTGAAAGCCCAATCCACTGTGTAATTGGGTTTTTTGATGTTTTTTTTTAGTTTTATAACTGCTTTGGAATTCCGTTGAAATCGACAAAAATGTTTATTTATTAGTACAGTTACGTTGTTTTAGTACTATAAAGCAATCCTGCAGTCTTGGTTGAATTAAGGCGGCATTGTGCACTATAAGCTGCTAAAAATCGATGGTCGGAGCAGAATAAAAACGGCCTGAACTCGAAGACCGACATAATTAAGTTATTCTTTTGCATGAAAACGCTAGATCTAACATCGCAGAAGATATCAAACAATTATTAACGATCAAATGTCGCACCAGCAGTGTTTTCCAAACATTACTCATTCTGACTATCGGCTGTTTCGACAGATACAATATCTTTTAGCACGTCATCAAATCACTTTTTTTTTGGAAAATATAAAATCGGCTTCAAAGCTAGAGCGCCTCGAGAGGCGAGAAGTTTTTCTGAGACGGGATTTGGGAATTGGCTGAGAGGTGAGGAAAAGATGTAAATAGGGATTTGACAAACTTGGTAATTCATTATCCTTTTTGAACTAAAAAATGGACTGAATGAATTTGTACTCCTAATACGTTAATTATATATACTTAAGATTGTTGTAAATAAATTACAGAAACCTTTGAATAGAAAAATCCACCCAGTTTTTTTAAATATAATTGGGTACCCAGTCAGTTGCCAACCAAGCTTCGAAGGCAATACGCCGAGTATAGTGATTTTCCAACTTTCCGAAACCATTTTTATAGTACGATATCTCTTTCTCGTCAAAATGGGCCTCACTTTCATCGATTACTTTATCATTGGATTTAAAATTCTTTCCAGCAAGCATTCTATTGAGATCTGAAAACAGGAAAATGTCGCTGGTGACTTAATCTGGAGAATACTGTGGGTTGGTTAAGCAATTCGAAGCCCAATGCATTAAGTTTTGCTATTACTTTCATCGATTTGTTGCACGATTTGTGAACTTACGCAGCACACACTTTTAACCAAATATTCGTTTAAAATGGTAAAGACACTACCATCTGATATTTTTACAATGTAAGCTAGCTCGTGCAACTACACTTTGCGTTTGTTCATAACCATTTTGTGGATTTTTTTGAAGTTTTCTGGAATAACAGCCTAATTTGGGCGTCCACTGCACTCTGCATCGTGGTATGACCTCGTTTAGATTCATCAAACCACTTCTCTACCATTTGCCTCGGTGGAGCAGAATTCGGAGAATGTTTATCTAGCCATTTTTGGTTTCCACCGTATTTTTTTTCAACAAAAAGCAACGCCTTATTAAAACTCGAAATTCACTTTCTTCCACTTTATTTTCCAATAACAAAAGTTGCTTCACACAAAATGCTATAACTTACGAATCAATAACCAGATTGCTGTCAAATTTATACACGTATCGTTTGAAGGTAAGTAGTAAATCTAAATCATATGGACAAAATTCTGGTAACGCCATCTATGTGTTATCCAAGAGACTTATTGAGTGACCTAATAATAGTAACTTGGCACGTGACTCGACATTATATTCATATTGTATGACTGGAGTCCAGAGTCTGAAAAAATCCTTTTAGTAAATACTCGTACAGTTGATTTAAATAGCAGAGTACTTGCATGGGTGTTTGTGTGCATTTGAAAGGCTTAAATACACAAGTCCTGTATAAATAAGATTGAGTGTGTGGATTCTGAAACAAAAAACCAAAACTTAAGACTTTCCATGCATGATATATGTTATGAAACTGGAGAATAACATGATGTTGCAATAAAACTTGTATCGATACTTTACCAAAAATAAATGCTACACAAACAGAGTTGGACTCATTTGCACGTTGATGCTGGTGGTCAAATTTAAAAATTATTTGGTTTCGAGATGAACTGATATGTTTAATGTCGATTTTTCGACGTTTTCGTCTCAAAAGTCGTATGTTTCAAAGGCTATTAATTGGCGTCATTGGAGGAAGGGTCGGTCAACTCTATTAGCAGTTTAGTGTCGAATTAGTTAAGCCCAAAACAATAGAACATTATTGGCGAATCAGTGAATAAACTGCAAGGCAACGTTAACCTATTTGTGGATGAGATGACCTGCAGAGGATTTCTAGTAAATACTAATAAAACGGAGACGATGGTGATAGGCCATTGCTCCGATATCTTGAAGCAGTGATAAGTGAGAATGAAAAACTGGACAAAGACTTCAACGCCAGAAGAGCGGCAGAAGCTGGATAAATTCAGTCTCAACAAAGGCTTCCTGAGTGTGGTGTGGTGTAGTGGTTAGAGTGTACGCATACAAAACAAATGGCCCAGCTTCGAATCCTCAATAGAGGATATGACAAAAAAATCAAGTGCGGTTTCGAGTGCTTGATAAAGAGAAAATCCATCTAAAAAAGCCCCATATGACCCTCAAGCTTACCTCTGGCGATGATAACAAACACCAAACGAACGATCAGGAGAAAACCCTACCTGCTGCGAAAAAATTACAATGCTAAATAAGGATCACCACCACCACTTGGCCAGAGGCTGTAATTCTAATCATAGGTGGGGGCGTTGGTGGACGCATTGTATTCACTCGTGCTTTGGCACCGTGAGGTAACGTCCTAGGGCAGGTACTCACGTTAAACCACTGACTTAACCACTTGGCCAGAGTCTTCACCACTACAAAATCATATGGAGGCGAGCTATAGCAGATTAATAATCTACTTGGCTTGAACATCAACTTGATTAATGAAACTGAAACAAGGCAAGCAAAGCAATGGATGCTTTGGCGAAAGTCAATACGCTCCCTAGAGATGTAACGAAGAAAAAACAAACCCACCTGGGCTAACAAAAGTTGACCACAAGGACGAAAGTAGCAGAATTCAACCGTACACACCAATATACTCACACTTTAGTACTGCAAAGACGCAAAGTCGAATTCAAGCAGTTGAGATCAAATATCTAAAAAGAGTTGTCTAGAAGACCAGAAGAGAACGAAACGAATAGATCCCTAACAAGCGGATATAAATCGTTCGAAATTGATATAGTACTGACTCGTTGCCTGGATTACAGACTCCCAAATGGAAAAAAGTTCTAGAGGCCAGGCCGAGGGTCAAGAAAAAGAAGACGAAGAAAAACACATTTGACGATATCTTCAAAGAAAGCAGCTTAGGCAAAGGAATGGTCAAAGCAGCAGAACAGGATTAACAAAAATGAGGAAATATTTGCAAAAATCTCTACACTGGACGGTAGAAAAGGTCCGGAAAAACTAAGACTACATTGAATGCGTTGACTAGAACAAGACGTAGCACCACGTAAGTTTTTTTTAAAAATAATTCCCCAGAATTGAGATGTCAAAATCTGCTTACATTAGATGACCAGACAGTAAGCTTCCATTCCTAAAGCTACTGACGGGCTACTTTTACTTTAAATAATATCGAGTGGGAAAGTTGGGGTAAGCTCTCCATAGAATAGTCAAAGAACAACTGCGAGGAATCTCACTAACCATGAACTGCTACAGTCTTGTTCTAGGTCGCACTTTCCTCAGGAGTGTGATTACCAGCTAAACCCTCTTCGCGGTCCACTTAACTAAGCGTTAGATGAGTCTGACAGCCACTTCCATGAATACCAGAGTTTTCTCAAGAAAACTTCGGATCAATTGGACATTGGACATTCCGGGACATTGTCGGAAATTTCGCTGCCCATAAACTGGTTAGAAATGGTACCGAGCGCACAATTTTCGAACGGAAAACATTCATAGGGGTTTTCATTGCTGCGGTGAGGCTGGATATCCTCCGATCGATATAAAAGGATGCTTAATTTCGTTAGCAGAATGAGGACACATGAGGTATCACTAGGCTAGGCTGGATTTATTTGAATAAAAAGAAGACTTATAGTCTTCTTTCTTTGAATCGCATAGCCATCCATCACAACAGTGCACTGCAGAGGAGGATTATAGTTTCTGTATAATAATCTTAATTTCCTTTTCGCCAGAGTGCTATGTTTGATATTTGATCAATCAGGTAATATTAGCGATAAGGTCTACTGGCTAGAACGTTGTTTTCTGATGAGTAACATATCTGACAATTGTTCCTCCATTACTCTTGTTTTTGTTTCCATTGTTATCAATAATAATTTGCCTTATTTTGGTATCACGTTGTGTGCACATGTGCTGATATATTAGATGAGAGCCGTTAGCTACCAATCTTCTTTAACCAATGATTAGCAATTTAGGTTCTCGGCACCGCTACCAACCACCTTAACCTTACAAATGGGCCTATTTGTTAGCTTTACACAATTTAGTTACATACCATTAGACAATTTTAGTAAGTTATTAAAGTGCTTACGTATTATGCTCTCAAATAGATTGCCAAATAGCCACGTTAATCAACAATTAGTTTCATTTTTTTTCATTTCCTATTTGATGAAATAAATACATTTTTCATTGCAGGAAAACTTTTTTCGTTTTTCACATGCCAAAACAACAACAGCAACTTAAAGCATGGTAAACCATCAACTGTTGTATGTAACATATAGACTATTATATGCAAAAAATGAAAATTTTCAAAATAAGATACGTATTTGGTGCTGTTTGTGGTGGGAGTGGTGGTGGTGCATTACAGTACACAGTATGCTGTCTGGGCATATGTTGTGATGATACTCATATATACTACAACATAAAAGAAAAAACTCAGTCTGTTGACTAGCCGGTCGACTAGTTTAGTCGGCTTCTTTCTTCTTATCAGCATCTTATGGTTGTGGTCAATAGCAACAATAACACAGTGTCATCATCAGCAGCAGTTACATGCACTATACACACACTCTCGTAAATGGATGTATAAAAAAATACATTTGTGAGAAAACTATAAATTTTACTTAAAACTTATTAAAGGCAACTTTAAAGTTTTCTTCTTTTCCTTTCTTCTCTTGTTACTGAAACTTTCGAATTGGTTTTTTCTTCAGGATCCTTTGTTTTTGGTCAGATTTGTAGATAAACGTTGTTGCAATTCCTATCGTTTCTTCGTTATATTTTTTTGTTTTTTTTTTGGGTAGTGGCAGGGGTAGGGGGTAGCAAAGGATAAAAGAAATTGATAATGCTTTATCGTTTTGAAATTACTTTTTTGAATTTTTTTTGTTTTTTTTTTTGTGTGATTCGCTTTCAACAAATGTGGGATTTGCTTAAATGAATAATAATTTAAGAACAAAGAATTCCATTTTGTGAAATACTCTTACATGTACATACATATGTATTCAGAAGTCAGCAATGAATATTGGAAAGATTATCCATAAATCTTACTAATAACTCAAGGGGAGTGTGGATAAAATTTTCATTAAAATAACAAATCATCTTGACAGCTTTCCTATATAAAAGATTGAAAAGTGATAAGAAAACCGACATTTTGCAATAACTTTTGCAAATTCTAATCTAAGGGATTTTGAACTGGAATAACGACTCAGAAGAAAAACTAAGAATATTTATTATAGAGTATGCCTTGAGTGTCCCTCAATCAGGAAAAAGTATTCTATGACTATGAAAAACATTTTGTGATGAATATAAATAATAAGAGTGATTGCGTAGAGGCCGCATAATTGTTTAGGGAAAAGACCATTACGTATTTCACTGATTGCTTAATGACTTAAAGTAATTGACGAGAGGTAGTATTCGTATTTGAGCCCAGGATGGGTATAGTATTTGGACAAATGCGCTAATATTTTCCATGTAGGAAGTATAATGAGCTGGAAACATAACTATACAATCTAATAGTTTAACAGCCATTCATAATTTTCTTGACAGAAAATTTGACTTTAACATCCCTACTAACAGACGAGAGATTCTAAGTAATTTTTTTAAGGGTCTTTACAGTCGGCTCCAGAATGCTGGACAGGGTAGGTAGTGATATATATGTGGTTTGTCGATTAACGTAGCATAGCTAGTATGAGTGTCAAAAAGTGTCCTCCGACACCGTTTTCAGAAACGTCATAAACACTCGAAACTGAGCGATGTCTAGAATACCTCAAACCCTCATACGGGCTGTACATCCACATAGGAAGTGCTTAACCATTTGCTCCTTCTGTGGTATTTATACAGAGGGTTCTAACATTGAACTTTCAGATAAACAGCCTGACCAATGAATTGTGTTTCAGACGGAAATCATAAATGTACAATGCTGGTTGGGTGGCAGGATTTTCCGAGAAAATCTTCTGATTGACTCCAACAACCCAGCTACAATCAAGTTCTTTTCGAGCATCTCCTCGGCATCTATTCTCATTCACGAATCTCAGAAATTCCTCAAGAAAATTTCGGACCATTTAATGATTACTCTTATATGCCTTTCTGGACATGAGGATATCATCGGATATTGCATTGCTGATGCTTCGTAAAGCAGTTTTTGAACAGAAACCGAGCACAGGTGATCCGATTTCCTTGGTTAGGCTGGATTTCCTTCAGTTGAAGTCTAAATAGGCTCAACTTCGTTGAAACCAAAGGACGGATGCAATATCGCTAGGCTCTGCTGGACCAACTTAGACAAGAAGAGCAGACTAACTATGTTCTTCCTATCTTCTTACTATCTTCGCCAATATATCCATCACACTATAGCGGTTCTCACGGGCAATTGTCTCATTGGAAGGCATGCCGATAGAATAGGCATTTCCTCGCAAGTCGTTTGCAAGAGCTGTGGATCTGAAGAGGAGAAGCAGACTATCTTTCAACTCAAGTAACAGTGCCTAGAACTTGCCATTAGACGACGTAGGTTCGTTGCCTCTCATTTCTTGTCAACTTTAATTGAACCATCCAAAATAAAGGTACTGCGGTAGCCAGCTTTATTTGTAGGTGGGATAGCCTCTATATTTCGATCACCAGCCTCGTAGCAGCGGAAGAAAATCTTTACCAAAGGCAAAAGTTATGTTTTGTGAGAGTGGTATCAGATTTAAAGAAGTTGCAAACCTTGTCAACATCTCGATGGGCTTCAACTACGCAATTTATTAGAATAGTTTAGTCATAAAAACGTATGTCGACAATGTTTATTACTGGAAAAACTGTTGAATTTATTCAATAAAAATCATAGATTGCTTAGAAGAAATAGAATTTAAGTTATAAAGTCGAAACTATTTCTTAAACATTCCAATAAAAGATCATAGAAGAGTAATATGAAATATTTAGACAATGTTTAGAGAAAGTGCTTTCATTAGCACAAACAGCGTCTGCAAATGTTAATATTTTACGTATTAATTATTGAAAATATCACATCGTATTGTTACATTTTATCTTTTTAAAACGTTTGAGTTCGTTTAAATTGCGTTAAAATAAAATAAACACCACCATGTTGTTGTTCTGCAGTTTTTATTTCCTCACTTGATGTTTATACAGTTTGTCTTAATACAGCAACTTATTTATCTTGCACTTAATATTTATTTACACAACACTTTTATGTACGCTTTACTTTATGACTGCAAAACAATAACTATCTCGACGAAGACAAAGCAGCCTCCCTCTATACGTAACTGCCTACAGTTTGGAAAAATCCGGAAATGTATCAAACGCTCTCATATCCTCTATTTTATATCCGTTAATTTTAAACATGTAAGATTGTATTCCCCAAAGATGGTCGAATTGGCAATACTGTCAAATACACAAATCAGTAACTACAATACCACGGTAACACATTATCAACCTTGACACAAACCAATAGGAAAAATTCCCGCAGTACAGTCTTTAATGTGGTGTATTTCCTTTTTAGGTATTTTTATTTTCGTAACAGTATTATAAATGACATCCTTTTTCCGTACCAACAAGCTACACTAAGATTACTAATATCCGAAATGCATAAAAATAAAAAAAAAACAAATTTACAACAAGCAGGCAAGTAACACAACTGTGGCAACGTGAGGAATGACCATTAATTACATAAGCAGCTCAAACCTTATGCAACTGTGCGGCGACAATAAAACTTAATAAAGTTATTAAAACAGCACAACACTGCAATTATCGAAGGCAATTTGCAACCCGTAACCAATTGTGCTTTAAGTATGTTGCACGCCCTTATGAAATAATAAAAACAGCAACATGAAGTCAAGTTAGACATTACTTATAAGCGGCTTACAGCTCTATTTTTTATTGCAGATAAATATCTAAAAAATATTTGAAATTAACTAAATAATTATGAAACACACACACACGCAAACAAAATTATTTGTATACATGCTACTTCCCAGCTAGCGATTGGAAGTTCGTTTTTCGAAAAATCACCTTGCTGAGTCTTTTTCGAGTTCTTTTTGTGATCAAAAACTGACTAATCACTTACACGATTAATAAATGACTTGAAAACGATTCGCGCTAATGATTAAAAAGAGTTTGATTTTAAATACAATAACAAATTGTATAGCAAACGTAAATTAATCAATTAGAAATTTAAAATGTGAGTTTTATACCGTTATATATAATCATATTTCGCGCACCTGGATGACTGAAAAATACTTGATCGAAAACAGATCATGAAGGTGTTTGATTAAGTATTATATGATCACACTGATAGATGATAGTATAATGGGACAATTTTTGCGTATTCTTGAGTAAACATCAAAAAGTTCAATATTTTTTCATTTATAAAAGTTACATCGCGGTGTGAAAGTCGTTGTGAAAGTGAAATATAAAAATTAATAAAAAAAAGTGTGATTTAATTAAGCACATATTGTTACGAAAATAAAAAATGTCTAAAGAAAAGATACACTAAATAAGTACAGTGGTAGTCTTAGCTATAAACTTTATTGATTTGTGTCGAGGCTCTTAAGAGTGCTACCACTTGCATGTTTAACAGTATTGCCAGTTCAATTCCTTTTTGTCTATTTCACATCTTTTAAATTTAATGTAGATAAATCGAAATTTGTAGAAACTACAATAATATTCGAAATTGATAATGAATTGCTCTAAAAGGTGGCATATTGCGTTTGGCGCGTTCATCTATCGTTTTGTAGTCATAAAGTAAAATCGTGTTTAGCGTAAGTAAAAGTGTTGAGTATTTGTGTATTAAGCGAATATTAAGTGCAAGATAAATTAGCTGGAGACTGTATAGTGTATATAATCGTATACCGTAAAAGTGTGGAAATAAATACAGAGGAACCGAAAATACGAAACGCATAAAAAATGTTTTGAGTTATATTTTGCGTCAAATATATCTCAAAACTTTTTTAATTCATTTAGTTAAGTACACACGCGAATATTTTTGAACATTTTATTTACATATATACTTATTTTACATATAAATATCAATTTAATCATTATTCTCACTTGCCATTTGTTGAGGTACCATATAGTCGGTAATCAGTAGTTACGACGTTGCTTGTCTTGCCATACGTTTGTATATATTTCTATAGCCTAATAAACAGGCCTGATGTTCCTTTTGGAATCTTAAAGCTCCTTCAGAATTGTTATCGATGGCCAGGAAACGGAAAGTAAAAGTCGCACAAAATAATTCGCATAAAAACAAGTTCTTCTATAAGTGCATAAAGTAAAGCAACAACATACGTGTTATTTATTTTGTTTAACACAATTAAAAAGAACTCAAACGTTATAAAAAGGTTAAAACGTAACAATATATTAAAATAAATAAAGTAAGATATCTTACAATATATATTGTAAATAATTTTATATGACAAAGGCAATGTCATCTAAATAAATAAAGATTGAAAAAAAGGGCCCGAAAATTTAATTTCGCCCAAAGAAAATAAATCCGATAAAAGCAGAGAATTATATAGAAGAAAACTTTGAAGAATATACAGAATCACGCCAATGTATCAATAGATAGTGACAGTCTTAATTACTCAAATGATGAAAGTGAGAGTGGATAAAATGAAATTATTTTGTGTGTAGGAATGGCTGAGTGGGCAATTCAATTTCAAGTAAGCCTTGTTGCAATTAATGCACTTTTATTATTGTTTTTAAATGCAATATGAAAGTTACGGAAGACGCTAGGACTCCTTTAAAAGCACCTAGTTCTATTGTTAAGAAAAAGGTTTACTACTCAGAAAACCGACTGGAAAACACTCATAAACAGATCGATAAATTACTCAAAAAAGACTCGCAAGCGATTCAAAACATGGGGTGAACGAAGACTAATAAATGCCTAGGAAACGATTCAAAAAAGACTATAAGTACTACTAGAAAAGGGATCGAAATTGAGCCTTAAATAATTCATCAAGAAGGTGGCTGGGTTGCATTGACATAAAGTCTTATGGCCATATCCAAAAAAAATTAAAAGTACACTTATAGTGCACATTTGTTACGATACGCTTTAAGCTTAACTACCATTTGTTAAGAAAACGTATGCAAAAACCCTACATTAGCTAATGATTGCTTTACTAAATGTTAAGTTTTCGTTCTGACAATACCATGTTTTTTTTGTGTCAGCGACACAAAAAAACGAATGCCACACATACGATTAATCGAATCAAAAAAGATTAATTTTTTAATTATATACAAAATCATATTTTTTGAATAAATCTGTTTCAGTTTTCAGTACCTTTTTATAAATTTATTGCAAAAATTCTTTAAATCCGAAAAAATTACGACAGTTTTATTAATGGAATAATAAGTACCCGAATAACGAGCTTTGGGTATTTGTTTTGATTTTATGTACATCACTAAAGGAAAAATGTTTTTATTGTGCTTAAATAAAAAAATATGGGGAAAAAAATTCGAAAATAATGCCGAAGATGATAAAGTGGGCGTAAAAATTTACATACAACTTACAGACATGCAAAACCAAGTGCATATTTTAAAGTTGAACAGAAAAGTTCCTATAAAAACTTAATAAAACAGAACTTCGCAAATTTTTTTATTGTTAAGTCCTTTAAAAAAACATTAATGAGAGGTACGATATTGAAACACTAGAATGGGAGAAAGGCAATGATAGAAAAGAGTCTGCATTCACTTAGTTTTGCACTTTTCGCTTAAACAGAGAGGAACTTATAGTTTATAACACAATTCATAGAACTAATTTTTTTCGGCGTTTTTAAGGAATTTAGACAATTACAATGTTACAAAAAAACGTTAGAGAAATCTAGTTCCATTCATATTATATCCGTTGACATGTCGAAGATATGTTTCACGAAGTCCAATTATATTTTTCCCGGTGTTTTTTCACTATTGTCCAAAAATTCTTCATTGATTTGGAATTAGGGCTTTACAATAATCACTAATTTACCTAAAATTTCTGTTGAAACAGTCATTCTTTGACAATTTTAGCGGTCTGGCTTGGATCACCATCCCAATGAAAGATGACTTTTCCAAAAAATTGTCGTTGAAGCCAAAATATTCCATTTTTATTTTTATTTTTATTTTTATTTTGATATTCATAACATAAATGTCACTTTAAAGTACTCTTAAAGTACGTAGCTTCCTGTTTTAAAATTTTTAAAGTTAACGTTGGTTTAACAAATGTATTTTAAGCTCATAATCGTTTTGCAGTCAAGATTAAGGAGTTTTGCGAAACAAAGGCTTAACAAGCTTCGTTAATTTTTTTTTTTTTTTTTTGCATATGGCCGTTAATGTTCGCTTAACAAAGCAAAAGGAAAGTCACATAGAGTAACATAAAGTAAGAGAGAAATATGCGTTTCTGTATGTAATTTATTTTTTTCTGACTGAATTCACTTTTTCTTTGTATAGTCGTTTGTTTGAAAGGAATTTAATTGCCAAAACAGAATTTTTATATGAACAAGTACGTCATACAAATGAAAAATTATTATTTTTTTTTTTAAATTCAACACAAAGGGGAACCCGAACGATAACAATAACAAGTAATAACAGCAACAGAAAACACCTCAGAAATAGTAATAAAGAGAGTAATTGCTTAATTTGATTATGTGTTGGCATAAACAACAAAAACGAAAAACAAATACATCCGCACTCACATATGCATATTAATTTACATGCAAACATTTCACATTTGAAATTATTATTGCCGGAAGATGGCAACAAATAAAAACAGAACATATATACGAATATGCAAAAGAAAGCAAGGTTTCATTCACAAACATATAAAATGCATTTAAAAAAATGCACGCATACACACACGCGAGTATGTTTTGTATTTGCACTCAAGAACTGGCACAGTGGTACAATTCTTAAAAGAATTTTTAGTCAGTATAAAAAAAAATCAAAATTATAAAGAAAATTTTTATAATTTTATTAAAATAAAAAAAGCTCACCTTGTTCAACCACATGTGTTCACATTGCAGTAAAGATGGCTAAAAGATAAAAGAAAAATATTTGTTTTTTAATTTTATTAAAACAATTTTATGTTTAAAAAAGATTTATTTTTTTTGAAATGTTGTTACGTTTTATGACTTTTAAAAACGTATATCCTTTGAGTTCGTTAATTGCAAATTGAAATAAAATTTAAATCATTCTTCTATTTTATGAATCAATATTAACTCATACTGTATTTTTAATAACTGACCCAGTAAATCATCTATAAGACAATTTATTTAATTAAAAACTTAACATTACAAAAAACTGAAAATAATAATAACATGCAATAATAACAAGTCTATTGTTTTTAATTCATAAGCGATATTTATGTTTTTTTATTTTATTCCTCTAGTGAACACAAGGTTTCGTCAAGAATGTTTCTTTTGATTCCATCGTTATAAAACGGATTATTATAAAGGGTCCGCCAAATAATTTTTTTTTTTTTTTAAATGCTATAAAAAAAACTACTGAATATTTTCTCAAATTTCTTTTTTTATTTGAAAGTACAATCCTTCCGGTTAATGGAAAATAATTTCATTCAAATGGCTGTCTCGGCTGTCCATGCAGTAGCCTACACGATCGGTCCAATTTTTAAGCACATTATCGATTGTGTACAGCTGTATTTCACCAATGGCTTCACGAATATTGTCCTTTAAAGCGTCAATTGTCTCTGGCTTGTTGGCGTAACACTTATCTTTGACTGCACCGCACAAATAATAGACCAACGGTGTCAAATCGCAGCTCCGAGGTAGCCAAACGACATCAGCTCTGCGGCTGATAATGCGATCTTCAAAAACATGGCACAAAACATCGAGTGTAGCTTCGGCTGTGTGACACGTAGCGCCGTCCTGTTGAAACAACATGTTGCTAATATCCTCCTCTTCAATTTTTGTGAACAAAAATTCGTTCAACATGGCCGATAACGATCGCCATTGACTGTAACGGCCACTCCTTGCTCATTTTCGAGGAAAAATGGCCCCATTATGCCTCTGGACTAAAATTCGCACCAAACAGTGACTCGTCTTGGATGTATCGGCTTTTCAATGTATACGTGCGGGTTTTCTGTTCCCCAAATGCGACAATATTGCTTGTTTACATACCCGCCAAGATTAAAATGAGCTACATCTGAAAAAATGATTTTTTTTGGCAAAATTGGCATCTTCTGTAAGTCGATCGCAGGCCAAGATTTCCAGCGTTGTTCAATCGTATTCACAACCAGATTCGTTCAGTGGAAGGATAAATCTAATTATCTGTGAAATCATACATGAGCTAAGTGTTACCATTCACGAAATAAGCACTAGTTGAAAAAAAAAAACTGTAGATGGCGGACCCATCATTCCCACTGCCAGACACTAAATACGGGACGTACAGTATGCGATAAAATATATGCACGAGCTTGTTTATTCATACTATCATATATCTTCATAACATAGAAAAGCTCATTCGAATTTTAATTTGATTTATTAATTTATAACGAGAATATACTTTACTGAGAAAAGACAGAAACAAAGAAAAACGAATTTTTAACGGTAAAAATGTATGCTAAAGTTACAAAACCGCAATTTTGCATGCGTCAAAACAATAGCACGAAATAGATAGATAGTTAAATTAACAGCGGCATACATCATTTAATAACAAAAATGATCATTTCGACATTTGTGGAATAATTAGAGAAAATATGAACAAACGTCTTTATAATCGTACCGGATCTACCAAACTCCATCCCTAGCCAACACTATTTTGCAATATTATGCTTATAATGAAGATGAAACAGTGACATCAATCGCAAACGGAACTACCAGGCGGTACTCCGTTTAATAATATTATTACATTTTTTTTTTCTTAATAATATTGCACAAGGTGTCAATAGTAATAAATCGTCATCCGATGAAGACATTTTAGCAAACAAGTACTATGAATTTATAATCCAAATGATGATTTGCAAACTTATTTGTACGTCTCCTTTTAAGCGTTAAGCACACGACACTAATCAATATGCATTTGTTTTTGAAATTATTTGATCGTCTCCGGGCTACTGTAGTATTTAAGAAGTGTAGTCGCTACAATCAAATATACTACTAGCTGACCCCGCAAACGTTGTTCTGCCTTCAATGTGGTTAACGAGGAATCGTTGGTTTGCTCTTAAATTGTTTATTTTGTAACCTTTAAACTTTTTAAGTAACAATACAGAATCACAATATGGAAAATGGAGGGCCCTATCTCCGTAACCAATTTGCGGATTTCGAGCAATCTTTACGTAAACCATCAACAGACCATTTCCAACGACATAGAATTTTGATTGAAATAGGTCGACCAGTTTCCGCAGTTAGTGGTGACGTTACACTTATTTTTATATTGTTACGTTTTTACCTTTTTTAAAACGTGTATGTATGAGTTCGTAG
Source organism: Wohlfahrtia magnifica (assembly GCA_023159175.1). Classification (NCBI taxonomy): domain Eukaryota; kingdom Metazoa; phylum Arthropoda; class Insecta; order Diptera; family Sarcophagidae; genus Wohlfahrtia; species Wohlfahrtia magnifica. The sequence continues at coordinate 1,321,194 of JAKWBJ010000484.1, read as the reverse complement.
ATTATAGGTAAAATAAAATAAGTATTGTGCTTAGTTTTTAATTAAGATCCGTTATTCAACACAATTTTGTGCACCACTGCTTGTAACCTTTTTACAAGCAATAACAATTTTCTATTCTTAATTAATCTGTCTGCTTCCAAGTTTGTAAACAACAACCATTACTCGACAGATCTTTCTAACTAAAGATATTCCAGCCCGATCGTAGTTATAACTTAGGTTCAAACCAACCAGAATCGTTAACTTTACTGAGTTAACTTTACTTAAACTGTACTCGCTGAGTTTACGACACATGAAGTGATTGTTGCTCGCATCGATGTGCATTTTATATGACCGAGTAAACCACACACCGAAAGCTCTCGTACCTCTCGATATTTCGGGTAGATTCCATTTCTTTCTTTTTACTTCGTTTTAATTAATAATTTCATTTAATTTAATTTTTTTTAATTGTTTCGTAGTCATGCGTATGCTACCACGTCTTTGTTGTTGCTTGTTTATTGCCTGTTACTTGTTTTCTTTGCTGCTTAATTATTGTTGTTGCCATGTTATTTTTATTTACTTTACGCTTCTAATGTTGTTGTAGATTTGGTTATTTTTAAACAGCACGTATAGTTGTTCTTGCAGCTGTTGTTTATTTGTTTTAGTGATGTAATAAATGCTGGGATGCCCAACCTTATAATCGTAACAATGTTATAAAAAATTTTAATACGATCTAAGGCTATCTCACTACTGAATGAACATACTGTCTATTATTCCATGTTAAATATTTTCGTTTTTGTTAGGGAACCGATTAAAACAGTGCACTTTTGTGCTACTATGGCCACATACGAATTGGATTGATTGCTTCCTACCAAAGTTTGTTTCTACTTTGGTAGGTTTTGGTTTTCAAAAACCATTCATTTCTCAACTTAGTCTCCTTTTAGCTCAATACACTTAGTAAGACGATTTTCCAACTCTTTTATACCATCTGAATAATACGGTTTTGGGAACTCCTCAAAATACGCATTAGTTTCGGTAATCACTTCTTCGTTTGGGATGAATCTTTTTCCTTCGAGCCATTTTTTCAAGTTTGGAAACAGGAAAAAGTCACTAGGGGCGATGATCAACCAATTCGAAGTGGATTTCTCGTAGTTTTAGCATCGTATCTAATGCTGTGTGAACCGGTGCGTTGAAAGAGTACTTTTTTCTTGTTTAAATGTGGTCGTTTTCCCTTTTCAAGATAATCGATAAGAAATATTCCGTGTGCGTCCCAAAATACAGTGGCCATTACCTTGCCAGCCGATTTCGCTGTCTTCGCCTTCTTTGGAGCACTTCCACCAGCTTCCACCCATTGATTCAATTGATTTTTGGTTTCAGGTGTGTAGTGGTGGACCCACGTTTCATCGACAGTTATTAATCTACGCTAAAAATTAGCAGGATTATGCTTTATCATGTCCAAACACCGCTGTGAAGTGATCTGTCGAACTCGTTTGTGTTCAACACTGAGCAAACGCCGCACCCATCTTGCCGATAGCTTTTCATATGCAAATATTCATGCAAAATGATGAATACACTTTCATATGATATGTTTATCATTTCAGCAATCTCACGTATTTTGGCCCGGCGATCATTCATAACGATATTGAGGATTTTCTTGATATTTTCTTCAGTAACCATCTCTTTTTGCCTTCCTGTTGATGGTATTGTTGCAGTGCTTGTTCGGCCCCGTTTAAATTCAGCAATCCAATATTTTACCATATAATCTGACGGACCAGATTTGCTGTAATGTTTATCAAGCTTTTCTTTTGTCTCTTTCGCCGTTTTGCCTTTCAAATAATAATGTTTAATCACTACACGAAATTCACTTTTTTCCATTTTCCAAGAAACACAAAAGTTGCTTACTTCAAATGACTACAACAAATAAACTAATCGATGAATTTGGCTAAAATTTTAACGGCTGACGTTTGACAGATCGTAATTTCTAAGAAGGAAACATTTTTTGCGTTTGTGCTGCCATTTAGCACTAGGTAGCTTCAATGTTATGAAATAACCTATAGTTAAAGGTGTTTTCTCTAAATCATGCCACAGACTTGGCAGTGGTAAATACTTTATATAAAAAAAACACTGCTGCAGTAAATTTATCAGTTTCTTTGGAAAATGTTTTTATGATTTTTGTGAAAACGAATGAGAATAAAAAATAATGCTAAAAAGTTTAAGATGTAGCAGGAAAAAGTCCAACTAAAAATGCTATGCTAGAAAAATATGGCGTTTTAGAACAGTAAAGTAAGCGTATCTTGGTTAAGATGTTACAACTCTATAGAATTAAATTGTACCGGTGACTTAAAAATTTCTTGTTTTAAAGAAGTCAATAAAAAAAAGTCCTGATTGACTTAGAGTATTCTGATAGATATTTAAAGTCTTATTGTACACTTTTCTATTGGGGTTAAATATGCTCACGTTTAAAGCCAATACAATTGCCGGTAGATACACTAAGTAAACGAAGCACATACATATATATCTATTAATTAATGATGCTATTGCGATTGCTTTGTGTCATGAAATGAAATTAAATCATTCTTCTACGGGAAGGAATGTTCTACATTGTATGTAGCGGGATTCCCGAAAACGAAATTTTTTTCCCGTTTTCCCGAGAATGGAAAAAGTGCGGGAAATAAAAAACTCTAGTGGCAATAAAAAAACAGATTATACTGAAAAAGAAAACAATCGATTGATTGCTTGTGGCCCACTGTACCATGATCAAAACTCATGTAATATTAAGCGAAAAAAACAAATTGGAATTTGCGATTACATAAATTTAATACTGAACTAAGCAAGCGTGTAAGTGAGTCTGTTATTTGGTCAGGCACTTTAAAATTCAACTTTATTTAAAAAAACACACACACAAATAATGAGAATATGTGTTGTGTTTTCATTCACGTTTGTCCCCCTTTATCCTGCTTCTTATTTTAGTAACAATTTAATTTATGTTTAACTGGAATGTCGCCAATAACAAACAAAATGCAAGAGAATATGAATATAAAGCTGCCACAAAGTGTGTATGTGCAACAACTTTAAATGAACCAGTCTGCTGTTGTATACTAACAGCAACAAAGAACAAACACTGGTAATAATCAAAACAATTTCGCTGAAAACTGACGACATATAGACGAAACAAGAAATGAAAAATATTTTTTTATTAAAATAGGAAAACCAAAAAAATCTGAAATCAGAAAACATGATCAAATCTTTGTATTTTCCTGTCACTTCAGTTGCCTCAAATATTTGTAAAGCCTTTACTCTAAATTGGCTTGCGTTAGGCATTATTGTTAATTATAAGATTGTGAACGCGGTGCATGTTGCATAGAAAGAGAGCGTGTTGGAAAATATTTGTTGCAAATTCACACGCACTGCAAACACGTAAAATTCATGTAACTTGGCTAATTGCCACACCACCACCACTACCATCACCAAACAAAATTGGTTCAATTAAGCCACAAGCTCATGCACACACAAGTCGGGGTGCACAAGAGTTTTGAAGGCGGTAGTGGTGATGGATGGTAATGTTCATAAGAGCAGAACAAGTGAATGTGAAATCCCGAATATTTTTAAATTTTCCATTCCATTTTGCGGATGGAAAGTTTGGCAACAAAAAACTTTTTATTTTTCAAACATATTTCCTTAAGAGTCAATAACAAGAAACAGAAAAAAGCGAAAAGGAAAAAAAATTGAAGAGAAAATAAGTTGAACTTCTTAAAGTTATTTTCGTACTTTGTTATGTTCATTTATTCATCTATTCGTTTATCCTGTTTTACTTTTTTTTCTTTGATTTATTAAAAGGTAATGCAATTACAGTCCAGTTTCATTTATGTTTCAAGGTTTTTTTAATAAATGATTCTGTGCCCAGTAAAGCTCTCTTTAATGCTAAAAATTCCATTCAACTTTAATTCACTTAACAAAGTTATATACACAAACATACAAATGGTACATGCATATATCCTCGTATGTGTGTGCAGACCCATTATTTAATTTCGTAGATAATATCCATTGTCGTTCGCCATCAAAATCTTGAAATTTCGTGGCGCCAGCCCAAAAGTAACAACAGCTACTGAAACGGGTTTAACTAATAGTTTAAGTCATATTCTCTCCTCACATTCACTCTCTAACCGTTCCGTTAACACCATCCCAATCCCATCATACATTTGAATCTCTCTGATTTTTTTCCAACTGTTTATTCATATAAATTCACAAAATATTTTACGGTTAGAAGATACTCGTACAATGTGTTTAGTTTGTTATCACATACGCTTATCAAAAGAGTTGTAAGCATATTGTAAGGACTTAAGACAAACTTTTGTGATGGTAGAGATTTTGAAAAAAAAAAATTGTTTTGACAGCAAATTTCATTAAATTTTCCTTTACTTCTCTTGGGAGCATACGACTTCCACAAATCACCTTTACATTTTTTCAGCTCCAGAGCAGTTACAGCAAATCTTGGAGGACTTTGAAAACGCGCAAAAGAAAAGATCGTGAAGTATTTGTACGAGCACTTAACATACAATTTTTAAATCAAGCGTGAAATCCGTTCTGTTATATGGTTCTGAAATTTGGCTTATAACTTCGTCAATTGCTAGTTAAGAAATATAAATCAAATATGGTGGTCAGGAACGATTACGCAAGCCTTATAATGACATTACACATGTTGCGCTAACTTGAAGTCCGAAAGAAACTCGACGTGGAGGCAGACAAACGATGTTTTGGACAAGAACAATTATCAATGAAACTATCAAATCATTTAATGGGTTAAGACAAACGGCGAAAAATGGAACTGTTTGGAAATAATTTGTTGTATCCTTAAGCTTTTAATTTAATATGGAATAAATAATGATCAAAATTTTCCTATTTATCGTCAGGATTCGAGTCTGAGCTGTTTGTATGCCAGCATTTTAATCACTACACCACGTCACTTGAAGAGGTTGGAGTAATTCTATTAATTCCAATTGTTGACCCTAAGCTTGTCTTAAGCATTTGCTTTGATGGTATAAAATATGATCTTAGAAATTGTCAATCGTTTGACCGCTGCAGCTATTTTATGAAAGGTGGCCTTAAGATTAAAAAATCGATAGTCTTTACAACTTCCAGTGTTACTCTACTTGTTTGATATTAAGTACTGTTGAATTTAGACCATATATTGTTTTTGTTTCACTTCGAAAGTAATGCTGCCTTCATTGGCACTTATTATAATGTTACGAAAATAAAAATACAACACATAAGCGCTTTAAAACTTTATTGTGGGATTTTGTTATATTTAGTGTCACCCTGTCAATTTGGCAGCACGTTACATTTGAATTAACGGATATGAAATTAGAAGATGGTCGATATTTCCGGAACTTTCCAAACTGTAGGCAATTAGGTATATAAAGAGTTTGCTTTACCAACAAGTGAGTTAGTTGCCGTTTTGATGTCGTAAGACAAAGACGTGTTTAAGCGGATAAAAAGTGTTGTATAAGCGAATATTAAGAATCTACGCTCAATAATAACTGGAGCAACAGACGTTTAAAAGTATTCGGATATTAAAAAAATAGGGAATCGTCGTGCCAAACGAATAATTATGGGCTGCAAAACGTTAATCAATTACGTTAATAAAAGGCTAAAAAGAATAGTATGTAAAGCTCTACTAAATTGGAAAATTACGTATAGTAATATTACCACATATAGAGTGTTTTCTTAAGCGCGATTGAACTTTAAATTGCAGGGAGCAATTAAATTAAACTTTAATTCAAAAAATCTTTTAAATCGTAAGATAAACTCATGACATTAATAGTTGAAAATGATTTCTGGCACAAGGCCGGCGCGACTGCTCTTGATGAAGCGCATTCTGGACTTCCAATTTTGAGCAACTTTTTCGAGTAGTTCTGGCTATATGGCACGAATAACACGATTAAGGTTATCATCTAAGGCGTCAATTGTTGCTGATTTTTTAGTTTAAACCAGTGACATCACAGAGTCCCACAGTGAATAATTAAAAAGTGTCAAATCGCACAGTCTTCGAGACTAATTAACAGTTTCATTTCTCGAAATCCATATATAGCCCAGCTTTGATTTTATTTAGACGATGGTTACGGTCGCCGTCGGGTACGTGGAGCTATCCTATAGAAATGACAAAAATGGCAATGATCATGATGCGTTAGCGATTTGTATTGACTGTAACGCTAGCCAAAGCTTCAGCCTATAAACCGCCCCAAACGGGTTTTTCTTGATGTAATAAAGTGTATAGGGTCTGTTATGGATTGGTTTCACACCATATGCGAAAAGTTAGTACCATCGCTGAACTCTATTTTGACGTCTATAAGTCGCGCGAAAGAGATAATTTAGTATATATTAATTACCCTAACATTCCATGAAGGAACAGGAGGATTTCTCTCAATTAATGAGCTGCACCCGATTCTATTTTAAGACTCATTGAAAGAGACCTACAGTTTAACGTCGACTACGGACGGCAAATGCATTAGAGAAGTTTTCAATAGTAGTAAATAATGAACAAATAATAATAATAAATAAAATAAACAAGTTATTATAACCATTTTATGAGGTGATACCGCTGTTGAAAAATATTTTTCTTCTAATAAGAAGATCTGACCAGGTGTTGAACTGAGGATATTCTGGTTCTAAGGCGAGTGTCTTACCCACCATACCACAGCGGCACATTTATAATAATTTAGTAGAGTTGTTTAAATGTCAATCTGTTCACGATGATTCCAAAGTATAGTTATGAGTAAATGTCTAAAACTGAGCTCAGTATGACAGTTTGTAAGTTCAATAAGCTTAAAACACCCCCAATAGTTTACATCTATTTTGCGTGACTTCACTCCATTGTTTGTAGCCTTAATCTGTTTTACTCATGTATGGGATGGGCGTCCCGTTCTTCTGTTCATTTGTGCATTCCATTCAATGTTAATTCTGATTACATTGTTTGATTGTCTTCAAAGAGTATGGCCAATCCATCGCATCTTGCCTATCCTTCGCCAGAGTAGATGATTAGGCACAGTTCTTGGCAACAATTGTAAGGATATTACAAAGGGTGGTTTTGCATTGAATATGGAAAATGTCGTTGTAAAGATAATGTGAATGATTTCCAAAAGTGGTTTTAGACGACCAAATGTGTAACAGGCTTTTTTGTTGACGATTATCAATATCCTCCTATGAGCCTCCGTTTGTATATATAATATCCTAAGATAGAACATCAACGTCCTCGCCAACTGCAAATTTTGGGCGAGCCATCTATCGGTTTAAATTTGAACCAGTAGTTATTTCGGATCTGACTTATGTCATTCTATTCTTTCACAAAATTCAATATGTTATCTCCACTGCACGAATTGAATCGAATTACGCTTGAGCAACGTTGGGATTTATTGGAAATTTATCTCCAAAACAAAGACAATCGATCGCAAATTTGACGAAAACGTAAAAATTTGGTCGCAGAGAAGGACCAACAGTGCCCGGTATAAGCAAGTTTTTTGCAAAAGTTGTTGTTGTTGCGCCAAGACGTAAGCATGCTCGTACAGTGTGTACACCGGAAAATATCGAACATGTGGCTGTGAGTGTGCGTGAGAATCCATCAACATCAACTCGTCATCATTCCCAAGAATTGAACATTTCACGCATCAGTTTATGAAAAGATCTCGATTTTGCGAAAAAATCTCAGTATGACGCTTTACAAAGTTGAATTGGTTCAAGTGTTGAAACCGCACGACTATCCGCTGCGTTTTCGCTTCACTATATGGGCCAATTAGAAAATTTTCGGATGATGCTTATTTTTATTTTGGTGGGTACGTTAAAAAGCAAAATTGCCATATTTTGAGCTCAGAAAACCCAAACGTAGTCTAACAGAAGCCAATGCATCCAGGATGGTGCAACTTGCCACACATTTCATGCCACAATCGATTTATTGCGTCAGACGTTTGATGGCCGTTAATTAGCCGATATGGTGATGTTAATTTGCCACCAAGAAGCTGTGATTTGAAACCGTTGGACTATTTTCTTTGGGGCGCCATTAAAAAAGATTGTTACGCCGACAAACCAGAGATAATTGAACATTTGAAGGTCAACATTCGTGATGCTATTGCTGAGATATGATCCCCATATACTAGAAAAAGTTTCCGAGAGGCCAGCCACTGCAGCCATTTGAATGAAATAATATTTTATTTCTAACCGGAACAATTCTACTTCACAACAACAAAAAAAAATTGCCAAAATTTTAAACCGTTTTTGTTTTATTGCATTTTTAAATTTAAGCTTTTATATGGCCCACCCGATAGTTCCTGGGATGTCTTATTAACACGAAGAGATTTTGTTTTTCCGACATATATCATCTGAGCAGCCGACGTTACGCAAATTTGTTGCAAGGTCTCATAGTTATTAGGTAATGTTTAGTGTGTGTCATCTATTATATATTCTCACAGTCACAAATATGGTACCGCTCTTTAGTACATTCTCTTTAATATTTTTTATACTGCGATAGTAATCGTGCGCTTCGTCTCAATTGCTACCTGTTTAAATAATCGTAACATGTTAAATAACAACAAATAGCGCAGCTTTAAACCCTGCCCTGCGTAGCACAAAAAATATTCATTAATTCACAGGTAGAATCAATTTAATGGCATGAAATCTGTATTTTAAAAGATTTAAAAAGTATTTTTAAATTAAAATAAAAAACCTATGATGTCTATTTATCAGTCTACCACTAGTGGCTCTAGTAGAGTAGAATATTTTTTTTATTATTGTACGATGCTTACAGGCGCTTACATGTCATTTGGCCATAAAAAAGATTATGTCTGACATGAACCGAAAACAATTTGCATATTTTTTCACTGGATAACAACTTAATTTAGATGGTAGTCAGACGGTGTGTTCAAAGCCCAAAACAAGTAATAACACACACACACTCACCACACATTTAAAGATAAATACATACTTAGATGTCCATGTAGAAAAAAAGGCCATAAATTAGATGACTTTGGTTTTGAATTCGAATTGAAATTTTGAATTTCAGTTGAAACTAAGCAAACAAAACGAATGTAGAGCAACGACAACTAAAGTTGCAACCAAACATAAAATCAAAGGGTTGGTTGTGTCTACTTTTCCTTTTTTACCACAAAGGCAGCAACAGCAACATTTACAAAGAAAGTGAAAAAAAAAACAAAAAGAAAATTTTTGTTGTTTTTTGTTGAATTAATGGGTGGCAAAAACTAAACATGGATATGTTTGTATGACGATTACGAGCTTAGGCTGGATAAGACCAGCCAATCCATTTTGTTGGTCTGGGCTATTTAGATGATAAAGAATAGAATGAAATTGAGACAGACACTTTTCATGGACTACTTGTTTTGTCCTTTTTTCTTTGAGGAGAAAATCCACTAAAAACCAATTATATTTAAAAATGAAAACGTTATACGACGAATACGAACAAAGGTTGTAAAAAACGGAAAAAAAATCTGCAATTTTATTACAGAATTTTAGCCATTTTTTTGCTGCTGCCAACAACAGCAACCCATTTTGTATGGCGTTTGATTTGTTATACCCCTTTTGTCGTCTGCTTACATTGGCTTTTAAAGTAATTTACTTAATTATCATAAACAACTTTATATATGTATTAGGGAGATCGATTATTCGAATTTTTTTTAAAACCAGTTTTCAAATAATTCGAAAAATAACAATTTTTAAAAAACTGTTTTTCGGTTAAATTTAAAAATTAATCAAGAGCCGATTAACCGATTTTTTTCCAATGCAATTTTTTTCAATTCTTATTGTTTTATCAAATGAAATTTTTAAATATCGTTCCATGTTGTAATTTCGACCAAGTAAGAATGCTAGAACCGACCAGGCACTATTGCAGGACACTGCGCACACTGTAATGAAGGCAGCCAGTAAAAAAAATATAAATACTGAATAAAGTACAATTAATAAAAAAGTACATAGTTTTTTAAATGCAAACGCGTTAAAAATTCATTAAATAACATGGAATAAAATTTAGTTTAACAAAGAATATAAAAATGCAATCATTATGCAACAGTAACTTTATCGAATACTTGGCACGAATGTAAACATATGGTCACAATGACGCAAATATTGGACGAAAAATGGCTGTGCATCTTACTACTTTATATAAACATTTTATGAAAGCAATTCCTGTCCACAAAAAGCAAATAAAAGTGTAAAAAATGTTAAGATATTTTAATAAATAAATTTGAAAAAAAAATTAAAAAATTATTTCTATAAAATAGTAATTACGCTTTTTCCTTTAACTAGTTTTCTCAAGCGACCGTACCTTTAGTTAAAATTTTATACAATTTGCTTTAACCATAATAAAAGTCTAAGTTTATGGTGCGATTTGGGCTCTAAAACGACATCGTAAATGTTAATTTTATCAGGATGTTTTAACCTACTTTTTTTATAGGCTAAAATACCTTTGATTTTATTAAAAACATTCAACACAAAAGAAAAATATACAGAAATAAGTACAAAAAGCTAAAACAAGTACTTTAGCGTCCTTTTGTAGGTACAATAATGTAGTAGTAGTCTACAGTGGCCCATAAGAAACTTTGTTGAGAATTTCAAGTCCGGCGTGACATACTCTAGATCCTCAAAACGACGCCAAAAGTGCGAACTAATCACCGCTCTAGAGTGGCGAAATCCCCTTTGAGCACTGAAGTATTCCAAGCACCTGACAATTTCTCAATCCTTGATTAGATTGAGGATGGTAGTAAATGGTGCTGCAGAGCAAGTTTCCGGACCGACATAGGGTGTCATGGAATCTTTTCTGGCCAATGCATCTTCAATTTCACAAACATAGAACAATATTCGGCTTTTTATGGCATTAACTCTAATTCCGTCATCGACAAATCAACGTGTCAACGGGTGTCCGCCAGGAATGTATACTACTTTGTTTGTTTATAATTTTTATTATATGAAAGAGAATGGATCTTATACTGATAAATGTTTTATTTAATGTCAGCAATTATGTATGGAATACAATATCAGATAAATGCCCGCTTCTGTTAGCCTCACAAATGTGAGCCCTTTTAAGTATATTATTCATTACATTCTCACATATTGCAGGCAGTATTTCATTAATTTCATCACGAATATTTTGTTTGAGTTGCTCCAGCGATTCTGGTTTGTTTGCCTAAACCTTGCCTTTCAGATATCCCCATAAAAAGATGTCCGGAGCAGGCACATCAAGCGACCGTGGAAGCCAATCAACATCACCACTCCTTGAAATAATTTGTTCTGGAAAGAAGTCTCGCAGTAATTCTATTGTAAACCTGGCTGTATGCGATGTGGCATCGTCATTTTGAAAACACATATTAGTCAGGCCCAAAGCATGCAGTTGTGACGTTAAAAAGTTTTCAATCGTACCACGATATCGCTCCCCATTGACAGCTACCGTTACGCCGTTTTCAGCTTCGGAGAAGTAAGGCTGTCACTTTTAATGGATGCAAATGTGACTGATGAATAATTTATAGGTTTTCCATTGGCCAGCACCGACTATTCTGTTTATTTACATAACCATTCAAATGAAAATGTGCCTCGTCGCTCATTATGATAAAAATGTGCGAGCTGTAACTTCCTATGGGCATTTATACGGCGGCGTAAATGGTCTTCTGGAAGGAAATCTTGTGTTAACTGAATCTTAAGTGGAAACAAATGCAAATCTTTGTGCAAAATTGTGATCAAAGTTGTTCTTTGAAGACCAAGCTCCTGAGCACGGCGTCGAATGAGGTTGATGGATTGTTTTGAACACTTTCTTGAACAGCAGTGATGTTTTGAGTCGATCTTGCAGTACGTTGTGATCCATGCTGGGGCCTATCAGCTACAGTCCCTCTTTCTTCGAAATCATTCACTACACGATAAATAGTGCGTCTTGTTGGCACATTGTTTCTCCCAAAACATTTCACGTAACTTTCTCATCGTTACAGTAATCGATGATTGATTTTGATAAAATGTTTTAACGATTAAAACACGTTGGTTTACTGAATATTTTTCCATAATAAATTTTCCACGTCTCTACCTCACATCTGCTAAATATGAACTACCAAGACTAATGTTTACCAAGATGGTGAAAAAGCAAAGTAGTACACCTTCCCGGCGGACACCCTGTATTTCATTCATTCATTTTTCCTTCATTTTTGGCAGCGTATTTTATAAGAGTCTTATTTGCCAGCGCCTTGGTACTACTTGGTGTTGAATCAAGTTTTTATTAATGCAAAGTTACATTATTTTATGGACATATTTAAGTTCTGGTGTCGAAGAGCCTTAGCAACTTAGTATTTTAGAACACTTAAGACATACTTTATATCGCGTTCGTAATACTTCCACACTTCAGTAGACGTCTGTGGAAAAATATTGTATGTATGTACCGTCTACCGTCATAAGACGTTTTAGATTAACTTTTTTTTTCTCCGTCATTTTGGCTTTCCACAAAGCATCCATTGCTTTGTTTCAGTTTCTTTAATCAATTTAATCTTTCAAGCTAAGCAGATGTTTAATCCACTGTAGCTTCTCCATATGAATTTTCGTAGTGGTGAAGATCATTGCTAATTGGTGGTGATCTTTACTTTAGCATTGTAATTAGTTTTCCCAGTAGGTGGGGTGCTTTCCTAACTATTCGTCTGATGTTTGTCATCATCGCTAGAGTTATGTGGGAAGGTCAGGTGGCTTCTTTATTTTTTAGATGGAGTTGCCTGGAGGGAAATTGAAGCCTCTTTATTGAACATTCAAAACCACAATTAAATTTTTCTTAGCCCTGTCCTCTGGCGGGGCTCGAACCTGGGTCGTTTGTTTGTTGTGCGTGCGCTCTAACCACTACACCACGCCACCCCTTATATTAACTTAGAAAAACACTTAAATTATGAGCATATTTGCAATAAAAAATAAAAACATACAAAACTTATATAGTATTTAAATAATCCGGTTATTCGTGTTAAAATAACCAAATTATTCGATATTCGAAAAATCGACATTTTAAAATAATCGTATTCGACAAATTCTTAATAACTGGTTAAAACCGGACGAATAATAACCGTTCGATCACCCTAATATGTATATGTTTCACATCAAAATATATTCAATGTTAATTTTCTGTCTTTTTTTGTTCTTCAATGGATTGTTTTTGGGTACATTCAAAAGCAAAAAAAAAAAAAAACGCTCTTAGCTGAGTCAAGAAGAAATATTTAATAATTATGTTCTACTTCAATTCTCTCTCTTTTTTAATTTTCTAAATTCTGCTGTAGCAGGATATGTGAAAATAATTTGTTTTTTTACAATTTTTTTTTTTAATTTTCATTTGTCATCAACAAAATTATTTGCCATTTTGAAATGAAACAAAACTATGGCGTTTTTGTAATAAAAAAGTTTAAATTTTGCGTGAACAGTATTCCTAAGAAACTCATGGCAAAACCTTAACTGACACTGAAACATCCAGTTTCAGTTTTTGGAATACTATACTATAGTTTTAATCGAAAGATACACGCAATTGGCTTCTATTGACAGATGGATGCATTGAAATAATAAAAAAATTATCAACAGGCGCGTAGCTATATTTTTTTTAAGAGAGGATTGATGCATATCTCAAAGTCTTTCAAGGTTTTCTTAATGAATCATGTCGGTGTGGCGTGTTTCAAAAAATTGTAAAATGGTTATCAACGCACGAAGATATCGCCTTCAGATACAATACACTCGCATCAAAACTTATCGCAATTCTAGAAAGATTTTTGAGCTGTTTTTTAACAATAAAGTTTTAATATCCTCAATAATTCCAAAACTCCTCTTAAAAGTCTCTTCCGCCACAATAGAAAAGCAGCTGCTTTATCGGAAAGCTAAAGTGTTAAATAATTCGTAGAATGGCGATCTCACTTTTTTCGATTTCATGAGCGAATTTGATACCATCTACAACCAGGCGATATGAATCGCACTGCGACACATTAGGGTGTCAATTGAATTGATTAATAAAATTAGAGCTCTGTACCGTAACTCAACAAATTGAGTACTATATGAACATTTGTTGAGCAATACATTTGGTGTAAGTACGAGAGTACGACAGGGGTATTCTATCACTGCTATTATTCAATATCATTCTGGACTCGGAAGAAGGCCAAAACACGGTTAATCAATGGTCTCAAGAAGACCAAGACAAAGTCGATGATATTTGTCTACTCGCTCATACCTTTTTCGATATGGCCACCAATTTGAATTAAGTACCCTGGACAGCTGCCGATTTTGGTCAACAAATTAATATCAGCAGAACAAAAGTTCTGAGGATTAATATCGTTAATATCTCTGAGTTCAGGATTAACAATGTGAAACTCCATGATGTAAAGACTTTTTGCTATCATATCTACTATCGGTGGCTCAAGTGAGGATATTGCGAATTGCTTCATGTCCAGAAATATGAAATTTATCCTTCAGTACTATAATGGGTCCTGGAATTATACTGCAAACGATATACGCTCATTTCAGGTTTTTATTAATCGGTGTTTGCGAACTATATTAAAAACATTAAGACCGAACGTAATATCTAACAGAGATCTCTACAAACATCAGTTTGCAGCGAAATCATATAAAGAATATGGAGCTGAATCGGCCATGTTTTAAGAAGATGACATGACGTATTATACAGGGCAGCAGAAGAAGAGTTAGATCTACCTAAGATTGAGGAAGACAACAGAAATCCAACAACTTGGTCCGAATTGAAACTGATGGCGCAAAATAAAACAAGATGGAGGAATTTTGTTGTTGACCTTTGCTTATTTGAAGCTCCTGCTCTTATATTTTTTAGCCTATTTTAAAGGCAGGCACTGTGACCTCGATATCATAGTGATGAACACTAAATTTTCTAAAGAACCCCCGCCACTCGATTTTCAAATTTATAGCGGTGTACACGGGCCATTGGATCGGAACGCACATGGAGAAAGCAGGTTTGCTTTTGACCTTCACTGAGAATCTGCAGAAGCACTTCTAAGAAGGAGAAAACCTATCATTTTTCCTGTGAATGTCCAGCCTTGACAAGAAGGCGATTTATGTATTTTCTTTAATGGCTTGGCAGTGTGCAAACTTGGTTCCCCTCTATCCTCACGATAATTAGATACAATCTTTTCTGATAGAATTCTGAGGGGTATCTGTAGACGTAGTGCACTAATTATAGTATTGGTATTTATGAAAATTGACAAAAAAAACAACTACCAAAGAACCGTCACTGATCGTTTTTCTCTTTCTTGCAATATTGCGAAAATATTAAGCAAAAAAACTACACCAATATGTCGTAAAAATGCCATCTAAAATCATTATTATTGAAATGATTGCCATAATTATCATTAATGCCAATGTGAGCAATAAAAGAAGAGAGAAGACAACATAATCATTACCAGCAATATCTTTATCAACAGCATTTTCATGCATCAATGATTTTTACTTCACAAATTGAAATGCGTTCATCCAGCTGCCAATGACAACTACTTGTTATTGCAACAGCAGCAAAAATTTTTTTTCTCTTTCTCTATACTATCAATCTCTTTTCCATTCACTTTTCATTGCGATAAAAAAAATTTATCTGTTATTTGAATGTTTTTGCTGCTTCTGCTGCTGTTGATATGAAACTGTTGTGAGAAAAGTCAAACTAAACCATTTGCCACACCATTTTCAAAATCCAGGTATATTCTCTCTGGTTGCGATGATAGCGATGATTGTATTAAGACGATGAAATTGAGAAATTTCTATAACAATAACACCAACAACAACAACAATAGCAATATGTTTGGTGTTTGTTTGTGTGTGTCAATAGCAACCATTCTCAACATCAGTAACTCAAGTGGCAATATCAAATTTTCCGAATATATTACCTGGTTGGTGATGCAAAAAACACCAACACCAAAAAAAAAATCAGTTAAAAAGTTTACTGTTGAAAGTTTTATGAAATATTTTATACAACAACAACAACCAAAATAAAGATGTAGCAACAACAAGGACTAACAAGTATTATTTTGCCACTGCTATTATTTTGTTACCACTAGCAACAGCCATTTTAATTACCTCATTCATTCACCCAGTCACTAACGCTCTAACGCTAATTGATATTTCACAAGAGCAGTTGGTAAATTCTACAACTCTTTGCAAAAGTAAATGATTTTTATTTCATGGGGTGGAGTGGTGACACTTGAACTTTCCCTTCAGACAACTCCACCTAAAAAATAAAGGATAAGCCCCTTGGTTTCCAGCTTTCTTCTGGCGATGATGACAAACAGATCAGATCAGATCAGGAAAAAACGCCCCCTACTGGGAAAAAATTAAAATGCTATAGTAAAGATCACCACCAATTAGTAAGAATATTCACCATCCACTAAACAATCGATATGGAGGGGGCTACAGTGGTCTAATCATCTACTTAGCTTGAAAAATCAATTTGATGAATGAAACTGAAACAAAGGACTAATTGCTTTGTGGAAAGCCAATATATTCCCAAGAGGAGTGACGGGGAAACAAATTTTTCATGTTGTGGACTCCGTCTTTTGAAATGTCTACAACTTATCTACTTCACATACTTTCATTTTTCGATCTATAAATAGCAAATCATTGATTTTAGCCACTGCTGTAACATGGCTTGTTCTTTTGGTCGATCTGAAACATGGACATCATATGTGCTGGTACGATCTTTACGGGACTCATAAACTACTTTTTACCACTGAAACTGATGGTGTGGAGCCGCATTATATTTATCAAGCACTGTTTTGGTTAAGGATCAGAACTTGATTTTGTTTTTTTCGATTTTATTCAATGGGTAGTGTAAAGCTATCGTGAACTTTCTCAATTTTTATGGACGGTAGTAGTTGTTAGCTTGCTCACCATGTTCGCTCATAGGAATGTCAGTGTAATTGGTGACTTTGTTATAATGGTCGGTGAGAGTACGTTGTGTGATAACATCAGGAGGTCTCTGGGCGAGGTGTCAAATTGGTGCACTCAGGAAGGGCTCCTTGAAAATCTCTCAAAGACGGTTGTCTTACCGTTTACAAAAAGATACAAGTTATCATTTGACTGCATTTCATTTATGGGTATCATCATCAACATTTCGAAGGAGGTTAGATATTTACGTGTCATTCTGGATATAAGGCGTAGTTAGAACTCGCACATTGGTGCGAGAACAAGGTCATAAGGGTCCTTTGGGCGAGTCACTGCTGTTACGGTGAAAATGACGCTATAGATATACGATCTATACCGCTATTCTTTAGCTTATCACCACTTATGCGACGAAAGCTTGGTGGAGGAAGGCTGAGAAAGCTACCACCATGAATAAATCAGGCAGGGTACAGAGACTCGCCAGATTCGGTATAGCTGAGCCAATTAGAACTTGTTCAGCAGCGACTTATGAGGTCTTAATTAGTTTGACACCGCTTCACATCTGTGTGAAAGCGGCATGTTCAGCGAATTTACTTTTGGCAGGGTATTCAGGGTTGAATTCTCGGACCGTGATCTAAACTGCCATACCAATGACTCTGTCGGTGCTAATGTTCATGGACCCATCCGAGACTAGCCGATCTCACTACGAAGATCGCTGAGTGTCTCTCAGTTTGAGATCATGGCCATTTCATATGTGCTGCGATCAACCAGGAGAGTGGGCTCAAGAGTAAGACCATTAATATATTTTTTGAAAGTCAAGCTACTTTAAGGATACTTGACTCGAATCGTATGATATTTAGACCGGTCAAATATTGCTACGATACATTGTAAAATCTTTCGCTTAGAAATCATTTCCAGTTTTTTTTTTTTGGGTACCTGGACACTTTGGGATAGCTGGTAATGAAACAGTAGATGCATTAGGTAGAATGATTCCACGACACCCTTATATCCGGGCGGAACCTTACTGTATGGCACCATTTACTACCATCCTCTCGGGGTTCTTGGTTTAGACGGAAATGTTTAGGGATACATAAGGTCCCATTTGGTAACATATCCACCATTATGGATTCAGATCTGCTGGTGTTCATTAGAAAGGCAGCAGATCTGTTTAACCAACTATAAACCGGGAGGGGCGCAATGGATCTAAGGGTCGCAGAGTCTTTCAAAAGTGAAGAGTCAAGATGATAATAATAATAATAGAACCATAGGACACCAATACCCTTCCAGAACAGGTGAGATACAATATTGCATGAGTACCAAGACCCAAGGTAATCACAGGAAACGAAAAGGTGAATAAAATAGCAATTAAATTGAGGAGCCCAAAGCCATTCGTGGCAATAAAAATCCGAGTTGAAGGCATAGGCTTTAAATGCTTAATCTGAATGACGGCTTAATAGAATGACGATATACTCAAACACTTTCTGTCATTGACCAACTTTTGCTAGATATAGGCAACAATTCTTTGGAAGGTACTGAACAAGAGAAATTTGTTTTTCTCTCTAATGGATTAAGCAGCTAGACCAAAACTGGACGAATTCTAGTCTAGGGTATGTCTGCAGACATTAGACTGTATTTGAATGTCTTCTCGCTAAGGCTGTCAAAAACAAACCAATAGAGACAACTTGTTTCAAACTCGACAGTAAGAGAAGTCCTGTAATAAATTAAAATTAAGAAAAGAAGCTTCGCATGAAAATACAATGTTCTAGAATTATTAAACTGCCCTCGTTCATACACACGTCCACGTATGTACTGCTGACACAATCGACACAATTATAGCATTTTTGTAACAACAACCAAAAACATACAATCATCATGAAAATGTAT
This sequence comes from Wohlfahrtia magnifica, assembly GCA_023159175.1. Lineage (NCBI taxonomy): Eukaryota > Metazoa > Arthropoda > Insecta > Diptera > Sarcophagidae > Wohlfahrtia > Wohlfahrtia magnifica. Next base: position 1,302,450 of record JAKWBJ010000484.1, on the reverse strand, counting down.
TCTTCCTTATCTGTGCATATGTACTCGCATATCCTTCATATCCTTTTTGTCATTATCATAATTTGTATCACCATAATTGTCATCATTAGCAGCAACAGCATAATTATTATTAACAATTATTATTAATTTTTTTATTAAAAAGATTAATTAATTATATTTAAATTGAGTGTTTGAGTATAAAAAGGAACTTTCGTTGCTTTTTTCATTTGCAGACGCAATTGTTGCTGTTGTCGTTGTCGTTGTCATTGTCATTGTTGTCGTATACATGGCAACTGGTGGAAGTTGAAGCAAAAGTTTGCCAAAAAAAAATTTGCATTTATTCGTAGTTTTTCTATTCGAACTATGGAAACAAAATGAATGTTTTATTCTTAAGAAATAGAGTGGCAGCGAAGGAAAAAAGGAAAGACCGAAAATGGAAATAGATAACTATGAGATGAGAAAATGGTTAATTTAGATGAATATAAGGATGGATGGATGGAAGAAGAAAGTCTAAAGCAAGGCAATTAATATCGGGTGTCTTTTCTACAGGTGCATAAGTTTGAGTTGGCAACACTGCTTCATTTGGCAACCGTTTTAACAGCAGATAATTGCTTTTTGTTTAGTTTGATTTGACATTTCATTATGTATATACCTGAACAACGCTTGCAAGTTTTCGATTTTTTTGTATCAAAACACTGGTTCTGCTTGTCAGATTGAAAATTTAAAAATAGAAGTACATTCTTAGTTGAATTATTAATAAGCAGAATTATCGCATTTGCAGTGGAGATAATCTACAACCTTTTGTCGAAACACCATTACATCCACAGAAAATTACTGGTTGTTGTTCTTTATGGACAAGCGGAGTCACTGGTTCATACGTCTTTAAAAATGATGATGGTCTGAATTTCACTGACAATGGTGAACGGTATGGGGACATAAATTTTCGTACCTCAATTAGTTGGCATTAATCTTACTGACATGTGGCTCCAATAGAATGGAGCACTCACCACACAGCGAACTATGGCGTTCACATTGCCGAAATCGTTTTTAAACATTAATGTCATAAAATTTTCTATGCAACAAAGTTCGTTTTATTGATATTGTTATGTTTTAATCTTTTTGAAATGCTTAAGTTCTTTTTAATTGCGTCAAAATAAAATAAACACCACGTTGTTGTTTTATAGATTTTATTTCCTCTCTTTTCTTTAACAGTTTGTTTTTATACAGCAACTTGCACTTCATATTCTTTTATAAAGGGTCCGCCATTTAACGTCATTTTTCAACTAGTGTTTGTTTGGTGAATGGTAACACTTAGCTCATGTCTGATTTAACAGATAATTGGTTTTATCCTTCCGCTGAACGAATAGGGCTGTGTATACGCTTGAACAACGCTGGGAAATATTCCGACATTACTTTGAAAATTTGCCAAAAAAAATCATCTTTTCAGATAAAGCTCATTTTGATCTTGGCGAGTACGTAAACAAGCAACATTGTCGCATTTGGGGCACAGAAAACTGGCACACATACATTGAAAAGGCGATACACTCAAGACGAGTCACTGTTTGGTGCGGATTTTGGTCCAGAGGCATTATTGGGCCTTTTTTCTTCGAAAATGAACAAGGAGTGGCCGTTACGGTAAATGGCGATCGTTATCGGGCCATGTTGAACGAATTTTTGTTCACGAAGAGGAGGATATTAGCAACATTTGGTTTCAACAGGACGGCGCTGCGTGCCACATAGCCGAAGCTACGTTCGATATTTTGCGCCCTGTTTTTGAAGATCGCATTATCAGCCGCAGAGCTGATGTCGTTTGGTCACTTCGGAGCTGCAATTTAACACCGTTGGACTATTATTTGTGGGGTGCCGTCAAAGATAAGTGTTACGCCAATAAGCCAGAGACAATTGACGCTTTAAAGGACAATATTCGTGAAGCCATTGGTGAAATACAGCTGCACACAATCGATAATGTGCTTAAAAATTGGACCGATCGTGTAGCCTACTGCATGGCCAGCCTAGACAGCCATTTGAATGAAATTATTTTTCATTATTAACCGGAAGGATTGTACTTTTAAATAAAAAAAGAAATTTGAGAAAATATTCAGTAGTTTTTTTTTATAGCTTTTTCAAAAAAAAAAATTATTTGGCGGACCCTTTATAACATTTTTATTTACGCCTAAACATGACTTTACGTAATGACTACAAAACGATAACTAAGCTCACCAACCGAAATGCGCCACCTTCTATAAAAACTCAGAATCAGTTTCGAGTAGTCTTGTAGTTACTACGAATTTAGCTACGTTAAGTACAGAAGATGTAAAATTATAATACACAAAAAGTAATTGAACTGACAACACAGTTAAGCATGTGGTAGCACAGACAATCAGGGCAGTAACAGATACAGAGACTTGACACAAACCAATAAAGTTTATAGCTAAAATCGTACCACTCATTTCCTGATGTGGTGTATATTCTTTTTAGGCGTTTTTATTTTCGTAACAATATTAAGAATATATCTCCTTGTTTTATTATGATTTAAATTTGTGTAACTGTAAAAAAACACCCAATATTTCATGCTGCATTAACAAAATTATAAAAATTTAAGTTTTTAAAAATAAAAATATGAATAATATTGCTTTTCTTTTTACTAATTTAAGTGATTCCCACTGGACACAGAGAGCATTTAACTACTAGTGTTAACGTTCCATAAACTGAAATAGTAAAAACAAAATCTGTTATGTAACAAACAAATATCAAAAAGGGCAAAAAAATAAAATTTCAATTCAAATGCGAAAACACTTGCAAAAAATATTTGATATTTTGTAACTCAGGGACGATTTCAAAAAAGGTGGCGTGGCATGATCATGATCAAGTGTATTGTTACGTTTTAACCTTCTTCAAATGAAGGTCCCGACAGCAAACCGGTTCCGGTAGAATGTAAGAACAACATTCCACAGAGAACCTATTGTTGGTGGCACCAAGGCCGGCCATCTCAGAAAAATGCTAAGGATGTTCAGTAAGTCTCTGCACTGTCTCACCAACGAAGAGGTGGTAGTGTGTGACTTAAGGGCAAAGATGGCTGCCTAGCTGTTTACGAAGTCTGACCGGAGGCTTAATTCGGGAGCCCCAGGGATCTATATTCCTACCCGAATATGGGAGCAAAATACTAATTGTGTTTCGATATGGAGCTACATTCTTAACAGAGTGCCGTTACACATATATCGCTAGGAGTTTTGATAGTCTCGGACACTTTACCAAGATGGAAGTCATGTCGAAATAACATGTCTTCGCATTTGGTACTCACATGTTGTTTTTATCATAAGTAGGGACGATGGTGGACGCATTGTATTCACCTGTGCCTCGGTTACTGTGGGGTATGCCTACTCACATTAAGCTCGGGACTTACTTGTTCACGTAAATACAAACACGGCTTCGTGTTATGCTCTGAGATAATAGTGATGATGCTTCCATAATGGTCAATATGACCATCAAAAAACGCTTCAGCCCTCATAAAGTGGAGCAGATAAAAGAATGGCAATTTTCTAACTATCATTAGATTTCGAATGGCTGATGCATCAAACTGAAATCCCTTGCACAACTCTGGAATGCGTAAAAAAATAACAACTCTGATAAAAGTCTACTACGGCGGCATTAAATGTAGAGTTCTTTACAATAGTTGTCAGTTTGTCAGTTCACATTCTCTCACCAATACTCTTTTTATTAGTCTGAGATGACATTCTCAAGATAACTGTAAATGTGGGAAGAAGCATACCATTAACATTTACTGCACAGCTTGAAAATCTCGACTATGCCGACGGAATTTTTCTGCTGTCGGTTCGGTATAGTAATATGCAGCAGAAACTCAACGAATTGGTGAAAGAAGCAGAGAGACATGGCCTAAGAGTCCACATACAACAAAAGTCATCAGTATTGAGTTAAACAATTCCACAAATTTCTGCATTCACAACTATCCCATTGAATCTTATGAATCTTTTACTTACCTTGGCAATGTAATCACATGGGACAGTGCCTCGAAAGTTGATGTGGATGCTACAATAGTTGCCACACCACTTGCAAAATCAGGCAGCCAAGCGTTCTCTCAATAAATACTAAATTAGGAATTTTTCGATCAACCCTTTTCTCTGTGTGGCTTTATAGTTGTGAAACATGGTTGACTATGGATGATATTTCGCAGAAACATTTTCTTCTGGCCAAACGTCATCAGCAATACCGAATGGCTCCTTAATTGTAAAATGCGCCCAGTGTCTTATATGATTGCTAATCGCAAATGTGGTTGCATTAGCCACCCTCAGAAAGCCACTGCATAGAGCCTGCAATATCGTACTCGATTGCAAGGCCGAAGGCAGCTTGGCTCAGGACAGTGATAAAAGAAGTGGAACAAGCTGGAAGCTGTTGGTAGGAGTTGAAGATGTTGACAGAAAAACGTATACGATTTAAATGTTTCTCAGAGGCCGTGTGCTCCTCAAAGTTATGATGATTTTAAGTCTTGATGTTTCTAGCATGGGACTCTACTGTACCGTTCGCAAAAGCAATCACACTTTTTTACCTCGTAGAAGGTATTCAAGTGCCTCTAATTATTTCTAATCGAACAGGGTCGATTTTAATGCACGTAAGACTCAATGTTGTTTTTTAACACACAGACATGGTGGTATGCTGTCATCTGTGTCATGTCATGTGGATATTGATGAATCAGATGCTCTTGATGCTCTAGGCATGTGAATTCAGTGTGACGTTCGTTAGAATGATCACATTTCAAGTGTTGAAAGAAGCATTCAAGTGCCTTAGTTTTTTGAGACGGTGCAAGAAATACTTCACTCCATCTGATCTCTTAATATTTACAAGACCTATATCCGACCCAAAATGGAATACAACTCTCATGTATAGGCGGGTGCTCCAAAGTCTATTTTGGAGCTTCTCGATAGCGTACAGGAGAGGGCGAAGATGCTCATCAGTGACGGTAGGGTAGCCAAATCTATCGATTCATTGGAGCACCGTCGCAATGTGACGTGTGTTTCATTGTTCTATCGGTACTATAACGGAATGTGTTCTAACGAAATTAAGGAATTAATTCCTAAAATTCATATATTTTTTCGTAGTACTCGTATTTCTCGTAGAGCGCATCCCGTTGTAGTTGATTGTCCAGTAACGCACAATGCATTATAGGGAGAATTCGTTCTTTGATCGCCCTGTTCGGTTGTGGAATAATCTTCCAGCGAAAGTATTTCCTGCCACTTACGACATGAGTAAATTTAAATCTAACGTCCATAAACACTACTCCCTCTGTCCTCCTTCCAATAACCTATTTTCCTAGTACTAGCACAATGCACTGCATGAGTAGGGGCTATCGAAATTTCTGCTGTATTTCATACTTTAATTTTTTTTGAATTAATTGCATTTCACACTTATTCTGAAATCTTCTTTCAGTGTACAGACAATTTCTGTTTTTAATCGACAAACTTCCCTACAAATACTTAGGCAACAGTACACAAACAAAGTAGAAAAATGATTGAGGGTCACACAACCAAGTAAGTCAAAATAAAAAGAAGAAAAAGAAGAAGCAAAAGTCAAAGTTGTCATTTAAAGTTGAAAGAGTAATTAAATGATGTCACAAATTAATAATAAACTCAACTTTTGAATTATATTAAATAAATGATAATGAACTAACTATTCGTTATGTGCTCGTATATTCAGTGCTTATCAGAATACTGACTGACTCGCTTATTACATACATACCTCTTGCACTAGCCCTTCTTTTCTATTTTTATTATTTTGTTTTAATAGAATAATGAATGAAAGATGAATAAAACGAATTGCTAAATGGATGGATGAGCAAAAAAAAAAAAAGAATTACAAGTGAATAACAGATAATTTTTTTTATTTGTTTTTTAATTAAATTTCCATATTATTTCTGTTAATGGACGTTGATAGATGAGAGATTTGAATTCTTAATTCAAAAGCTTACAATGGATATTCAGTAAGATGTCTTAGCTGGAATTGGCTTTTGTTGAAAATGGTTGATATCGATAAACTTCAGTAGTTTTGCACTTAGAACGTTTCGTCTCGTATTGAATTGTTAACTTCCTTTTATTATTCTGATCTAGAGTGCAAAAAATCGTAACCTAGACAAGAAGTGTAATACGAGTAGTTAAATGGAGTTAAAAATAATTCTTTTGTGCTAGAAAAATGAATTAAGCCAAAAACTGCTGAGCCGTTATGGGAATGACGTGGTGTAGTGGTTACAGCGCAAGTATGCAACACGAATGCCCCAATTTCGAATCCTAACAGAGGACATGAAGATAAAAAATGTAATTGCGGTTTTAAGTATTTAATAAAGAGACTACAACCTACCTCCAGATAATCCCATCTTAAGAAGCCCCCTTATCTTTCAGCTTCCCTCTGGTGATGATGGCAAACATCAGTCATATGATAAGGAGAAAAACGCCACCTACTGAAAAAATATTAAAAGGCACAGTAAGGATCACCACCACTAAAAAAGGATCTTCACCACACTATGCACACTCATATGGAGGCGAGCTAAAGATTAGTCATTTACTTGGCTTGAAAATCAACTTGATTACTAAAACTGAGGCGAAGTAATTTGCTTTGTTGAAAGCCAATATACTTCCTAGAGGGGTGACGGTCAAAAATAAACTGCTTAGCCATTTAAAGAGAATATCACAGAAATTTTCCAAAATTTTTAACCAGATACTAATCGATAGTTTTCTTGCATCGATGTAAAATTTTAAATATCGGGTGGGGAATTTAAAAGTTCAAATTTAAAACTGCAATAAAACAAAAACGGGGTGAAATTTTGTCAACTTAATTTTGTTGTTGTGAAGTACAATTTTTCCGGTTAGAAATGAAATATTCAATTTATATGGCTGCCGCGGCTGGCCTAACAGTACCCCATTTGATCGGGACAATTCTCGAGAACTTTTTCGAGTGTATGGAGTCTTATCTCGGCAATGACATCACGGAGGCTTTAAATGTTCAATTGTCTCTGGTTTGTGATCATAACAATTGTCTTTAACGGCGCCCGACAGAAAATAATCCAACGGTGTCAAATCCTAGCTACTTGGCGGCCAACTGACATCACCATTTCGGCTAGTTAAACGTCCATCAAACGTTTAAGGCAATAAGTCGATTGTGGGATGTGATGTTGGGCAAGTTGCATCATCCTGTTGAAACCAAACATCGTTCACATCAATACCATGAAGAGCGGGCACGAAAAAATTGGTTACCATGGTGCGACAGGTGTCTCCATTGACCGTAATGGTTGCGCCGTCCTCATTTTCAAAGAAATGTGGCCCAATATTGCTTCCGTTTCACAAGCCGCACCAAACAGTCACTCGTAATGGATGCATTGGCTGCTGTAAGACCACGTTTGGGTTTTTCAGCCACAAATACGGCAGTTTTGGTATGAACATACCCACGATGATGAAAATGAGCTTCATGCGGAAATAAATTTCTAATAAATCCCAACGTTGCGCAAGTGAAAATTGATTCATTTCATTCAGCGGCAATAACATACCGAATTTTGTGATAGAAGAGAATGATATAAGTATTGCCAGATTCGAAATAACTGCTGGTTCAAATTTAAGCTGATAGATGGCCTACCAGATATGCAGGTATGAACGTAGTGTGCGGATGATTTGTGGGAAATTACTGACTATAGAACAGTAGTTTTGGACTTGAAATTAGTTTGCGGGCCACTTATCCCTTCGAGAAGATGGTAAAGAAGTCGGCAATTAAACAACAATTAAACTGGAATACACTTTTAGACAAACAGCTTTAAAATGTGTGTAAAGGTCGGTGGAGTCATTTTCGAGGTGGCGATATTTGCTCTAACATTAGTCAAGCCATTCTCGAGGCTTGTTGGGCAAGGTAAATAAAATTTAATATGTCTCTAATCGGCGGACAAATTGTCCTGTGTTGCGTTTGAGAACATTGTAATGCTGATGAAAATGGAGAAGCCGACTAATCCTATCTCATTATAGTTATTATCGCAATGTGTGAGATAAGACTGAACTTGTATGGAGCCAAAAGATGGAATAGTTAAAAAACTCATTCTATCAGACTTGACCGCAGTTCTACAAAAGCAGGATACAAAACCAAAGGCATCAAAAAGGAAAGAATATCTCCATGGTTGTGGCTGCGTTTACTGGGCATTGGTCTCTGAGTAAGCACGTAAATTATATTGACGTATATTATAAGCTTTAACAATCTCCCCTGCGGGGATACACTTCACTGTGGAGGGGATGGCTACGAGAAATCGATGGAGCTTGAGTTTTAACAAGTTTTGTGGTACCAAAACGTTACTACGAACTAATTCTACCATCAAGTTGAGGAGGCCACTTAAACCAACAAACCGATCACGCCCTTAATGACTTTGGGTAAGCTCTGCTATAGGTTTGGTTTGGTTGCCGTGGTAGTTCACTGTACGCACAAATAAGTAGAATTGTAAGAATTCGGTTTGAGCAGATCCATCATATAGCCATGAGATACTTCAGTAGCTACTAACTTTAGACCTAATTAGACCAAGATGTGATAGTATATAGTTGCAAAGAATCTGTTTTTCCTGACAGCTAGCACTGGGAAAGATGGAAAATTGTTTCCCTTTTTTTCCTGTTATTGAACTTCGGTAACAGTTGTTGAAGGGAAGTTTAAGTCGAGCTACATGCTCATCTTGTATCCAATGTCTAATAATTACCATAAGTTACATAGTGCGTTTTTTCTCAAAAGAGGGCCGTGTTAACTTAGCAGCCCTACAAGTGTCCAGATTGCGCCATATACTTATTGGCTCTAATGGGATACATTTATAGAAGATCCTGTACCAACAAACTCATCTGCCCATTCACTGCTATATTGTTCACGCTCTTCTACCACTTCAAGCTCTTTTTGCATGAATTTTACTACCAAAATCAGTACCAGCTCTCGAGAAGAGAACATAATCAATTCGCAAACCTCCTAAGCAAACGCGATTACCTATTTCTCAATTTTGCTGCTCTAGCCGAATTCCAAACGACGATACACAAAAAGAGTTCCACAATCTATAATCCTATCAATTGAAAAAGAGTCATATTGGGATAAACTAAGTAGATATGGTCAATCAATAGCAGATAGCAATGAATTCAAACGGGTAAAATCAATACGACCAAAATGAAAATGATGAAATCATGTTTGGAATTTTTTTTTTATTTTTTTTTTTTTTAAAGCAGCCATGACATGCTTTGATTTAATCACTAATTTCTTATTTACGTTTAATTTACTTTGTTGCCATAAATTGTAAATTAATTTTAATCCTGAAATGCCAGTTGTTTTCAAAATCCTTAATGAACATAAGGATCCCAAAATTAAATGAATATTTTTCATATCTTTCATTTTTCTTAAACTTATCAAATCAAATTGTCTCTTGAAAATCCTTATGTTGTGGGCTATTTAACTTTACCTGTTTACAGATGAATGCTAATAAAGCATATCCTTGATGTGTTTTCCAATATTGGTTTCATAATAACAGGACTCAAGCAAGCAAGTTATTATAAAGATGGAACATAAACAAGTACTCGTATTTGTTATTTAAAATAAATTTACTGAAAGATATTTAATGAAGCAAATCATGTGGAAATAACTCTTGTATATATAGTAGGGAGATCGGACGGTTATTATTCGAACGGTTTTAACCGGTTTTTTTGGTTTTGTCGAATACGGTTTTTTCAAAATCTTCATTTTTCAATTACCGAATAAACCGGTTAATTTAACACGAATAACCGGTTAATTTAAATAAGTATAATTTTTATACGTTTGTATTTATTTTTTATTTAAAATATGCTCATCGTTTATATATTTATATGACAACCTTGAACGTCTCACAAGGAACGTGAAAACCAAGGTAGATTGGAAAAGATATGCTCTTTGGAGCAAAAGTAACCTTTTCTAATCTTCTGTAAATAAATATTGGTTTTTATATATGGAGAATGATCAACTAGACTTATAGAAAGCCCACAAACCCACAAACGCCGGTTCCGAACGGCAGATATATTAGTTAGTGAAGTTTTTCACAGCGTAAATACACATAACCAATCGCTAGTAATGTTGTGTGGTTATATGACTGTTGAAAATTGTCAGATGGTGTTGCCTGGGATTGAACCGACGACTTCTTGTTTGAAAGGTGGGTTCTTACCTAATATACCACAGTGACATACACACTATTAAATACGTAGTGTATAAATTTGCATACAGTGCTGCTCGAAATCTTTCTTGTCGACTCGTATACTACTAATAGATTTATTCAAAGTAAAACATTTAACTTTTATTATCTTAGGCACCTTAATTATAATTATAATAACAAGTAGTACAACAAAAACAAAATTAGCTGCTTGAGTAGCTGTTCGAAGCTTAGGCATTTTTTGGTACTTTCTGTAATAAACTTTGATTTTTATGGCGTCCCAACACGGTTTGCCATAGTTTTTATGTGATTTATTAGATTTATTAATAGTATTGCTTGCCACTTTAATTTTAAGCTCTCTATCAGCTTCTGTTTATATTTAAAACGACTTGGTCCAGCTCTGCGCTTCAAAAATTAGGAAGAATTTTATTTAAATAAAAGAACCAGTTAATCGGTTATTTGAATATTATTAACCAAAAGCCGGATTTTTAAAAAGTGCTACTTTTCGATTTTTTCGAAAACCGGTTTTTGAAAAAAGTCGAATAATCGATCTCCCTAATATATAGTAACCGTATTAGTGTGTGTGTGTGCTTATAAATTAACCAGCAAAATAATTTACAGAAACTTTTATTTATTATCATGTCCATATATGCGATGTGTTTGTTCTCTTGCATTTTCGTTTTGTTTTTGTTGCTGCAAATTTCAATACAAAAATGTCTTCATTAAGTTTGTCCCTCTAACCAATTTTATTTTGCAATGTTTAAGCTTAGATTGCTCTGAAGTACGATGAATGAAAAAACACAATGATTACCTGGGCATACAGCATGTGATTGCATGCGTTGAAGTGTTGTTGTATATGTATTGAGTTGTAATGGATAACAATTACTCTGGTCTGGTGTAACCAAGGTAGCCATTCAACTATATACTACTACTTTTGCATGCATTTAACTCTTGTTCTGTCTCTCTGACTCTCAAAGCACTTACGCAAACACACAATATTTATCGTTGCCAATGTGTTGTTGCTATTGTTGAGTTCAGTGATTGAGAATTGATTTAATTTTCGATTCTATATCATAAACATAAACATAATTTCAAAACACATATACACACACATACATAAACATTTATCATTGCAATGATATTTAAACTTTTTATTGTTTTCTTAGAATTACGAAGAGAAAAGTAACAACAAAATACTATATTGTAAGTTTAATATTAACTAAAACGCTCTGTGTGCATTAATATGAGTGTATCTGTGCGTTTTATGTTGCTACTAGCACACATACTTTCATACATTCTCTGTGCGTACATGCTCATATTTGCGTAAATTTGGTTTTTAATACATACCGACAGTTAATGTCGTTTAGATACTCATACAACTGCTAACAAACTTTTTACTCTGCAATCTATGCTATTATAGCTGGTAAGAGAAACACGTTTTTGAAAAATATCAGACCGAGTAGACTGACAGAATAGATATGTTTCTGAAAACATGTTGTACAAACTCATACTAAATAACATGCCCTGCTTACGATCTTTATATGATCCACGATATATATTCAGCTACACTGAGTATTATTTAATTTTATTCTTTTATTTCCATAAAAAATTGTGTTTCAAAAACGACGTCTATTTACTTCACCTTAACTGTATATTCGAAATATTGTTAACTTCTACATAACATAAATACAGGGTGTCCGCCGGGAAGGTATACTACTTTGTTTGTTTATAATTTTTGATCATATGAAAGAGAATGGATCTTATATTGATAAATGTTTTATTTAATGTCGGCAATTATGTGTGGAATACAATATCAGATAAATGCCCGCCTCTGTTAGCCTCACAAATGCGAGCCCTTTTGAGCACATTTTTCATTATATTCTCACACATTTCACGCCGTATTTCATTTTGTTTGAGTTGCTCCAGCGTTTCCGGTTTGTTTGCATAAACCTTGCTTTTCAGATATCCTCACAAAAAGAAGTCCGGAGCAGTTAGAACAGGCGACAGTGGAGGCCAATCAACATCACCATTTCTTGAAATAATTTGTTGTGGAAAGAGGTCTCACAGTAAAAAGTTTTCAATCATATCACGATATCGCTCCCTATTGACAATTACCTCTACGCCGTTTTCAGCTTCAAAGAAGTAAGGTCCAATGCTTCTCCTGACCAAATTACACACCAGACTGTCACTTTTAATAGATGTAAAGGTCACTGATGAATAATTTGAGGGTTTTCCATTACCCAGAACCGACTATTCATATAACCATTCAAATGAAAATGTGCCTCGTCACTCATTACGATGAAAATGGGGGTTATCATGGGTGAGCTGTAACATCCTATGGGCATATGTACGGCGGCGTAATTGGTCTTCTGGAAGAAGCTCTTGTGTCAACTGAACCTTAAGTGGAAACAAATGCAAATCTTTGTGCAAAATTGTGATCAAAGCTCTTCGCTGAAGATCAAGCTCCTGAGCACCGTGTCGAATTGAGGTTGATGGATTGTTTTGAACACTTTCTTGAACAGTAGTAATGTTTTCAACCGATCTTGCAGTACGTTGTGGTCCATGCTTAAGCCTACAGTCCCTTTTTCTTCGAAATCATTCACTACAGGATAAATAGTGTTGCCACGTTGTTTCTCCAAAAAATTTCACGTAACTTTCTCATCGTCACAGTAATCGATGATTGATTTTGATAAAATGTTTTAACGATCAAAACACGTTGGTTTACGGAATAAATTTCTATAATAAATTTGTCACGTCTCTACTTCACGACTGCCAAATATGAACTGTCAAGAATAATATTTATCAAAACGGCGACAAAACAAAGTAGTATACCTTCCCGGCGGACACCCTGTACACATGTATTTAAATACAGGATGCGCCAAAGGTTACTATGGGGTTTAAAAAATGAATAATTTTTTCGTCTTTATATTTTTTATTGTTTTCCACGGTTAGCAACCCACTGGATGATATTGGATATTATATTTAAAAATATTTAAAAAAAGTGGGTTTTTTATTTAAGTATAATTTACGTATTGGTAGTACAAATTAATTCATACATACATATATATGTACATAATTCCCGCAACATCCCAAGGGGGACTTCTCTCAATCAATGAGGTAAGCCTGATTCCATTCTTAGACTCATTAAAAAGGGTCTACAATTAAGCGCCGACTCCCAACGGGATATGCAATAGTTAGAGAAGTTTTTCCGAGCGTAAATACTCATAACCAGTCGCCAGCGGTGCTAAAGGATGATACTCCTGTTGAAAATTATCTGATATTGAACTGAGGAACTCTCAGTTGGTAGGCGGGTGTCTTATTTACTATACCATAGCGTCACACAAATTTATCAGAATAAAAATTTATCAAATCACTGCTTACAACTTTTCCCCATTTCTTAGCCAAAACCTGTCTCAAAGACGATCCAATTTTAAAGCAGATTTTAAATTTATTAAAAAAAAAAATTGATTCGGTGACATATATAAAGATGTTGTATCCATCAAAACAGAAGGGGCAAGGTTCGGAAAATACGGCAAGTGCGGAATGTGATCGTTTCTAACAATTGTTGGGCAACTTTTGCGATATGACGCGGAATATTGTCAGGCAAAAGTAAATGTTAAAAATATCGGTCTATACATTCCGACCGTTTTTCTCATAATATGCGGTTCAAACGAAATAATTGCGGTATGCTTCGATCACCAGAAGTCCAAATTTGGCTTTATAAATACAAAAACAACGTAATTTTACCAACAAACAAAAGAAATTGAATTGAACCAAATTTTGTAAGCAGTTATAAAGCCGAATAAAACCCAAAAAATATGGTCAAAATAACCAATAAAGCCCGGTGGGTTGTGTTTTTTAAAAAACCCGGGTTTTTGCCAAACCTGTTTTTTCAGATTATACAAATAATCCCTGGAGAATAAGTAATGTAGAGATTCACAACTGAACAAAGTACCAAAATAATAGAATTTTATTATTTAAATCAGCGATCCATTCTTTTAACGCAAAGAACATATCGCCGACATTTTTACGTCAGAATTTCGGACTTTAAAGAAATATTTCGTTGTGTAGTTTATCGTCACCACCAACATAGCACTGTAAGAGATATGTCTCGTTTAATTCGCTCTGCGGAGAATATTGAACACGTAAACCAACGTCTGAACAAAACACCAAAAGCAGCTCTATCTTGGAATAACAATTCGTACGTCTCTGCAGCGCGTTTTAGGAAAAGATTGTTATTCCCCTTTCATGTGGTACAAGAATTAAAACACCTCAGATTATCGGCAATGTCTAAATATTGCAGATAAATTCCAACACTTGACCAGAAATGAAATCAACTTTATTGATGGAGCTCATTTTCATTTAAACGGCTATGTGAATAAGCAGAACTCTAAGTTCTGGGGCTCTGAAAATCAAAGAGCCATTCACCAACGCCAATTAGGTGTACAGCAGATTTCGGCTTGTGTTTTCACACGTACAAAGTAAAAAAATAGAGGTAAAGAGGAAAAAAAAATGGAAAAATACAGTGCAAAGTGGCCTGAGTAAGAGACACTTAAATGACTACCATAATTGTAAAATGCACTGATGTTGGTTTGCCTGTTACTGGTATGGTGTGGCATTACATTTGAAAACATCAATTGGCTTTACTTCTTCGAAAATGGAAATGGACGTAAATGGAGGGCGGTAATGGTTAATGATACACTTTTTAAGTCCTACTCTTGAAAACAGGCCTGTGATATGATTTCAGCTGGATAGGGCCACTGCACGAGACAAAATTTAACTTTTCAGTCACTATTTTTAAGAGCTAATATTTTCCAGAAATTTTGAAATTGATTGGCTAGCGCTTTCGTTAGATTTATCAGCACTTATTTTTTTGGGGATATTTGAAGGAGTGAGTACATGTGAACAAGCCCCATACAATCTTCCAACTCAAGGCCAAAATTGTTAAGGATACTGCTGCAAAACAAGCAAGCTTATAGTGAAGCTAAAAAGGGGGGTCATTTAAATGACAAAATTTTCCTTACGTAGTGCAAATAAATAAAATGTATGTTTAATAATATGAAAAAATAACAAAAATATATAAACGACGAAGCCATGATGACTTTTTTCGGGACCAGCACCCAGGGTATAATCACTATTCATACAGTGCAATGTGCTGATACCAGATAGGTATAGGTTGCGGCAATGCAGGAGAGAGAGAGTGTGGCTAAAGAACGAAGGGATGCGCTGTACGAGAAATACGAGTACGAGAATAGGAAATAATTCCTTAATTTCGTCAGAATACATTCCGATATAGTACCGATAGAAAAATGAAACACACACCGTATATGACGATGCTCTAATGAATCGATAGAGCTGTCTACCCTAACGTCAATTATGAGCGGTCGATAAGCTCCCAAATATACAGCGGTCCCCACATAAGATTTGAATGCAATTCTAGGTCAGATGCAGGTCTTGTAAATATCAAGGTCGGATGGAGTGATGGGGTGGGTCATTTAAAAGTTCAAATTTAAAAATGCAATAAATCAAAAACGGCTTGAAATTTTGCCAAGTTTAGTTCTTTGTTGTGAAATACAATTGTTCTGGTTAGAGATGAAATATTATTTCAATCTTATGACTGCCGTGGCTGGACCAATTTTCGAGTGTATAGGGTCATGTCTCGGTAATGGTATCATAAGTGTCTCTTGTTTGTCAGCATAACAATTGTCTTTAACGGCGACGAGGAAGCTACAGCGGATTAATCATCTACATAGCTTGATCAAATTGATCAAAGAAACTGAAGCAATGCAATTGATGCTTTGTGGAAAGCCAATATGCTCCCTAGAGAAGTGATGGAGAAAAGAAATACAACAACAGTCTCTATAGAAAACAATTTTGACTCCAAAATAAATTCTGCAATTGCGGTGACCTTCGTCGAAACAGGAGGCCAAAAACTTTCGTCGTCTGATAGCAATGACAGGCCACTGTCACATGAAGTGATAGACAGAATAGATAGAACCCTCTATGTATTGTATTTAACACAGCCCGCTCTGCCCATCATTTTGGAGCTGTCGGTATAGACCTCAAGGTTATTTTGAGAATACTCCTCTGCTAGAACAGATGGGTATATCGAAATCAAAGGACCATGTAATCGACACGATCAGAATTGCTGCCTGCCTGCTCACTCCGTCCATCAACCTACAATAACACTGATACCTACACACCGGCCACCAAATATGAGTGCCATAACATAGAGTAGGTTCAGCTACGGCCTGATAGAACCAATAGGTGATGGCAGGCTTGAGCCACCAAATCTTGCCTACGGCTTTTTTACTGGTTTATACCGTTATGACAAAGTTTGCTTACGTATTTCTGTCCATAAATTGTTTTTTTTTTATTTTATAATAAAATTTTTGAAAATTTATCCCTTCGCTGCTTTTGAACTCATATACAGACAGACCATCCTTCTTTATCATTTACATCTAAATCCATTCAGGCATCTGTATGCTGACATGTTAAATGCACAGAGTTTCAGAGTTTCAATAATTTTGTGGTTTTGAATGTTTACTGGAATTCGTTTTCATAACAAAATGCATCATAATTGAAAAACCATTACAGTTTATTTTGTATTTTTTTTCTCCTATATTTTGTTGTTGTTCTATTGTACTCTGTCTGTGGTGAAATCGTATTTTAATGAAGCATGAGGTACTCGTAATAACACACATAAGTATGTATGTTCACACAAATAAGCATTGTAATAAATTGTACATTAGGGTGGTGGATGTCTCCGCTCATTATAAAAATTAGTTGTGTTTATACACATATGTGCATAACTGTATGTGTGAGGAGGATTGTTAGTAGTATCAGTGTATCAGTGTTTAATGACAAATGAATTTGATTACATTTTTATTATTTCATCCTGACAATACAGCAACACATCATTTGTCATTTGAAATTTATCTTTTTTTTTCTTTTGCTGTACAATTCTCGATAATATTTATTGCAAACAACATTCTTCTACTCTATTGAAATTGATTTTTTCCTCTTTTCTCTAGAAAAATAGGAATTCAATACATTTATGCATGAGTATGAGCACGTGTATGTAAAGTAGTAAATAGAAAAATAATAAAAAGTAAGACATTCTTTAGGATGCCATGAAAGTGCTGATTTCTTTTTTTATTTGCAAATAAAAATGAATCATATATTGATGATAAAAATATTTTTTTCTAAATTACATTTCATTTATTGTTATTGTTACCTGTTAAGTTGCAATGGATATTAACCCTTTCATGCATTTGTAGTTTGTATACAACATCACACATTGCACATTTCTCATGCCTAACGATATTATGTTTTTAAAAGAAATTCTATGTCTTAAGATTAGTTTTTCTCTTAATTTAGCTGAAGTAAAAAATTTGTGTATTTCTTATTCTAATTTTCGTTCGGTTAGGTCTGCCGATTTTTTCCGTTATTTATTTTATAAAAAAAATAAGTGCCTAACGTTTTTAGAAAATCTTACGATAATTAAATAAAAAAAATTTTTCCAGACATACTTAGTCTATAAACAAGTGAAATACTCGTAGAACAAATAATTATAAATATTTTAATGAGACGATTTTTGCGACTATAATTTAACTGTTGTATATATACAACATGGCGCATGAACGGTATATTTCCTTTAATATAGGGTCCGCCATCTGACGTTTCTTTTTCAACTAATACTTATTTCGTGAATGGTAACACTTAGCTCATGTCTGATTTGACAGATAATTGGTTTTATCCTTCCGCTGAACGAATATGGTTGTGTATACGCTTGAACAACGCTGGGAATTATTGCGGCATTACTTTGAAAATCATGGTATTGTTGCAGAATGAAGAAAAGAAAAAAATCATCTTTTCAGATGAAGCTCATTTTGATCTTGGCGGGTATGTAAATTTTTGTTACAAAAATTGAAGACGAAGATATTAGCAACATTTGGTTTCAACAGGACGGCGCTACGTGCCACACAACCGAAACTACACTCAATGTTTCGCGCCCTGTTTTTGAAAATCGCCTTATCAGCCGCAGAGCTGATGTCGTTTGGCCACCTCGGAGCTGCGATTTGACACCGTTGGACTATTATTTGTGGGGTGCCGTCAAAGATAAGTGTTACGCCAACAAGCCAGAGACAATTGACGCTTTAAAGGACAATATTCGTGAAGCCATTGGTGAAATACAGCTACGCACAATCGATAATGTGCCGATCGTGTAGGCTACTGCATGACCAGCCGAGGCAGCCATTTGAGTGAAATTATTTTCCATTATTAACCGGAAGGATTGTATTTTCAAATAAAAAAAGAAATTTGAGAAAATATTCTGTAGTTTTTTTTTTATAGCATTTTCAAAAAAAAATTTATTTGGCGGACCCTTTATTTTATATTGCAGTTTCTAAAACTTATGCATTCCTTCCTCTTCACCCATTTAATTATTTTTTTGTACATTTATTTATTTTATTTATTATTTAATTTATTTATTTGATGTTCTATACAACAAGACATAGGGCCTTATAATTATGGTATAAAACTTTTATTCGTTAATCAATTAGCATTTCCAAAATAATAAGTATTTAACCAAAAAAATAACAAAGATAATAAATTTACAATTAAAATAAATAGAAGTAATTAAAAAATAATAATTTAAAAGAAAGAGAATAAAAAAATGATTTATCAAATATCATTTAATAAACATTATAAAAATCAAAAGTAATATCTAAACAAAACCCTTTTAAGTTGCAAAACATTGCCAAGAAGTTTTAATTCGGTCGGTAATGCATTCCAAAGAATGAATATAGAAAAGATGCAAAACGAACATTAAGATATGAGAGAACGATTCCTAAACTGGATAAGATCATTGAGTCTCTCTTTCAATCTTTCATAGAGGTATTTCGGTTCACGCGAATTAATAAGCCTGTGTAAGTGCATATGAACTCTTATTCTCGTCAAATGACACACCATAAAGGGTTTTCCCAAGAGCAGATACATGGTCGTATCTTGATAATCCATAAACATATCTTACTATGGCATTGAAAGCTACATTCAATCTTCTTAGGCTAGCAGAGTTACAAAATGCAAATATTGCACAACCATATAATATGTCTTAGCGAGTAACATACGAACTCTCAGTGGTATAAAATACTGAGTTCTCCACAGATTTCTCAACATAGAGAAAGTTCTACCTGAGTCATAATTTACATGATATTTCCATGTCAGGTTATCGTTGAATACGTTATCACAAGGTTATCACAGGTTGCCCTAGTAATTTAATAGATCTTGGAGTTATCACTAAATATTTAGATTTCGAGGGATTGATGCAAAGACCATTCGCACTAGCCCAGTCGTGGACCCTCTTAAAATCACCGTTAAGTTTGAGCACACATTCATCCAGATTACCTCTTTCAGCTCTTATGTAAATTTGTACATCATCAGCTTACGAATGTACCTTACTAAACAATAAATGTGCAACTAAATCGTTAATATATATACTGAAGAGAAGTGGACCGAGAATATAGCCTTGTGGCACATCCCTAGAGGGAAAAGAAATCTGCCAAGTTAACAAAAAAGTTAAACAAATTTCTCAACTTTACACAAAGGGTTTCATGGTGGACCATATCAAACGCTTTGGAATGGTCTAGAAGAACTAGAAAACTAATGTTCCCTTGATCAGTGTATCTTCGTATTTCCTCAGATACATCCAATAAAGCAGTCGTACTGCTGTGTTTCGGTCGAAAGCCAGACTGTCTTTCCGTAAGAAGGCCATTATCATTTACATATTTATGAATCTGCTGATGAATCAATTCTTCAAACACTTTAGACAAATAAGTAAGTATAGCAATAGGCCGATAATCATTGTTGGTCTTAGGAATAGGAATGATCTTAGCATGCTTCCAGTTCCTAGGAAAAACGCTTTTAGTTATTATAGTATTAAATATATAAGTAATAAAAGGTAACAGTATCCTTATCAATTGGGGCTGAATCTTGTCGATGCCAGTAGAATTAGATTTGATAGACAAGCAACTAAGAGAAACTTCATGTTCATTGACACATTCAAAATTAAACGATTTTGATCCGACAGAGTCAGATTGATTCCGGTAGAAGACTTTATTCACAGGTAAATTAGGCAAAGAAGTAAATTTCCGGTTAAGAACATTAATATCCGTTGCATCAGCCTGCATAACACTGCCCCTATTTATACCAATGTCACGTATAGTTCTCCAAGTTTTCCTAGATCCTATAGCTGAATCAACAACAGAGGAGTAATATAACGAATCCACATTCTTAATGCATTAATGCATTCCCATGCAGCGCTTCCGTCCTAAATCGCTTCCAACGATTGAACAGCAAATCCCTCCTTTTTATTGCACGTTTAATGTCACTATTAAACCAATTAATTAATTCTAT
This sequence comes from Wohlfahrtia magnifica, assembly GCA_023159175.1. NCBI lineage: Eukaryota > Metazoa > Arthropoda > Insecta > Diptera > Sarcophagidae > Wohlfahrtia > Wohlfahrtia magnifica. Next base: position 1,281,872 of record JAKWBJ010000484.1, on the reverse strand, counting down.
CCCTCATTGCAACAGTTTTCACAGGCACACAGATTTCAAGACTGTTATTCAGGTTACTTTCAAAAAAATCTAACTGTTCGTCAATATTAGGCATGAAGTAAATGGTGCTGAAACAAATTCTTCTCAACTCACATTGAAGCACATCGTTATAATTCTTAAAATCATAGAACTGTATAACATCATGAGAAGTATGACATCGAAAAGCTTTGGGTACAAACAAAAGATCATGTCTCGAAAAACATGAAGCTGTAAGTTGGTCATAAAGTATAACTGTATTTACAATGTTTACGAAGATAATATCTATCAGATTATCTATGGTATTTTATTCAGTCAACTATGAAACGACAAAAGTATTTAACAGCGGGCGAAATGGACGCTTTCTCGCAGTAGATCCAAACGGCTATTAATAAGAGCGATCTCAAGGTAATACGGGTCTATTTACTGGGCGCTGTGGTCTTAGATATCATCAGTTTTTTGGGAAATGTTGAGGATGATCGGTTCTGCATGACCTATGTTGTAACATCTGAATATGTACTGTGTGAGTGTTCAGATATCCTGGGGATGCTGTGATGACTCCGAAAGAGGTATTTTTTCTCCCACCAAATATGGTAAATTATGGTATGGTTACTGGCTTAATTCACAGTTGGAAGATCAGACGGTTATTATTCAAGCGGTTTTAACGGGTTTTTTTTTGGTTTTGTCGAATACGGCTTTTTCAAAATTTTCATTTTTCGAATACCGAATAAACCCGTTAATTTAACACAAATAACCGGTTAATTTAAATAAGTATAGTTTTTATACAGACGTATAAAATATTTCTTTTATTGACAATATGCTCATCGTTTAACTATTTGTATAAATTTAATTATTTTTGTATATATGACAACCTTGAACGTCTCACAAAGAACGTGAAAACCAAGGTAGATCGAAAAAGACGTGCACTTTCGAGAAAAAATAAGCTTTTCTAATCTTCTGTAAATAAATATTGGTTTCTATATATGGAGAATGATAAACTAGACTTATTGAAAGCCCACAAACCCACAAGCGCCGATTCCGAACGGCAGATGTATTAGTTAGTGAAATTCTTCACAGCGTAAATACACATCGATGTTGAAAATTGTCAGATGGTGTGGCCTGGGATTGAACCAACGACTTTTTAGTTTGAAGGTGGTTCTTACGTGGTTCTTAACATACCACAGTGACACACATACTATTAAATACGTGGTGCATAATTTTACATACAGTGTTGCTCGAAATCGAAGCAAATTTCCTTGTCAAGGCAATTAAGGACTCGTATATTACTAATAGATTTATTCAAAGTAAAATATTTAATTTTTGTTATCTTAGGCACCTAAATTATAACTTTAATAACAAATCGTTATTTCCATTCTCTACCAAGCAATACAACAAAAACGAAATTAGCTCCTTGAATAGCTATTCGAAACTTAAGCAACTTCCAGTACTTTGTGTAATAAAGTGTGTTTTTATTTGTTATGATTTGTTAGAATTATTGTTAGTATTGATTGCCACTTTAATTTTAAGCTCTCCGTTAGCTTCTGCTTATTTTTAAAACAACGTGCTAGAGTTCTGTGCTTCAAGAATTAAGAACAATTTTATTTAAATAGAAGAACCGTTTATCCAGTTATTTTAATTATTAGTATCCGAAAACCGGTTTTTTAAGTGCTACTTTTGGAATTACTCGAATCGGCGTATAATCGATCTCCCTAATTCGCAGCATCAATTTAATGTCTTGGACTTATGAGCCTACACAAAATTGTCTTTGTGCACGGTGAGTCTTGGCCCTAAACAACATTAACATTAACAAGAAAAATGGAAACAATTTTTGATTCTAATTCGCATGATTTTGTTGAGGCAGAACCCGAAACAACATTGAAAAAATCTCCTACTAACGAATCGAGCATTTCTGATATTTTAAAGAGTGTTGAGGTACTCAAAGAATTACATTAATCAGGGCTTGGAGTTGGTGGAATTAGTCATTACGTTTTCTGAGGATTCTAGAATTAAGGTGGAGTTTCAAAAAATTGATCTAAAACTGTTAAAATGGAAAAACTATGAAATAATTATGTGAAGGTGTTTAGGTAGACATAGGGTCTCACTGGGTGACTGGGCACCATTACGGTTTCAGACCTGTTGATGTTCACTAGGAAAGCAGTAGATTTGTTGAACAAACTATAGACCGGAGGGGGTACAATAGATCCCATGGTTCGCAGTGTCCTGTAATACTATGTAGGTATGAAAGGCGAAGTTGCACACCCAGGGACCACAGTGGCCCATTGTGAAAAGACCATTCACCGAGACAGAAAATAGAAATGAAGAGAAAGAGTAAAAGGAAAAAGAGATAAAGGAAGAGCAAGAAATAGAAGAAGAAAAATGGTCAGAAGTAGGGAAGAGACGCGGAAGCCCAGGCATCACAAAAGGAGCCAGCTGAGACCTGATAGAAAGCCCTCCAGGTCGCATATCCTAGCCGACGCAATATCTCCAAGGCCATCAAAACAGCCCCGGCCCAGCAACCTGAGCCTGCGCTCATAAAGAGACGGGCAGTGACAGAGAATGGGTTCCACAGTGTCCGGCTCCACTGTATCGCCGCAAACTAGGCAGATAAAAGGGGAGCCAGCTTCCCAAATCCCAGTCCTCGCCCCCAGAGCGCAGTGCCCAGTCACAAAACCTATTAGAATTCTAAGAGATTCCCTCCTCAGATTGAGGATCCAAGCGTTGGTTTCACAGACGCATCCACCTGTTCTACACCCCAAGCCACGCCCGCTCTTGCCAGTTCATCTACAATTTCGTTTGCCCTTACGCCAACATGGCCCGGAACCCAGCATAGTTTAACACCGCATACATCCAGGAGAGACGTGAGGGTACTCCTCCACAATGCAACCAGCCTTTAGCTGACATGGCGACCAGTCAGCGCCTTAGTAGCCGCCTGACTGTCCGAAGTCGCGAAAATGCTTAGCTGCTCTGAGGACAACGAAGATCTCGGCCTGAAAAACTCTGCACTCATCCGGGACTCTAAAGGACAGTTTAATGTCACTGTCCACAATGTAGACTCCCGCACTAGTGCCCTCCTCGGTCTTAGATCCATCTGTAAGGATGGTGTGGCCATGAAAACTTCTGCCAACATCCCGCCAAGGCTTCCTATTCGGAAAAACTGCCGCAGGGCACATGCTGAAGTCTAATTTCCTGACCTTATAGTCTGTAGAACCAGCACAGGTCACCGAATGCGCACCCCAGTCAAGTCTCTCTAAAATGGTAGAGTGTCCATAACCCAGAGCCTTGGCCAGGCCTCCTTCAAAAATCATCAAGAAGCTCTTAGCAGTAGGAGAATAATATAATAATGAAATAATCCTATAGAAGGCGATGTAGATGTGTAAACCTCTATAAATACTTCAGAATATACAAAATATTCTTCAAACAAAAACTTTATCTTTTTAATCAGTTTATGAGCCCTGTTATATCTGTATATTTTCTAAAAGCTACGCTTCAAATGTACGTTGAGCTTTTGTTAGTTTTCTTATCTTATTTGACTCCAATACAGTCGGAAATACAGTTAAAAAAATTTAACTGCCATAACAAAGTTTGGTACATGAGAGGGTTAACTATTTAAAATAATTAAATAAAAATAAATAAAAATAATTAATAAAAAATTAAATAAAAATAATTAAAAAAATTAAAAAAATATTTTTCTACAATTTAAAAGCATTTTATTAAAAATAAAGATAAAAATCTCCTATTGATACTCGCTTTTGATTTTATTCGAAAATCACAAAAAAAAGTTCTCTTCAAGCAAAGCGAAAAAGAATTTTCAAATTGAAAAACCAAAATCAAAAGATCCACTAAATCTTAATAGACTTTTTCTACCACCATCTTCATTCATTTTTTGCGTTTGTATTTTATTTATAGAAAAAAATAACTTTTATTTTTGACTTTCAAGACGCCAAGGAAATCTGAGAATTTTATAAAAACAAGGGGAATGTGTCTTGAGTAGGCATATTGCAATAAAATAAAGAAAATTAGAAAACGTTTTGTTCTTAAACTCATAAAATTTAATGCTTTTCTTACTTCTTCAGCTAGAATTTTCTATAATAGCGCACAAAAGAAAAAAATTTACATTCAAATCATAAAGTCTCAAAGTCAGTAGTCCAATATATGCCAATCAAATAAAGGTTGCCAAGACGTTGTGATATCGTAAGTTTAAGTAAGTATAGAGTTTCCCAATTTGACGTTCTATTTTTAATAGTCCACCATGTTACCAATTGTCATGATTCAATTATAACTATCTGACGAATGACAAGTAAAATCCATTAATAAAAATGCAACGATGTAGGCTTCAACGACTCACGGAAACAAGCTTAAAATACTCGACAAAAATGGTGGAAATTTCGCTGTCACAAAAGTAAAGCTTTGTTGTTTGCGGTTAATTGTGAACTGGTCGAAAAATTTAAATTTTTGGGATAAGTTAGTAATGTGAAGAATCAAATTCGTGCACGTTGCTCAAATAAATGAGAATATTCTTGAGAAACCTCAGATTTGTCCATTCCTCCTGGATCTTTCGAATACGGCATTTCACGACATAACATTGTATTTTAAAGTCCACTTAATACAAAAACTCACGCCTGCTAACTATCAACAACATCGTGTCGTTGCTAATTGGATCCTTAAAATAAATCAAACTGACTCGGAATTTCATTGAAAAATCGTCTTAACAAGTAAAACTGGAGTTCGGAAAATGCAAAAATTATTGTTGAAAACTCTTTCCATTCTTAAAGTCTGACTAATTGGTGCGATTTGATCGTTGGACTTTACTTTTTTTTAAGGAGACTGGATCAACTTCTACGGTAAATGGATTGAGCTATCGAACGTTGATTAATATTTTGTATGGCCAGAATGGGAAGATTCTATGTTCACTTATTCACATAAAAATTTCCTGATTGTGTGAGAACCTGAAAAGGCGGTCACAATTGGCCACAGAAATCTTGTGATATAACATTTTTATGCTTTTTTCCTTGGGGTTAAGTGAAAGATACAATTTATACCAAAGGCCCACAATGGAGGCAAGACTTTAATGATAGAATTCGTAAAGTTATCAGGGACATACAGCCGCAGTTGTGCGTATTTGTAATGGAAAATATCATAGAAAAAATATAATCGTGCAATCGGAGCTGTGATAGCTGTTTGGCTGATATTTTTTTATTATAATATTAATGGTATGTATACCCTCCGCTTTACAATTAAATAAACATCCAATGATTTCATTTAAAAAAAACATGCATTTTTCTTCTATATTATAAAGAAACCTATCTTTATGATATATCTGTATAATGATTTTCGTTTGAGGGCCTATTTGCTGCCCATTACAATTTATACATTGAAAGCATTGACAACTCTCTAAAAGTAAATTGGAAGGTGCTCAATTGTAAGCACATTTGAACAGCTAACGACGATATACTATGATTAATGGCATCTTGTCGACTATTCTTCCTTCTCTCTATCTCTCACCTTCTTTCTATCTACTCTTTCAACTGATTCTTTTTCTATACTTTCTACAGGATGAGCACAATGAACCACATGGTCTCTCAGTGATGCAAGTGGTGGTTGAAGGCACATCCCCTAATCTAACCAAACCTACACCATCTCACTTAAAGTCGTTTGACAAATCTAGAACAATGTACAGAATCTCATCCTTTTCTTCAAATTCTTTCCATCAGCAATGTGAAGACGAAATTTATCCGTCCGAAAAATGATTAGAATTTTTCTTTGAGGATTGTTTTTTGGAAGTTCTTGTTAAGGATATCAGTTTCATTGATTCACTATACTTGATCAGCAAGTTTTTGGCACCAAACGTGATTCTTGTATTAATCGCTGTTTGGAGAAAAAAACTTTATAATTCCTATGCAATGTATAGTTGGTTTTCTTCAGTATAATGCCAGATGTAAGGAATGTAAAGTATCAAGTGCGCCATCTATCGGTTTAAATTTGAACTAGCAGCTTTTTCGAATCTGGCAACACTTTTCTATTCTCTTCTGAATGAATCGATTTACGCTTGAGTATCGTTGGGATTTATTGGAAATCTATTTTAAAAAGTTGCAAAAATCATCTTTTCGGATAAGGCTCATTTTTATCTTGGTGGGTACGTTAATAAGCAAAATTGCTATAATTGGGGCTCAGAAAACCCAAACGTGGTCTTATAGAAGCCAATGCCCCCATTACGAGTGACTGTATGGTTTGTGGAGCGGAGGCATCATTGGCCCATATTTCTTTGAAATTGAGGACGGCGCAATCTTACGGTCAATGGAGACTTTTGTGTCCTTACTTAATGGTATTTATATAAACGATGTTTGGTTTCAACAGGATGGTGCAACTTGCAACACATCTCATGCCACAATCGATTTATTGCGTCAAAAGCTTGATGTCCGTTTAATTATCTGAAATAGTGATTTCAATTCGCCGCCAAGAAGCTGCGATTTGGCAACTTTAAACTATTTTCTGTAGAGCGCCGTTAAAGATAAGTGTTATGCCGACATACCAGAGGCAATTGAGCATTTGAAGGACAACATTCGTGATGCCATTGCCGAGATACTATCCCATATACTCGAAATAGTTGTCAAAAATTGATCTGATCGAATGGAGTACTGTGAGGCCAGACGCGGCAGCCATATGAATAAAATAATATCTCATTTTTAACCGGAACAATTGTACTTCACAGCAAAAAATTGACAAAACTACAAACCGTTTTCGTTTTATTGCATTTTTAGATTTAAGCTTTTAAATAGCCCACCGTATATAATTGTAGATTTTAAAAAACCAAATCCGCAAAAGATTTTTGATTTTCAAGCTTGAAATGCATAGCGAACGAAGTATACTCTTACAAGCTTTCTCTATTACTTTCAAGCCATAGATGGCATAGATGCTTTCTTTTCTAAAATGTTTCTAATTCTTAAAACCTATTCTTCGTATATTTTTTTAAAATCTGGCAACCTTTTTAGGTGCTTTACTTTACAAATAACATTAAAGTCGATGTAAATTCTTAAAAGCCAAAAAAATTATAAAAAAATCCAAGTTAAAGTACTTCGTACAAAAAAAAATGCAAAAAAAAAAACACGGGAATCAAAAGCACTAATAGCAACAAAAACAGCAAATCACAGATTTAACAAACTTTAAAATAATGGCAATAAGGTGGAGAGACGGCAAAGCGGCCACGTAGTAGTGATAAGGAGAAAGTAACAACATAAGTGAGGAGTTTAAGTGCTCTAAAGTACAAGTGGTTTGGAATGGGTGAGAAGTTGTTCTCTCACTGTTTTATTTTTTTTATTTAATTTTTTTAAAGTAAGTACTACCAAACAAATAACATTTAGGCCACTCAATGCTAAGAAAATAAACATCATTTTTTACAAGTTGAATAAAATATAGAAAAAAAAAGAAAAATGTATCAAATAAAGAAGGCAACTTTTTAAACAATAATTGAATTGAAAACAGAAGAACAGTCACTAAATCTTTCTAAAAGCCAGTTTTTCATATTCGAGGGGTACTATTTATAAAGGGTGGGCAAATTTGAGGTTAGGGAGTAAGTTGGATTAAAGACACATTTCCTTTTTGACCAATTCTGTTTTATTCATACCAATATAAAATAGAAATATGGGAATTAATAATACAATATGATGTCGGGCAAATGTCAACCGCTCTTTTCATAAAATTTTGAACCACATTTTGCAACAAAGCTTCGCTTACTCGTACCTCGTCAATGCAGCGACGTATTCCACCTTTCAGGGTGTCAGTTGTTAGTGGTTTATTCGCGTAAGACCGGTCTTTCAAATGGCCCAGAGAAAATAATTCAGCGACGTTAAATCACAAGAACGAGGCAATCAATTGACATCGCCAAATCGAGAAATTACACGACCGGGAAATTTCTTATGCAATAACTGAATTGTTTGGCTTGTGGCGCCGTCCTACCAAAATTCACTGATGTCAACATTAGTCAATTATGACCACAAAAAGTTGGTTATTATGGTTTGGTAGCGCAGAGAATTCACGGTGATGGCGTTTCCTTGCTCATTTTCGAAAAACTACAAGCCGATGTTTGAGATGTTTTCGTTCATTTTTGCAAACAGCGAATTCACAAACGTTTGAAGCAATTAATGGTCGGCTGGCTTTAATTCTTGAACGAGTTGAACTTAGTAAGCGTGAAGATGAAGATTTGTATGCAAAATATTGCTCAAAGTTCCTCTGGTGATGCCCAATTGTTTCGAACGTCAACGAGTTGATGTTCCAGGCTCATTCTCACCACTTTACTGTACAGCAGTTATGTTTGCATCACTACGGCCACCACGAGCGTATTGTTTTGATTTATTGTCAGTAACAGTACCGTGAGCCTCGAATTTAGCGATTAAATTACGCACAGCTGTCTCAGAAGGAGCCTGATTATGAGTAAAAGCTGCTGGAATTTTACGAAATGATACACTAAAATTTTCACCATTTTGATAGTAAATGTTCACAATTAAAATCCTTCGTTCAAAGGTGAAGCGTTCCATACTTAAAATTTCCCAATTTTTTATTAAATAAGTATCAAAGAAAGCTCAATTCTTGACTTTTCATCATTTGACAGCCAATTTAGTTCCTAACCTCAAATTTGCCCATCCTGTGTTTCGAACACAGGCAATACTAATGTCAATAACTAAAATCTAGCAACACCATAAACATACTCACAACGTTTGATGTGCATGTACTGTTTGTTCTGTTTACAAAGAGTTAAAGAAATCAACTTTGCCAAAAAGTGGAAATTTCAAGAAAAGTTTTTCGTTGGATTTTTTTGCACAACTTTCGACGTGGATTAATCTCACCAAGAATGTTTTGATGAACTTAGTTATTTGTATGGCGATAAAGCACCATCAAGAACCACATTATATAGCTGGTATAGTGAATTCAATCATGGTCATAATTCGGTCGGCAACGAGTTCCTTGAAAGTCGTCCAAAATCGGTTGTTCTGTCACAAAACGTCGATTCATTGCGTGAACTGATAATTCAAAATCGTCATGTGACACATACCGAGATAGAGGCATCCTTGCACTTTAGTTCCACTACAATACATACTGTTACGAAAATAAAAATGCATAAAAAGAAAATACACCACATAAGTGCCTTTGGGACTGTATTGTGGTATTTTTGTGTATTGGTTTGTGTCAAGGTTGATAATGTGTTACCCTAGTATTGCCGTACTGATTTGTATATTTGACGGTATTGCCAATTCGACCATCTTTGGGTAACACAATCTTACATGTTTAAAATAAACGGATATAAAACAACGGATATAAAACAAACTGTAGGTAGTTAAGTATATATATAAGGAGGCTGCTTTGCCTACGTCGATATAGTTATAGTTTTGCAGTCATAAAGAAAAGCCATGTATAGGCGTAAATAAAAGTGTTGTATAAACGAATATTAAATGCACGATAAATAACTTGCTGTATTAAGATAAACTGTATAAAGGTAAAGTGAAGAAATAAAAACTATAAAACAGCAACAACGTGGTGCTTATTTTGACGCAATTAAAAAGAACTCAAACGTTTTGAAAACTTTACAACGTAACAATACGATCTTGCGTGAACACTTAGTTCTCGTTGAATACTCCATAATTTATCCATCGCTTAAAACAAGCCTTGCGTTGATTGGTGTAAGGAAATGATTGAAAGGCTCGACCTTGGTGCTTCAAAAGAAGTGTAAATCTCGACAGGTGACGAATCATGAATATATGGGTATGAGCCGGAAACAAGCCAGCAATCGACAATGTGGGTATTCCAAGGCGAGCTTAAGCACAGCGATGCAATTGATCGCCTGGTTCTTCGGCCAAATAGGTCATGTGGCCACTGTTTCACTTGAGAAACGTAGGACGGTTAATTCTGAGTGGTATACGACCATTTGTTTGCAGGAAGTTGTCGAAGAAATTCGTAAAACCAACCGCCGAAGGCGAATCATACTCTATCATGAGAATGATGGAGAAACAGGTTAATTTTTGTCGAATTCATGTCTTATCCTCAGTACAATCCTAATTTGGCACCTAATGATTCCTTCTTTTTCTCGAATATTAAGGGCAAATAACGTGGTTAACTATTTACGATGTTTTGGAGGTGGCTCAAGAGGAATGGAAAATTTGCTTTGAGAAATGGTTTGAACGAATGCAAAATGTATTGATCATCAAAGGAATATATTTTGTCACTTATTTCTCATTATAATATAATAATAATATTTGTCATATAATAATATTTCTCATTATTTGCTACTTCCGAAATATAAATAGTTACCCTCGTATACATATTCGTTTATGCATTTTATCTTATGTTTTGTCTGCTCTTAAAAAATAAGTAAAAACTTTAAAAGGTCTCGCACAATTGAATTTATTATGCATAAAGTGCTCTAAAAAAAACCAACAAAAAACAGCAATAAAATTATGAAAACGTAAAACTATTGTAAATACTCGGTTTAGCCAGAATTAAAGTTTAATAAAAAACAGAGAGAGAGAGAGAGAGAGAGAGAGAGAAAAATCATAAGCGTAATTCAAAGAAATCTTAAAAGGGGAACAGAATAGTCATTAAGCTTTAAATGCAACATTAACTTCCTATCTGTGTAATTTTTTACTTGAATTTTGTTGCATTGAGAACAAGTTGGCCTATTAGTCTGTGGTGTAAAGCTATTGAAAAAAGACAGTCCTCGTTAATTTAAAATAAAATAAAAAAAAGATAATTTTCTAATACCAAAGAAAAGCTCACGGGACTCCATGCCAACAATTTCAAACACAATTCAGTTGCATCCATTGACCGATGGCATAAGTTCAGTTAACTTCTTCGCATAGAACAGCGATTTAAGAAAGCCACACAAGAAAAAGCCTAACGGGTCCTATTGAAATCACATGTCTTTGGTTTCATCATACAATTCATTTGGTAATCATCGAACTAGGGTGCTCGTCGTTGACGGTGATGGCCTGGCCAATATCGTTATCAAACAAACATGAATGATGACACTTTTTCGAAATACATTGCACGTTCTTTGATCTTATGTTTGGTGTTATAGTCCAAAATTAGATAGTATTGTTTATTGACGTAGCAATTTTTCCAGAAAAGGGTCTCATCGCTAACGGTGAATATTTGGATCAAAACATATCACCCATTTTTGATTTTGCAAGTGTTGTTGAACGCTTATCCATCCATGTTGATTTGATGGAAGGCGACTCACTTAAGTATGAAAAATTTATAACAATAAGTGCAGTGACTGCTTACACTGGACTATTTTTTAACCACTTTGAAAGAGTGTGTGGTGAAGTTCAGGCGTAATTGGTTACATCCAACAATAAACGGAGCCGTGGTTTTGTAATTGTGAACGTAACATACATCCATCATAATACACCAATGAATATTACTCAATAAAATCGTGCTTTGAGGATGTCTAAGGCTGATTGTTTGGTTAATTTGAAGAAGAAACGATCTTGTCCAGAATAGCTTAAAAGTGTTCTCTCGTTAAGGTAATGCACGGATGCATACTTGTGTAGTCACTATGGCAATAAGACAATAGGTTGAGGTACGAACTTTTATCATACTACTCAGAATCCAGAAGTTTCCTATTTCGAAATTCGGATGATATCGGGTCACTCAATAAGTCCGTAGGATAAGTAAGAAAAAAACAAAATTCTGACAAAAACTCAATTTTATTATTCAATATAGTTGTCTTCGAGGGCGATACAAGGTGTATAGCGGTTTTCCAACTTTTCGATACCACTTTTATAGTACAATTTCTCTTTCTCGTCAAAATATACCTCACTTTCAGCGATTACTTTATCATTGGACTTAAATTTCTTTCCAGCAAGCATTCTCTTGAGATCTGAAAACAGCAAAAAGTCGCTGGAGGCTAAATCTGGAAAATACGATGGGTGGGTAAACAATTCGAAGCCCAATTCATTTAATCTTACCATCGTTTTTATCGATTTATAGCGTAATTTGTGAGCTCACGAGTCACCCACTTTGAACAGAGCTTTCGCATACCCAAATATTTCTTTAAAATTCTAAAAACACTACCATCTGATATCTTTACAATGTCAGCTAGCTCGTGCACCTTTAATAGCTCATAGCCAGTTTGTGGTTTTTTTTATGTTTTCTGGAATACCAGCCTTATTTGGGCGTACACTGCGCTCGGCATCATTTGTGCTGGTACGACCACGTTTAAAGTCAGCAAACGTCTTCTCTACCATTTGTCTCGATGGATCAGAGTTCGAATAATGTTTATCAAGTTATTGTTGGTTTCCACTACTTTTTTTCCTTTTAACAACAAAATTCACTTTTTTCCAATTCTTTTTTCATTCTAAAGACTTATTGAGTGACCTGATATGTTAACGGGTTTACATTGAAAAGCATGATAGATTGTCAACATGGAATAGCATAAGATCATATAAATAAAGGGTCCGCCATCTAACGTTTTTTTTTCAACTAGTGATTATATATGATCCAATAAGCTAAGACAGCCACCTGTCAACAACCTGAGGACCCCCAGGGCAGTAGACTTCACAATGAAGATATGCTGAGGGCTCAGATCAACAAAAGCCTCCATGGTCACAGTGGGAAAAGTTCCCATTGTACCTGTTTAGGCTAAACAGACCTGCCTCTGAAACCTCATGCATCTATTTATGCAAAGCCTCTGCTTAGCCTCGGGCAATCGACGCATAAGAAACTATTGGTCAAACTATCAATAGTCGATCCTACGGTTTAGATCGATAAGACCGCGATAAGCCCACATTGTCCGTGTAACCTTCCTAGAACGGGATCTAAATGTCCGTTCTAATTAAGTCTCCTATCGTGGGTATCACCCAGTTATTTCACTCCCTTTGGCAGTGCAATTTCGGTTCCCTTCAGTGAAATAGGCCCTATGCTCAATTTCAATCTCCTACTAAAAGGAAGAATTGTCAATTGACAATCCTATTCGGATTGACCGACAACCCCTCTACATCACACCACGCAAATATCAGGTTAGGGGATCGTTTCACTAAGTCCGACAACACAGCATCGTATTTGCCAACGACGATCACAGCTAGGTTTCTTTCAACTAGTATTTATTTCACTTAGCTCATGTTTGATTTGACAGATAATTAGTTTTACCCTTCCGCTAAACGAATATGGTTGTGTATACGTTTAAACTTCGCTTCACTAAGTGGGCCCGCGATCGACTTACAGAAGATGCCGATTTTGTCAAAAAAAAATCATCTTTTCAGATGAAGCTCATTTTAATCTTAGTGGCTATGTAAACAAGCAAAATTGTCGGATTCGGGGTATAGAAAACCCGCACGCATACATTGAAAAGCCGACACACCCAAGACGAATCACTGTTTGGTGCGGATTTTGGTCCAAAGGCGTAATTGGGCCATTTTTCTTCGAAAATGAGCAAGAAATGGCCGTTACAGTCAATGGCGATCGTTATCGGGCCATGTTGAACGAATTTTTGTTCACAAAGAATGAAGAAGAGGATCCTAGCAACATTTGGTTTCAACAGGACGGCACTACGTGCCACACAGCCGAAGCTACACTCGTTGTTTTGCTCCATGTTTTTAAAGATCGCATTATCAGCCGCAGAGCTGATGACGTTTGGGCACCTCAGAGCTGCGATTTGACACCGTTGGACTATTATTTGTGGGGTGCCGTCAAAGATAAGTATTACGCCAACAAGCCAGAGACAATTGACGCTTTAAAGGACAATATTCGTGAAGCCATTGGTAAAATACAGCTGCACACAAACGGTAATGTGCTTAAAAATTGACCGATCGTGTAGGTTACTGCATGGCAGTCATTTGAATGAAATTCTTTTCCATTATTAACCGGAAGGATTATACTTTCAAATAAAAACAGAAATTTGATAAAATATCCAGTAGTTTTTTTTATAGCATTTTCAAAGAAAAAAAAAAATTATTTGGCGGACGCTTTAGTATAAGATATGAAATACACAGAATATACATAGAATAGCATAATATACGAATTTGTTTATATACAACAGTATGATCAATGAAGTAGGTAATAGAACAGCTTAATAAATAAATTAGTTTATATAGAATAAACTGATTGTGAACTAGTTCATGTAGTATACGATATGAAATACTTATTGCGAAATAGCATAAGATATAAAATATCATAAAAACAATCGTACAATCAATCGACTGGTTCATATAGGAAAATATATCAATGAACTAGTTTAAAAAGAGCATAATAAAAAACCAAACAAGTTCATATAGAACAGATTGATACAGAAGAACATAACATATGAAATAGTTTTTACAGAATTTCTTGTGAATTACTTGATATAAAATAACATAATGAATGAACTCGTTTATTAGAAATGGCAATGATAAAGAGGTTCAATGAACAAATTCATATAGAAAAACTTAATAAATAAACCAGCTCATTAAGTATAGCACGAAATATGAACTAGTTAAGTAAGAATCTATGTATATAAAAATGGATTGTGGTTTGTTCGAATGCATAAAACTTAAAAACGACTGAACCAAATTGGATACTTCCTTTTACGATTCTGTCGGTAATCAGTACGTGAAGGTTTATGAAATAAAAGTAGAAAAGTTTCAACAGATGGCGCTGTAAGTGGTCATTCCCTTTTCTCTGCTCGTGTTAAAGGTATTTGAATACGATTTGGTACGTCGATTCAGTGCACATATTCAAAATTATGTAGCAAATAATAATAAACGGGATTGGATAAGTGGAAATAGTGCTTCTAATACAAAATATATATTGATTTTTTTTTATATCCTTGAAACGATAAAAGTAAAAGTTTCTGAATTTTTATTACTTCGAAGTTAATACAAATTATCAGCCAATAAGTGGGCGCATAATAATCGGATATGTGGGGATGGTACGTACCTCCCACACAAGTAAATTTAGATTTTTTATATCTTGAGAGGAAGTTTCTGGATTTGGTCTAATTGACTTGGCAGTCAAAAAGAATCACTAGTTTAAAAGTAGGCGGAATTGGATAAGTGGGCGGAGCATCTTTTATACATAATAAACAGTCGTTGTTTTTTATTGAGGCTAGAAATCAATATATAATCATTCTGAGAAAGTATATATAAAAAATTGTTGTCCACAAATATCTGTCCAATATTGTACATATACTACATTGATCAAAAAAATTTTCGGAATAACCACCGTGTAGCGGTCCTATCGTCCCAATTTGGGTTTTTTTTTTTTTGTTAAGTTGGTACATCTGTTGTTGATATTCCCACTAAATTTTAGAGCCGTAGCTTGACATTTTCAAAAGCTATGTAGCCAATAGTGCATCTATCTCTAAGTGTGTTGGCGATTTTTTAAAATTTTGACAGTGCTGAGGGCGCGAAAGACCTGATTTGCGAGGCTGAATTCGATCCCACCACATTCATCCGAAAGATCATTAATGGAGACAAGACGTGGATTTATGAGTACGACACGCAATCCAGACATCAGGAAAGTGAATGGCGTTCATCAAATGAGCCGAAACCAAAAAATCATGTCGTTTTCAGTCAAAAAAGAAGGCAATGCAAAAGACAATAAACAAAGAGTATTATTTGGGCGAGCAGCAATTCGCCGAAAGAGACCAGAATTGTGGGCACAAGACTCGTGGATTTTGCACCATGATAACGCACCGTCGCACAGTACCATCAACATTTGAAATTTTTTGATGAAAAATGCAACAAATACCATCCAACAGCCATCAAAATCACCTGATTTAGCTCCCTGTGAATTCCTTCTGCTCAATCGAGCTAAAAAACTATTAAGGGAAACGCGTTTCAGCAGTTGTTTCTAAAATTGTAAAAAATCGCTGACACACAGAGTTATTCCGAAAACTTTTTGATCAAGGTAGCATAGATTCGCGGCAAAGCTGGATGGGTAAAGCTAGTAGTATAAAATAAAAAGAAATTTGAACAATTTCATACAGGATAGATTGATTTGTAAATTAGTTCATATAGTAGAGCATTATATGTGAAATACTTTTCAGAGATAGAGTATAGAATAGCATGATATACTTTCAATACCATGGTCATAAACTAGTTCATACAGAATAGTACATATAAAATATGATTTTCTTCATATAATCGCTAAACTATGTGGTTAGAGCTTAAAAGAGACTGCGATGAAACAAGTAACCCATGCTTTGTTATTCCTGTAATTTTGGGTCTATAAAATTCCGTCTTGAGAACAAAATACAAAAAGGGATACAGAAAATACTATTGCAACTAATAGCTGATCTTCAAGAAATGAAAGCGAAACTCTTTCAAAGCTTTAAGCACATAAAACATGTCACTGCGATTAAAACTGAATCCATTGAAATTTCTCATTTTTAAAGGATATATTTTCATGGTTAAAAATCCTATTTCATTCCACGGCTCTATCAAATAAAAGATAAAGAAATTTACTTTCGATTTGTCTGTTGTTTTAACAAAAGCTAGAAAAACGATTTATATTTTAATTTATGGCAAAAATAATCATTTGAGAGCATATGCCAACCTTTATCTTACTTAATACCGTGTGCCACATTTTGCTGCAAGCACTCTTATTTTTTCGTTTGAATTTTTTTATTAACAATAATAAACATCATGGGATCCCAATAATAAAATGATCATAGAAAACACCTGATAAAACTATTAAACGTGTACAAACAGTAACACTTACTCTTTAAGGGATAACATATTTTAAAAAAAAAATAACAAAAATAATAGGGGGAAAAGAAGAGGAGCAATTTCAAATGCATATATAAGTATACCATATATTCATATATTTTTTTTTTCATTTTAGAACAAAAAAAAAAAAACATTTGGACTCGTTTTCTTTCTCATGGACACCAATTATCTTTAAATAGCCATAAAGATAAAAAAGAAAGAAAAATAGAAGGAAAAAATTCAACAAACCTACCTTTCTCAACATCTTTCTCTATTCCGCGCTCTATACAACAAAAATGTTTAATGCAAAATACCCTAAGAAGGTAATCGCCATAGAAGGGCAAAAGAAAAAAACCAAAACTAAAAAGAAAATATTGTCACAGGCCAGCGGTTTTGCATAAATCCCACAAACCATTTATAATAACAAAGAGAATTGAAAGAAAAGAAAATAATATCGCTGTGGCAATATGCAGAGTAACGATGTGTTCAATAAGCAATTTATGAAACTTAAATCGAGTCGAAGTGGAATGAAGTAAAGTGGATTTGCATATCGTCATTAAATGTGTTCCCATTTTGCGGCTTCGTATCGATAATTTTATATTGATTTGAACCACTTTTCTCCCTTTTTCACTATAAACGCTTCAACAATGTTAAATTCGAACTCATATTGGAAATGGAACAAAACAAAGCGATTGCAAAAAGGAAAAAAAATACAACAAATTTTAAAAGACAGATGCATATTTTCCCACGAAGACATACACTCTTTACACGCGGCTGCATGCCACATCATTACTACTGTTGTTGTTATTGCAAATACATACTTAAAATCAGACGGTTGGCTTTCTATTTAAGTACGAGTACTTTGTGGATGTATGAAAAAACTAAATACATGCATTTTAGTGGCAGGGGAGTGGTAATAAAGGGGTAAGCTTACAACTACCAGTAGTTATTCTTGTTTATTTTTAACAAAAACTTGTAGCAATTTAAATTCAATACCTCTCACCAACAGCAGCAGCAATTCTTCTTATTTTCTGTTTTATTTTGCAACAAAAGTTTTGTTTCAGAGTAAAAGTTTTTGCACCAGAGTAGAGGCCATGAAACAGTGGTTGACATAGTAATATGCAGTACGATGGAATATAATATAATTTATATGGAATAGCAATATATATATATATATATATATATATATATATATATATATATATATATATATATATATATTGCTATTCCATATAAATTATATTATATTCCATCGTACTGCATATATATATCGTACGCCATATATATATAAGGTTAAAACTAATTATCTGTCAAATCAAACATGAGCTAAAGTTACCATTCACGAAATAAGCACTAGTATATATATATATATATATATATATATATATATATATATATATATATATATATATATATATTATATATAGGCATAATTTGGCCACTTTTCTTCGAAAATGAGTAAAGAATGGCCGTTACAGTCAACGGCGGTCGTTATCGAGTTATGTTGAACGAACGTTTGTTCAAAAAAATTGAAGAGGAAGATATTAGCAACATTTGGTTTCGACAGGACTGCGCTACGTGCCACACAGCCGAAGCTACACTCGATGTTTTGCGCCCTGTTATTGAAGATCGCATTATCAGCCTCAGAGCTGATGTCGTTTGGCCACCTCGGGGCTGTGATTTGACACCGTTGGACTATTATTTGTGGGGTGCCGTCAAAGATAAGTGTTACGCCAACAAGCCAAAGACAATTGACGCTTTAAAGGACAATACTCGTGAAGCCATTGGTGAAATACAGCTGTACACAATCGATAATGTGCTTAAAAATTGGACCGGTCGTGTAGGCTACTGCATGGCCAGCCGAGGCAGTCATTTGAATGAAATTATTTTCCATTATTAACCGGAAGGATTGTACTTTCAAATAAAAAAAGAAATTTGAGAAAATATTCAGTAGTTTAATTTATAGCATTTTCAAAAAAAAAAAAAAAATTATTTGGCGTACCCTTTATATATATATATATATATATATATATATACCAGACCAGCAAGAAATATGAGTAAGTTCATACTAAACAGCATGATATACGAACACTTTCATATACATTGGTATTAAATATGAACTAGTTCATACTCTATAGCATATACGAACTTGATTATATACAATAGCATGATAAATCACTCAGTTCATATAAAATTGCACAATATGTAAACTAGTTTACATGTATAAAAAAGCACTTGATTTGAATCAATTCTTACAGATAGAATACTGAATAGCATAATTTACTAACTCATTTATATAGAATAGTAAAATATATATATACAGTCACTCAAAAAACCTTCTCAATAGAGATGATAGAAATGATTTTTTGAGTATATTTTACGAGTATTTAATAAATTTTGTAACTTTTTCAGGCCTCTACACGGCGCGGTATACTGTCCACTAAATTTTTGCAGTTGTTTAGGTCAATGAGATTCCACGCAGGTCGCCATGTGTCCGCAATTCTTCAAAATTTCTAGCGTACCCCAGAGGTGTTCCATGTGGTTAAGACCGAGTGACTGTGGCGGTCAATCAAGAACTTTGCAGCGATGGTCATTAAGCCATTTTTTTTTTTTTTTGTAAGTTTATGCTTATGGTCATTATGTTAAAAAACGATATCTGCCGTCTGTAATCCGAACTTTTCTGCAGTGTTGGGCAAGTCAGTGCTGACAATATTTACATAGGATTGAGCAGTCTATTCAGTAGGCTCTGTTCCAGCTCTCTTAGTCGTCACACAATCCATCACCACCTACAATCACTGCCACACTTTGACCGTTACCTGCCATCCTATGCAATGATTAATTTTGGTCTCATCTGACCAACTAACCCTCGTTTTAGCAAAGTCCAAACGGATTTATTGATGCCTTCTGGTGAGCTTCGGCATATTTACTTTGGCACGTCTTCTCTAGCTAACTGCTCGCAGTGTATTGCATACTGTTTCACGAAAAACACTAATATTTTCACTTTCTGCAAGCTGCTTCTGAATTTGAACTGTGTTTTTAACTTTTTGGTTGTCGAAGATCGCTTAAAATGTGTCGTTCTGTAGTCTCCGATATTTTTTTTTCTGCCTCCTCTGGATGGAAGTAGTAAATATGGCAATGAAATTCGTACTCTACCCACACTGGATTTCGAAATATTTAGAAGCAACGCAATTTTGCTACAACTTGTACCTTATCGTCAAAACTGGTGAATTTGGTACGCCTAAAAATTTGGAAAAATTGTGGACGAATATGCGAACAGCGTGGAATTCTATTGACCCAAATAATTGCAACAAATTAGCGGACAGTATACCGCGACGTATAGAGGCAGCTTTTACTTCCAAAAGAGGCTATACAAAATACTAACAGCCTGTTTCCAGATGACGAACGTAAGAAAACGTTTGTCTAACAAGTTGAGTGACTTGTCTATTTATATTTGAAAAAAAAAACTGAGTCACTCAACTTGTTAGACGAACGTTTTCTTACGCTCGTCATCTAGAAACAGGCTGTCAGCCTTAAAAAGTTACAAAATGTATTAAATAAAGTATGCTCGAAAACCGTCTCTCTGACATATTACATACGTTTTGCTTATTTTCGATAACGGTACATATTACAACAAAGATATTTAATTGTAGTTGGAAATAAAAGTCCATAAGAAATAAGATCACAAATCATAATGATTTGGTCTTTAGCTTTGATGTTGTAATTATATTTGTCAACACTAGCTAAACATTGTGACGATTGTTCGAGTGACTGTATATATAATACGGAAAATTATATAAAACCGTTCACATAAAATCGCCTGAAATATGAACTAGTTCCTATTGAATAGCACTTATTTAACAGCATCATATACGAACTGTTTCACATGGAATAACATGATAGATGAACTAGTTCATATTTAATAGCAAGATATACCAACTGGTTCATGTAGAAGAGTGTGATATACGAACTGGTACATATAAAATGGTAAGATAAATGAACTAGTTCATAAAAAATAGTATGATGATGAACTGGTTCATATAGAATGGCAGGATAAAAGAATAAGTTTATATAAAAGAGCTTGATTTACACACTTGTATACATAGATCAACATGAAAAGTAACCAGTTTATATAGAATATAAAATAGTTTATACAGAATTGCATGATACATGAACTGTCATATCGAATATCAAATAGTTCAGATAAAATAGCATAAGTGATTAACTGGTTCATTTTTCATGATATTCTATAAGGTTTGGTATATATATCATTATACATATTTAGTACTTATGAAAAAGTTCACATTTCATGTGGTCACATTTTGAAAGTTTCAACTGTGTTTTTGTAGAGGCTATAGCACGTAACTAGTTCTGTGAAGTGCACTTCTAATTTATGGTTGAATGAGTGTTAGTATATGTGTAAGAGTTTAAGTGAGTGTTATACGCAACATCTTCACATTATTTGGTTTATAATAGTATGTTAAGCGGCAATTAGACGATCCAGCGCGACTTGTCAGCACGGCTTGATGGCTAGCTAACCAGCTCCTGTAATAACATGTTTGTCGTGTTAAGGGGGTGATACATTGGCAAACATTTGTTTGAAAATAGCGCAAATAGCCAATCGCATACATGGATAACTAACTTTTCTTTGAATGTATCAGCCCCATTAATCAAATTCGCAAACACGAGCTGATTGGCTGGTTGGCTTGTCAGCACGCTAGATCGTTTAACCGCCGCCTTATAGACTCTACGGTTTTTATACAATAAAAGTAAATTTTATAAAAAGTCTCTCGTTTAGTTTGTGTCTTTCTATTTGTCTATCTATCAGTGCTTATGGATTGTGGTGGCAGAGTACTCGCATTTGGTATTAGAGGTTTTACAATGACTTTTATTGCATTTTTTCTACTCATTTCTACAAATAAACTGATACTAAAAAAATGATAAAAAAAAGAATTTGAAATATTTGTTTCCTTTATTTTTCTTTGCTGAAGCACAACTTTTCTTTCTCTTTTTTGCTTTAAAATAGAATTTTATAGGTGAGTGCACCTAAGGTCTGCGTGTACAAGTAGTCGGCACTTGTATTTATACTTTACTAACCAAAAATAAAAACAATTATGTAGTAAAGTAAAGCTATATGAACTTTACAGATATTCTCACCTTTCTATATGTTAAAAACAATTTGAGCTAAGATAAGTATTTTTGAGAGTATTTTCCTCTAATTAGTGACTGTCTTTCGGTTTTTACGAAAATGTTTGTTTTCTTAACAAAAAATTAGTGGGAATGCCGAATTAATAAACTTTAAAACTATCAATTTTCAATCGGAAATGTTTTCTAAAGTTAGGAAACTGTTGAAATATGCCTATAAAAGTGAAAGACCTGAAAACAAATTATTTTTCTCTAAATTTAAGCGATGCCGGCAACAGGCACTCTAATGCCTAGAACACCACTGAAAATCACATGTTCCTATGGTCGGCAGTGGTTTTAACTACTTGTTTTGTTAAGGTTGAGATCTCAAAATATGTTAAGACTTCTAGAAATAATATTTAATTAAATCTTTATATCTTTTTCAACCTCGTCTTAAGTAACGCTGGCCAATGAATAATGGCCTCATCACAAGCCAATGAAGTCTTAACAAAATTAATGTTGGGCTTTATTTATTTTTTTTAAACATGACTACTAAAAGGGTCAATTTGTAATACAGTGGGTCCAGATCAGGGCTACTACAGTTGACAAATTGTTTGGAGCCGCTTTTGCTTTATTTTAGCCTTGTGGACAGTCTCACAACACTGTTGTATAACTACAGTTGGTTTTGGAAAAGAGAATGATTAAGTGGCTTCATAACGGCTTTCAGAACGGATTTCTCGTAAACTTTGGCTGACGTTTGGACTCCTCGTACACAGAAATCCAAGTCGGCGATCTCATAGTAAACTGGATTACCTTTTGACGCATGTGGTGAGCTCAGATACTTTTCTAGACTACTGTGTTTATTTCGTTTATTATACTTCTTTGGTTCGGTCAAAATTTTCATCCGTAAACAAAGTTTTTCTTCTCCAAAAGGCGTTTGGATTTTTCTATAAGAATTCGGTATTATTCCAAATTTAAGTCTATTTTAATAATTCGATTCATAAACTTTTGCGTGAGATTATTTTTATGTATTACGACTTTCTGTTTCCGAAGAGCACATCGCAGAGTTCTTGACTTGAAAACTTTAATGACTTGCTATGTCCGAAGTGTAACTAAGTGGCTTGAGAGGATGATCATTATGTGATCGGTCCATGGTAAATGTTGACACATTTTGAAATACCAATTATAGACTTAAGCTTTAGAGATTAGCTTTCAGAACCCACATAACATAATTCCATATAATATATTCCTTTGTTATCTATTTTTTTTAGCTTTTAGCTTTAACATGTAACCTATGCACAAAATCTGGATTATACACAAATAATATTCAGGATTTTCTGATATGAATTTTTTTTTCGAATGTGTCAAACATTTGTTTTAAATAAGTGACAGTTTGAAATCAATCTCAATATATTATTTTCTGTACTAAAATATGATATGCCGACAATAAGAAGATAGTATTCTGAAAACTGGAAAATTAGTGCCGACTACTGGCAAATTTGGGGTTTTTCATAAAAACAGTAAATTTCTCAATTTCCGTAAAAAAAGAAAAAAAACATTCACATGCGTAAGGGCAGTAGCTTGAAATAAACAAAAGTCTTAAATTGCCGACTATTGGTACACTCACCCTATAAATAAGGAACTAAAGCTCCCTCTCACACTCTCTCTTTCTCTCTCTCTCTTTTACTCTTTCTTTCGCTTTGTTCGAACTAACGTTTTCAGGTGGTCTATTTCGCACATGTATTTACATGTTTTGTTTAAATTGCGAGGACACCCTGGGTTGTTTTCCTTTATCACGCGCAACAACAAATACTTGTTATTCTAACATGTAAGTACTATTGTATTTGCTGTGTATATGAGTGTGTTTGATTATAATTCTCTTTCATATTTTTTGTTTTTAATAGTTTTTACGATTTTTTTAATTTCATTTTATGGTTATTAATTATTATTTTATTTGATTGTATATTCTCTCTTTCCCTCTCTCCTTCCCTATCTTTTTATCGTCCAGTGTTTGTTGTTGGTTATCATAAATGGAGTAAAACATTTAAGCAATTAAATATTTATTAAGGGGGTGATACATTGGCAAACATTTGTTTGCAAACATCGCAAATAGCCAAACGCATACATGGATAACTTACTTTTCCTTGAATGCGATTGGCTATTTGCGATGTTTGCAAACAAATGTTTGCCAATCTATCAGCGGTTTTACAAATTATATTCATTGTTGTTGTTGGTGTTGCTTGTGATAATTGTAGTGGTGTGCGCTCTTTGTTTGCTATTCATATGTCCAGCTAGCCAGTAGGAAACCAATTTGTTAAAGATGACCACACGCAAGGTAAAGAGATGATCCAGATGTCGCCGACTGTTCAACTATTTTCCACAAAGTGTTACGTAGCGGAATCCAGTTTGGTCCATTCCTTTGCATGCGGATAAAGCTTAGATTAGAAAGCTATTTATAGAAAATAAATATTAAATTTCCTTAGTAATGAAATTTTTCGCTTCCTAAAGATTATTTTAATGGGAATGGAATTTAAGGAGGACGGTTTAGCTATTTAAATTACTTATACGAAATACCCTGTTTACATAGCATCCTTCTAATTGCTTTTTACAGTTTTTCCCGCGTGTATGAATTGAAAAAATAAAACAAGGAATAAGTAGCACTCATTATTACAAAGAACCACTTATAGTAGCTTGTGATGACAAAAAAAACGATAAAAAATTAGAGATCATATTGATTTTTTAGTAATTCGCTGGGTAACCGAAATTTAATTACTCACAATTGAAATAGTACATAGAAACGCTGATATACACGCATTTACTCCAACTAAATGCTTCATTTTAGAGATCAAGTGAGTTGAATTTGAAGATTTTTATCAATTTTTTTTTTTCTTATGCCGAAAAAGCCGCGTAGGTGCCTCTCTTGGATTTGTTTTTACAATTTTTTAGACAATTGATTACCACCTTATGATTCTATTCAATTTTTTTTAGCGATTTTCCGATAAAAATATCCTTCAAAGTAGTAAACATCAATCTTTAACATTATCGAGAAGCTTTATGTTCTTTTTTCACACCCTTTAAATTTAGTAAGCTTTAGTCACTTACTTTTGACTTCTGAGTTTATTAATGATATCGAGAATTGCTAAAAAAAACTGAATTTTAAATAAAACTGATGTAGTAAACTAAGTATTAATGAAACTTGGTGTTACGAAATCAGGTTCTTCTTGCGAAAAAAATCTAACAAAAGCCACAAAAACAACTACATACTTGTTTATAAATAAAAATAAACTACAACAACAAAACAATCAGACAACTAAACAAATAAGAAGCAGCAACAGCACAAAAAAGTTATTTACTACTGAATTGCTATATAAGAACTAAAAAGATTGAAAAGTATAGAAATAGAATCTGCCTGAAATATCGAGAGATTCGATAGCTTTCGAAGTATTGTTTACTCAGCCATGTTAAAAGACCATCGATGCGGGGAGCAGTCAGTTTATGTAGTATAAATCATAGTTGAACAGCTAAGCTCGTATGAGCCTTATATGGCTGAGAATTATCTACAGCGTATATGTATACAACTGAACGAAAATGAGCAGATAATAAAAAGACAATAAATAAAGCAACAAATATTATTTAGTTGTGGAATAGATCTCAATGAGGGCACACGTATGTCGCTTTGTTTTTAAAAATTGTTTGTCTTGTTGTTTGCCCTTGGTGTAAGTTTACAGCATAAAGAGAGTTTATTGGGTTAAGTCAATGTAACAAGTTTAAGGGAAATAAGCCCAGCGAGTAGATTTTATTGGTTTGAACTTAGTATAAAGAAAGTTTAGTGCGGATAAACTGTGGTTGAAAAAATCGTGATCGAACCTCAGCTGCAACAATGAACGGGTTGGAAGATCTTTAGATAGAAAGATCAGTCGGGTAATTGTTGTCGTTTACAAAGTTGTAAAAAGGTTACAAGCAATTTACTAACTCATTTAATAAACGTTTTTAAATGGTAAAAACATAACAATATTAAAATTAGTTATTCATCAATCCCCGCTTCATCTCATAATTCTGGTTTTTGCCCGATTTTTACTCGCCTATCTAAATCTTCCCACAAATAATTTTTAGCATTTAGATTTGGCGATTGTGGCGGATGTGCTAGAACGTTTAAAACGTTGTATATGGCCTCAAACGCCTAACGTGAGCCGAATGTTTTGAGGCATTATAGTGTTCAAAAGGGAACGAGGCTGGTAAGTTTCACGTTTTTAGGTTTTCTTTTCGTATAGTCAAATATTTTTTTTGTCTATAAATTCGTCAATGAATACCAGCTCGCCAACTAATGCAGCGGGCAAATATCTCCACACAATCACTCCTTAACAGCCATGTTTTACAGTTGCAACATGGTTTCGTTTTTCTAGATAAGTAACGAGTCCGCCATCTAACGTTTTTTTTTCAACTAGTGCTTATTTCGTGAATGGTAACACTTAGCTCATGTCTGATTTGACAGATAATTAGTTTCATCCTTTCGCTTCGCTAAGTGGGCCTGCGATCGACTTACAGAAGATGCCGATTTTGCCAAAAAAAAATCATCTTTTCAGATGAAGCTCATTTTGATCTTGGCGGCTACGTAAAAAAGCAAAATTGTCGCATTTGGGGCACAGAAAACCCGCACGCATACATTGAAAAGCAGATACACCCAAGAAGAGTCACTGTTTGGTGCGGATTTTGGTCCAGGGGCATAATTCGAAAATGAGCAAGGGGTGGACGTTACAGTCAATGGCGATCGTTATCGGGCCAAGTTGAGCGAATTTTTGTTTACAAAAATTGAAGAGGAGGACGGCGCTACGTGCCACACAGCCGAAGCTATACTCGATGTTTTGCGCCCTGTTTAAAAAAAAATTTATTTGGCGGACCCTATATTTAATCTTTTTTTTACAGAGTTGGCTTTCATCAGAGTAAAAAATTTGAACTTGCTTTCATCTAAAAATATCAGTCTGCCTCCAAACTACGATTTTTATTAGAATAAGCCATTTAGCTTTTACTAAACGCTTCTTTTGGTCTAGTACTGAAATAAGAGGTTTATAATTATACAGTTAAGGAAAAAAGTCTATATATGCACCCTACGAATTTGAAGTTTTAGAGAATTAGTGGCGAAATTTGAAAAAGCAGTTGTACCAATGTTTAAGGCATTTATACTTAAGATTATCTGAAGAAACAAATATAACTTAGAAGTTATTGGGGAAAAAAGTATACATACGACGTGCAACTACTAATATCAAATAGAAATTTGAAAACAAAAAAAGCAAAATAATAGTTAGCTTTGTTGACTTATTGAAATTTACAAGCATTACAAATGTTGAAGTGGACTAAGTGATAGTAAAAGAAGATATTATTTGAATTTTTATCCTCGTAAATGGCAAATCAAAAAATGCACATATTTCAGTTTAGAACATGGTAGTAAATCTCCAAAAGGAAAATAAATCATATCAAAATTGCTAAGATAGCAAAATTCGGTCCTGCAGAGGATCACTAGAAATTATAACAACAACAATAGTACCGAAAATAAATCACGATTTGGTAGACCTAAAAAGCTTACCAGTCGTGATGTCACCAGTATTGTGAAATTAATCCATCAGGATCCAACAATAAGCGCCCCAAAATTGGCGGAACGAAAAATGTTCCAATTAAATTATTGCTTCATCAACAATAAACAAAAACGTTTTACATGACAATGGACTTAAAAGCAGAACAGCACGCAAAAAGCCTCTAATTTCAGTGAAGAATCATAATCTCCGCTAATCTATGTTACAGCATATATAGACAAGGGTATGGATTTTTGGAATCGTGTTATATTTACCAACGAAAGTAAGTAGAACATTTTCGAGAAAACGAAACACTGCACTTGATTTAAAGAATATAGTACCTACAGTCAAATATAGTGTAGGTAAAGTTAAGTTTTGGAGCGCCATAGCGTCATATGGAGTGGGTCGTTTAGTCTTTGTCGAAGGTAATATGGTCTGCTATCAATATAAGAACATATTGGAACAAAATCTGAAGGCTGGTGATAGCTTGTGGCTGGGAAATTAATGGTTTTCCAGCGTGATAACTACTCTAAACATAATGCGCATTTGTTTCTAGACTGGCTCCTTTACTATGCTTCAAAACAGCTAAGTTCAGCAGACTTAAACCCAATACAGCACATAAAGGACCTTTTTTACGAAAATATAGCATTAGTAACCGTGAAACAATGAAAACTGTTCGTATTCGTGCATGGGCCGAAATAACACCCTCTATTACAGAGAATTTGGTCACATTAATGCCACGACGTCTGTGAGCGGTTATTGTTGCCCAAGGTGGTTCAACCCAATATTAAAAGTAAAATTTTTATTTTTTTATATATATATATAATTTTTTTAAATATTAATTATTTTTTTAAGCTGTATGTAGACTTTTTCCCTATTAATTTTTAATATATTTGTTATTGCTGCTTTTATTATGTAAAAGAATTATATTTTTATTTTATAAATAAACTTATTTATTATTGCCTTAAATACAAACTCTCTAAAACCCCTAAATCAAAGGGTGTACGTAGACTTTCTTCCTTAACTGTATTTTGCTTTATGCAATGTGCTGCGAACCGTAATGGCTACATAAATATTTTCTAAGTTATTGTCTAACCTCCGCAAAGATCTGTGTTGATATTATTTTTGGAATCACTGCGTTTTCTGACTATCTGACAGCATGCTAGCTTAATGACCCACACCAGCCAGTCTACCGTACACTTCCGAATGTTTAGACTGCTTTAAAACACAGCACAATGCCTCGCATGGTAATCCGACTTCTATGCATTATTTATACAATCTCAACCTAAGATTTGTCTATAATGCGCTGGTATACAATAATTTTTCGTTGTGTTGCTGCTGTTTCCTTCCGTTAGGTACCAATTTTTGGACGAAACTATTAATTTTGGTTTAATTTAAGCCACAATGACTTTATTACTCCGATATATGAAAAATCTTCATTTAAGAAGTGAACTAAATATCGTTTTTCGAAAAAAAAAGCTGACAGATCCATACAATTTTGAAAATGTAGCTTAGGCTGAGGTCCAAAACGTCATTTGCAAAGCAACCGAACAATATCATGCGTTCCTTAATGCAACCATGCAAACTATTGCAAAGTCATCCATTCCTAAATGAATTTCAAAAGTTGTAACTGCGCAAACAAAAGCAAACTGTGTACTATAAATTTTGTAGATGTTTTTTATTTAAAATTTGAATAGACTTTCGCTTAGAAACGGCAATTGCTAACAAAAGGAAAATGAATTTGCTTTCAAAAAAGAAAAAATAATTGTTTTATGGGAAAGGTGATGACTACAGCAAAAAGAGTTTCTAAATGTAAAACTAAACAAAGTATTTTTTTGCAAAGCAACAAACAATGTAGTTTGCTTTGTATCGCTACAAAGTATAGGGTCTACCAAATAATTTTTTTTTATAATGCAATACTGAATATTTTCTCAAATTTCTTTTTTTATTTGAAAGTACAATCCTTCCGGTTAATAATGGAAAATAATTTCATTCAAATGGCTGCCTCGGCTGGCCATGCAGTAGCCTACACGATCGGTCCAATTTTTAAGCACATTATCGATTGTGTGCAGCTGTATTTCACCAATGGCTTCACGAATATTGTCCTTTAAAGCGTCAATTGTCTCTGGCTTGTTGGCGTAACACTTATCTTTGACGGCACCTTACAAATAATAGTCCAACGGTGTCAAGTCGCAGCTCCAAGGTGGCCAAACGGCATCAGCTCTGCGGCTGATATTGCGAACTTCAAAAAGATGGCGCAAAACACCGAGTGTAGCTTCGGCTGTGTGTCACGTAGCGCCGTCCTGTTGAAACCAAATGTTGCTAATATCTTCCTCTTCAATTTTTGTGAACAAAAATTCGTTCAACATGGCTCGATAACGATCGCCATTGACTGTAACGGCCACTCCTTGCTCATTTTCGAAGAAAAATGGCCCAATTATGCCTCTGGACCAAAATCCGCACCAAACAGTGACTCGTCTTGGGTGTATCGGCTGATTTGGTGTATCTGATGATTTTTTTTGGCAAAATCGGCATCTTCTGTAAGTCGATCGCAGGCCCAGATTCCCAGCGTTGTTCAAGCGTATACACAACCATATTCGTTCAGCGGAAGGATAAAACTAATTATCTGTCAAATCAGACATGAGCTAAGTGTTACCATTCACGAAGTTGAAAAAAAACATGAGATGCCGGACCCCTTATTTTAACGTTTTGGAATTCAATTTAGTTTGCTAATAATTTGTTCAGCGAAATTTGGTATTTTTGTCTGTTTTTAATAATAAATAATATTAAATTAATTTGGAATGAAACATAGTGACTCTTGTGGAATTTATCCCTCTATCTAGAAAATATATTAGTTTAACAAAAATCTTCTTAATAAGACCATTAAATTACCCCTGAAGTTAAAAGAGCTTACTTTGCCAATAGTTAAGTTTGTTTTAAGCAATCTAAGCAATAAAGTATACGCAAAATCCGTAGAGCCATAATAATCATACACTTTGTTAACAACACTTCATGGTTTTTTGTCTTTCTGTCGTAGTTTTTTCTCATCTTGATCATCATCACCGTCAGCAACACCACGAACACCATAATCCACTCACAAGTTAAACAAAAAAGGCAAAATTCATCCTGCTTTTAAATGCAGTCAATCAAACGGTGCTAAGTGAAATAGAAACAAAGTTGTTGGAAAATTAAAATTTCCAGTTAAAAGCGCGCCATAACAACAACAACAAAACATAAAGTATTTTTACAAAAAAATTAAAAAATAAATAATTTTTTTGCAGTTTAAAGTACTCGAAACAAAAAATAAAAAATTCGCACAGTGAAAAAAAACTAAGAAAAAAATGACAAAAACAGTAAAAAAGTTACAGAGTTTAACATAAGCAACAACAATTGTTTCAAAGTGTGTGGTTGTTGTTATGGTTGCCAGCAACACCACACAACACTTTCTCTACTTCATGACATCAAAACATACACACATATGTACTTTCCTCTTACATTGAAAGCGAAAAAGAAAAAATATCAACAAAACAAGTTTAAAACAATAACAACAGCAACAAATCTGACATGAAGGGAATGAAAAATGAAAACGAGTCAAAAGAGAAACAAACGATTGCTCAAGGACGAGGTGAGATGTTGCCGAAGGTAAATTATGTTGTTGCATGTATGCATACTCATATATATGTTCGTCTGTACATATGTATGTGGGTATGTGTATACTTATGTTTCTGTGCGTTGTAATAATGAAGATCATAAGGATGACGAGCATGGCATTAAGGGGGTGATACATTGGCAAACATTTGTTTTTGTACTTAAGGAAAAGTAAATTGTCCATGTATGCGATTGGCTATTTGCGATGTTTGCAAGCAAATGTTTGCCAATGTATCACCCCCTTTACTCTATTGCTGTTTTACTTCTTTTATTACTTTTTTACCCAAATAAATGTTGCAGAAAAATATGGCGTCAGTCAAGTCACCGCAGCAAGCGTACTGTAAGTGACAGCAAATAAATTGCAATTCACAGAAATCCAACTTACTCATACAATCCAACAAAAAATAAAAATAAAAATAAAAAATCATCATCAGCAACAGCAACAATAGCCTTAAGAAATGAAAAGTAAGGAGCAAAAAACAGTTTTTCTATCAGTTTCTGTAACCAATTCTTTTTTAGTTTTTTCAGAATTTTTTTCTTTTCTACTCAGTTTTGATGCTTAAGAAGAAAATTCATATCAAATAGTTTTTAATGCTCTTATTATACCATCGCCCTCAAACACACAAATACAACAGCAGATATTAATTAAGTAGAAACATTTTGTAATTATATCGAACTTATCCAGATGAAGGTTCAATTAGATATGCCTTAATATAACACCATAATCATCGTAACCATAGTCGGAACAACCAAAAGTAAATTATTTTTTGAACCGTTTTAAAAATCGATGGTCTTGAATGCTTCTTCTTAAGCTTTCAAAATAGTCAACCTTGTATTGAATTCTTATGCCCAGAACATCAAGAGCTTCTAGCTCCCCGATATGTACGCTATCCATAGATAAAGATGATATGTAGTAGCTAGGCTTGTAATAGAAGTGAAGATCAATTAGCACTGAGGCTAGTAAGTGTCACCAATGGCGTAAATCCAGTATCAGATGATGATGAGAAAATGTGGAGCTAAACCGCTTGCATATAGTCAGCCAGTGATTTTCAAGAACTACGCAATTCTGTTTTTGTCTAAGTCCACCATGCTGTTCAGGTACGTAAAGTTCCAATCGCTCTGCATTATTGTTATTATCATTAAGGTATAAAAGTACAGCGACATCTCGATCTGTTGTACAGCCCTCCATTCACATAGGGTTTCCCTATAATATCTCCCCCAACAACGTCGATCTGACGAATTTTAGGATCTCGGTTGGTACCAACCGCGATTACTCCCTACCTAGTATCTGATAAGCACCTAGATACTTCCTTCCAGATTGCATTAATGCCTCACACGGTATAATGCCAGCCAGTATATGCTCTGGTGATGCGATCTCATCATCACAAAATCTGAACATCGGGTTTGAGACTATTACTATTTTACTTAGATGTCCATTTAGCCTGCAATTCCCGATCGAAAGCTCGGTTGTTGTCTATGAACATTCCGATATAGGACTCAAATCTTCTCCTGTTATAGTTACCCAACAAAAGTTTAGACTTTTTCAGACCCGTGCGACCACAGAAGAGTATCCGCCTCCCATTATGCTCATTTTCGTTGAGTGTGCCCTTTCAGTTCCCTCTTTCCAGTCCACAAAAGCATTCTAGTTCCACCAGTGGAGTGGAAGCTGCCTCTCAGGCCAGTTCATCGGCCCATTCATTGACACGTGACCCAGCATAAGCTAAACCTATTGTCCATGCCCTGTTGGTTCAATTTACCCAGACATTCCCAAACTAACCTTAAGTCAACCTCATAAGATCCAAGTGCTCGAAGGGCTGGCTAACTATGCATACACTTCCGTCTGGAATGTGCTGGCCAGTTTTCCCATAGGCTTCGATTTTCCACCCTATGGCCAAACACTCCCGTGCTGAACCACTTTCCGTTTTTTACCCATCCGTGTACCACAAAATGGTTTCTTTTCAAAAGGAGTATGCAGTATCCAAATCTCTCCACTCACTACTATTACCCACTCTTGCACTGAAGCATTTGCCAAAGTCATAGAGTTTTATGATCCAGTCCACCGGGCAGCCAAGTAGGGAGTAATCGACCACAATGCCAACCGGGTTAGCATGACCCCCGAATATTGTCGTGCCCAACTCATCCCCATTATCCTCGTCATGGTCTCTATGGCACTAGTTTTCACTGTCAAATGTAGCTGACTAAGGTCAAAGCAATAATTTTCAACAAAAGTACACTGTACCACTTGCAACTTTGTCACTGTTGAGGCTAATGTGGTCATCTATGTTGAGAGTTAGGCTGCTATTAAGGCGCTGACTTGATGCCGCGTTAAATCAAAGTTGGTTTCACTGAGCAGAAGGACCCTCATGTCACTCTTGGATGTATGCAGCGTTAAGCTGTGCTGGGTTCCTGTCGAACTGAGAAATGACACTGCCGTCGAGCTGGCGAGAGCAGAAGCGGCTAATGTATTGAACTGGCGGATGCATCTGTCAGACCACCGCTTTGGTTCTTTGTAATCTTAGTGGATAATTTGGTCTATCGAAGAATGGAAGAATTATGGAGGGGCAAAGAAGACTGCAGGATCTCCAGGTTGCTTTGGCCGAAAGCCAACCGCTATAGGACGGAATGAGTTCTTGATCTGAGAAGGGAGTTACGTAGAAATCTGATAAGTTTTCTGACTGGGAACTGCGCTCTAAGGGCAAGAACTGGGCTATCGGAAGCGGGCATCCCTAATTTTTGCCGGGTATGTGGCGATGTGGGAGAGCCAGAGACCGTAGAACATATCCACTGTCATTGCCCAGCTTAACTTCTAAGAACCGATGAATGAACGGCAGCCACTTTTACGGCTATTGATAACTAAGCGCGCAGTTTAAATGTACTTTTCACTTCAACTCAGTTTGAAATAATTAAAGCGGTTTAATGAAGTTGGCAAGCTAGATTAGAGAAAATTTTGCTTGAAGGGAGTAAAATCTTCAATTTTTCTGAAAAATACTAACCTTTTCTTATTAAAAATGTAACTATTGAAAAAGCACTTTTTTATGAGCTTGTTCTTATAGCTCAGAAATGAACTCTTCCTTTGGCAAACTATGTTACTCAACTTTACAACTTAAGATTTCTTAAGTTTTAGTCTAAAAACTTTTCCATATCTGTAATAAAGTCTTATTGTTTGTGATGATGCCCTTAAACCAAGAGTTTTTAAGAATGGAATACCAACACATATCTTAACAGAATACCAGAGGCTCACACACCTAATCAGTAACATAAATTCAAATAAAAGAGTAAAGTATTCCTGCAAGAATGAATAATATCAAGTAAAGGTTGTACACATAATTCTAATGGCCATAAAACATAAGCACCGTTATGTCAACGCACAACAATAATAACAATTTTTCTTTTTTAAAAAAATTCCATTTAGTGAGTGCGAAAAAAATTCAAATTTTTTGTGGCATAGCATCTACATAACAAAACGATGATGATTTTTTCCTTAACGAAATTTAAAAAATTTGTACTCAACAGTTTTCAATGCAATTGAAATTAAATCCTTTCGGTTTGGTTCGGTACGGTTGTATTATCACATGGTTTAGACGTGCATGTGCATGTGAATTGTACATTCACTTAGCGACTCAGTTCTTCATGCAACACTATGACAAGATGTAAAATGAGTTAACTTTAAATGTTCGCTTATGAAAATTAATTTGCAACTTTTTGTATGCGATGACAGGTAGTGGTTGTTTTATGTTTTTTAATCAATCAGTCAAAGTAGTCTTAAAAAATTAACAAAATTAATTAATTTAGGTTTTTCAGCTTAATTAGAGCGTTGAGCGTTGCACTTACAATTGTCTAGCGTAGACGCTAAGGTGATATATCTTAATAAGAACTTTAAAATTGTGTCATGAACAATAATGGTAACTCGTCAACAAAAAATCAGTAAATGGAACTGAAGAAATTGTTAAATCGCTAGATTTGGCACGAAAACAGCTAAAATGGTAATACTTTTTTTACGATTTCGAACTGCGAACGAAACGGGTGAATCTAGCTTAAGTCCTTATGATATTAAAATGAAAATATCATTAATTCACG
Organism: Wohlfahrtia magnifica; assembly: GCA_023159175.1. Lineage (NCBI taxonomy): Eukaryota > Metazoa > Arthropoda > Insecta > Diptera > Sarcophagidae > Wohlfahrtia > Wohlfahrtia magnifica. The sequence goes on along the minus strand of JAKWBJ010000484.1, from coordinate 1,246,771 downwards.
GAATAAATAACGACGTTTTATGTAATTTTAAAAATCTAGGCATTTATAGCCATTTTTTGTTTCCAATCTAGTCTTTTCTTGAGCTGTTGAGTTGGCAACGGTGACTGGAGTTTTATATTTCTCAGTAGCCTTGTTTTCAAATAAAAAGAGAGAAACGTTTGAACACTAACACAAAATTTAAGTTTCTGCCGGTAGAATAGTTGTGGGACTTCGGCTAAGTTTCAAATCTAAAACGTACTTATGCCGAATGGGTTAGCACGATGCATGGAATTTTCCATTGGTGACAACATATTGGGTATAAAAGTTAATAACGTCGATTTGAACACGTGGCATAACTATCATATATGGTTTGTGTCAATAATAAGAAATATAGTATTTCGAAGTGTAAATATTTGTCATTATAATCCAGTATTCGATAAACGCCAAAGTGTAAACACATATTTTTTTTTTTTAATCGCTTTAATAATGTCGAATTTTGTACCTAAAAAGATGTTTTGCGGAGAAGTCTGATAACCTTCTTTCATTTGCAGAAAACGGCTGCTGAAAGTTATCGATTATTGGTAGAAGCTTACGGTCAATATGCACCAACAAAAAAAACTTGTGAATCACGGCTTGCGCGATTCAAAAGTGGTGATTTCGACACAGAAGAAAAAGAGAGGCCTAGTCAGCCGAAAAAGTTTGAAGATGAGGAATTAGAAGCATTACTCAACGAAGATTGTTGTCAAACGCAAGAAGAACATGCATTATCATTGGGAGTCACACTGCAAGCCATTTCCCTACGTTTAAAAGCATTGGGATTCATTCAAAAGTAAGGAAATTGGCTCCCATATTAATTGAAGTCGAGAGACGTTGAAAGGCGATTTTGCATGTCGGAAATGATGCTTGAACGCTACAAAACGAAGTCACATTTGCATCGTTTTGTGACTGCTGATGAAAAATGGATACATTACGATAATCCCAAGCCCAAAAAGTCATACGTAAAGCCCGGCCAACCAGCCAAACCAACGCCGAAGCCGATTATCCATGAAAACAATTAAATCGTTTAAATAGAGTAATCAACCAAAATATTCGACCAAACGGGAGGCTATTATCTTCCATCATGCCAACGCTCGGCCTCATGTTGCAAGACCGGTCAAACACTATTTGGAAATCAGTGGATGGGAAGTTTTGTCTCACCAGCCTTATAGTCCAGACCTTGTCTCTTCTGACTACCATTTGTTTCGATCGATGTAGAACGTCCTTACTAGAGTACGCTTTACTTCAGAACAGGGTATCAAAAACTGGCTTGATTCAAGACCGGAGCAGTTCTATTTGCGCGGAATCCAATCCAATGTACCAATTCATTTGTTATTATAATAAATGCATTTTTCAAGCAAAAAAATCGACATTATTAATCGACATTGTGCATATATGCATTGTCTTGATGGAAAACACTTGTCTCTACGTTATATGATGTAATTTTTGTTTAAAAATTATGTTGAATCTTGCTAAGAACAAGACCCTTTGGTAGGGTTGGGTCACCGCATATACCGTAATCGACGTCGAAAATGAAATTCCAGAATAAGGAAAAACAGTGTTTTAATTCTCATTGTATTTAATCAGTTATTTGTATTTGTAGCTTTATTCAGCGAAAGGATAGCTGCTTCTTAAGGCTAATTACACATGTCTGAGAAAGTGAGGCTTCGTATGTCGAATGTTAGAGCTTATAATTCTTCTTACATTCTTCAAGCCATCATTACATTTTTAGTTTTATTCATTGTTTTTTTTTCTTCATCACTTCTCTATTGCTCAGGGCAAAAACTCCGGGTTTTATTTTTAACAAAACCCACCGGCTTTAATTACAGTTTTTGGTGGGAACGATATAATTATTGTTTTATTTGTTAGTATAATTACGTTATTTTTTTATTCATAACACAATTTTTCACTTTGGTGTAATCAAGGCGGCATAGTGTACTGTTACTAAAGCAGATGCAAAAACATCAGTGCATTTAAAACTGTATTGTGTGATTTTAGTTCATTGGTTTGTGTCAAGGCTCTCAATGAGCGTCCTTGGTAATGCCATACTTAATTTGTGTTATTAAGGGTGTTACCAATTGAGTATTGAGCGGTGTTACTGTACTGATTTTGGGTGTTACATTTACATGTAGTAAGAACAAGAACATTTGGAAGTATTGTAATTTAAATTGTATGTAAAAGGCGGCGCCTTATGCATTAGTTAGTTCAGTTATAGTTTGGTAGTTATAGTGTAAAGTTACTAAGAGTCGTGTGTTGATTAAGTTGGTGTATTAAGCGAATATTAAATAAGTTAAAGACTGTATAGTTATAAGTGTATGAAGTAAAAGTGTAGAAATAAATAAGTGCATAAAGTAAAACATAAATTCGCTGCATTTATTTTATTTTACGCGATTTTAAAGAACGTAACAGTACTATGAGTTGCTAAAACTCAGTGATCGAAGCAGACTGCAATACTCCGCTTGACTCGTGCAATGTGAGAAAACCGTCCGGAATATAAACAAAAGCATGATTAAGTTATTCTTTTGCATGATAACGTTCGTCCGCACGACGTAAAAGTTTCCAAACAATTGTTAGAAACGATCAACAACGATATCTAAGAATTTGATCAGAGGTGGTGTAAAGATGCGGGTAGTGATTTGTTAATGTTAATTTTAATAATTTGTTAATTTTTTATATTTTTTGACCTAAAACGGAGCGAATTAATTTGTACTTCCTACGTATTGGGATAACATTAATAACATTAGTTTTAATTAACGTTAACAATAATTCCTGTGCAATAAAGTACGAAAACCTTTAAATAATGTAATAACCAAATTAACCCACCCGTATTACCCAGTGGGTTTCCAAGCCTACTATGGTGCATATTGGCTTTCCACAAAACATCCATTGCCTTGTTTCAGTTTTGTTAATCAAGTTGATTTTCAATCTAAGTAGATTAGTCTACTGTAGCTCGCCTCCACATGGTTGTGGAGAAGTGAGGTTCATTGATACTTACTTAGCAATATAAATTTGATGTTTTGTCATCATCGCCAGAGGTTGGTTAGAAAGGTCAAGAAGTGTTGATGGAATCTAAGACCACAAATTCTGATAAATAAACCATTTAGTATTCTAAGCTTGTTCTTATTGAGTAACTTTTGGGATCTATGAGGAGTTAGTTGAGGTTAGTTTAGCGCACAGGAGTCGTCCGTAGTTAGCCAGTGCACTCTAAAGCCCTATGTCTCATTGTGATACCCTAGAGAAACTCTAGAATTTATGAGAGACTTGAAAGTCAAACATGGAGATGTTGTGCTTCCCAAACCGTAATATGGAAATCATGAAATCCTAGCGATAGCCAAACGATATCGCTAACAAAATTGACCAAAATTGTCAGTGATTCTGCACCAAGATGCCTTAGTCTTAGCCCCCGTAAAGCAAGGCAGTCACCAAGAAGGTATCGTACTGATTCCTCCATTTCCTCAACCTGCCAGCTACATAACATGGATTACCCATACGTTCCGACATGTGCCCAGTAATTATACTAATCAAAAACTTAATCAACTCCTGCCCAAAAATCAGGAGAGTTTTAGTCCTTTCCATTGACAGAGAAGACCACAGCGTCCTCTTACAAATGGCAATTACGCAGAATACCGAATGATAACAATTCAAGCTCCCCTGTTATTAGCTCTTAAGTTGCCAGGACAGGCCTCATGATTTAGGAGCTAGCATAGCTAAACCTTAGTATTCCTTGAGAGATGCCAGGCAAACCAAAGTAAACTTTGACTTTACTTCGATTTTCTTCTTAGACAATCTCTAACACAGTGGAACATGTGATTAATTTCGGCCTGGGAAATCGTAGGGTATTTGCCTATAAGCAACGCCTTTTGAGAATTGGGACTAATTACTCTAGTGTCAGTTTCACCTCCACTCTATTTTGAACCATTGGTGACCCAAACCTACAGGACAGAGTTGTAGCTCTGGATATTTTCGAGGTATTTGACAGAGTTTGGCATGAGGTGATTGTCAAAACTTCATGCTTTTGGTGTCGGTATAAGAACGGTTATAGATGGAATCTCAGCCGATAACTTCGGATTTTCTTAATATTTACAAGACCTTTTTTTTGACACGCAGGTGGTGTGGAATCTTTAAAAGATACTTACAGTCCATACTGTAGAGCATGCACTAGTTTTACGTACTTAAACACACCTTCGTAAACACCTCTGGATCCCATGGAACTGCCTTTTGGTATTATTTGTGCCCACATCGGTATAAGTACTTTCTATAGCCCCTATAATGAATTGGGTTAGAATATAGTTGATCTCGCCACTTATCTATCTGCGAAATTAGCCGGAAAGTCCCTTTCCCACCTACGTTGCCAACCCAATAAGGACTTATCTTTTTAAGAATATTTCATGGAACGGTTAAGTTTGTGCACCTGGTGGTATATGTTGGTATACTCTCTAGCAATTATATCCACTGGCATCATTCCGCTATAACGCTTGCAGCCTCCCCGCACACCGTTCTGAAAGCGTTACACACTCCTAGGCAATTATTTCTACTAATTGCCATTATCTCTCCTTTAGATGTGCTACTGATTATCTTCTCCCACACAGGTGCAGCGTAAAGTAGCATAGTATTGGTCACCTGAGATATCAAGATTCTGCAACTTTGGCGTGGTCCACTGACGTTTGGAATCATCCGAGGTAATACATTTGACATACCGGCTGTTGTCGCAGAGGCGTATTTTGCGTGTTTCTTGAAGCTCAGGCGGTCATCACGCCCAAGTACTTCACGGCTTCCGATGACATAATTGTGGCATTTTCCACCTTAACACTCACTCCATTTTGTGATCTGCCAATTGAATATTAATGGAGGATCGCTATCTTCTAATCTCGCTGATAGCCTCGTTCGCGTATATTTGCACTTCAGAGTAGCAGGCCTACTAATCCCTGTGGAACTTCTGAGGTTATACCACAGCTCTGTCGATTTCCACCAGCAGAATTCTGTTGGAAAAATAATCACTTATAATGTCGGCCATTTATACTTTCCACTGCAGTCAGTAGTCTGTCGTACACTATCTCTCCAGGCACTTGCCGATAGTGTCCAATAGATAGATCGGCCTATACGTGCTAGGGTCTCCTAGGATCTTACCCGGCTTGGGTATTAGAATGAGTTTCTGCTTTTCTATATACTTGGAAATACACCTTCCTTCAGGCACTTACTGAAAACGTCGGCAAAGAGTGTTGGTCTTGATTTTAGTGACTACTTCAACGCTGTGTTACGTATACAATCAGACCCAGGTGCTTTGTTGTCTCCGATTCTTTTACAAGGACTTATAATTTCCTCCTCTGTTACATTAGCATTTATATCCGCCGTGTTTGATAACCTTCATTCCAGTGGTTGCCCATCTGAGAACAGAACTTTTACTATCTTATTTAAAAGATCAATTATTTGCGGTGATCTGTTTTCTTTGAGCTTTGTTATTATGCTCTTATAGGCATTTTCCCAAGGATTGGAGTCGGCCTCATTGCACCATTTTTTAAAACGTTTTAATTTGCTGTTGTAGATCTTTCCTCGCTTGTTGATATGCATTTCGCCTCTCTTCAAAATCTGATATCAATCTACTTCTTTGGTACAGGCGTCTGTTCTTAAGGCACCTCTTTCTCAGATTCGCTATTTGCCTCCCTTTTCCTGTTGTTTCGCCTTTTAGCTGGTATTATATGTGCTTTCCAGTACAGCTGGTGTTTCAAAGTCTATTTTGGGTCTTCTCTAACACATACTGGAAAGAGCAATTTTGAAATTTAAGCAACAGCAACGAAGTCAATGAATAGTAGTTAATAGTTAAGCAAAAGCAAAAATAAAGCTAAGAACAATTATTGCTTACAGCAAAAACAATTCTTGATAAAGTGGTTGCTTTACTGATTGCTTCAGCAGAAAATATACACATAGTCAAGTTAAGCAAGTTATTTACTATTTCACTTGTTTTCTTTCGCTTCTTACTTTTGCTTATTATCAATCAAAGTTTTCAGTGAGCATTCAGCAGCACGGTAATTTAATCTAAAGCTAAAAATTGAGGCACAGCAAACGTTTTAATGTGTTGCTATTTTAAGGCAAGGAACTTATACACTGCTTGGTATGCTTAAAGCACTTCTGTAGACCTCTTTTAACATTGAAATATTTAATGAAAGATATGATATGGAAGCAATAGGATTTTATTTAGAGGGAAGCAGACCTATGTGTCGAACCTGGCCAGATTAAGTCCTGCCACCCAGGTGAGACATAATGGTGACTTTTTAAAACCTTAAGTTCACGTAAACATAGGCAAACACTTTTTTGAAATGCTGGCAGAGTTTGCGTTTTTGGTTGAGTGAGTTTTTAAAATAGGAAATAGTCGATCGGTATATTATATAGAATTTTTTAATGAAATACAATGATGAAATACATACATACTTTAATTTAATTAAATTTTATATTTTAAATAAATTTTTCGTTTACACATTTATATAGAAGTTGTCATTATTAATAAATAAATTCAAAAAACTTTGGAGATTTATTTAAAAAATAAATAAAAATAAATAAAAAATTGGAATAAATATCGTTTTTTCATTCGGCACTGGTCCTCTTTATTGTTTTTTGAAAAAAAATTGTTAAAAGTGAGTATTATCGATAGCATGGAGGAATGCCTAAAAGTATGTCTGCATTCAAATGACAATTTTAAGATATGTTGCATCTTAGGAGACCTCTACTAATGATTAGCAGACTCAGACTCATTATTGTGCCAATACCTGTTTCAATACGCCGATATAATAGAGAAGAGGCTGAACCTTTACCCGTATTACATAATGAAGTCTCACAGCAGGATGTGCAGGCATACAGTTTAGTGCGTTCGCCTATAACTATGCAACCGGGTTCACAGTTAACGCTACATCTTCTATCCAGAGACCACATTTTTGGTGAACTGGTGGAGTTTTCAGTGCTTGTGGTATACGAAAAACGTTTAACCTAAAATGTAAAGAAAGGAAAGGATATCTCACAAAACGTTGCTGTCCTCTTTTTATTTTTGGGTGGAAGGGGGGTTACTAAAAGTCTTAACACAATACCATGCAAATGAATTCTTCACCCTCGCATTTGTGTCAAAAATTGGTGGAGTTGGAGCTTAAGACATCAACGCAAGCCTCACCATCTTCCATGGTATCGCATTTATAGCATTTCAAATCATTAATACGCTCCTGGGCAGCTTGGGTACGGTGTATAGCAGTGGTTAAAGATTGCCCTGCCACTATGTGGATGGCATTATGATGAACCCAAAAAAAAGGAAAACAATTATTGATTTTCTTTGTCTAACAAAAAGAGTTTTGCTTTTGTAAATTTACTCACTTGCAACATGAATGCAGGCCATTAAAATGCAAACGGTTTGGAAGAACATTACTGTATAGCTAGAGAATTAATTGTATCTACATGGAGATTTTTATTTAAAAAAAAAAAAACAATTCACTTGACTTTCTTTAATTCGTTTATTTTACTACATGAAGGCTACAAATGTCATATGAAATGAATGGAGCAAGGACCTGCGCAGTGGCTATAGAACAGAAAAATATGCTACAGCATTACCAATGCAAAAAACAACGGGCACTGCCTACATGTTGCCAGCGCTACCGTTGAGATATTGCCAAAAGAACAATTTCGTTTAACTCCGTTTCTTCTTTTTTAATTTAAAATACGAAAGCATTGCAACTTAAGATTAAATTACAGTCGATAAAGCTAAGTGATGTTTAGGCCACAGATATTTCGATGGATAACATATAGGTTTAAACAAATGATAGAAAAGCTAATGCCAATGCATTCTACAATTTTGATAGTAATTGGAGAGTCTCTTTCATGGTGAAATTAGTAAAAGGTGGTGTTTAAGAACCGGCTGATGTTTATTTATTTATTTATTTGGTCATCTCGTAGCAGTCAACAGTTTTGTTTATATTATTTTTTTTTTTTTTTTTTGTTTATAGTTATACGAGTAATTATATTTTTGTATTGAATATGAAGTATAGTGGCTCATTTTATAACCGGATATCTATGCATTAATAATATTGTTGCGTCTTAACCTTATTAAAACGTTTGAGTTCGTTTAAATTGCGTTCAAATAAAATTAAAATACTTTGTTGTTGTTGCAGTTTCTTTATTTACTTCACTATAACTTTTATACCGTTTGTCTTAATACAACACTAAATATTCGTTATACAATACTTATTTCCGCTTTAACACAACTTTGTTTATTGACAGCCAAACGATAACTAACTGACGTGTAGGTAAAGCAGCCCTTTATTGCCTACAGTTTGGAAGGTTCAAGAAATATCGACCATCTTCTATGTCCATATCCGTTAATTCAATTGTAACGTAAAGATGGTCGATGTGGCAGTGCTGCCAAATGGATAGGGTGACATAAAATGTACCAAAATCCCACAATGCAGTGTTGTATTTTTATTTTCGTACCAATATATTCTCTTTTAAAATACAAATCGCCTTTAGCTTAATGTTAACAACGACTCTATTTTATTTAGGGAGTCTTATAATATATTGTTCTCTAAGTATGGTATCAAAAATAAAAATAAGCAAAAAGTTTTCAAATTAAAAAAGAAAATAAACAAAAGACTGATATGAGAAGAAGATGCGAACAAACATTTTAAGAAGTTAGGGAATTGATAATCCAACATATCAAAATGGTCTGCTTATGCCTGCTGTTAATAGAAGTCAAGACATCATTAAGCAGTTTAAATCAATTTAATCAGTTAAAACAAGCCTAAATCTGGGCAACCAAAAGAGTAGACTCAATCTAACGAACGATGGTTTTAAAGCCAAACTAAAACAAATCCCAAATGAGGTGCACCAAAATTGACAAAATATTTGTGTCTAAAAGCTTGCAAATAAGTGTTAGTCCCGAAACAGCCCAAAATGTTTTGTGCAGACACAATTTCCACGGAAGAGTTGCACGCAAAAATCCATTCAATGTTTATCGAATAAAAAGTTCAAAATTTATAATGAACATAAAAACCATGATTTTATGTACTGAAGCACTTACGAACGAAAGAAAATTTAATGTTTTCCTCTCTGATGCGCAATCATATGTTTGGAGAAAGTCGAATGAAAAATTAAGATCGTGCAATCTTCGCCTTACAATAAAATACAGTACTGGAAGTGAAGCGTTTTGGAGCTGTATGTCTGCAGCAGGCCCTGGTCAGTTATTATTGTTATTACCATTGAGGTACAAAAGTACTGCGACCTTCCGATCTATCGTACAGCCTTCCATCTATAAAGAGTTTCGCTATAATATCTCCTCCGACCATATTACTCTTTACTTAGTATCTGATAGACACCTATCTACTTCCTCCTAGAGTGCATCAATGCCACACATGTACCCAGCATGTGCTCTGATGATTCGATTTCCACATCACAGAATCTGCACATCCGGCTTGAAACTATTCGCAGATGTCCAGTTAGCCTGCAATCTACGGTCAAAATACTCAGGTTGTCTCTGGACTGTCATATGCAGGATTCCAATCTCCTCCTTTTATAGCTACCCAACAGAAGTTAAGACTCTCTCAGACCTGTAAAGCCAGAAAAGTGTATCCACTTCTCATTTTCATCATTTCTGTTAAGTATGCCATTTCAGGCCTCCTTCCCACACCACAAAAAATTTCAATCCCACAAGTGGAGTTGTATCTCCATTTCTTGTTGTCCTTGCCCAGCTGGTTTAGTCTACCAAGATATTCCTAAACTAGCCCAGAGTCTACCTCATAGGAGTCAAGTGCTTGAATGGCGGCCTGGCTATCAGATAGTATGGCCATGTTCTGAACTCTATATTTCCTATCCAGGTAAAATTGAGCACATCTCTCAATTGCAAAAACTTCTGCCTAGAATATGCTTGCGCATTTTCCCATAGGTTTCGAATATTCGCCTGTAGGGCCAAACTCTCCCGTGCCTGTACCACTTTCTGTCTTTGACCCATCCGTGTATCACAGAATGGTCCTTTCTCTAAAGGACTATACAGCCTCCAAGCACTTCCGCTCACTCCTATTACTCAGTCTTGCCCTGAAGCATTTGCCAAAGTCATAGAGTTTCCTGATCCTGTCTACAGGACAGCCAAGTAGGGAGTATTCGGCCACTCAGCTAATCGGATTAACATGACGCCTGCAGCACATTTCGCATTATCCTTTTCACAGTCTATTTCTCACTGCCAAATGCAGCAGACTAAGGTTTAATAGAACCTCAATTGCAGCTGTGGAACAAGTTCTCATTACCCCAATTATGCTTATGCACGCTTATCTCTATACCTTATTTAGCTCTGCCTCGGTTGTTGCCAAGCTTTTACTTACCGCCCATGACACGAGCCCATACTACCTCGATCAAAAAGTTTCCGGAATAACACCCGTGTGGCGGTTCCATCGTTCCGATTTGAGCTTTTTTTCCTTTTGTAAAGTTGGTACATCATAGCTCGACATTTGCAGACGTAGCCAAGAGTACATCTATCATTATGTGTGTTGGCGATTTTTTACAATTAGCGGGAATATGAACAACAGATGTACCAACCTAACAAACAAAAGAAAAATCTCAAATCGGAACGATGGGACTCGCCACTCCAGGATTTTTCCGGAAACTTTTTGAGCTAGTATGGGCGGTAAGAAAAAGTTTGGGCAATGGCATCACGAATGTTGGTATTCAAATGCTCAATTGTCTCTGGCTTGTCGGCGTAACACTTGCCACACAGAAAATAGTCCAACGGCGTCAAATCGCAGCTTCTTGGCGGCAAACTGATATCACCATTTTGGCTAATTAAACGTTTGACACAATAAATCGATTGTGGCATGAGATGTGTGGCAAGTTCCACCATCCTGTTGAAACCAAATATCGGTCACATCAATACCAAGAAGAGCGGGCACAAAAATCGGCTATCATGGTGCGATAGGTGTCTCCATTGACCGTAATGATTGCGCAGTCCTCATTTTCAAAGAAATATGGGCCAATGATGCCGCACCAAACAGTCACTCGTAATGGGTGCATTGGCTTGTGTAAGACCAAGTTTGGCTTTACCCACAAGATGAAAATGAGCTTCATTCGAAAAGATGATTTTTTTATTTTTTGTTTTGTCTTTGTTTTGGAAACAAATTTCCAATAAATCCCAAGCGTAAATAGATTCATTTGGTTCAGTGGAAATAATAAATTGAATTTTGTGACGAAATAGAATGACATAAGTATTGCCAGATTCGAAATATCCGCTGGTTCAAATTTAAACCGATAGATGGCCCACCCGATATTATTGTAAAACAAAAAATTGTAGGAAATCTCCTATGATAAGCTTATTATATAATTCGCTTACATTTGGTTGTGAAATAAGTAAAAAACAAAAGAAAATGTATATGTGTGTATGTATATTTTTTATTTGTCATATAAAAATAATTTGTTTGAATTTATAAAAGAAAATTTTTAAAAAAAATTATTTTGTATTTTTAGGTTTATTAAAAAAAAAATGTATTTGAAATCTATTTAAAGAAAATTTTTTATACAAAAATTTGAAATATAATACATTTAAAACTAATTTTAAACTTTATGTATATGAGGGTTTTAAAATGTATTAAAAATAAATGTTAGATGCTAGAATGCGGCTGATTGGATTTGCCGCTGAGTACACTAGTTACTATTATTTTAAATAATTTTTTTTAATATTTTTTTATTAATTTATTTATATATTTATTTATTTATTTTTTGTTTGTTTTCTCACTTACTTATATTTCTTTTTTTTCACTTTTGACTGGTGCTTTTTTATTTCATCGCGGCCGCTTTTGACATTAACGAACCAAAAAATTGCCCTGCTGTTTTTTTATTCTTATATATATATGAAAATGTGTTGTGTATATATTTGTTTGTTCGTTTGCTTGTGTCTTATGAGCAACTGAGCGGCTGAACCGATGTTCTTTGAATTTTTACAAAAAATTCCAACTGGGCAGTTCTAAGATTCTCTAAATTTGGCGCCGAAATAGATTCACAGTCAATGCGAATCATCAATCGAAAAGTAGGGGAATTACACAAGTGGACGTGGTACCCCCATACAAAGTAAGTGTTGATTTTTGTATATCTTAAGAATGATTACAGTTAAAGTTTCAGAATTTGGTCTAATAAAATCTGTATATCCTGAGAACAGTTAAAGCAAAACATTTGGAATTTGGTCTAGATGACTTCGTAATCAATGCACATCATCAGGAAAAAAGTGGACGGAATTGGAAAAGTGTGCGTGGTACCTCCCATACAAACCAAATATTGATTTTTGTATATCTTGAGAAAGCTTCTGAATTTGGTCTGAATGACTTTATAGGCAATACAAATCATCAGGAAAAAATGGGCTAAATACGGGGTAAATAATAAATTTGTATATTTTGAGAACGGCAGTAGTAGAAGTATACCCTAAAAAAAGGAATGTGTGTTTGTTTGAAGACTGTATACAGCTAAAAAGCAGAACCTACAGTTCTTTCTGGCAGATCAAATGATTAGATTTTGACTGCAAAGAGACAAAATGGGGAAAAAGAGTAAAATATGTAACTAAGATAGCATTTAAGATAATAACTAAAATGGCTGTAGCGAAGCACGTCGGGTTTCAGTTAGTGTACTTTATATAATTTCATTATGGTCTGTCTCTTACGCCACACTGCAAAAAAAATGCCGCAGCGTATGACCAATAAATTTCCATTTCCATCTAAGGATTTCTGTTGCTGTGGACAAACGCCTTGTCACTAACCACAGATCGACAGTAGATATTGTTATCTTCTAGAAGATCTCTACTATTTTTCTCAAGCATCTGTTAATGAAGACCGGAATTGCGTCGAGATCACTAGGGTCTGCGCCCCCGTTTTACATTCATACAGAAAAGTTTATTTTATATTCGAGTTGAGGATTCTCTTCTTATTACTCTCTGTTCTTTTTTTGTACGTACGTGCGAGAGCAAAAGCGAAAATATACTCAAAGTTATGTTGTGCCGGACTCTGGCTTAAACATTTCACTTTTTATCTCCTTCAAAGGATTACCATCACTTTTTTAAACAATATCTTCTGCAAAGACTATATAACCGATAAACAGATCGATCAATACAAGTGATGCTCTTAATATTTCCCAAAAAATATATCCACGAATTTTATTTATTTTGCAATAAGAATTTCAAAAATATAAATCCACAGTAAACAAAAGCAAAAATTGTTTCAAACTAATCTCAAATATTGTAATGCCTGACGGCTTTGTAGGGGATACAATTGGCCAATGTTATACATCAAGTCCACCAAGTGAGTTGGTCTTAACATGCGCCAGGGCATAAATTCCATAGTTCTTGGTTCGCAATGTTCATCCTGTTCGATATTAACGGGTAGTGGTACTTCATTAAACAACATACGACCATCTACACTACGCTGTAGGGTACAAGGCAAGCCCACTTGATCGGCCAAGCCCTTGAAGAGTATAGCTCGTTCAAATTGACAGCCACTACGTACGCGGCCCAAAGGTAAAATCGAGCAATGCAATTCTTTGCACATTTCTTTCAAGTGGCAGCTGACTGCATGTTCATTACATTCTTCGGGTGCGTTCAAATCTAATTTTTTCATATCATTTCCTAGTGCCGCATGGACTGCCTGGGCTATATAATAAGCTCTTTGAGCCAAATTTGTGAAATCAATTCTTCTAGGGACTTTTGTGGGATTTATAGCGAGACCGACACTATCGAATGTAGCATTGAGATCGTCCAGATATTTGGGTAGACCACTATCTCCAGGCAAACGACAATAACACCATTCCTTGCCGTCAGAGATCGGAACTCTGATCACCAAGTTTTCGGGCGTTAAACATCTATTGAAATTGACCAAAAATACTGGATGCAGTGGGGACACTTCCTCTCTTAAAATGCTTTGAAAGACGCGAAAATCATCGAATTTCTTTTTCGATACAAAAAAATCACCACAAAATGTCGAATCGGTGAATGAAAGATTATTTCGTATGCAAAATTTCCAAGTGGGACTCTTTGACAAAATGCTGTCAACAGCTGGTGTCCAGGTGGGCACGCAATATGAATGCTTCTGAAACAAAATTAAACTGAAACAAAAAATTTCATCATAGTATAGTGTGCATAGGAGTGAATAGCCAATCTTACGTTTCCAATACGCCCAAGTCAATATAAGCATTCAAAAGATCACTGAAACGGCTGGTTTGCATAATAAAATTCGTAGCGGCCGTTTTAACCTGCTTGGAAGGCGATTCCAGAGCACGTTTAATTGAGGAGCATATATAGTTTTCCAGTAAACTCGTGCGCACTTCTATGATATCCACTATAGAGCAAAGGCAGCGAAATATATGAATAACTAGTATGGCAGAGGAAAAGGCATTCTGAAAATAATAATTTTGAAATAGTAATTTGCCTCTTCCTTCGACTCTCCTCTTACCATTAACAGCAGGGGTATATTTGTAATTAATGGTTGTTCTTCGCATATCTTTTGGCGGTAATCCGTGTTGACAGCCAATAGTTCGATTATTTTTAGACCAGACAAGAGCAAATCAATCGAACGTTCTTCAGGATTTTGTGCAAAAATATTGGCCAATATGGCGGGCAATTGAAGTTCCAATACCGCAGTTGCTGTAGTATGAAAGCTATACGACAATAGATTTTCTAATAAAATTGAAGCCTGTTCTCGGCTTTTGATATCAATTTCAATAGTCGGTAGAATTTCTGCAAAAAAAAATTTGTTTTCAGAGGCACTTCACTTCACGTACGAAAATTACTCACTTAAAAGCTTGTTTAAAAGATCTTGATCATAAGACTCTACAATACGATTAGAAGCCTCAGAAGATTCGGTTAAACGGTTCAAGCCTTGTAATATAAATGCCGAAGGTTTCTCATTATCCAGCAGGCACTGTAACAGTTTTTCCGTTAGACCGGCTGAGACCAACCGCATTAGAAATTTTATGTATTTGACGCATTCGGTAAAGACTACTAAAGATTTGCACTGCAGTTGGGCATCCATCGATTCGCCATTTAGGCGAAACATAAATTTCTCAAAAAGATTCAGTTCGAAAAACAGGGCAGCCATAAACTCATGATTCATTGTTGCGGCCATTACCTCTACCACAAGCTCTAATTCCTCCGGCAAATTTGACTCACAATATATTTTATTTAAATGCTCCAAGAGTAGCACAGAGCCAGGCTGCTGCCATAGAGGATTATTTTCAATGGGAACAGCCGCAGTTATTGCTTGCAGGGTCTTTAGAGAGGCTTTGCGTATTTCGTAAAATTCACACTTTAACTCGCATAACAAACGTTCTATGGGAAACGTAGGCTGGGCTACGAATTCGCCTCTTTCTGCAAACGACAGCAGGAGTAACATTTTCCGCAGCATTTCAAAGGAATGACAGACAACGTCCGGGTTTAAGGAAATGGCCACAACAGAAAAAAATTTCTCTATAAATTCTAGTTCCCCCAAAACCATTTTCACCACTTGTGGATCATCCATGCACTTGTCCAGGATCACACTTAAATATTCACAGCAGAAATCATCGTCCTCCTCGAGATAAAAGGTTAAACACTCCCGGGTTATTTGAAAGATTTCCTCTGCGTCCACATCCGATAAACAATTTGTGTTTTCGATAATAAAGCTGGACAAATACAGAGAGAATCTCTTGACCAGTACGTTGGTATGCCAACGATAGAATGTCCTTTGCAGCATCATCTTTAAAACATTTTTTTCCTTAAGCAGCAACACGTTTTCATCGTTCCGACGTATAAACTCGGTTATGTGTTTCATAATAACAATCAAGACTAACTCTTCTGGCGAATCGAGTAGCAATAGCAAGCTATCGATTAGTTCGAGGCGTACCGTCAATTCGGGAAATTTTTCATTTTCTTCAAGATGTCGATCGGCATATTCATTGCGATTCAGATTCAATATTTTTTTTTCAGGTTTCGACATTTCGAAATTAATTTGTTTTCTGTGTTTTTTTTTTATTTATTTTTTTTTTTCTTTCAATTTTTACAACGCCTTGAACGAACGGGTGACAAAAAATTAATGTTTTTTTTTTGGATTTAAAGTAAAACGGAATAGGAACGTTTTGGTTTCTTCAGATGGAAGTACATATTAAAATATCGTTTTGGTCTATAGTTGTTGTATTTAGTGCAAGATTGGTGTATGGATTTGTTTTTCGGGACGAGGCGACCTCAATCTATACTGATGGCTGGCAGGTACAGGTTTGGGTTCTTACCCTGATGATCTTGGATTTTTCGTCTCTTCACACTGCCTTATGACCACACTGTCTTTCATACCGAGGCTTATACCTTCGATAGAGCCGCTAAATGTAGTAGATATTTAAATCTCGAACATTCGGTTATTGATATCAACGTATGTAGGCAATCTTTCATCGGTCTCCTGACTATTGAGAGGGACCCACCGCTTAGGCTTCTAACAGGTATAATTACTATGGATTACCCATGTTATGGCTACTGTAGGAGCTGTCGAATGAAAATACAAGGAATTAGGACAACACCGCTTTTGTGACTGCCCTGCGTTACGGACGTTAAAAGTAAAGCATCTCGATGCACGTCTTTCCATTGATATGAACTATCTCAGATCATGGTTATGTAACGCTAACAAATATGGTAAATTTTTTAGGAATACCGGTTGGCTATCCCGAGGACAGCTAGATTTGCATATTACAGGTTAGGGAGAGGTTGCTCGACTATCTTACAGTTGATTTAAAGTACTTAATGGACCGAGCGATAAGACTGAAAGTACTTGGCTTCTGGAGGCAATCGTTCAATGGCCATAGTAGAATTTTGGGACTTCTTACTCCGTCTCTAAGAGAATTGGGGACAAACTTGGCCAACTGTACACTAGATTTCTCCGGCTACGTCAAGGCATTCTTCCCTGGGATAAACGTATTAAGAACAGGTAGGATTTCTGCGAGTTCGGGTATTATGCTCATCACAGATGGATCAAAGATTGCATCCGGTGTGGGGGCTGGTATTTTACCCGAGTCTGCTGATTTTGCGGAATCTTTTAGACTGCCGGAGGTCTCAAACATTTTTAGGCGGAGGTTTTTGCGGTTATGCAGGCTTGTAGGATACCGGCTTGAAAGGCTGATAGACTTGCTAGATGGGCCTCGGATGTGGAATCTATCACTTCCTACTCTAATATCTGCTGTCCTATGACTGTAGTCAAAGTGGAAATCTATAGTTTCTTTTATAAGAAGGCACAGAACGGGTGGAGTTTCCTCTCCACCCCATATGGAAATTTGCGCCTTTATTAAGACTGGGTCGCTGTTGGAGGCTAGAGAGGAGCTATGATGACTTTGGCAGGAATAATTAGATACGCT
Source organism: Wohlfahrtia magnifica (assembly GCA_023159175.1). Lineage (NCBI taxonomy): Eukaryota > Metazoa > Arthropoda > Insecta > Diptera > Sarcophagidae > Wohlfahrtia > Wohlfahrtia magnifica. The sequence goes on along the minus strand of JAKWBJ010000484.1, from coordinate 1,229,395 downwards.
GTTACACAACGGGACCTACTCTATTTTTTATTTGAGACCAGTACTTAGGAGATGATACATACTTATGCAGTGCATTGTGCTGGTTGTAGGAAAATAGGTGAGCAAGAGAAAAGAGGGCGTAGTATTTATCGACGTAAGTAGGTTAAGTCTTTAGCGGGAAGATTGTTCCACAAACGAACTGTGCGACTAAAGTACGATTTCTCACTATAATATGTTGTGCAATTCGCTGGACAATCTACTAGAGATACGGATATTACGAACGAATATATGATTATTAGGGATTAAGTCATATATTTCGCCAGAACATATTTCATTATAGAACCGATAGAACAATAGAACACACACCACATTGCGATGATGCTCTAACGAACTTTTGCCCTCTCTGTATGCTGTTGAAAAGTTCTAAAATAGACTTTGAAGCAACGGCTCATACATGAGAGTTATATTTATGTCTTGGACCCAAGCGAGCCGGGCACAAATTACTGCTAGTTGAAACTAATCTAACCATTCCTGCTTGTAATCGATTGATTAGTAAAGAATAAGAGCGCAATCATGTTTAAGTCTTTTTATTTTTAATGTATTTGATCTCCAATGATTTATTACTGTTTTCCCAACCAAAGATGTCCTGGAGTTTTGTGAGGATTATGCGATGATAAGCACAGTTTCCCACCATTAGAAGAAGGGCGTTGTTTTTAGACAACGCTAGTAGTAGCACCATCATCATAAATCTTGTTACTGTCGACCATGCAACTGCTTAGCAGAAAAAACAAAAGCTGATTAAAAAACTGAAACAGGTCAGAATACTTGAAATGCTTTGTGGAAACCATATGCTTCCAAAAAAAAGAACAATGGAAAAAAGAAGATAAAGACGAAAACGAAAACGCTTTTCATTATTATCACCATCATAACGACCAACGCAGGATACTACGACCCATGGGATTAATTGTGCCTTTTCTAGTTTATAGTTTGTTCAACAGATCTGCTGCCTTCCTAATGAATACCAGCAGATCTGAAACCATAATGGTGGCTATTTCATTCAGTGAGACCAAATGTCCACTTAAACGTTTCCATCTAAACCTATCAAGAATCACATTCACGCAATATGTGTTCCGCTGTCTCTGATGCCTGTGAGAACTGTCTACCAGCATCCACATCTGTGGTCACCATCGTCTTCAGTCCACAGTGGCCAGTAAGAAGCTCCATTGCGCGACCGGCCTGCTTTATAACGATGTCCAAATTGATAGCCGCCCTAGGTGGCAAGGTACCCTTTGAGCATACTATCTGGCAATTTCCCAATCCGTGATAAGATTGAGGCTGGTACACAGGCGCTACACAGTATGGTTGCGGAACCTTTTCCTATTTATCTCACCTTATACCTCATCTGGACCTTATACCCAAGCGAAGCTTTTGCAATATATCGTAGCAATGCTTGACATATCTAGATGTCACACTATTTAAAACAAATATCCTTAAATCAGCTTGGCTGCCAGAGAATATACTAAGATAAGATGTAAGATACTTAACGATCTCCCCAGTGGTATCGGCAAGTCTCACTTTGGTCCCATTAATAACAGCACACAGTCATTCATTTCTACTAGACTAACAATCTCTGTGGAGGAATTCTACTTTGAATCTCCTGCCAAAGCATATCTTCAAAAGCATGCTATTCAGGCCCAAAGATGGTTCTCCGACCACACTGCATAGAATGAACAGACTTCCCGACGCATTTCGCGACTTCTTGGCGAAAAACTATCAACTAAAAACTGCAAGGCCGCTGTTAGACATGTTCTCATTGCCCCAGTTACACCAAGGCAGGCGAGTCGCTATACCGTGCCTAGCTTACTTATGGTGGTAGCATCCTGAGCCTTTCTCCAGTAAACTTATCGCCGCATGAGTGGTAATTGGCCGTATTTTTTTCTCTGTCACTTCTCTAGAAAGCATATTGGCTTTCCACAAAGCATCCATTGCTTAGTTTCAGTTTCTTTGATCTATTTGATCTTTCAACCTAAGTAGATGATAAATCCACTGTAGCTTCCTCCGTATGATTTTTGTATAGTGGTGAAGATGCCTGCTAATTGGTGGTGATCTTTACTTTAGCATTGTAATTATTTCCCAGTAGGTGGCATATTTTACTGATCATTCGTCTGAGGTATGCGTGAAGGTAAGAGGTGCTTCTTATTTATTTTTGAGATGAAGTTGTCTAGAGAGAAGTTGAAGTCACTTTATTAAACATTCGAATCGCAATTAAATTTTTTCTTCCTCCAGGCCAACCTTCAGTGGGAGCCGTATAAGAGCGGTATATATCCATAGTGTTATTCTCGACGAAAGATCACATGTGTTTCTGTAGAAGGAGAGCTTAGAATTATAAAAATTCCGTTAAATAATTTTTACTTGGCCCACTTAAGAAGCAGCTTAGAAAACAAAATTGATTAATTAGATTTTTCGTGTAATATTTACAAGTACAAATCCGAGTACGAGTATTTTAAACAATATTGTGTTATGCTATTCAAAACATTGTTATTGTTGTTGCAAATAATTAGAAAAGCTAAAACAACTATAACGAGAATAACAAATGATGTGAATTAAGAACGGAAATTAAAGCTTGTTAAACTAATTAATTAATCAAATAAAAACTAAAATTTAATTTTCATGTTAAAAGTTGTACGACAACTTTGTTTTTTTTTCTAAATTTTACCATAATTCCACGAATATATAAATTGATAATCAGAGCAAGGCATTAAAGAGCATTAGAACAAAATCAGTTTAAATATTTGAATCTCAAAACACTCGCTAATTCCGTCACAGTCAACACATAATGCGTTTATTTTTGTTGGTGGATTTAATAACGCTATTGGGTTTATTTCCAAGCCTAAATTGTCAAAGTGTAATTTGAAAAAAAAGAACGCAAAAATTTGTTTAATTTTTTACAATTATTCTCTTTAAGCAGAGTTCCCAGGATTATGTAGTGGCCAATGATGAACTAGTTGCCACAGAGGGCAGTCCCGAAACTCTAATCGATTTTAGTAATTTACGCACTGTAGGTCGTGCACGTTTCATTAATGGTTCCGTTATCATAGTGGAGGATATGGACGATGATAACTTTGCCTTTGAGGTGGAAATGTATACGAGTCCGAATGGTGATGGCGATTATAAGAAAATGCAAATGGATGTTCCCAGAACTAGAATCTGTGAGGGTTTTAAGAAATTCTACAAGGAATTCGTACAACCCTCTTTTAGTTATGGCGAAAATTCAAATATGCCCTATATAAGTGACGATGGCTTGTGTCCAATACCGGCTGGTGAATATTTTCTAAAAGATATTGAATTAAATACTGACACTTGGCCTAATCAAATGCCACGTGGCACTTTAAAAGTGATCGTCACTTTTTTCAAAGGCTTTGCAGTAATTGGCGGCTTTACGGCTACCATTAAAATTGAAGATGATACACGATAAAAATAACAACAACAATATCAACAACAAAATTACAATGATAATTAAACGAATTTTAATAAAATATTACTTTCAAAGGGAAACGGTGTGTTTTTTTTAATAAATGAAATAGAATTTTTAGTTAATTTTTTTCTTCTTCTTCATTGTATTGTTTTTTGTACCTATACCATAAGCACACTCGGTGAATGTATAATGGGGACGGTACGATGTTATGCATATATGTATATAAAGAATAAAGGCCTAAATGAGTATCGGAATCTGGGACATTAAATAGAGAAGTCGAGACGCGGAACTTTAACGGGAAGCAACTAGGACAAAGAATGAAAAATTAAGGGTCTGATAACTACATATATATATAACGGTAAAAGAGAACAGCAGAACGATCATGTAGAAGTTTTAAATTGAAATGCACAGAAAGTGCAGGACTTGCAGTTCAATACAGGAACATGATCTTAAGGATGAACATGCTAGAGGTGGACATATGATTCCCGTATTTCTATTTTATATTGGTATGAATAAAACTGAATTTGTCAAAACAAGAAAAAATGTGTTTTTAAGCCAATTTACTTCCTAACCTACTTCCAAATTCACACACCCTTTGTGTATATTGAAACAGCTGACACTGTTTATTGATTATCATAATAAAAATGATGGAAACAACAGCTGGTCAAATTTTTTGAGAAAGATGCTAGCTGGGAATAAAAAAATTTGGAAGATAACTTAAGCAATAAGAGGTAAGCAATCAAAGTTCGATAATTTGCCAAAAGATGGCACTCAAGTTTATAACAGCAATGAAAAAGCAAATATTATTGCTGAAACTTTTGACCGCAAGTAACCTAACGCCTCCTGTTGATCGTCGTGTTATGAAACATATAAAGGGTCCGCCATCTAACGTTTTTTTTTCAACCAGTGCTTATTTCGTGAATGGTAACACTTAGCTCATGTCTGATTTGACAGATAATTAGTTTTATCCTTCCGCTGAACGAATATGGTTGTGTATACGCTTGAACAACGCTGGGAATCTTGGCCTGCGATCGACTTACAGATCTTAGCGGGTATGTAAACAAGCAAATTGTCGCATTTGGGGCACAGAAAACCCGCACGCATACATTGAAAAGCCGATACACCCACGACGAGTCACTGTTTGGTGCGGATTTTGGTCCAGAGACATAATTGAGCCATTTTTCTTCGAAAATGAGCAAGGAGCAAAAATTGAAGAGGAGGATATTAGCAACATTTTGTTTCAACAGGACGGCGCTACGTGCCACACAGCCGAAGCTACGCTCGATATTTTTCGCCCTGCTTTTGAAGATCGCATTATCAGCCGCAGAGCTGATGTCGTTTGGCCACCTCGGAGCTGCGATTTGACACCGTTGGACTATTATTTGTGGGGTGCCGTCAAAGACAAGTGTTACGCCAACAAGCCAGAGACAAATGACGTTTTAAAGGACAATATTCGTGAAGCCATTGGTGAAATACAGCTGCATACAATCGACAATGTGCTTAAAAATTAGACCGATCGTGTAGGCTACTGCATGGCCAGCAGAGGCAGCCATTTGAATGAAATTATTTTCCATTATTAACCGGAAGGATTGTACTTTCAAATAAAAAAAGAAATTTGAGAAAATATTCAGTAGTTTTTTTTATAGCATTTTCAAAAAAAAAGAATTATTTGGCGGACCCTTTACAATGGTTAGACAGACAAATACTCGTAGTTCAGCATATAGTTTAAAAGGATAAAATATGTAAAGATGAAGTAAAATGCTATATAAAATCGTATAAAAATTCAGAAGCTAAATACTAAAAAACATGTCTGATAGTTTTATTGTTTTAATTGTAAAAATATTTAATTGGTGCATAACAAATGGATATTTTCCAAAACCTTTTAAAATTGCGAAGGTGGTTATTCCAATCTTAAAACCAGGTGAAGATGCCAGTCACCCAGAAAGCTATCGTCTTATAAGTGTGCTTAGTATATTTGATAAAGTTGTTGAGAAAATAATTCTAAGAAGACTAAATGATTACACCGAATAGAACGCCATTATGCAGAGAGAACAATTTGGCTTCAGGAAAAATCATTCAACAATACAATAAAAGAATAATTAATTTAATACAAAACAACAAGCACAAAAAGTGGACCACTGGAGTTGTATTTCTAGATATGCTTGAAAAGTTTGGTTACCCTATTTATTTACAAAAGTTCAGCAGGGACAGTATTCGTGAAGCCATTGGTGAAATACAGCTGCACACAATCGATAATGAGCTTAAAAATTGGACCGATCGTGTAGGCTACTGCATGGCCAGCCGGGGCAGCCATTTGAATGAAATTATTTTCCATTATTAACCGGAAAGATTGTACTTTCAAATAAAAAAAGAAATTTGAGAAAATATTCAGTAGTTTTTTTTATAGCATTTTCAAAAAAAAAATAAAAAAAAAATTATTTGGCGGACCCTTAGCTACAGTTTAACCCTTATGTGACTAAAAAAAAAATACACCATTTGACCTACAATGTACCCGGATATCTTCATATAAAAATTTTTGGAAAAAAAATTTTGAAAAATTACAAAATTACACATTAAAAAACGCAGCCGCTATAAACAATATATGTATTTAAGATTTTCGAAGAAGATGAATTTGATTCAATTCAAATGTAGATAATTTTTCTGAGTTGTGTGTTAATTATGACTATCTATTCTGTAATTATGAAACTCGTTTATCACGTGCCAAATACCATAGGACCGCAACATTTCCTGATATTTGAATTATGAGAAATGCTAATTTACGTCAAAATTTTGATCTGGGCAACAGATGAGTAATTATGCGGATATCTATATACTGGAAAACTAATAGAAAGTGAACGTCAGATAAATATAGGAGATATAACGTTTATATATATTGTTGCTTCCTTTTTTTCCTTTTTTTTCCTTCAGAAACTTCCACTTTTATCGTTCTCAAGGTATACAAAAATCAATATATATTTTGTATTAGAGGTACCATGCCCACTTATCATATCCCGTTTATATATGCTGCACAACTTAGAATATGTACACTGAATCTACGTGCCAAATCTTAATCAAATACCTTTTACAGGAGTAGAGATAAACGAATGACCACCTATAGCGCCATCTGTTGAAAATTTTCGACTTTTCTTTTTCCTAAACCTTCGCGTAGCAATTACGAACAAAATCGCAGAAGGAAATATCCAATTTGGTTCAGTCGTTTTCAAACAAACCACAATCTATTTTTATATATATACTAGCAGACCCGGGCAAACGTTGTTTTGCCTTCGTATTTTATTTTCACTGTAAGTCTGGTTTGCATGCAAAGTCATGGCTGATTGATATTTAGAAGAAGAATGAAAGGTGCGCTTAATCGACATAGTAATTATTGTTCAAATGAAATTATATATTTTTGATAGCTGGACCCGACCCGCGTTGCTGGCCCCAAAAGTTTCTTTTATGTTGAACTGTTTCTTGTGAATAATTTTGGTATAAAACTAACATTCGATTCCTGGCTAGTTCGTTGTCTTCTGCGCGCTCCTCTTGCGTCTGCTGTGAGCAGCACTCTCATATAATTTGTGCGTCGTGTCCGGCGACCAATTTTTGCACGTTAGCGTGGCATTTTGTACTGCAATATACGTTTCTTATGATATTTTTTTTGTTATTGTTGGGGTAGAAAGGCTGTCCTATATTGTCTACCTATTGCATATTTACTTTTTGCAATAGCTTTCAATAATACAATTAATTTACTTTCACTAACACCTTGGGTTAATTTATTAAAATGTATGTAATATTTAATTTAAATAAATTTATCTTCAATGTAATAAGTTCTTTTTTTCGTTTGACACCCACGAACTTTTCACGAAAAGAACGGGATACTTAACGCCGCTACACGCCGCCACACGCCGATCAAGCACCTAACGCCTTCAGCAGAACATAAAATAGGCTTATTGCGCAAATAGAGTTTAAAAAAGAGTGATAGATATTTATTTACTTTTTTTAAAATATATTTTTTTCACAAAACGATGTTAGGTTTCAGTCGGTATCAGGCTAATTGACGCCACTGCACGCTGATTAACGAACCAACGCCTCCAACAAAACACAGCATAGTGCAGTAGTTCTTGAGTTAAGGTGCAAAAACACAAAAAAATAAATATTGCGCCATCTGTCAAACTACACAGAAACACTCCTCACGCCCCATAGAGCATGTATGTACAGTTTGGTCGAAATCGGTGCAGTAGTTTTTGAGTTTAGCGATCACGAAGATACACGTCATTTTTATGAGATATAGAATATATGCAGCTTTTTAAGGTGGGTTTTAGCGCATTTTGTTGACCACACTTGATATCCGTAGGTCATTATCGGCCTTATACACAGTCTGTAAAGAAGGATCTCAATTTTATAGCTTAAATTTGATTTTCGATTTAACATAGGAAAAAGTGCTCTTCCACATCTTCTAAATAACTTCATCGAGTTATGAAGTGGAACCGTTCCATCGATTGGTTAATTTATACGGAGTGTACGCTTTGGAAACTTATTAAAAGTGAAAATAATAGCTTGAGTTTTTGCTTCATATTTCCTAACTTTCCATTTGTACAAAATATTTTTTTGCATGAATCAAGCTTTTTCGCATACTTTTAATTGTAGCATTTGAAACTTTTCCAGTTGTTATTAGAGCAGTTTCACCTGCATATAAAGCGGAAGTGCAATTATTTTGTAATTTAAAACCCGATATATAATAAAATATAAAGTTGGAGATAAAACAGAGCCTTGTGGTACACCGGCTAGGATTTTACAATCATTAGAAAAAACATCATCAATGCTTACTACAAAAGTTCGATCACTTAAATGGCTTTTGCTTAACTTTTGGAAATAAATAGGGTAACCAAACTTTTCAAGCATATCTAGAAATACAACTCCAGTGGTCCACTTTTTGCGTTTGTTGTTTTGTATTAAATTAATTATTCTTTTATTGTATTGTTGAATGATTTTTCCTGAAGCCAAATTGTTCTCTCTGCATAATGGCGTTCTATTCGGTGTAATCATTTAGTCTTCTTAGAATTATTTTCTCAACAACTTTATCAAATATACTAAGCACACTTATAAGACGATAGCTTTCTGGGTGACTGGCATCTTCACCTGGTTTTAAGATTGGAATAACCACCTTCGCAATTTTAAAAGGTTTTGGAAAATATCCATTTGTTATGCACCAATTAAATATTTTTACAATTAAAACAATAAAACTATCAGACATGTTTTTTAGTATTTAGCTTCTGAATTTTTATACGATTTTATATAGCATTTTACTTCATCTTTACATATTTTATCCTTTTAAACTATATGCTGAACTACGAGTATTTGTCTGTCTAACCATTGTAAAGGGTCCGCCAAATAATTCTTTTTTTTTGAAAATGCTATAAAAAAAACTACTGAATATTTTCTCAAATTTCTTTTTTTATTTGAAAGTACAATCCTTCCGGTTAATAATGGAAAATAATTTCATTCAAATGGCTGCCTCTGCTGGCCATGCAGTAGCCTACACGATCGGTCTAATTTTTAAGCACATTGTCGATTGTATGCAGCTGTATTTCACCAATGGCTTCACGAATATTGTCCTTTAAAACGTCATTTGTCTCTGGCTTGTTGGCGTAACACTTGTCTTTGACGGCACCCCACAAATAATAGTCCAACGGTGTCAAATCGCAGCTCCGAGGTGGCCAAACGACATCAGCTCTGCGGCTTCAAAAACAGGGCGCAAAACATCGAATGTAGCTTCGGCTGTGTGGCACGTAGCGTCGTTCTGTAGAAACCAAATGCTGCTAATATCCTCCTCTTCAACTTTTGTGAACGAAAATTCCTTCAACATGGCAACATGTATCGGCTTTTCAATGTATGCGTGCGGGTTTTCTGTGCCCCAAATGCGATAATTTTGCTTGTTTACATACCCCCTGCCAAGTCAAAATTAGCTTCATCTGAAAAGGTGTTTTTTTTTTTTGCAAAATCGGCATCTTCTGTAAGTCGATTGATCAAAGTAAGGTCGCAATATTTCCCAACGTTGTTCAAGCGCATACACAACCATATTCGTTCAGCAGAAGGATAAAATTAATTATCTGTCAAATTAGACATGAGCTAAGTGTTACCATTCACGAAATAGGCACTAGTTGAAAAAAAAACGTTAGATGTCGGACCCAGTATTAGTATTTTAATCTTACGACTTTGTTTTTTTTTTCATTGTTTATAACTCTTACTTGCGGCTCTTTTATAAACCAGTAAAAAAGCATTCGACTCATGGCCACTATATTTCAATTTTAAGTATACTTTTTTTTAAAAGGGTATATCATGTTAATTTACAAACTAGAGTAACCCTCTCCGAGCTGCTAGAAGCATTTGTGTTGTATATATTTCTGTCCCGGGAATTTAAATAGCTCCCGCTCTCCCGGACTTCTTTTCCCTGGATCTTGGAAAGTAAACAAATAATTCTAGGAGTATTTTTATATAGAATAACTTCTCGTTGTGATTATGTTGTGTCCTACTCTTCAATTAAGAAAAAGTTAGCAGATCCATAATTTTCAGAATATAGATATAGTTTGCCAATAATTTATATTTAGCGAAATTTGGTATTTTTCTTTTTCTTTTTTCCTTATTAATAAATAATATTAAAAAATTTTGGCATGAAACATAGTGAATTTTGTAGGAAATTTTTCATTCTATGTAGTAAATATATTAGTTAATCAAAAATCTCTTTAAAAAGACCGTCAAATCACCCATGAAGTGGAAAGAGCTTACTAGACCAATAATTCAGTTCGACACTGTATATAGATTAGAATACATATACTTGTTGTTACTGTTTTTTTTATAATGATTATTGAATTCAGTAAATATTTTGTCAATAACCTTTGGATGCTCCCCTATGTTATAGTTTTGTTGTTCTAAGCGAGACAAGACAATTTTTGTTGAGTTTCACTTAATGGGAAATTACAGTAGTTTAGTTTATAAATCAAACCATCGCGCTAGACAGTCAAATACAGCATTTATCTCCAGTATTTTATTGTTTTCATTACTGAATAACTGCGCGCGAGGAATTGCTTCTTGTATGCTGCTGTAGAGCACGATCTAACATGAACGTACACGAAGACTTCCACGACGCCGACAACGTATGTATAGAAACAAAACATGAAATACATAGAAGACTTCGCTGCTATCATAAATCCACCAATCAGACACATATGCATTTCGAATAGAGAAGAATATAATATTTACTCATAAAACGGCTTATGAAAACATTGAACGCTCTACAAAATTTAGGTTAGAGATTAACAAAGCTACACCGAAGCAAATGCCCACAATATTACACACACGCACGATTATAGAGATCATAACATGCAGGTTATTGTGTTCGATGCTGAACATGGGTTAAGAACATGTTAAGATTTTAGTCTGACATGAAAACGCAATGAATAAAATCAGCGTTGATTGTGCGATTTGCAAAGCCGAGAGCGGCGTTTTATCTCCCTTGATAGACGAAGACACACACACACACACATCATTGAGCCAGAATGCCCATAAACTATCTACAACTTTTGCCCGGTGTCCTCTGTGCAATACCCATTTATCTAATCTTCCCCGCTTTTTTCTGATATCGATAGATAGCGAAGTTTTACCTCTTACCGTTCTCCATATATACAAAATTCCAAACTGACTATGAATGGAAGGTGAAGCACCCACTTATTCAATCCCATCCAGTGTAGTGTTCACGATGGTGTTTCAACCAAATTTAGAAACTTCTACTATTACCGTTTTCAAAATATACAAAAAAATAATATGTACTGTGGGAGATACCTCGACCCATTATCCACCAATTCCGATCATTTTATCACTAATGATTTATATTGACTACGAAATCAATTAGACCAAATTTAGAAACTTCTTTTTACCATTCTCAAGATCTCATGGAGGTACCATGCCTACTTGTCCAATTCTGCCCATTTTTTAACTTACGATTTGTATTAACTACCAAATCCTTTAGGCCAAATTCAAAAACTTTCACTTCAAGCGTTCTCAAGATATAAAAAATCAATATTTACTTTGTATGGGACGTGCCAAATCTTATTTAAATACCTTTAACCGGACCAGATATAAAGTAATGACCGCTTACAGCATCACCTGGTGAGAATTTTTAAACTTTTCTTTTTTCCTTAATCTTCGCGTAGCAATTACAAATAAAATCTCAAAAGGAAGTATCCAATTTGGTCTAGGCATTTTCAAGTTTTAAGCATCGGAACAAACTACAATCCATTTTTATATACATATATACGTATCTACATATATACAATGTAAATGTACATAGTTTAAGGTTAATAGGAAAAGTTTCTGTTACCAAAATCCGGGGATTTTTAACGAAAAAAACCGGGATTTGAAATTTAAAATTTTAAAATAATCCCGGAATTTCGGTAATCGGGATATCGAGATTGGGATTTGAAACAAAAATTTCATTCAGTAGCTGGTTAGCTTTCAAAAGAGTGAGAGCTTGACGGATTTTTTCTACGTTGTATATGTTTATAATGTTTATAATGCGTATAAATACCTATTTCTTAACAGCAAATTAATTTTTGAGTGCACTCTCGTATTAACAGTGTGGTTATCTTTCTGAATACCACCAAATGTATCGAAATGTAGACTATTTTGTATTAAAGTGTAGACTCTTTTCTGCTGAAAAGAAACATATTTTATTAAATAACTTACGAAATAATCACACTACCTGCGTAACTTCACAACGAATTTACAAAATAGGCCTTATATGTTGTATTTCTTTTCTTTCAATAACTCATTTTTATTAATCTTTTTTATTTATTTTTAAACAAATATTTAAAATTTTTGTTTTTAATAAAATTTTAATTATAATAGCACTTGCTGAATGAATTCAAAATAAAAATTAAATTTTATTTAAAAAAAATGTACAATTTGTATAATTATGTCGATTTAAATTTTTGTCTTTTTTTTTCAATAAATATTACTTTTTTTTTGGCAAATTTAATTTCGTTTTATAGCCTAAATTTCTTTTTTAATAAGATTTTTGGATTTTGAAGCAATTCGTTTTGGCACGTTAAACTTTATTTGGCATTTTGAAGAATTTAAAAGTTATTTGAGTTTTTTTTTTTTTGTTTTGATTATTAAACGTCAAGATTCATAAGAATTTGCTGTTGATAATGTTACTACTGCTGCTGCTGCTACTGATGATTTGAGATGTTTTCTAATAAACATTGTTGGCAGCTTTGGACTGTTGTGGCACAATTACGTGTTTTATTGTTTATGTCCTGGCAATCATTAGCGCAAATATTTATTAAATTATTATTTAAACTTTCCTTAGTTAAAGTCAATTCCATGTTTTTATTAACATCATTCTGCGCCTTATCATGCTCGTCATTACCATCAACATCATTATCATTATTATCATCATCGTCATTGTCTTCTTCATAAGCACTCAAATGAAAAGAATATTCAGAATTGCTATCATCAGAATTATCACAATCGAAATAGGCAATCTAAGAAATGTATTTAAAATTAATTTTTTTTTTAATTTTTATAAAAAAAAAATAATTAATTTCTTACCTGACAATCCATACACTGGCAATTGTCGCATAAACTGCAGGAATATTCTAATAATTCTGCCAAATCCTGATCATTTTGATCGTCGCTCTCACAGGACCTTAGCCAATATTTTGTTTTATATTTAAAACTTTAGAAAATTTACAACAACAATAACAACAACAAAAATTTAATATTTATATTTAAAAATAATGTCTTAAAACGAGTAGTTGGACGATAATGCATTACCTCTTCTTTTTTCCCTCCTTCTTCATTTTTTCTTTTGTTTTAGGCTCAATTCCACTTTCAGGCTTATTATTATCGTTAACTTCTTCCCCCTCTAAATATTTCCAAATTTTGGTTTTTTTCTTAAGCAATTCAGATTTTGTTTTCGTTTCAATTCCTTTATAGTTTCCTTGATTGGATTTTAAACTGGTACTGCTACATTGGAAAAGCTTCTGTATGGCATGGGCAGCAGGTGAACACATGGTGGACGAGGCTGACAACCACATCGACGACGACGATGACGTCGATGTAGATGATGATGAAACAACATTATTTTCATTTAAATCCGAATAAAAGATTTTTGAATTATTATTTGGCAAAAGCTATGAAAACAAAAAAATTTTTATTTTATTTTACTTCTACTCATACGTATTACAGTGTACAGTGCAATGAATCAGTGAAGCATCAAATAATAAATAAGGCCAATAAATGTTTACAATAATTGTAGATACAAAAAGTACTTGCTGTATGTAATAAATGTCATATAAAACATGTACGATAATAATCGTTATACACAATGTAATTCTATTTTACACCATTTCCATTGCAGTTACAAATTTCAATATATTTTATTGTTAAAATTAGTAATTTTTTTAGCTTCAGAAACATAAATTATAGTTTACATCGCGAATAAATTCTTCAATATTCACATCTAGTGCGTCAACCGTTGCGGGCTTGTCCCTATAGACATAAGCCTTAACATAGCCCGACAAAAAAAGGTATAAAGGCGTTAAATCGCACGATCTAGGCGGCCAATTGACCGGCTACAAACGTGAAATAAAATGTTCACCGAACTCGTCTTTCAATTGTGCCATTGTTTCGCGTGCTATGTGACATGTGGCATAGTCTTCGTCGCTGAACACAATTTTCCGAGAAAAAAGTGAACTGAATTTCGAAGATAAAATTCAGAAATCTACAAACGTTGTTCGTTTGTAAGTCGATTAATGGTTAAATTATAACCAAACTAAACATATTTGATAGTAAAATAGCTGAGGTGCTAAAAACAGTGTTGCCAAATAGAAAGTTTCTAAGAGATCACCCGATATTTATGGCATTAGTGCGAGTCTCATTTGTTTTGAAATAACGATACTAACGCTGATGATAGAATTGTAGCTTCAACAAAGCGAACAACAATCGAAGTTGGACAGAAATAATTTTGTGATTGAGTTATCTTATCTGATCATTTACTGTGAGTGTCAAATCATAGGAAAAAGTATATCGCATCAAAAGAAGGCAACTCTAAGAATTTGTGTATAAGTAAATAAAAAGGTTGAGTACAGTGTCCTTATTTCATAAAAGGCTCGGATATGAAATGAAATATCTAAAAAACGACAATCGGAAAGCAAACATCTATTGAAGCCCGTAAAATCATTATAGATTTTCACAATCAAGGGAAGAAAACATTGGGAGAACTACGTTAAATACAAAACAGTGAAAAATTTGCTGCGCAGAAGACGATCAAAGCATCTTACAGACTCAGAAGTGAAAATTATAGTGAGAGATAGCAAATCCGACGTCGAGTGCAATCAAAATAGCTGACAATATCTCAATATCGCAAGCTTACGGAAAGCCAATAAGTGCTAGCACTGTAAGAAGATCACTACACGAACACGAATGATGATGATGAGTCGAATTATTTTATGCCAAAAAATCGCCAAATATATGACAAAGTAAGAACGATTAACTCGATTGAACAGAAAGAAGTCACAGGGAACCAAATCAGGTGGCTGTTGAACGGTGGCTGTTAGATGGTATTTGTTGCATTTTTCGTCAAGAAATTTCAAATAATAATGGTACTGTTCGACAGTGCGTTATCATGGTGCGAAATCCAAGAGTTTTCTGCCCACATTTCTGGTCGCTTTCGGCGAATTGTTTCACGCAAACGTCTCATAATGCCCAAATAACACTCTTCGTTTAGTGTCTGGCCTTCTGGCAAAAATTAATGATGTACGACACCGTTGTAATACAAGAAAACCGTGAGCATTGAAAGATAGATGTACTCTTGGCTACGTAGCTTTTGCAAATGTCAAGCTATGATGCTAAGACTTAGCGGGAATATCAACAACAGATGTACCAACTTAACAAAAGAATAAATAAATAAGATCAGAACGATGGACAGCCACACGGGGGTTATTCGGGAAACTTTTTGATTAAGGTAATATTCCGACTGTAAAAAGCCATGCGTACGAAACAACTTTAACGCCATTCTTCTAATACAAAAACTTACGCTTCCTTACACTTTTATTTCAGCCAATAAGCTCTGCAACAGTTTAATGAAGATTCACTCTTTTTACGCTGAATTTTGCTAAAACCACCACCGTCTGGAATGCCCAGAATAACTGATCAGTTTCTAGGACTTTCGTCAAGAGTCAAGTTGTTATCTAGGTGTGATTTTGGACTTGAAACTTTATTGGAAACTATATGTCTTAAAGCTGGTGAAAAAGTCCTGTGCTTGTTTTTATTCCTACAAATCTATGTCAGAACGAAGATGGGAACCCAAACTGCAAATGATACTTCAGATGTACAACCTGATTGTTCTATTGATTCTTACCTCTTGCTGCTTGGTGTTATGGAGGTCTCTGAATAAAAGCCTTATAACCATTAAGTTGGAATGAATGCGTGTTTAGGTGCTTGTAAGACTTGTCATTATGTTGTCCTCAACGTTAGTCTGCAGGTTTTACCTATCGATCTCCATATTCGGTCACTTTCGACTAAAAGTGTGATCAGGTTAAGAGCACTAGGCTGCTGAAGACATTCGTTCAGTGTCCATGGTAACATTTTCAAGGGCATCTTACTCTTTTTTAACGGAATTGATGGCAGATTCTGGTTTTACAGTCTTCACAGACGGATCCAAAACCGTATACTGTGTATGTTATAGTGTTTTCTTTACGGTGTCCTTTGAATTACCGGAGACTTCTAAAGTTTTTAAGGCAGATATTTTTGAGATACTGAAAGCATGTAGAATACTTAGGGGTCAGGGTCTATAGGGTATGGTCACGATTTTCTCTGATAGTCAGGCTGCTATCAAGTTCCTACTGTCGCCCGGTAGCAACCGACCTTAGTTTTCCGTTGTAAGGCGAAAATAAGACTCCTCAATATTACATGCGCAATTTCACTGGGTGTGCAATCTGTCAACTTCTACTCTGAAATCTGGCGTCCTAAGCTGCAGATCAGGTGGAGGTCCATCTGTGGCCTCTGTACGAAGGAGACAGGACACGAAAACATCTAAAGATCTACCGATGTTCTATTAAAAAACGGTGTACAGGGTCATTGAAAAATCGGGAGGAAAGTCGACAGAATTGGTTTGCCTTTTAACTCTTATTACAGAAGCGACAGTTCCACGTCAAAGTCTGAGAGGCATACGATTATTTAAGGTGTATTTCTTCAACTGTTTGCCACAGTGCCCTGACCTGGATCTCTTCGATCTTGTTTATTTTATAGACAGCTCGGGGTTTTGGTATGGTAACAAAACAGCACTCAGATGCTAATTGTAGTTACTGAAAACATACTTTTTTGTACGACTAACTGGTTAGTGAAATCATAGGTTCGTATATTTTTGAAAATGACACCACCGTTTAATATTAACGCACTTCTTATTGTATGAAACTGAGGCAGGTAATGCTATTAAATTATGAATTTAATGAAATTATCTTAAGGGTGGTATGGCGTAGTAGTTAGAGCGCACGTATACTACTCAAGCGGCCCAGGTTCGAATCCCCAGCAGAGAACATGAATGTATAATAAAGAAACTTCAACCTTCCGTCAACAAATCCATCTAAACGAAATGCCTTTCAGCTTACCTCTGCCGATGCTGAAAAACAGCAATCGGGAGAAAACACCACTTACTGGAAAAAACTACAATAGTCTTCACCACTACACAATTGTATGGAGGCAACCTACAGTAGATAAATCATCTACTTAGCTTGAAACAAATTCATCTTGATTAAGAAATTGAAATAAAGCAATGGATGCTTTGTGGAAAGCTAATATGCTCCCTAGAGGAGTCACGCAGCAAAAAAATCTTGAAGAAGACTTTTAGTTAAAAAAAAACAACTAAATTTTTTTGATTTTAAATAGCGTTTTCTCTTTTGAAAAGAGAAAAATTATGTACTTTAAAATGGAAATGGTGTAACTATTTATTTTATGGATGTGTGTGTATGTGTATAATTCGTTATGCTTGTACCCAACAAACCATTTCACAAGCTAAATATAAATGAGATAGAATAAGCTTATTATAAGAGATTTACTTATTATAAACTTATTTAAATTCAAAACGTGAACACTTTTTAAATACTATATTAAAAATGCTTTACATAACAATGCCTTTTACAGCAGAACTTGCTATACACTTAGTTTAGATAACAATTTAACAAATATGATTGCAAATGGCCTACATTCGATACAGTTTTGTAAGCGTTTTTTAATATTTAACGCAGTTACTTTTGCTTAAGAGTTTATTTTTTAATAAAAAAAAAAAAATTTGTTTTTGAGAATGATATACCGTTATTAAACGCGATCTTGTGTTTCGTTTTAATAGTTAAAGTTTTCAATCTTTGTATTTTGTTCAAATAGTGAAGTTTTTGGAAATGTTTTAAACAGTGCTCGATTTGAAAAAAGTAAGTATTAAATTAATAAACAAAACCTATGCCATATAAATTTACACAAAAAAAGACATGTGGACTTTTGACAAAAGCACTTATATCGAATTGAAACATTATTGTTTTTGTCAAAAGCCCACTATAGTACGAAGTTTATGTGTATTCTTATTTTTTTTTTTTTGACTTTAAAATGAAAAACTAGTTTAGTTTATTTTCTCTCTAAATTTTTAGTTACGATGACCAAATTTTCTAAAATGATTGAACCTATATTTATACGTCTCATAAATGAGGTGAACACATTGCGATAGAAGATTAATGGCCTGCGCAATGAAATGAAAGAGCTTAAAAAAGACAAACCTGAAGTAAAGTTATTTATGCCGAATACAGGACCTACAGTTTACCGTCGGCTTCGAACGGCAAATGCACTAGAGAAGTTTTCATTAGTAGTAATACTCATAACTAGAACTAGCTATTATGAGGTTATACTGCTGCTGTTGAAAAACTTTCTCCTTTTTTCAGATAGTCTGCCCTAGTATTAAAGCGAGGACCTTCTGGTTGGTAGGCGGGTGTCTTATCTGCCATACCACAGCGGCACAATAACCGAATAACCCTTTCTAAATAATGGAAAACTTTTTAATTTTGAACAGTTGTTGCAAGATAACAAGAACTTTTTAAAATCCTTTGTAAGTTTTCTTTATGCTTAACTTAAAATAAGCCATTTTATTAAATGAAAAAAAGCTTCTTACAGTAGCAAAAAGCCCTAACTATACTAAAATCTGTTGGTGCAAATCATTAGCGGATGAGCTGGCAGACCATTCTTGCTTAAAGAGGACAGCAGAGAAGACTAAGTACAGCTAGAGCTATAAGAGGTAAGTATTTCATAGATTGCAAAGACGTGTTAATTAACTTTTTCAGTTCTTTCAGATGCTGGAATTTCTATTGGAGTGTGGGAGGATGATTTTGTAAAGAGCAAAAAAATATGCGAGAGTCCCACAAAAAATATGTTTCTAAAACAAAAAATATTATAAATAATTTAATATTATACTATTTAATTTAAAAAAATCGTAGTTCAGTGTGCAATTAATATTTGGGCTTACTCCTAAGTTTACAAAACTGTTACGAATGTAAGCTTATTATAAGCTTGATTAGAAAACTATTTTTGTAAGCTTATTTTATAACACTGGTCTACGAGTATATGAAATATAATGATTTTCACGCGCTGAATTCAAATCCGTTTTCAGTTCTTTTCCATCGGGCTCAAACCTTCGTTTATGGACGTGGCAAATTTTTTGGCCAAAACATGGTAGTTATGTCAGTATATTTCATCATAACTTGACAACGACTTGACTGGATTTAATGCAAGTACATTCAAACGTTTAGGGACAAAATTTCCTATAAATCGCTTGAATATAACTTCTTGTATTTCCAACAGTTTCAGAGTTATTCAAATAACTTTGACCAAAATTAGCGGACATATTTTTTCTTGCAAAACTAGTGGAAATTTTTTTCACTTCTATTTCCAAAAAGTTATAAAAAAAAATCTTAAAATATAAATTTTACATTTTAAGCATTTAAGTTAAAGGTAGATATGTTGAAAGTCAAATAACCCAGTAAGGTACCTAACTTTAGCAAATAATTTGTAATACATTATTAGGCAACACATAAATATAATGAAAGGAAATATCTGGTAGGCAACAATACATACGTTCATTTCATAAGACTTTTGTTTCCTCTCAATGCACATATATTCTTATGTTCTTACTTTTAGTCGTCACTGAAACAGGAATGAAGACGCGTAGCGAGTATGTACTGATTTTCTTTTATTTTGTTTCTTAATTTTATTTGTTTTCTTGTTTCTTTAAACAAACCAATAAACAGTTTCGCTCGTTCTTAGCATTGAGAGATGAAAAAGTATGTAAAAGCAAATGTAACGGCAAAAACAGAAGAGAGCAAATGCAAAAACAGATGAGACCAAAGCAAAAGTTATTTCTAAAGGTTTGCTGTTAATATCGCAGGAAAACCTACGAGATCGAAAGATTTACTGCCACAAACTGAGCGAGGGATGAACTGTATGAGTTCTATACCTTCCAATAGTCGTTATCGAATGTTTTATCAGAAAAATGTTTACCAAACGTCCGAAGGTGATGCTATTATCGAATGTTGTGGTCAAATGGGTTACGATAGACACACTCTTCCACTTATTGAATTAAAATTCGTTACTTTAAATACCAAGGCTGTAGTTTAGTACGTAAGATGCCAACCAAGAGGTCCTGCGTTGAATCTCAGGCCAGAACATCTGAGCCTTTGTTAAACTTTAGGTCGTTTCCGATGAGTTTAAAAATAGAATCGGCTGCAGCTCATTGATTAAGAGAAGTCCTTGTTCCAGCTGGGATATTGCGTGAATTATATATGTATGACAGCAGAACTCCGCAATTAAAAAGTGGGACCTAAAATTCATTTACTCTTGGCTAGCGATGGACACTCAAAACAACCTCTGGCAATATTGATTTTCGGTAAGTTCAAATAAACTTGCAACAAGATTAATAGTCGGATATAGGCTATAAAGTAGAATTGTTTCGATGTATCGATATGTTACATCGAATGTTTTTAGAACATCATTGATATCGTCCACCACTATAGTCGACCCGGCTCCCATTTAAGCCATTGATACAACAGTTGCCCTCTTCACCCGAAAGAGAAATGAGAATTAGGTACGTGATTAAATAGAACAAAACCTTTATAATTAAACGATAAACATACGAGTATGTATGTTTTTCTTTGATGAATCAGTAAAGAGTCGCTATTCCTCAGACTTTTCAGGAAAATCCAGTTTTCGAATTACTTAGTCCTCATCATCACAAAATACTAAACCGCCATCTTTGCTGAAATAGGCCAGAAAATCGTCTTGTCTATATCGAAAATATGAGACTTTCGTGCCCTTATCTAACAAATTCCATCGCTGTAATCTTGATGAAAAAAGTTCTGACTTTGATTTTAGAGTTCTTAGTCTCGAACAAGATCATTCATATCAGGCTGGTTTATGTAATGAGGTTTTCTCGAAGAACTTCTATATGCAGATAACTATCTACAGATGCGTAACTGGTTTCACTCCGAACAGAAAAATCATCTTCTTCATTAACCATTTCTTGAGGTTTAGACGTCATTGGAGGTAAGCAAACATTATCGTTTCGAAGAACTGGTCGTCTGGCAGATGAAATGTTAGGATATATAATTTTGTTCTTATTTTTTCTTGTAAAGCCACGCGTAGCGGTCATGCAGAAATAACAATCATGTTCGTAATTTTGTGGTTCACTACTCCATATCATTGGTTTCATAAATGATATGATCTAACTATCGTTGTCAAGACAACCTCTTAAAGCTCTTGCACAGGTATTACATCATCATTTTGAACAGCCAATATTTGTTTCTTTCATCGATAGGAAATCAAAAGTAGTGTATATAAGCATTCTTAATTTGGGAAGTTATTGTATGGCGGTGTGATTTAAAGTTAATTCCCCACAGAAAATTTTTGCAAGTTAAAGCTCTTGACATACTGTAATCTAACACAAAAATTCGATTTAAATAAGCGAACTCTATGTATATGTATAAATTTTGTAAAACACTTACCCAAATGAAAAAATATAAAGCGGAAATAATTCTTAGAGTACTTTTCAATATTAACTTTTGGTTTTGATAAAATCAAATATCGGCTAGGATTTGTCTTTTCGGTTTCGCAAGCAAGTGTTGAAAGATGAAGAAAATAGTGTTAGCTTTCTCAAAAGTGAATTTTGTACTGGATTTTTTACCACAATGATAGAAAATCTTCTTCTTAAAATATTTTTCACCTACCATATCCATAAAAATGAGCCCTTTACTTCTGTCAAAGTTAGGCACCTACCTTTATAGGTTGTTTTACTTTCAACATATCTGACTTCCATTTTAATGTAAAAGTAAAATTTATATTTTAGGAATTTTTTTTATAACTTTTTTAGTACATATATAAAAGAAAAAAATTTTCAATACTTTTGCGCGAGAAAAAATTTGTTCGCTAATTTTGATCAAAGTTAGGTAACTGCACTTAATTTTGAATAAAATCAGCAGTAGCCAACTGATTTTTATGATTTAAAGCCAAATTTTTTTTCGTAGCTCAGTTGTGAATAACTCCGAAGCTGTTGAAAATACAAAAAAATTATGTTCCGTTAATTTATAATCGGTCAAGTCCATTTCAAGTTATGATGAAATATAATGACATAACTGCCATATTTTAGGCGAAAAGTTTGCCACGCCCATAAAAAAAAAATTCGAGCCCGATGGAAAAAAACTGAAAACGGATTTGAATTCAGCGTATCAAAGTCATTATATTCCATATATTTTTATTTAAAAGCGTTTTTTGCTGTACACCAGTGTAATTAGACTTGTAAGCCTTACTATATATTATACAGAAGAAATATTTTTATTAAATAATTTTTAAAAAGCCTTTTACGATAGTATTCACAACACTTTTCTAAGCTTAAAGTGGTGTTACATTGTCAAACATTTGCTTGCAAGCATCCCAAATGCTTTTGGCTATTTGCCATGTTTGCAAACAAATGTTTGACAATGTAACACCCCCCTTATTTTAAAAAGCTTGTTACAAATTATATCTAAATCATTTTGGTTTGTTGGGTAGTTGCACATACACACACAGACACACACAATCAAATCGAATGTGAAGTAAAATAAACTTTCGTACAATCGATTGGCATCAGCACTACTATGTAAGTACTTACACTATTGTTTGTTGTATTCAAAATGAATATTGAATTTTGATTGTTATCATTGTTATGATTGTTGTTGTTGTTGCCATTGTTGATGTTAGTACCACTATTGTTAAAATGCTGCTGCTGATGATGCTGCTGTTGTTGTTGATAATGATATTTAAATAACGTTGAATCCATTTTTATTTCTTTTTTCTTCTGCTACTTTTTGTTGGCTGAATCGTTACACTTTTATCTTCACACCAACACAAATAAACACTTACATTTAAACAAAGACACTTACAATGAAAGAAACAGGAAATTGGAAATAAGGTTTCAAATTTATTGTTGCTTTTGTTGGCTCTTTGAAGTTACAATAACAATGCAAAATTCGAAAAATTTCACTTTTATTTCAATGTTTTATTGATGCTATGATTTCATTATATATTGTTGTTGTTACAGAAGCTCAATTTTATTTGCCTGTTAGGCTGCTCCCAATGGTATTGGTGTGATATGTAGTTTGAGAGTCAGCAAATGTGGAGCTGATAACTGAAGAAGCCGAAACTAATTTATGAAAATGTTTCTTTTTTCTGTTTTTGCTTTTTATTTGAATGCGTTGTGTGTGGATAGCATTGTTATATTTCGTATGATTGTTGTAATGTTGAAAGGGTTTTTCTATTGTTTTCGTTTTATTTTGGCACAATAAAAATCACTGAACCATGTCAAGAAAGACTCTGTTTTATGCTTTTGCTATTGTTTTTTATGTTTTATTGTTGTTTTTTATATGAGATATTTTAGTGTGCAAAAGACATACACTAACACACACACACACACATTGTGCTTTATATACATATACACCCACGACTTGCTAGCACTTTTCGCATCTTTAAAGGAATGTACTTTTCAAAACAAAGGCTCTAGGGATTGTTTTTTTCTTTTTAATATTTTTGTGGTAGTTGTTGTTGTTTTATATAAAATGTTCACTTTGATTAGCGTTAATGTTTGATTTCGCATGGATTTTAAAGGTGAAAATATGAGAAAAAAGTTTATATTTTTATGTTAACGTTTTATTTAGGCCACTTAGAGTATGAAGGTATATAAAAACATAAGTGAAACAAAACCTAAAGTGGAATGTGGTCTTTTGGAATAATTCGCTTACAAGGCCATATTCAGATTTTAAAACTTTTTTAGTGGTTGGCTGTTAAATATGAATTTTTTTTGATGACGTCTAAAACACACACTCACACATATACACATACACTTTAAGTATTAAGGACAATAACCGTATGTCTTTGATTAAAAAAAACAAAAAAGTTAAAACATTTTTTTTGTTTTTTTTGGTTTTTTTATTAAATGATTTGTTTTAAAATATATGACTTTGATGTTCTGAAAATTGTTGAAGCATATGTTTGTGATTTGTTGTCATAAAAGTAATTTAATTTTGAGTAGAAAATACAACAAAAAAAAAGAAGTTAAACACAGTCACATAGAGGAAAAACTAAATCCTGTCTTTTTCCCTTTTAATATTTCAAATGTCAATTGCTCTTACAGTGTTGGCATTTTATTAAACCATAAATCACTTGATGTCTAAATCCCTTTTTTATTTACAGGGATTTGTAGCTCTTTTTGCAATAAAAAAATATAAGATTTACGCACACACATACACACAGACTCTCACAAAAATACACAAAACTCCTGTAAAAGACTTGCTCCTACTCACTCTTTTTAAACAAAAAAGAAAAAAATCATAAAAACGTAAACCCCACGAATGAAAGTGAAAATCAAACAAAACGAAAAAAAATTTTTTTTTTTAGAAATAATTTTTTTTGAAAAATATTCTTTCGTTTGTTTCGTTGATTAACTTTAACGTTAATTTTTGTCCGTAATTTTCTTAACGTAAGACGGTTTTAATGGTTTTGCCTCAGGAGTATGACTGAAATGAATTTAGTGCGTGACAAATACTTTTCAATGCTTTTTTTGTTTCTGCCTTTTTTCTTCTTCTTCTTTTTGCATTTGAATTTGGTTTTGTTACGGATTTTTTTTTTGCTGCTCTGTTTTTCAAGAGAATTGAGAAAAATTCGAATTTGTTGGAATGTGCCCGTGTTTACACCAGTGTCCGGCAAACTTATACCACTGCATTTTAGAATTGTTCGAGTAAATTTGAGAGTCTGTATCTCAGAACCAACTGCAAGAAAAAATTTAATTGTTTCTTATACTAATAGCTATGTACACTTGAAAGAGGGCTTTCACATCTTAGGTGTTCATATTTGAAAGTTAATATAAAAAAAAAAAATAACAACAAACAACAAATACCGCAACTCACAAGAAACAATTTAATAAAATAAGAAAAATAAGAAAAACAACAATGTAACACATGGGCTGAAAAATTTCGGGCCTTACACATAGATGTCGCTAGTTTTATTACATTCAACTCTTTTTCAGCTGTTAAAATTTCATGATATTCTAGCAGGTGGATCATCTATCGGTTTAAAGCTCATTTTCATCTTGGTGGGTAAGTTAATCAGCAAAATTGCCGTATTTGGGGGCCAGAAAGCCCAAAAGTGGTCTTACAGAAGCCAATGTACCCATTACGTGTGATTGTTTGGTGCGGCTTGCGGAGCCCATTGGCCCAATTTCTTTGAAAATGAGGACGGCGCAACCATTACGGTCAATGGAGACACCTATCGCAAGATGATAACCAAGTTCTTTGTGCCCGCTCTTAATGATATTTATGTGAACAATGTTTGGTTTTAATAGTATAGTGCAACTTGTCCCTCATCTCATGCGTCAAACGGTTGATGGCCGTTTAATTAGCCGAAATGGTGATGTCAGTTGGCCGCCAAGAAGCTGCGATTTGACACCGTTGGACTAGTTTCAGTGTGGCGCTGTTAAAGACAAGTGTTATCACAACAAACCAGAGACAATTGAACTTTTGAAGTTCGTGATGCCATTGTTGTACTTCGCAACAATAGAACAAATTTGGCAAAATTTCAAACCGTTTTTTTATTGCATTTAAATGTAAACTTTTAAATGGCACACCCGCAATTAATTAGTTTGTGAATTATTGTGCTAAGAGTGACGCTACTGTTTTATTTTCAGAACAATGGATCAAAAATTATTTCGTGTTTTAATTGTACACTGCTTGTTGATGGAAAGAAATACCGATCCAGCAATGGCTTGGAAAATGTTACGCGGGGATCCTACTCCATCAGAAACAACAAGAAAATGTTGGTTTGCTGACTTCAAACGTGGTCGTAGAGACACCGATGATGCAGAACGTAGTGGACGTCCAAATGAGGCAGTAACAAAACAAAAACCAAGTAAATCCACAAAATGGTTTTTATTGATGACAATATATATAATGGATGAAAATTTAAATAAGAGAAAGCTCTGTTCAAAGTAGGTGTCGCGTTTGCTTACGGTTGACCAAAAACAAAAATGGCAAAATTACATGAATTGAACATTAAATTACTTCCACATACACCGCATTCGCCAGTTTGGGCTCCAGGCGACAACTGGCTGTCCGTAGACCTCAAAAAAATGCTCGCCGGTAAGAAATTTCGCACGAATCAAGAGGTTATCGCTGAAACTCAGGCCTATTTTGAGGCAAAAGATAAATCGTTCTATAAAATAGATATTGATATGTTGGAGAGGCGCTGGAATGATTGCATTGCTCTTGATGTAGGTTACGTTGATGAATAAAGATAATTTTAAGCAAAATAAAATGTTTTCTTTGTGAGGCCCGAGTCTTTTCAGTCCCTGTGTTGAAACAGTAAGGATAACCACCAAGTTAAGAACAATTTGAAGATAAATGACACATGTTAAGCAAAAATTTTAATAACATTAGCAGTTAAAAATTTTTTCTTTGTCTTTTTATTTAAATTCTCTTATCTCGCTGTTTATTATTTATCTATGCGTGTATGTACGTGTGAGAGCAAAAGAAAAAATTTGCTTGGAGCTCAATTTTGCCGGAAGCTGGTGTACACACAGTAAACAAAAACAAATAAACCCAAAAAAAATGCTGCTACTGATGTTGGATGACTTGATTTCAGCTGATGCTGATGCTCATTTTATGTTAGCATTCACGTACTCGTACATGTGCACGTATGTGTGTTTAGTAGGAGTAGTGAGAGAGCGAAAGCATAGCATACAGTGTTGCTAATTTAGCGCCTTTCGCGCGTTTCAACCACGGAAAAGTTGTATTTTTCCCTTTAGCGCTTTTTCAAAAAACGCGCTAAGTTAGCGCTTTTCTACTTGCAATGTTTTGTAAGAAATATAAGTTTAATAAATTAAGTAAACTCATTAATTCATATAAACTATTGACTTAAAATGCTTCATGTTGTAAGAATTACGTAATTCCAGATAATATTTGTGAAAAAATGAATAAAAATAGTGTTTTTGAAACGTATCTCAAACCTAAGAACCCATTTTTCAATTCCTATAAGTCAATTTAGAAGAAAGCCAAAAATTTTAATTATTTAATTAAAATACTAAACTTGTTATTTGTTATTACACCTTTAAAGATCCCAAGGCGATCACAGAGCCATGACGAATTCTTTCCATTTACGCCTATAAAAAGTCGGTGATCTAATCTGATACCAAGTCATGCTATGGGCTTTTCTTTCAATCTGTCTTCTCTAGTAATGGACTTGCCTTCCGATTCTTCTGTTTATCTGTGAGTTCCATTCAATGGCTAGTTTTACTAAGTTTAAGTTTAGTTTGATTTCCTCAGAGTGTGCCCAGTCCATTTCCTTCATTACAAGAAATTGGTGTGATCTGGTTTCTGGCCAGAAAAAAAAGTCCACCATAGACAGTGGTTTATAAATGCCTGGATGGAAGAGAACGCCCTATAGCAATGAGTCGGCCTGAATAGGTCTAATCTGTTCTGAATATCAGTGCTTGAACCTCCGGACGTCGTGAAGCCGTCAAAAATCGGGACATCTCCCAAATTTCTGATTCAGAACTCGGAAGATCGTTGTGTTATTATCGTTAGTTGATTCATATAATTTTGATTTTGACTGTATAGAGACAAGCGTCTTTTCATTGCATTTCGCAATGTCTGTTAGCGTAGAGGTAGATGTCATCTGAGTAATCTAGGTCTTACAACTTTGTGTTAAGTACCAAGGCTATACCACGTTGCAACACATAATCGAGCACAACGTTAAACAGCAGTGGAGAAAGAACACAACCTTGCCTAACTCCAGCACCAAAAAATTAAGAAAAAGTTTTAATTAATTTAATTTTAATTTCATTTTTTAATCGTTCAAATTATTAAAAAATCTCTGTAAAAGTGGAAATTTTTAACAATAGAAATAGTTTCCTTTACAATTTTAGTATACTTTTTGGCTTTAAATATTATTAACGCTTTTTTACAGCGCGTTTGGATTACAAATAGTTACATAAATTATAATTTAGTGCTTTTTAGCGCCTTTTGAGTACTAAGTCTGCGCGTTTTGATCATAAAAAGTTGGCAACACTGATAGCATAGTATTTGTGTTCTCTTCGTTAGCTTCGTGAAGTATGAAATTTAAAAGCAATTCAAGAGTTTCAATTTCCTTTTTCGGCTTTACAAAACGAGTACAACTCAAACAACACAAACGAAATTCATGGCACTAGGCCAGTGGCATATAAACAACAAAAACAAATCGCACACACACATGCACCAACATAAACATATGCTTTACTGTTTTACTCTCAAAATGTACTGTTAAAAATGTATCGGCAGCATTATCATCATCACTAGTAACAACAACAATCAAGTTTTGCTCTATTAACAGTAGATGACAAAAATAATAGAAACCGCGGAGAAAATTCTTCAATATTATAGTTCAGTTTAACGGTTTAAGTAAACTGAAATACTTGAAATTTTGACAGTGAAATTAGAAGTTTCAATAAATGCCATTAAAATCCCAGCTACAGATGCCTTAATAGTAATTTTTTTTTTTTTTTTTTTCATTACTTCTCTTGGGAAGCATCACAATGCATCCATTGACTTGTTACAGTTTTATTAAACAGTTATTTAAGACTAAGTAGATAATGGGTCTACTCTAGTCTACTTAGTCCTCCATGTGATGGTGTAGTGGTGAAGATCCTTGAGACATAGTGGTGGTGATCCTTACTTAGCGTTGTTATTTTTTCCCAAAAGGTAGCAATTAGAAACTGATAAAAAGATTGAAGAGGTTAAGAAAATTACCAAATACGTATTAGAAAAGTTTATAACGATATTGATATATACCGCGGACGAGATGATAAAGCTAAACTTCAGCAAGGTTATCAGGAATTTTATACACAACCAGGTGGCGATTCGGGCCCTGACAATGAGAATGATGTATAACCTCAAAGCTGATCGAGGATACCCTAAGAAGCATAAATGGTCGCGTCACTCTACTTTAGGCTCCTGGACACTGATATATTTAGGAGTAGTTGATATGCTATATTGGGATTGGAACGATGTAGCTGGCATGAACCCACCGATTTGCCGGCTTATAACCGTCAGAAATGGTCACTAGACATTAAAAAAACATGCCAGTCATTTTAGAATAGACAGCAACATAATCTGTAGTAGCTGTTGCGAGGACTACAGTGAGGAATCGGTGACTCATTTGGTGAGTAGATGCACGGCGATGTATAGGAGCAGGTTAAACATACTAGGCGTTTCAATCTTTGCAGACTTCAGTAGCATGGCTGCTATAGATAGCACTGGGATTGTGCAGTTTCTGAATATCGCTGACTTTATCATAATAATACTAGATCGATGATAAATCCTTTCTTTATGGATGCGAGTTTTGTGGTATCAAAACGGTACAACGGATCATTTGGTTTGTGGGTACCATCCAACCATGTGAAATAATTTATTTTCGGTTTTGTTGTCATAATACATACATATGTACATACATATTGTGAGCAACAGTTGTTTCAAAAGTGCTTTGTTTTAAACAGAACAACTTTTGCGTGAGCATTGCGCAGAAGATGTTGTCCACCGCATCATCATCGTCATCATTAACTTTTTTAAATCCTTAAGGAGCATAAGGCCTCCGACAAACATAATAAACGGTTTTCCGCAAACTTCTTCATTTGATTCGAAGAGTATCCAAATTGGTCAACTTCCTTCATCGCTATCCCGCACTACATTGTCTTCGACATTCTTTTTTGTATTTCTATGGATTCCGAGTCGAAACTTGTGTTGTTGCGACTGAGAAAAGTGGACGATTACGGGGATAAGAGAGAGAAGCATAATACCTATGATGAGTGAGCGAAGTATTGGAATACCGTCCGCACGTCGGAATTTTCCTGGCTTAATACCCCTGATAGCTTTCCCGATTTCTGTTCCTGAAGTAGAAAGAATAGGTTAGAGTAAGTTATACGAATCGCTTGCAATTTACGAGTTCACTCGGAGGCCCATTATGAGACCCATTAAAATAGGTCGAAAGTCCGGACATGGGAAAGACCAAAAAATTTCGGTTTCCTCACTTGAGCCAACCAGTACCCTTGACAAAGTCAATCACTTCTACATTAACACCTTCCTAAGACAGTTCAGATCATAGAAGCAGCATGCAGCCAAGTGCTTTAGTATAAGCTCCCAAGAGCGGGACAGTCACAGAGAAGATGTTACACCGATTACTCCTCATTAACATCTTAACAGCTCCTACAGTAGCTATGACCAGGTTGTCCCATGCGCTCTGACATGCACCTTATTATGCAGTGCCGTGACATTATGCCCGAATGAAGCCAGATCAACTCCATTCCAGACCTTAGAAGAAACAAAAGACCAAATCATTCTGGATTCTGGATTTAGAAGATGGTGATCCATACGTGTTCCATTTCGCGTAGTGCCCATCTATCTATCAAACTCGACAACGCACACAGACAGGCATGCATGACGCCCTGCACAAATGCCAGAGAGGAGCCCCCTGGTAGCGCACTCATCAGCAATTTTATTCCCTCGGATAGCCACATGTCTCGGAACCCATATCTGTTACACATGATATCGTTCCTGCCGGGCCAGTGAGCGAATGCAGCGGAGGAGATATTTCAGTTTATTCACATACGAGTTGAGAGCACTGATTGCGGCGAAACTGTCTGGTCAAGGTCTTGATCCTTGAGATTTAATTCCTGGACACTCCTAGCCGTAATATCGGCTAAGAGAAACGTCCAGAAATATGTTAACGTGCAACGTTAACAGTGAGTAAAGTTTTTGTTTTTATGTGATGGGCCTTTAAATAGCCTTTCCGGACAGCTGACTTTGTACAAAGTTTTGAAGTTTGAGTGATTAGCTGCTATGCCTGCTCTGTCGGTAAAATATTTCAATCAGTTCTTCATGCTTGATAATAATTATTACATTCAAATAATGCATAATAAAACGACTGAATTTAAGAAAAATTAAAAAAATACCACAATCATGCTTCTGGTACATACCATTTACCTCTGATTTTACATATAGCGAAAATTTCTGCCCTCAAAACTAGAGAGACAACGATTTTAGGTAGAAAACTGCATCGTTGAAGGACCTCACATTTTTGCCAACAGGCCTTAGCAAATTCAAGAAGAACATAGGTAAAGTTGGATTAAATCGTGGCTGGCATTGACGACATTGTTCTGGTAGAAAGGGGTAAATTTGAGCATATCTTGTGCGAAATCCTACAGAATAGTAAATCAATGGTGTGGGACCACGGAGTTAAACATTAACCTGGGCAAAAGCATGATAGTATCATTCACTAGAAAAAGAAAACTTCCTAAGTAAAGGAATATTCAATTCCTGAGTGAGGAAATACCTCAAGGAAGGAGGTTAAAATATTTAGGAATAATACTGGGTACAAAGCTGACGTGGAAAGCTTAAGTAGAGTCTGTCACGAAAAAGCCACTCATGTACCAAGAATATTATATTGGATCTATACCATGAAGTCAGACGGATTGTGACATATGGAGCCGTTGCACGGGCGGTAAGAACGAGTTTGGGAACAATCCAGGCAGAGCTACATAAGGTACAAAAATAAGACTGCATAAGCTCATCTGGGCCAATGAGAACTTGTCTCACAGCTGAACACGAGGTTCAATTGGACCTTAGTCCACCGCATTTGGCAATGAAAAATAAGGCTACATAAACTATGACGAGGATAATGGGAGATAAGTTTGAGTTTATGCGTGGATCAAGTTAACTCGGTTAGCTGAGTTTTCGATTACTGCCTACTCGGCTGTCCTGAGGACAGGCTAATGAAACTCTGTGACTTTGGCAAATGCTTCAGGGCAAGGCTGTGTAGTAGAAGTGAGTGGAGAGGCTTGGAGACTGCATACTTATTTGGAGAAGAGACCATTTTGTGGTAGTGCGGGAGTGTTTGGCCCTATAAGAGAATATTTGGAACCTATGGGAAAACTCGCCAGCATATTTCAGGCGAAATTGATGTCGTGGTTTACGTGAGTATCGCCAAGCTGGCATACCCCACGGTGCCCAAGGCGAATTGTTAACTTCCACACCTTGGTGAAGTGCTGTAGACCATCTAAACTCATACCGTGATATGGGTCACAGCACTCGGTTGAGGAGATGCAACGCCTCATCGAGCCGATGAAAGGAAGGAAATATAGAGAACAGGACATAGCCATTCTATTCATGTCATTTTTAAAATAAGCTGATGGAGAGCTTAAAATTAAGGTGGCAACCAATACTAACAATAATTCTAACAAATCTCGAAAAAACGGTGTCCGGAGGCCATAAAAAGAAAGTTTATTACACAAATACTAAAAGTTGCAAAAGTTTCGAATAACTACTCAAGGAGCTACTTTCTTTTTTATTGTTGTAGTACTTGGTAGAGAATGGAATTAAAGGTTTGTTATTATAGTTATTATTTAGGTGCCTAAGATAACAAGAATTAAATTTTTTACTTTAAATAAATCCATTAGTAATATACGAGTCCTTAACTGCTTCGACAAGTTGCTTAGGTTTCGAACAGCTCTGTATGTAAATTCATGCCCTATGTATTTAACAGTGTGTGTGCCACTGTGGTATGTTAGTTAAGACACCCACCTTCCAAACAAAAAGTCGTCAGTTCAAACCCAGGCCACACCATCTGAATAATTTCAACAGCGATATCGCCGCATAACATTAGCGACTGGTTATGTATGTTTACGCTGTGAAAAACTTCACTAACTAATATATTTGCCGTTCGGAGCCGACATTTGTGGATTACTTTCAATGAGCCTAGTTGATTATAAAAATCAATATTTATTTACAGAAGATGAGAGAAAATTATTGTTGCTCAAGTGTGCATATTTTGTTCGATCTACCTTGGTTTCCACGTTCTTTGTGAGGCGTTCAAGGTTGAAATATATACGAAAATAATAACTAAATTTATACAAACAGTTTAACGATGAGCATATTTGCATTAAAAAAATATATACAAACGTATTAAAGATATACTTATTTAAATTAACCGGTTATTTCTATTGAATTGCCCGTTTATTTAGTATACGAAAAATGAAGATTTTGAAAAAACCGTATTTGATCCGTCTGATCTCCCTAGATAATTCTAATAGATTAATAAGGACAAAAAGTTCTAGGACCAGCCCACTTATGCTAAAAAGGTTCAATATGATGCCGCTTATTTCAGTGACCCTAAAAAAAGAAAATCCTGACTATGTGCCTGCTAAGCAGAGTTGGGTAACCCACTCGGGTTTTATTGGGTATTATATTTAAAAAAACCGGGTGAAACTTTTTTATTTAAAAGACGTCATAGTTTATTTACAACAAAAATAGGTATATTTTATGTGTTGAGAGCACAATCAGTTCGGTCCATTTTTTGAGCTCAAAAAAGATAATGAATTAACAAATTTATCAAGCCACTGCTTACATCTTTTCCCCACCTCTGAGCAAATTCCGAACCTTTTCTCAGAAAAAATTTCCATCGTTGAGGGAATCCAATTTAGAAGTCGATTTTTTATTTCTTCAAAAAAAGTGATTCGGTGACATGCCAAAAGATGTTGTATCCGTCGAAACAACCAACAATCAAAAGGAGCAATTTTCGAAAAATACGATAAGTGCTACTGGATTTTTCATTTGATCGTTTCTTAGAATTGTGTAGCAATTTTTGCAACGTGAGTCCAAAAGTTGTCAAGCCCTTCTTTATATTCCAGTCGTTTTTCCCGTAATGTACGCCTGAAACGAAGTAAATGCTGCTCTTAGGCAGCTTATAGTACACAATGCCTACTACTATCCAAAAACCTAATAAAACACGGTATGTTGGGTTTAAAACAAAGCCCGCTACCAAGTCCAAACTGGCTTTGATAAGAAGCCGACTGATACAGCAATTTGGGGTCTAGAAGATGCTTTTCTAGGACCCTTAATCTCAGACTCGAAAGTGCCTATAATACCAATAACAACAAGTGTCTTGCAGTTATCACCTCTTCCTGCACAACATTTATCAAGAAAAACATACAAAATTTATTAAATAATTTCAAATTTCTAATGTTTTATGCGTTTACTGTATTATTCTTTATGAAAAAATGCTAAAAGAAAAAAAAACATAAAAATAAGAAATAAAAAAGTTGAAATAAATTCTTTCAATTTGATAAAAATGCGCATATTCAAACTCTCTTCATGCTAACTTTAGTATTATTGTTGTCGTTTTTGTTGTAATTATTACTGTTGTTGCTTTTCTCAATGTTAGATGTTTTTATCGTTGTTGTAGGTCTTTTTCTAGAGCATCAACACTTCGGTTTCAGACTCTACAATATCATGATGATACCATCTTCACCAGCATCGTCATTGGCATCGTCAGCATCATACATCATCGATGGAAATTTTGTTGTTATATATTTCGAGTTTATTTAGCTCACTTAAACACACACAAACACACACACAAACACACACACACCTGAAATGCTCTCTTAATGGCAATTTACTCTCATTGTTTTTGGAGCCTTAAACACGTGAAAATTGAACTCCTTTTTTCCTTTTTTTTCCACTTTCACTAAAAATTCTAGGTTTTTTTTTTACTTTTTTTACCTTTTTACTGAGGAAAATTTGTAATTTTTCCCCACAAAAAAGAAAAGAAGAAAATAAACTTGTTAGAGAGTGCTTAACATTTAAGGATTTTTTTTCTTTTATTTATGATTTCATTGTCGTTGTTGTAAGAGATTTCTCTTCACGTATCATTTAAATTTTATGCGTTTAACAATGCGAAATTGAATTCAATTCGCTGTCATTCAAACGAAAACAAACACAAATTTAATGAAATAAAGCAAAAATTAAATTTAAAACTTGAGAGGGGTGAGACACAGATGGAGGAAATAAAAAAAATTTCTCTTTTTTTTGTTTCATTCAAATCGTTTATTTAGATCTTTGTGAGACGAATTTCATGCATTCCTACACTACATTTGCCCTGTGTACGTGTTTAATATTCAAAATTGAATTGAATTTCTTAGCATACCTTAGGGAGGGGTCATCGCCAACATCATCATCATCATTGTCATCAACATCCATTGGCAGTTTAGCAGAACTTTGTGAATATTTTTCTTCTTCTTTCACTTTTTTCGCTTTAATATTGTTTGAAATAAATAAATATTGTTGTTGTTGTTTTTAATGTTGTTGCTACTGCGGTTGGCTTTAGTATTTCAATAACAATTTTGAAGCCATTAATTAATACAGGTTTGCTCCATTAAATGTAGAAAACATATGAAAGTGTGTGTGTGTGTGTGTGAGTATATGTGTGTCGAGTCTTTCTAAATTAATACATGTATTATTCTCTGGAGCGAGAGAAAGCAAAAAAAAAATAAAAACATAGAAAGCAGAGAAGAGTAGTGAAAAATAAAAGTGCCCCCAAAAACAACAACAATAATATTTAATTGTCTCTTATTTTGTGCCGTTTAATCTGCTTGAAGTACATTTAAGTATGAATATTTATCAAAGTATTTAGGTGGGTGTTCTTAAGAGCAAAAAAAAAAAAACAAAGAGGACGAGAAAGAGTATAAGGTTATCCTCTCACATACAGCCAAACAGACTTTTACTGTCACCCTAAAGATTAAGACTGTGCCACCACAAAGACACTTTTCTTAGAAGATGTTTTTAACTAAAATACGAGACTATGTCTTGTTGCTGTTGTAAATGTTGCTGTAGATGTGTTGTAGATGTTGTCGTTGTTGTCATTTTATATGAAAACATGTTGTTTAAGTTAAGAACTTTTTGACACAAACATCATTTGTATGAATGTAATGATGTGTATGGGTGTGTAGCAGAATTTATGTAAGTGGTTATATGAATGTTTATATATTGATATGTACTAGCTGAAACCCGGCTTACTTCGCTACTCCTATTTGAATTACAATCGTAAAGTTATCCTCTTTTTTCCATTTTACCCAAACAGTTTAGATAGTCTATAGTTTCTTTCAGAAAGAATGTATAGTATCATTCCTCAAACAAAACACATTCATTTTTATATATCGGGTGATCCATTTAAAAACTTGAATTTAAAAATGCAATAAAACAAAAATGGTTTGCAATTTTGCCAAATTAATTTTTTGTTGTGAAGTATAATTGTTCAGATTAGAAATGAAATATTACTTCATGCATATGGAAGCCGCGGCTGTACCCCATTCAATTTTCGAGCACTTTTCGAGTGTACGCGGTCGCAGCTCGGCAATGGCATCACGTATGTTGGCTTTCAAATGCTCAATTGTCTCTGATTTGTTGGTATAACACTTGTCTGTAACGGCGCCCCACAAAAAATAGTCCAACTGACATCACCATTTCGGATAATTAAACGGCCATCAAACGTTTGACGCAATAAATTGATTGTAGCATGAGATATGTGGCAAGTTACACCATCCTGTTGAAACCAAACATCTTTCGCATCAATACCATGAAGCGCGGGCACAAAAAGTCGGTTATCATGGTGCGATAGGTATCTCCATTGACCTTAATGGTTGCGCCGTCCCAATTTTCACAGAAATATTGGCCAATGATGCCTCCGCTCTACAAGTCGCACCCAACAATCACTCTTAATGGGTTCATTAACTCCTGTAAGACAACGTTTGGGGTTGCTTATTAACGTACCTACCAAGATGAAAATGAGCTTCATCCGAAAAGATAATTTTTTTTTTTTTTTGGCAAAATTTACATTATCGTGGAATTTCTCGTTGGCCCATCTAGCGAATTTAAGACAAAGAGAATGGTCATGCGGCTTCAACTCTTGAACCAATTGAACTTTTTAAAGCGTCATAGCGAGATCTTTTCACAGAATTCGACGTAAATTGTAAACGTACACACTGTACCAGCACGCCTACGTCTTGGTGCATCAACAGTGAAACCAGTTTTACGAATTTTAGCAATAAACTTGCCTATACACAGCACTGTTGGTCCTTCTCTGCAACCAAATTTTGTACGATATTTTCGAGCAATTTCCGACCAATTGTCTTTGTTTTGGAAATAAATTCCCAATAAATCCCAACATTGCTCAAGCGTAAATCGATTCATTTCACTCAATGGAGATAATATACGGAATTTGGGGCAGAATAGAATGACATAAGTATTGCCAGATTCAAAATAACCCCTGGTTCAAATTTAAACCGATAGATGGCCCACCCGATATGAGATACATATGTATACAGAAAGCTTTTAGCCAGTGTGCTTTGTGCAATACTCGCTTTTTAGCTGATGTGGATAGATAACGAAGCTTTAATAGTTACCGTTCTCCGAATATTCCATAGTGGTAACAATGGAAGGGGTCAGTCTCACTCATACAATAACGCCCAGTTACTGTGTATTGTTCACGACGTTGTTTGAACCACTCTTACTCGTCTCAAAATATAAAATATACAACAATTAGTGGATATTTAGTTTTTATTGGAGGTACCACGCCACTTAGCCAAGTACGCACATTTCTTAACTGATGATTTGTACTGACTACGAAAACATTTGGACTAAATTCAGAAACTTGCACTTTAACCATTCTCATGATATTTTTTTTCCGTTACTTCTCTTGGGAGAATATGCCTGCAACAAGGTATCTCCACCTTACATAGTTTATCGCTGTTGATTTTGCTTCTTACCATGTTAGATTGTTCTGTCTTAGGTCTTGGATAATTATGCGTCTCCAGGTGTTTCTTGGTCGACCACGATTTCTTCAGCATTGAAGATGCCACTCGAATAACGTTCTGGTGATACGATCTGGAGTTTTTCTGATGGTGTTACCGATCCGCTTCCATTTGCTTTTTCTTATCTGCTTCAGTATGGGTTCCTCATTAGTCATGTTCCACAGTTCTGTGTTACTTATGCTATTACGCCAGAATATTTTGCATATAATTCTGAGGCACCTGTTAATGAATACCTGACGTTTTTGCGTGATGTTATTCGATACAAGTTAGGTTTCAATGCCATACAGCAGAACATAAGCTGACTATTGAAGGGCTTAGTTCGGATCCTTTTTTAACTCCAACATTAGTTTGGAATGGTTGACTGATGTTCACGTTGTGAAGAAATTAAACTTCTGCATTTTTGTGGTACACCTTTTGCTCCTAGTGCTTTTCATATCGCAGTTTATCTGATGGTATTAAACGCTTTCTTTAAAACGACGAACGGTAGATATAGGGGAGTACGTCATTTCATATATTATTTTGTGATTATGCGTAGAGTATTGGCCTTTTTTTACGGAGCTTCTGCTCGGTCTGAAGCCTGCTTGTTCATCTCACAACATGTTTTCTATTTGGCTTTGAAGAGATTTCCTTGAATTATAACTGCAAGTATCTTTTATAACGTGTTAAGCAGAGTAATTCCTTTCTAATTGTTGCATTCTTTCAATTCTCCACTTTTTGGTGGGTTTACAATGATGCCCTTCTTTCACGTTGGAAGCAGCTTCTCTTCCTCCAATACTGATGTGATGTGAGGCCATGAAACGTCAGCCGTGGTTTGAATGTCAACACGTAAAATTTCCGCCGGTAGTCGATCTTCGCCTACCATCTTATTATTTTTCAATTTATAAATCGACTCTTTTTATTTCATTCAGATTGGGAGGGTTGCACGGTATTCTTAAACTGTTTTATTCATCGCTGTTCTGAACCGTTTCGCTGTCCTCAGTAATGTTTGTGACTTTCTCAAGATATAAATATAAAATCAATATTTACTTTGTATGTGAGGTACCATGCCAACTTGTCCGGTTCCGTCCACTTTTTGACTCGTAATATTTCTTTACTAAGCGACTATTTGGACCAAATTTTGACACCCTTACTATTACCATTTTGAAAATATAGACAAATAAATATTTAACTTTTATAAGCGTGGCACCGCCCAGTTGGAATTTTTAAAATGTATATAACCGATAGTTCCTTCCAGACATATAGAGATATTCTGTAAAAATAGTCAGACTATATGAGTGTGACTTTGACGCTATCGGATACGCAGATGACCTAGTTGTCATTGTCGTTGGCAAGTACAACGATCCCTTAACCTTATATCTGCATGGCGTGATGTAGAGGAGTTATCGGTCAATCTCAATAAAACGACAATTGTTCCTTTCACATGAAGATTGATATTGAGCCTAGAGCCTGTTTACCCGAAGGGAATCGAAATTACCGACAGGAGACAGCATTGAAACTGGCACTTAAATGCCGTTCCAGATAAGGCTACAAGGGCAATGTGGACTTGTCGTGGTCTTATCGGCAAAGAGGAACTTTTCCCACTGTAGCCATGAAAGCTTTTATCGGGGTAAGCTCATTGCATATCTTTGTTATAAAATCTGCTGCTCTGGGGCTCACTGGTTGCTGACATGTGGCGGACTTAACTCAGTGAATCACAAGGTTCACATCAGTATCCTAAGGCGTCTCCCGACTTTGAGCTACTTTGGAGGATGTTATACGTGATCGTGGAGAATGGGACCATATGGTCCCTAATGTCAACGCTAACTGTTTACAGTGGTATTTGAATGAATATAAAATGGATGGTGGTGTAGGAGCCGGGAATTTCAGTCCATGGGCAACGTTTATCAGACGGAGATCCATACAATTTACATTTGGGCGCGGATTGATATGGAGCGTGGGATCAGGGGCGCTTCTATTAATATATATTCCGATAGTCAAGCGGCACTTAGGGTCTTTTCTTTGAAGTATATAGACTAGAGACTCGTACTCGTACGATAAACGAATGTCAACACACTGGCATTGGGGCACAGGGTAACGCTTTATTTGGTCCCTGGGCACACTGGTGTTCTGAGGAATGAGTTCGATTACAAACTGGGAAGGCGGGTTTTGGCCACTGGTCTCATTGGACCAGAACAGTACTGCGGTATTATTTGGTCCACGGCCAGAGAAAGATCATTGAATGTTGTTGCTTTGGCAAACATTAGGAGACGAACTTTTATGGAGCCCTTTATTGAGCCTGAACAGGTTCGTCGACTATCAATTGGAGATATTACACAAGATGTCAGGTGTCGTCTGGGTGTACGTGAGTCTTCGCCGTGTGGCATACCCAACGGTGCCCTAATGGTACGAGTGAATACGATGCGTCCGCCAACGCCTCCACCTGTGATACTCACAAATGAATATCAACAGTGAGTACCATTTCGAAGGCGTGTTGTTAGGACACTCTTCACAACCTTCACATCATGGTGGGGAGTCGGAGACTATCCAAGCTCCTGCCGTGATATGGGTCACAGCAGCCGGTTGAGGAGATGCTACACCAAACCGAGCTCGCGCTCTTCCTGCGCTTTAGGTTTAAACCACAGCCACCATGAAGGGGGGCCTACCCAACAATCGGGTAGAGGTCGGATCCGATTCCCGTGGCACCAGAATAACTCTGGTCAGGCTTAGTGACACGTGAGTGTAAATATAAACACATGCCGCCTCCAGGTTCGGCTCCACGACAGCCCCGGACTGGCGACCGGTAAAAAACACACAAGGTAGACGGTATTCTTTTGGAGACTGTTTCGATTGGCGCTTTTAGACTGATCGGGCCCAGGGTATTCACTCGATGGGATTTTTACTGCCGTCAGTTAATGCGTTGGCGGATCCGACTCCGGAGTGTTTAGCACAATAGATCTTTCCAGGTTGCAGAGTCATGACAGGTTGGGCCTCTTCAACGCAATTTAATAATATTACTGCAAAAAAATTCATGACAATCGATTCAGCCGTTTAGCTGTCTATAATGCACAAATAAACATACATACAAGCACACATTCATTTTTATATATAAGATGTGTGTTAGTATTACAATATATAACACATATGGACATACATGTATATATACACACACACACATACTAACTTAAATGATGTTAAAATTGCAATTTCGTGTTATGACTTTGTAAAACACCATTTCAACAGACAAATGCTCGCATAAATTTCACACACACTCACACACATATGCTTCTTATACATATGAAGTGTAAATGTATATGTTTATCATTTTGTGCTTTAAGGTGTGCGTGCGTGTATGTGTGGTGGCTATACGCGTTGGGAATGTTTGTAAAGAATGACTTACAAAAAGAAGAACCACAATTATTTGTCTCTCGTAAGTGTGTATTATATATTGGATGTCGGTGTGTGTTCATATGTGACTTATGATTTTTGTCTGTTGTATTCAAAACGTTTTTACGAAGATCAAAGGTCTTTAGGGTACAATAATAATTTTTCTCCTTTAAATTTTTCATTTTTTTGTCGTTTTAAAATTCATTTTAAATACAAGCCATTTGAAAATGTTTCATTTTACGAAAACATAGAAAAACCTCAACAAGTTTTCACTCGAGAGGATTTTCATCAATTCCTTCTTCTTTTTTTTTGTTTTTGCGAAAAGTTTTTCATTCATTGTCATCATCATCATTGCCGTCGTTGTCGTCGTCTTAGTCATCTTAAAGAAGTTCTTTTTTTCTTCTTTCCAACTTTTTTTTCTTTTATAGCATTTCCCTTTTCACAGTTTAGCCCAACAAAAGTATATCAAGTGTAGACATCTTTTTCAATTAAACTGAATGATAAGTTAAGACCCATATGCTTATGTGGTGTGTATGTACGAGTATTATGTGGCATCATTATGTGCAACATTCTATTTTAAAGAGTATTTAAGTTTTTCTTTTTTAAAGGTCATATTTATTTGACGTTTTTATGGTTGCATAAAAAGGATTTTTATTCACAGCCACCACTCATTCATTCATTCTTTTATGAATTAAAGCAGAAAAATAAGAGACTTTTGAAATGAGAAATAAAATAAGAAAAAATCTTAGACGAATTTTAAAGTAAATTTTTAATTTTTTTCATTGAATTATAATTTTGATTGCATTTTATGCAACCATTTTGTTTCTAAAATATTAAAACCATTTTCATAATTTTCAAAAATATCTTAATTTATTATTTTGATGAAAGCTTTTCTGACTACTCTCGTACTTAAAGAACAAAATATTATTTTGATTACAATTTAAAATCGTTTCTACAGTACTTCTCTCTTAATGCCAGTGTTACGTCTTTATGTTTCTTTTTAAAGCCCGGATTAAATCAGAGTAAGATTCGCTCCGCTGGCTTTCTGTTTCTCTCTTCCTCTCTCATGCTATAAAAGTAAGCAGTGCACTCAGTGTTGCCATAATTTTTTTAAGAAAAACTGAAAATTTTAAGGAAAAAAACTGATGTTCAAGTGAAAAAACTGCACATACCTAAAGAGTACACATGTATTGTATTTTTTACGACAAATTATATGCGACATACAGAAATAATATCATTTAATGACAGTGCTCAAATTTGATACTTCTTCCGACAAGCGGGGCATATGGCGGGTAAACCAGATTTAAATACGCTGATTCCTGTGATACTAACTGTTTTTTTAGGTTAGTTGTTGTTTTCGAGATATACCATCATTTCGAAAACG
This sequence comes from Wohlfahrtia magnifica, assembly GCA_023159175.1. Lineage (NCBI taxonomy): Eukaryota > Metazoa > Arthropoda > Insecta > Diptera > Sarcophagidae > Wohlfahrtia > Wohlfahrtia magnifica. The sequence goes on along the minus strand of JAKWBJ010000484.1, from coordinate 1,186,912 downwards.
GAGGAGGTTGCACAAGATATGTTCGCGTAACTCAATAACGACTTAGTTTATTGAATAAACTAAAAAATCGAAATTCCGCAAATAACTTACCTTTAAGTAAGTATGCAACTGTTTTAATCTGCGCAGTCGTTTTATAAATATAAATTTTTGACAAAAAAAAAAAAAAAAAAAAAAAAAAAAAACAGAAAAAACAGTAGAACCACATTACTACGTACATTAGTATAAAAATATGAGTGATATTTTGAAAGTGAAGCAGATGTATCACTCATACGCACGTACTTACTGTTCTTTAGCCAAAAAGTAAATATACATTGCGCGTCATCAGGATAGCGCCCCCCTTTTACTGAAGGTTAATGTTTAATATTATTTGAACCAATTGAGATATGGCTTTAAAATTTTTTGTAGTAGACTCCTATCAATTCTCTTAAAAATTAAACAACAACGACTGCTGTACCATTTAATATAGTATTTTAATTAATTTTTTTTAGAAAAATTATACTAAAAAAGTTTTGTAAAAATTCGTCATCAGAATAGCGCCATAGCTATAATTTCACCTTAATTAGTATTTTAAGCAACTATGTATGTAGCATTTTAATTCTTAAATACTATATTTTAAATAGTATTAAGGATAATTAGTGATGCGTGGGACCGCGTTTGTTTGAAGTGTCCTCGAAATTTCGATTGGAAATTGAATTGAAAAGTTTTTCAATATAATTTATCGAAATTGTGGACCAAGTGTTAATGACTCGTACATTCTCCTTGCCACCTACATATCTCCATACGTTTTTAATTATATTTATCATCGTACCATTAAAAAATCACAACTAATGTTTAACTAACAGCTTTCATATGAAATTGAAAAGAACGCAAAAAGTTAAAAAATGGTAAAATACAATTCTTTAAATAGGGAAAATTTCGAAATAGTGCTAACTTAGTCATTGGGATGCTATTGTACTATTATTTTGCAAGTAGAGCAAATAAAGTACAATTGTAGAACTTTTCCATCCATGCCACAGTTATGTTAAGCAAATGAGGTGAGTTTCTTACTTCGGAAATTGTAATTAAAATAACAAAATTGAAAGTAAATAATTAAAATACTAAAAACTGCAATATCTGCATAATTTACAGGAAAACTTCAAAGCTGCTCAATGCTATAAAAAACTGCAAAATACAGATAAATCTGCACATTTGGTAAAGCTGAGTGCACTTCATTTCACTTTGGTTTTACTAACAAATGTTCGCAATGGGGTACTCTATCCTAAACTTGTGCCTCCTTAAGTTAACACCGCCTAGAAACTTCTGTTAGTACCCTTAAGTTAACACCGCCTAGAAACTTCTGTTAGTACCCCGAACCCGCTTGCACGGTTTGCGCCGTTTCGTTCCCGACATAGAGTAACTCTGTTGTGAATGCCAAGTTTATTTGGAGATGTCATGCAATCCAATCACAAAGCTACCAAGGTCGCCTGGAGACACCGAAACACTGTACTTGATCCAAGGAATATAATACCTACAGTCAAACATGGTGGAGGTAACATTATGGTTTAGGGTGCCATTACGTCATCTGGAGTGAGTAGTAACCGTGGTAACCGTGAAACATTAAAAACTGCCCTTATTCTTGCATGGGCCGAAATAACACCCTCTATTACAGAGAATTTGGTGTCATTAATGCTACGTCGTCTTCAAGCGGCTATCGATGCCCAAGATGGATCAACCAAATATTAAAGGTAAAAGAGCTGTATGTAGACTTTTTTCTTATGAATTTTTAATATTTTTGTTGTTTTTATTATGTAAAAGAAATACTTTGTTTATTTCCAAAATAAACTTATTTATTAATGTCTTATATATTAATATAAAAATTGTTTAATTTTCTTCCCAAACTCTCTAAAGCCCCTAAATCAAAAAGTGTATATAGACTTTTTTCTTTGACTGTAGATCAACCAAAGCCTGGTGATGGTAATTACAATAATGAATTTATTCCCAGATTATTTTTTTAGTACAAAATTAGAAAAATATCCAGGATAAATATCGACCTAATAAAGTATATATGAGTATTTGTATGTATATGTCGCCAACGCTACACAAAATGCTGGCTCACAGTTGGGAAGTAGTGCAAAATTTCAAACTACCTGTTGGTTCTTTGTCTGACGAAGTTCAATAATCTATTAATAAAATAATTAATAAAGTTAGAGCGCATAACGCAAGAAAATGTAGCAGGATTACTAATTTAGCAGATATCTTTAACTTTGTTTTATTAAATTTGGAACCGGTAGTTACGGCAGCTGGTAAGAATCCTAAGGCAAAACTAATTTTTGTGTCTAAGGACACAAAATATTTTGAAATACAAGCAATAAATTAATAAAAATGTAATGAAGCTTGTTTCTGTAGTTTATTAACTACAAACTAAAAAAAATATTTATCGGCAATTATCTCATTTTACGTACTTTCTTGTCAAATCTCAATGTGCCAGATTAGTGTCCCTATTATTTTACACATGACTGTATATTAATATAAACCCAGTTTATTGAGCAATTAAAAATGCTTTTCTTTCATTAGTTGGTACATAAATAAATTTTATCAAATTACATTTTACTTAGTCTCTTAAATGATGGTACTTAATATCTACAATATGTTTTGTTCAAGCATGATAACTTCGATTTTTAATTAAATATTGTCAACTTAAACTATCGCCTTTAGTTAACACTGCATCGCCTTCTGAGTAATAATAAATGCTTCAAGTAGATAACTTCTTTGGTTGCTGAAGACAGCGCGATTAATTCTGCTTTTGTTGTGCTTAAGACCACAACACTTTTTGGATTCTCAAGACACTGCAGTGCCGCTTAACAGAAGAAGCTTGCCGGAGTAGGATTTTTTGTCTCTTCTATCACCTATCTAGTCTGCATCTGCAAATCCGTAGATTAGTGTCGCATCAGACTTGTAGTGCAATTTAAAATCAATAAAAAAATATATGTGTTCTATGCCATTCTCATGATCCATTGTTGTTGGATCTGTCTGGCACTGTGCCATTTTACTTAAAAAATGTGCAATATCTGGTCTAGTGGAAACTGCGATGTACATCTCCAATAACACTAGGCAACAAGGTTTTGAACTGGAGCAACTAAATATCTTTGTTAAGGTAATTTGAGGCGCTAAATTGAAATCCGTGCTCAGTTTTTTTCCATCTGACTCAAATTTTTTTATGGCCGTGCAAATGTTTCACGACTTGACCGGAATAAAATTTCCTAAAGGGTCCGCCAAATAATTTTTTTTTTTTTTTGAAAATGCTATAAAAAAACTTCTGGATATTTTCTCAAATATCTTTTTTTATATGACAGTAAAATCCTTCCGGTTAATAATGAAAAATAATTTCATTCTAATGGCTGCCCCGGCTGGCCATGCAGTAGCTTACACGATCCAATTTTTGAGCACATTATCGATTGTGTGCAGTTGTATTTCACCAATGGCTTCACGCATATTGTCCTTTAAAGCGTCAATTGTCTCTGGCTTGTTGGCGTAACACTTATCTTTGACGGCACCCCACAAATAATAGTCTAACGGTGCCAAATCGCAGCTCCGAGGTGGCCAAACGACATCAGCTCTGCGGCTGATAATGTGATCTTCAAAAACAGGGCGCAAAACATCGAGTGTAGCTTCGGCTGTGTGGCACGCAGCGCCATCCTGTTCTTTCATTTTTTTTTAACAAAAATTCGTTCAACATGGCCCGATAACGATCGCCATTGACTGTAACGGCCACTCCTTGCTCATTTTCGAAGAAAAATGGCCCAATTATGCCTCTGGACCAAAATCCACACCAAACAGTGACTCGTCTTGGGTGTATCGGCTTTTCAATGTTTGCGTGAGGGTTTTCTGTGCCCCAAATGCGACAATTTTGCTTGTTTACATACCCGCCAAGATCAAAATGAGCTTTATCTGAAAAGATGATTTTTTTTGGCAAAATCGGCATCTTCTGTAAGTCGATCGCAGGCCCACTTAGCGAAGCGAAGTTCAAGCCTATACACAACCATATTCGTTCAGCGGAGGTAAAACTAATTACCTGTCAAATCAGACATGAGCTAAGTGTTATCATTCACGAAATAAGTACTAGTTGAAAAAAAAAAACGTTAGATGGCGGACCCGATATATTGTTGTTGACCAGTTATTATTGGAACCATTTCGTCATCTCTTTCTATTTCTTGCGTTTTGTAGATCAGTTTGAAGTTTTCAAATAGAATCGTTTTAAGATTTTGCAGATTTTTTTTGCTCAGGCTACCTAAAATAAGATCGTTAACCTAAACGGCTATAAATATTACCTTGCTGTTAATTTTTTTCATGTTTAAATATGGCTCATATTTGCATGCTTGAAAACCAATGCGCCTTAGAACGAAATCTGGATATTGTTCATCTATAAACCCTTCAGGCTACTGCATATAGCACTACTCAGAAAGATCGCTGTTTAAATATGCAATTATAATGTGAAGTTGATGTACTCGTATATGTAGCTTGTGGGTTGCTGCTAATGCAATTAATGTACCCAAAGTTGTACATCTTATTCTAGGATAAAAAGTCTCAGTGTAATTTAAGCTATATTTTTTTGACTACTCGAATTTAAATTAAACTTCAATTACAAAATTTAAAAAGATATAAAATTTTTCTATACAAATGACACAAAATAACATGTTCAATATTCAAGTGATTAAAGGTAAAATTAAAATTAAATTTTAATGACACGTTGCTGTAACGTAACATGCTGTAGAAAATAGATTTAGTAAACGGCGTTACGCATCATTTGTAAAGCAGTGATGGACTGACTGTTCGTATGTGAAATTCTATGGGGGTATTTTTTGGCACTTTTTTCCACACAATTAAAAAGAGCAATTCAAAACAATCGGACAAGGCAATTTATAATCATTTCAACAAATTTAAAATATATGTTAGAGAATGTGTACCCAACTTTAAAAAATATTACTATTTTTTAACACAAAATAACTTCCTACGTGTATTGTAATGTGGAAAAAGAAGAAACTAAAAAATATGCTTTAATAAGGCGACAAGCAAACATTTTCACGCTAATGATAGATAAGCAATTATGTATGCATGTAATTCTTAGATGAAATTAAAAAGAACTTTGATTCTAAAAAGACTAGTTTCCGAGTTTTAAGCCACTTGGTTCCAACATTTAACTGGGTAGTTTCTTCAAATTTTGATAAACAAGAAAAAGAAGGATATCAGGTAAAAGATATTTCCGATGACTTTAATTTGGTATGCAAAAAAATTTGGTAACATTGGTCTATCGTGAACCAGGGAGAAAAAAACCTTTGTATGTTCACCTTTTAAAAATTGAATTTACTTGATAAATAACTTTATAATCCATATATGTAAGCTTTTATTGATAATAATTTGGTATAATTTGTTGTATTTTATGTTTGTAAATATGTACATATAAATTTATATTATTTTTATATAAAGGGTGGAAAAATTTGAAGTTTGGAAATAAATTGGCTTAAAAGCACCTATTTTTCTGTTCAGTTTTATTCATACCAACATATAAAATACGGGAATGATGTTGGGCAAATGTCTACCTCTAGCACGACGGCAGATGTCCGCGCTTTTCACAAAATTTTGAACCACATTTTGCAGCAAAGCTTCGCTTATCTCGTCAATGCAGCGCAGAATTTCATATTTCACAGTATAAGTTGTTTGTGGCTTGTTCACGTAAACTAGGTCTTTCAAATGGTCCCATAGAAAATAATCCAGCGGCGTTAAGTCACAAGAACGTGGCAGCCAATTGATATCGCCAAATCTAGAAATTACGCGACCAGGATATTTCTCATGCAATAACTGAATTGTTTGGCTGGCCGCGTGGCTTGTGTTGCCGTCCAGCTGAAACCAATGGTCACTGATATCAACATTGGCCAACTGTGGCCACAATAAATTGGTTATCATGGTTTGGTAGCGCAAAGAATTCACGGTGACGGTGTTTCCTTGCTCATTTTCGAAAAAATACGGGCCGATGATGCCGCCTAACCACAAGCCGCACACTTTCTTTGGATGTAATGATTTTTTGAGGATTATTTGTGGATGGGGGATGGGGCTCACGCCATATGCGACAATTTTATTTGTGTACATAACCACCTAATTGAAAATGCGCTGTTTTCGTTGAATTTTTCAAACAGTAAATGTTCACAGTTAAAATTCTTTTTTCAAGATTGTAGTGTTCCACAGTTAAAATATCTCCCAAAGGTTGATAGCTCAACTCTTGACATTTCATCATTTTAATTGCATTTTACTTCCTAACCTCAAATTTGCCCACCGTGTACATACTTAGATAAAAAATACCATTTAAACCTATTTGGTACTTTTTTCAAAGCGTACACAATTAGAGCATTTACAACACCCATCACTGTGGTTTAAACAGCTGCTCCTTTTTCATTTTTAATAATTTATATACAAACATTTAACAAAAACATATGGCAGGTTTTTAAGTGTTCTGTAATCGCATAGACGTTCTAACAGTATGCAGTATCTGCGACAATGTTCGGCTAACCAGGGGCCGAATTCTGGCATTCGTGATCGAAATGAAATTCGAAAAATATTTCGATACCGTAAAATTTTCTAATGATGTTACTCGAAACGAAACGGATAGAATTATAGCTTAAGTGTTGTAAAGGAATTAAAAGAAATTGTTTTACAACACTTATAGCTTAAAAAAAATATTCAAAAAATTATGAAATTGATTGTAGACTAAAAATAAATAAATAAACTCAAAAAAATAAGTGAGTGGCGTGGTGTAGTACTTATAGTGCTTGAATAGAAGACATACAGCACAGGTTCGAATCTCGCGAATTTTAAAATAAATGTTTTTTTCTTTTTTGGATTTTATTAAATTATTTATTATAAATTAGGATAGATCTTCCATTATCTTATTGGCAAAAGCCAACAAAAATCCCTCGACAGTAACTTCTGAGCTTGATGCAGTCAAAATTTTTACACTACTTGCAAAAAACTTGCTCTTCATTTGGCCCACCACCTATTTTTTTCCTTGATTAGCGTATACCTAATAAAAAGTTGTTACTAAAAATAGGAAAAAATGTTTTTTCTTTGAATGTCACCTTGCGCTACAACTTGAAATCTTTTATTGGTGCTCCCAAAGTTGGTTCGTCTTTGCTTTTACTTCGTTTGCTTCTTTGCTTACGAGTAAAAACTCGCAAGCTTACGTTCGAATTATTGTTCGTTATCGAAAGCCATCATTAGAAATTTCGATTCATTTAGTTCGTGATCGTATAAGAAAAACTTTCACTTTTAGTCGAGTTTCACTGACAGTCAGGACCATTAGACGACCCGTGCTTATTAATTTTCCATAATTTTCTCTGTTTTTGAGATAATTTTACACAACGTACAAAGATCGTCCCAGTTTTTTCGCCATTTCACTCATACTGAATCCCTTCTCATGAAGTACCACAATTTGTCCTTGTCCATAAGGTGACAAAGGTTTCCTGCGACCCATACCGCGCAGATATTATTTAAATTATAAATTATTACAAAAAAAAAAAAAATAAAATAAAATAATAATCACAATTGTGACACCTTCTTATTAGATTGATTGCTTACGAGTGCACTTATTTACATAAATTTAAATGAATATAATATAATGGTACATCTCTAAAAGCAAGACCGGCTTATTATTCACTTATTTGAACGTATTTTTTTTTTAATAAGGTGACCATGCGTAACATTTTATAGTTTGGATGAATTAAGCAAGTATTAAGATAACCTTATCATTTTGAGGCACACCTTATAAAACACAAAGTATAAAGAGTATTCGTGTTGTCGTTTTAGTAAATAAAATAAGTAGTGAAAAAATAGTACTAATAAAATTATTTTCAACTGTTTAAATGGAGTAACGATTTTTGAGATGTAATTTGATTAATCGTTTATTATATAAAATAGAAAACAAATAATCCCTCAAACTACAAAAGAGATTTACGTTCTTTTAAACAAATTTTGACTTTATTTTTTGTTTTCTGAAAGTTTATTTAATCGGAAGGAAACAGAAGAGTACTATGCCTTAGAAATTCGAAATTTTTAATTTGAATTTTGGCTTTTTACAAAATTTATTCATATTTGAAGTGTTAGATATATATGTACATGCAAAAAAATGTTATTGAAAACAATTACATCAAATAACCGATACCATCGAAGTTTCCCTCTCAAATGCTAAATTTTTAATAAAAAAATTAAATAAGAAAATTATTGTTTACAATGGAATGAATTAAATTGATAAAGCAAATCTTCTATTGCGTTCTTCTCTTTATACGAGAGTAAGCAAAGAAATTTTGACGGGAATGTTATCGAATTGGAAGAATGTTATCAGTTACCAAGATAAGATAGCTAGTATTGTTTGGGCCAAAACTACAAAATAAATTAAAATCATTCCAGTATCGATTTAGTATTTAAAGCGGAAACACTTATTATGTCTGGATAAAATTAATCATTTTTTATGACCTCAGATAAAGAAAAAAAAAAAAAAATAAAAGAAAAAAATTGTAATTGCAACGTACAAAGTTTAAAACAACACAAATAAAAATGTCTATGACTAATCTGAAATTACGTCTAATAGTAGCGAGCCTATTTACCATATTGTTACTTAAGGAAATTTCTTCAGAAGCTATAGAAACCAGTGAAATTGATCTCTTTTGCTACCCAGAATTGCATAAAAATACCCGCAAATCTTGCGAATGTATAAGTGAAAGTTCCCCACCCTGGGGTCTACGCGTACTCAACATTGATTGCAGTTTTAAGAATTTACTAGCAGCTGACTTCTCTGAAGATTTGCCTTTGCATGCTGATCGCTTGGATTTATCATGGAATCGGCTGGAACGTGTACCCATATTGTCCAGTGATAGTCTTACTTTACTCAACCTAATGCACAACAATATCTCTGTAGTTTTGGCCAAGAATTTCGTTAAAGTCTCTAATCTACATGAACTATACCTGAGTTGGAATAGCATACAAACCCTCGAGCCATATGCCTTTTCAGATTTGGCCAACTTGCAAGTGTTGGATTTGTCGCACAATAATTTACACAATTTGGCTTTTCAAATATTCCTGCCTTTGCAGGTAATGGAAACATTGGATCTATCCTGGAATCGTCATCTCAATCAAACTGACGGCATACAAGAATTGGATTTTTATTCAACATACGGCGTGAATCACAAATTGCGCAATTTGAAATTGAAAGCCTGTAGTCTAACAAATATTGTACTGCCCAAGGCAGTACCACTCATAGAATTAAATTTGAGACGCAATTTACTGGTGGAAGTACCAGAACATTTACCTGATGCTTTAGAGAAACTAGATTTGAGTGAAAATATGTTTGAGGCTTTGCTAGAAACGGATACAAAACGTTTAGCTCACATTCACGAATTGTATATGGAAGATATGCCCCGTTTGAGGTCGATAGAAGAGAATGCTTTGGTACCTTTGGAAGTCATAGAGAAAATAAGCTTCCAGAATAGTCGCATGTTGGTGGCCATGCATGAGTTCACTTTCGGCCAGAATGCAACACGTTCTCCACGTTTGCACTCGATGATATTTCGTGGCACTGGCTTGCGTGCTTTCAATAGTACTCTGTCACCGATATTCTTCCAATTGGTCACCCTGGATCTTAACGGTGTGCCGTTACATTGCGATTGCAATTTAGTGTGGATTAAAGAGTTACGTATCGAAACCAATGGCCATTGTTTTAGGCCTTCCCGTTTACGCGGCATTACATTGACCAATGCTGATGCCCATGATTTTAGTTGTGAACGTTTTCCACGCTGGGTTTACGGCATAATCATATTGGCTCTTATCGCCCTTTGTTCCCTGGGTATTTATTTTATTGTTGTTGGCTTGAGGCCACATGGTGGTGTTACGATGCGTCGAAAAGTCGGTGCTGGAAGTCCCTATGCTCGTGTCACCATAGAACCAAATCGACAGGAATACTACTAACTGAGTGAAGTGCAAGGAAAGTAATTAAGTGGAGTTAAGCATGACATCTTTTTCAGTTTATGGGTTAACAATGGATCCGCATATAATTATAATTTTTAAGTTTTTTAAGGTTTAATATAATTTTGTTACTGTAGCCTTTTGTTTTTGTAATACTACAATAAAACATAAATAAAATAGATTATTTTATAAACCAAAGCCCAACTAATCGATTTAAATTTATAAGAAAATGTTGATTTCTTCTATGGGCTACATTAAATCTGTAAGTATTCAATTTCTCACAGGGAACCAGTATCATAATGCATCCTATAAGTTGTTAAATAATAACTAGTAAAAGACATTTTTTTTTAATTTCAGAAGAACCGAGAGAAAGGATACGTTCTACGATTTCAGGAAATAACTTTAATATTTTAATTAATCTCAACGTCAAGTTACCTAAATGGCTTTACTCACAACCATAAAAATTGAGGTTTGTTAGCTGGGAAGGCATTACATAATAATTCTCATAGAATTAATAAAGTTTTTGGAGAATATTGTACGTTTTTTTCGATTACCATTACGTATACCATCCAAATAAATTCTGATGCTTGCTTTTTAGAAAACTACGGCAGTTTAGTGACTATATTTGGAGACGATTTTGAATGGAGATATATCCAAATATTTCTATAGGGTGTTTTCTATAGAGGTATAGAACTTTAAGTTGCAATAAAACAACGATGGATTATTCGATTGACATGAATTTTATTTAATCGAAAGATAATCTTGTGGCATTACATTTTAAATATGATTTCTGGCATATGACTGCCACGGCTGTCGCGGATGTAGTCCAATCTGGACGTTCAATTTTCGATGACTTCTTCCAACATTTGTGGCCGTATATCGGCAATAACACGGCGAATATTGTCTTCCAAATGGTCAAGCGTTTGTGGCTTTACCGCATAGACCAATGACTTTACATAGCCCCACAGAAAGTAGTCTAGCGGTGTTAAATCACAAGATCTTGGAGGCCAATTCACAGGTCCAAAACGTGAAATTAGGCGTTCACCAAACGTGTCTTTCAATAAATCTATTGTTGCACAAGCTGTGTGACATGTTGCGCAGTCTTGTTGAAATCACATCACCTGGACATCATGGTTATTCAATTCAGGAATGAAAAAGTTATTAATCATGGCTCTATACCGATCACCATTGACTGTAACGTTCTGGCCATCATCGTTTTTGAAAAAGTACGGACCAATGATTCCATCAGCCCATAAAGCGCACCAAACAGTCAGTTTTTCTGGATGTAACGGTGTTTCCACATACAATTGAGGATTACCTGCACTCCAAATGCGGCAGTTTTGTTTGTTGACGTAGCCATTCAACCAGAAGTGCACTTCATCGCTAAACAAAATTCGCTTATGAAAATTGGGAACAACGGTAATCTCGTTTTGGGCCCATTCGACGAATCTACGCCTTACTTGATGATCGTTTGGCTTCAATTCTTGCACGAGTTGGATTTTGTAAGCACCCAAACCAAGATCCTTCCGCAAAATCTTCCATAAAGTGGATGGACAGAGATCCAATTCCTGTGCTCGATGACGGATGGACTCATTCGGGTCTTTCTCAATGCTACGCTCTACACCAGCAATAGCTTCTTCTGTACGCACCATACAGCGTCTCTGGGGATGTGAGTTATCAATACGAGTAAACGTGGTGCGAAAACGTTCCATGGTTAATCGAATTACTGCTCTGATGAACGACTTTGTCGACGATACGTTTTCCGCACAGAACCATTATTTTCGAAATAAAATTGCACTATTTGCAAGCGTTGTTCAGGCGTGAGTCTATTCATGATGAATTGCCAAACCAAATTGAGAATAAATCACTTGACAGCTGTTAAATCGGTCGCCATCTTGAAAAGTAATGCCAACTTAAAGTTCTATACCTCTATAAAAAACACGCTTTATAAGGAGCATAGAACCGTAACAATGGAATTTCCATTTTCTCTATTTAATACACAAAAGGTTCCCCAAATTTATTCAAGAAATTAAAATTACGAATTTTTTTATCTAAATTTATATTGTCCCCTTCGAAGTAATCCTCATTGACTCACACTTATGCTAGCGCTTGATCCAATTCTCGAAGCATTTCTTATATTTGGTTTACGGTATGTCCATCAGTGCTTCCTGCGATTATTCCATTATTTCCTCTCGGCTGGTAAAACGCTTTTCCCGTAATGGTTTTTTAGTCACAGGGAGCCAAATCAGGTTAATTCGGTAGCTGTTGAATGGTATTTGTAACGTTTTTCGTTAAAATATTTCGAATAATGATTGCACTGTGCGACGGTGCGTTATTGGTGGTGCAAAATACACGAATTTTCTGCCCACAATTCTGGTCTCTTTCGGCGAATTGCTTCACGAAAACGTCTCATAACGCCTAAATAATACTCTTTGCTTACTGTCTGACCCTCTGGCAAAAATTCATGATGCATGATGCCTGGATTGCTTATCATACTCATAAACCCACGTCTCGTCTCCAGTAATGATCCCTTTGATGAATGTGAGATCGGATTCAACCTCGCAAATCATGTCTTTAGCGACCTTAGCGCAGTCTCTTTTTGCATGAAATTGAGATCTTTTGGTACCAACTACACTGCCACACGATAGAAACCCAAATCATTAACCAAAATGTCTTGGACGGATCCGTAGGCAATGTTCAAGTCCTCCGTTATCTCTCTGATGGTTAACTGCGGTTATTCACAAACAACATTTCTTTTACTTTATTAATGTTTTTATCGATACCACTGCGTTCATCATCTTCGATTGACTCACGACCACTTTTGAACCAATCGCGCCACTAGTAAATGGCCGTTTTCTTTGGAAAATCGTCGGCGAAATACTTTTCCAACACAAAAGCTTTGTTTGCTTCTAGTCTGTCCAGCGATGCCAACTTAGCCCTTTTCAGGCTAAATTTAGCACTTTAGTGTCTGAAACGCGAGACTTAAAAACGAGCATATTTAGCACTTTTCGATATTTTTATTTATCCCGTTTTTACTTTTCGTTCGGTACGGCCAAATTTTTTGTTTTTTTGCCAATATAGAATTATGAACTCATATGGCAGCATTATTTTTGCTTGTGCTCATGTACATAATTTACAAAAAGTCACGAATAAAATAAAAGCTTTGGAATTTAAAATCATTTTCATTTACAATTTACTGGGAAAAAGTTATAAAGAATATTAAATAAAAAGGACATATATGGTTAAAAGTCAATTATCCATACGCTACATAAAATGTAACATCTACTGTTTAACACAGCGACGGATGTGTCCGGGTATATAGTGCATGTCGACAAATGGTGCTGGTAGGTTAAAGTTCATAGCCGGATTGTAGGATTTTCTTGTAAGCACCGAAAAGCTACATCAGGATAGTTGATATACCCGTACGTATGGCATGAACATCAAGCATGCTTCAATGTTGGTAAGATTGTAGCAGCCATATAACTTTAATCCACTGAAGTTAATGTTACTGAACATCCGTCGGCATATTAAAGATACAGACAGAAAAAATTAATCGGTCTTCTGTCTAACACCTTAAGTCAATTTAAACGCAAGAATGGGAGGAAATTTCCTTTGAATTTACAAAATACTCGTGTTGTCGATGCCTAATAGACCAAATTAGATTATAAAATAAAGAAGAAGTTGCAATAATTATTGAAAAACTTATAAAGCAAATTTTGATGTCGTCGTCCACAGACTTTTGTAGGGTAGAGATTTCAAAGTTTTTAAAATTTTTATAATATTTTCACTTATTCTATATTTCGTTGTGGAAAAAAAAAATTTTTTAATAAAATTACATATGGATTGTTTTCGTTAAACATATATTAAAAATGCAAATTTTATTGTCGTTCGTAAACTTTTGTGGTATAGTGTAACCTTTGTATGCATGCTTAAGGTAAATGGTGTGATATTTTTAGATGAAGCGCTACTCCCAAAAGCACCGCAGTGTATGAAAAGCATTGTAATGCGCAAATTGCCGGAAAGCACTATGACCTGTTTAGGTATGCAGCAACGAAAAAACATAAAAAAGCCTTGGAACCAATGTACATTGGTAATATGGTACAACAACGACTAATTTTTACACCAGCAATAGCACCTGTGGAAAAAATGTCAGGCTATGCTATCGTTATATACTGAGATGCATTTACCATTTGCTTCTATAGACCATTTAGGAGAAACATGTTGTAAGGCTTTTGGTGGCAGTAAGGTGTCGAATATAAACCTTCATCGCACAAAATGTGCGAATATAATAACAAGTGTTTTAGCGCCACATTTTACAGACCAATTGCTGAAATATATAAAAGATACCAAATTTGGTTTGGTTATTGATGAATGGATTTCTAAATTATATAGTATTTTTGTATGTTAAGCCCAATTTGTTTTTTTTTAAGGAACGGTTACATCCGTAGAAATAATATTAGGAATTGTTATGCGATATTTTAGTAGTACCAACAATGATATTGTTACATCGTTTTCAACTTTAACTGAGGTAAATGGTGGAAAAGCGGAAGATTTACTACTCGAGCTTTAAAAATATATAAATTGGATATAAAGAACCTGGTAGCAACTGGAACGGACAATGCTTCAAAAATGACTGGTATTCATAATGGACTTAACATGCTATTGAACAGAAATATAGACTAAAGAACTCAATTTTGAGACGTTGTGTGTTTCACTCGCTTCAATTTAGTGCATATACTCAAAACAGTTTTCCATCTAACAAAAATTATATGGTTGGAACAATACAATTGGTTTGTATATTCGTCAATAAGATAAATATCGTACAAAAAATATAGAAGCTTATTAATAGCAATGCTAATAACCCAATAAAAATTTCTAAATGTTCTCCAACATGTTGGCTCTCTGTTGAAAAAACTATTAAATTTATTTTAACTATGTGGTTAGAACTAAAACGCATTCCAGTATGGTAAATGATAGTCATTTGGAAACAACTTTGCTTAGAGAAATATATAATGATGATAAAAATTGTATTTACTTAACATACTGTTGCGATGCAGTGTTGTGCATTGTGAGACTTTTGTATATTTTGTGTCACCCTATCAGTTTGGCAGCACTGCCACATCGACTATCTTCACATTACATTTGAATTAACGGATATGGAAATACAAGATAGTTGATATTTCCTGAATGTTCCAAACTGTAGGCAATTAGGTATATAAAAGGCTGTTTTACCTACACGTCAGTTAATTGTCGTTTGACTGTCAATAAACAAAATTGTGCTAAAGCAGAAATAAAAGTGTTGTATAAACGAATATTAAGTGTTGTTTTAAGACAAACAGTATAAAAGTTATAGTGAAGTAAATAAAGAAACTGTAACAATAAAAAAAGCGATGTACATTTTACTTTAACGCAATTTTAACGAACTCAAACTTAAATTCCGTTTTAAAAGAACTACAGGAAATAAACCTGGTTTTTGAAGCACGTAATGCTGGCCATGCAGAATTATTTGAGGATCTGGTACTATTGCTGAAATCTTTGACTAACAAAATTTTAATTCCAATGTAAATTTTTGATTATTTCAATGAAAGACCTTGACCTTGATCCATTTATTAACACTTTCTTAAGTTTCCGTTACTGTTTTGAAAAGTGTTGCACTGACAAAAATATTTCACTAAATGACAAAAATATTGTTGAAAAACATCTTCCTAACTTTTTAAAAAACCTTATAATAGACATTAGAGTCAAACTACCATCAAATATTCTTATATTTAAAAAAATATTTTTTCTAAGCACAGAGAATATTCTTTTATGCAATGTGAAAAGTCTTCTCCCAATATTCAAAGAATTTGGTTTCAGTAAAGAAGAAATCGAGCATCTAGTTAACAGCCTTAAATTTGAAAAACACTGAAAAAACGGATAAGTTTTTGATTGCGGTTAACAATTATACAAATGCTTCGTTAAACTTTCCAGTTTTGCTATAAATATATTGATATTCAAACGCTGAAATTGAGACGTCTTTTAGTGCCATGAATTTATTTAAAAATAAAATTCGAAATAAAATGTCTTTAAATACATGCAACAGCCTAATTAATACATATCAAATATAGTCTCAAGCGGAATAATTGCTGTTGTTTAACCTACGAAATACCTGACGAATTATGCATCAAAATTAATTCTAACCAAACATACGAAAAATCTATATACCACATAGAAGGTGACAAATTGAAGAAGTACTAATTTTATTTAACAGTGACCAATTTTTTTTTTAACTGTAAACCCTGCTTAAAACTACATTTGTTTCTTAATTCAA
The DNA here is from genome assembly GCA_023159175.1 of Wohlfahrtia magnifica. NCBI lineage: Eukaryota > Metazoa > Arthropoda > Insecta > Diptera > Sarcophagidae > Wohlfahrtia > Wohlfahrtia magnifica. The sequence continues at coordinate 1,170,618 of JAKWBJ010000484.1, read as the reverse complement.
TTTAATTGAATGTAAAGAGATCCCATATGCACACAAACCTACCAGGGCGGATTGACATTGAAGCTACCTAGCGCTAGATGGCAGCACAAACACAAAAACTTTTTCTCTCTTAGAAATTACGATCTGTCAAACGTCAGCTGTTAAAATTTTAGCCAAATTCATCGATTAGTTTATTTGTTGTAGTTGTTTGAAGTAAGCAACTTTTGTGTTTCTTAGAAAATGGAAAAAAATGAATTACGGGTAGTGATTAAACACTATTATTTTAAAGGCAAAACGGCAAAAGAGATAAAAGAAAAGCTTGATAAGTATTACGGTGAATCTGCTCCGTCAGATTATACGAGTATGGTAAAATATTGGATTGCTAAATTTAAACGGGGCCGAACAAGCACTGCAACAATACCATCAACAGGAAGGCCAAAAGAGGTGGTTACTGAAGAAAATATCAAGAAAATCCTCGATATCGTTATGAATGATCGCCGGGTCAAAGTACGTGAGATTGCTGAAATGGTTAGCATATCATATGAAAGTGTGTTCAACATTTTGCATTAACATTTGCATATGAAAAAGCTATCGGCAAGATGGGTGCCGCGTTTGCTCAGTATTGAACAAAAACGAGTTTGACAGATCACTTCATAGCGGTGTTTGAACATGATAAAGCATAATCCTGCTGATTTTTTGCGTCGATTAATAACTGTTGATGAAACATAGGTCCACCACTACACACCTGAAACCAAAAATCAATCGCAGCAATGGGTGGAAGCTGGTGGAAGCGCCCCGAAGAAGGCGAAGACAGCGAAATCGGCTGACAAGGTTATGGCCACTGTATTTTGGAATGCACACGGAATATTGCTCATCGATTATCTTGAAAAGGGATTCACAATCACAGGAGAGTATTATCGTGCATTATTGGATCAATTGATTGATGCAATCAAGGAAAAACGACCATATTTAAACAAGATAAAAGTGCTCTTTCTTCAAGACAACGCACCGGTTTACACAGCATTAGATACGATGCTAAACCTACGAGAAATCCACTTCGAATTGGTTGATCATCCACCTTATAGTCCAGATTTAGCCCCTAGTGACTTTTTCCTGTTTCCACTCTTGAAAAAATGGCTCGCAGGAAAAAGATTCATCTCAAACGAAGAAGTGATTACCGAAACTAATGCGTATTTTGAGGAGTTCCCAAAATCGTGTTATTCAGATGGTATAAAAAAGTTGGAAAATCGCCTTACTAAGTGTATTGAGCTAAAAGGAGACTATGTTGAGAAATGAATGGTTTTTGAAAAAAAAAAAAATTTTTTTCCTACTTAGGTAGCTTCAATATCAATCCCCCTCGTATGTATATATAATTTTTAATAAATTTTGTTTAAAAATTTTAGTGTTTCACTTTAAAAGTTATATATTAGCCCTTTTTGCGCTTTTTTGAAAAAATTCAATGATACTATACTAAAACCACCATTTTTTCAATTTAGTCCCTTTTAGCCCTTTTTTCCTATTTCTCCAAGCGTTCAGTGTCCCAAGCAGGTTTGAAGAAGTTGGTACAATTGTACTTTTTTTAGTACAATTTCAGACTCAAAAGTACAATGGTACAGCAATTACTCATTTGGTAAAATTTACGAACTTTCTCAGTTTATTTTTTTTTATGTACTTTCCCTAGTTTATCATTTAAGTCATATATTAAAACGAAAGAACGAAATAGACTTCATATAACTACAGTTTCTGGTCTTATTCAGACAAAAGATTTGTTAAGGTTTTAAAAATGTTGCTGCTTTAGTTTTAAAATACCCAATAATTTGTTATGAAAAACAATTTGATCTCATGAATGTACATATTCATATGTATGTATATATAGACTTTTTTGTACCTTAGTGTAGTTTCTTTAATCCTATGCAACTGTCGTGCACGAATTGTAAAAATTGTGTTGACGTCGCTTATAAACTCATATATTTTTGGTGACGTTTCCGAATACCACCTTATTTGCCTTATTTATTTATAACAGTAAATAGCTTTCAAGCTAACATGAGGCTTACATTTGAAATAAAAGACATTCTTGAAAATATTATTAATTTTAATGATTAATTAAGATTGGACGAAGTTACGCAAAAAAAGTTTTTTGGTGTCTGTCAGAAGGTTACCAGAGTGTTAAAGATATACTTTCAAAGTATAAATGAACCTTTAAGTACAAATGTTAATTTTATTATTATAAAAATGAACTTTTATGTACAATTGTGTTGTATTTTTTGTGCTCTTACTTAAAATAAAAAAATTAAAAATAATTAAAAAAATATATTTTTGGCATAATTGGGGTCAAAAAAGAGCTTCTGAGTACAATTTTGATGTTATCATTTTGCATCCCTGGTCACAAGAGTTGGCATCACTGAGTCTGACTAAGCCATAGCTCAGCTGGAAAAGTAAATCTGTGCATTTAACTCTTATTACTTACAGTAGAGAGCATTTATTATGTATGTATGCATATTTTAAAAATATTTAATGTTTTTTTTATGGGTTTGCAAAGTATAAAAACCAATAAATTTCCAAGTTTAAGAAGCAACACTTTTTTATATCCTCAGACGATACATGTGTAGCACATTAGACTGACAGTGACATGCGTCGTCCATGACTATGTAAATGAGATTTTCAATAAATGTTTCTTGTTATAAACGATTAAATGCTTTTTATAATATATTATGTATACATATGTATGTGTATGTATATAGGTAATCGGTTAAGTTTTTGTTTATAAACAAAAATCTGAAAAAGTGTTTCTTCTTCTTTGAAATGCATTATTTTCTAATTATTTAGAGATATTTATTTGTGTTTATCTTTTAATTGTTTGTTCTTTGTTTTTTTTTAGTTTTTTGAATGTCTATGTCGTCGTCGTCATTCTAAAATTTTGTTTATATTTTCTAAACGAAATTTGTTTTAAAAAAATATTGAAAAATACGAATTGAAAATCTGTTATTAACTCTCTGGCGCATACTCATCGTACTCTATAAAGATTTTGATTTTCGAAATTCTTTGCAATGGATCGTTTCAAGAAAATTTGAAAACTTTTCACCATAAGACGAATAAAAAAAGAAAACTGTTGGCCCAAAAAGCTTTAAAAAAAAAACGAAATTAGTTTTCAATATTTGAATTTTCACCGAAAATATATCAGTTGCGAGCGGACCTCTACACGGAGTAGAACAAAAAATAAAAACAAAAAATTCAAGAAAAAATAATACGATTTAAGGCAGTCCGCGGTATAAATTTGTGAATATCAACTACTACTATATAATATATACATACATATATATAAATTTTATATATATACTCGTAACAAAAAAAGACTTGAGCTACAATATATTTGAAATTTTCTAAATACTTTTTGTCTTCTTTTTCAAAAAAAAAAAAAAATCTAAAAATATACGAGAGATGTTAGACGACGAATAGATATATAATTTTATATATACATACATATTTAAAATCAAGAAAGAAATAAAATCAGAAAATTTTTAAATAAAATCAAATACAATTAAATAATAATTGAAGTGTTTTTTAGTGTTTAAATTAAAATTTTATAAAATTTAAAAAAAAAGTTTAAAAAAAATTAAAACAAAAATAATATTTTTTTTATCTCTTCCTCTACCCTTTTTTATAGTTTTATTTTTTTATTTTATTTTTCGTTCCTTCCCAGTCGTTGTTGCGTTTCGAATTTTCTTATCTTTCGCTCTCTCTCACTCACTCAACGACTTTTCGCCGATGAATTTCAATTCGTTTTGTTAATAAGAAAATTAAAAAATAATTCAAAATAGAAAATAGAAAAATTAAAAATAAAATGCATTTTCCGCGTTTAAAATTTTCACTGACTTTAATAATTTGCTCTTTGTTTGTGTTGAGCTTACCCGAGCATGTAAACTGTGCTAACAAGAAACCCAGCAGCAGCTCAGCTGCCCCAGCTGCCTCTGTACCCATTGAACCCGAAGCTGTTATTGAAGAAGTCAATGCCAAGCAATTGGAAAAATTATTGGCTGAAAAGGATTATGTTGCCGTCTTCTGGTGTAAGTTTGTGATTTAAATTTTAAGTTTTCTTTTTTTTTCTTTTTAAAATTATCTATATAGACCCTGATTTAACTGATTTTTTTGCTTTGGTTATATAAAAAAAAATTCTTTTCAAATAAAAATTGTACCAAAAAAAAAGGAAAAGATATAAAATAAAAAATTTAAGAAAACGTACAAAGCCAAAAACAAAAAGACTCAAGTGGAAAAAAATTCATTTAGAAATCTTTACGCTATTATTCTAAAAGCTTTTAATTTATTTTCTTATTTTTCATTTTTAAATTTTCTTTTGCCGTCTATTTTTCTTTTCATTCTTTTGCTCATTTTCATTTCTATTCAAATTTGCCTAAGATGTGCGTTTAAGTTAAAAAAAAAAACAAAAAATTTCACGTATTAATAAGAAAGGCGACAGGTGGCCAATAACGAATCATATAAACACACTACAGTAACCTGGAAAAATAAACACAAATAACGTCAAATCTTTTTAGATTTTTTAGACACAGCTTATCGTCAAAAATAAAACGTTATAATAACGAAACAAACATTATAAATACATTTCGCATAGTTTCAGGGCAAATGAATTTAATAAAGTGTGACAAAATAGTTTACCTCAGCCTAACAAAGGCTTGAAGGCTGTCCTCTTAGACATACAACAGATGCAAGTATTGGGCACAATCTAACCAGCAGTCTATAGCCACAGAAACAAAATAATTAATAAAATAAATGGTTTGGGCGCACATTTTTACATACAAAAAAACAATTGAAAGCGAAAATAACAACACTTGGCACAACCAGTGGAAAAGTAAAGATGAAAATGCAAGACAAGATCATGTTCAGAAACTATACTCTTTTGCTAGAAAAGCTAAATAAACTGGAGGCTGACAAGCAGCATAGAATAGCAATGGGTGTCCCAAAACTAATGCATTTTTACAGTAAATTGTTGACAACCATGAAACAATTTGATAGGTGGGAACTTAGGGTTAGTAAAAATGGGTAACGTACAAGGTATCCTATGTACTTTATAACTTAATAAAAAAAAATAATGATGAAAAGACAACAAATTTTGTTTCCTATTTAATATAAATCTTGCATTAAATTTGGGACACCCTTTACAAACAACGAAGACTTGTGTAATTACCGGCAATCATTCCAGAGCTTTCGAAGCCAACAACAATAAAATTGAGAATATAACTTTTATTAATAACTCCAAACGAAGGAACCCATAAAGACGTGAATAACAAAAAGCTAGGGTTACTTTAATAAACCTCAGAAATACTATGAGCGCCTTATTCTCAGAGATTTAGTTTATATTTCAGTCTTTTTAAATACGATGAATTAAAACATATTATATTTTCTTAAAATTATATTTACGACCTTACAAAATACACAAAAAACAAAAACAAATTCCTAACAACAACTAAAATTATACAATAAAAAAGAGACTAAAAAGACCCTTTTCTTGAGCGTCAAAAAAGTATGCAAGACAAACCTATGCGATAAGAAAGAATACATTTTAAAAGTTTAGAAATGTCGTCACATGCTATTTTATAGAAGAATCGTACTATTTTTGAATTTACTAAAATAGTATGCTCAGTTATAAATAAAATGTAACTTCATTTCTTAAAATCGAATAGAAATTGACAAAGTTATAGCACCTACTTTATTCTTTGCTGCCGCATAAGTTTCCGTCTTGTACACTTTATTTTGACGCGTAAAAAATAAAGTAAATTTCACTTTTGTTTTATAACTTTAGTTATTGTGAGAGGTTTTTTGTTTTTGTGGGCTCTGTAAAGCTATAAATACGGTCTTAAAATAACATCAAATATTTAAATTCATCGTATTTTAAAAGACTGAAATATAAGTTAAATACCAGAGAATGTATCTGCTTACGTAGTTTTAAAGCTCATGAGTTACGGCTAAAAAAACCGGTTTTTGGTACCTTTATGCACTTGTAACCAAATAACTAAGCTGAATGTTAACCGATCTTAAGATTCGTGGAAAGAGGAGGAACAGATCTATTAAATGGTGTATACTTTACTTAAGTAAGCTTGAGGAATCTGAGTGTATTTATTAAACAAACACATTGCTTATCCAATTCATTCTAAATTTTAAAAGTATAAAGATGTCGTTATATACTATTTTATAGAAGAACCGTACTATTTTTGGATTTATTAAAATAGTGTGCTTAGTTATAAATAGAATGTAACTTCATTTCTTAAAATCGAATAGAAATTGACAAAGTTATAGCACCTACTTTATTCTTTGCTGTCGCATAAGTTTCCGTCTTGTACACTTTAATTTGACGCGTAAAAAGTAAAGTCAATTTCACTTTTCTTGTTTAACTTTAGTTATTGTAAGAGTTTTGTTGTTTTTTTATGGGTTCTGTAAAGCTATAAATACGGTCTTAAAAAAATATAAAATATTTAAATTCATCTTCTTTTAAAAGTTAAATACCGGAAAATATGTGTAATTACCTAGTTGGAGCACCAGTCAGCTTCAACCAGTTGCCCAAGCTTCGGTATACAATGCATGCGTAAGATCTGTGGTTCTATGCACTTACAAAGCTAAAGAAAATTCTTCAAAATCCAAAAAGAACTCCTGACACTGACAAATCAAGATGACATAAAGGAATAAAACGAGGGAAGGTTAGGCCAAACCTTAAGAAAGCCATATGTAGTGAAATTTCTCATGCCACTCTCGAATGGAACCCGCAAAGCAACGGAAGACGTGGTCGTCCTTTAACCGTAATAAAGGGAACTGGCAAATACTTTAACGAATTAAAACACGCAGCAATAGATAGACAACAACTGTAATCGAAATCATTCCAAAGTTAGATACATCGAAAGTTACGACTTTATACTAGATTTCTAGCAATGTATGGATTCCAATCACAAAACTAATTTTTTCCACGAGCTCGGCATTTGGCCTCAAATGCTTTCTGAAAACGTTCAATATGACATGAGCTGTATGGCACATAATGTGGTCTTGCTGAAACTACATGCACTGATGGTTGGGCCAACGTCATTCTCAAAGAAATATGAACCGCTTATGCCGCCTGCCCAAAATCTAGAGGAAACAGTAATTTTTTTGGGATGCATTTGACGCCATTAAAAAATGTGATTCAGTGCTGAAGAGGATTTTTTGGTGAAAATTAGGGTCGGTTTCCAACTGTTTCTGACTTCCTTTTTCGTCATTGTATAAAATCATTTACCTTAGACTCCTAGATCTGTTGAATTTTGTGAGGGAGCAGGCCCAAGTCACAACGCAAAATTCATCTTATGTGTGACGTGGAACCGGCTGCCTCGAATTTTTCTTACGGACGGCGACAATGTTTTCGGCAGATCTTGTGTTTCGTTGTCGAGCAGGTAGACATGCATTGTTTACCGAAATGTAAGTAATATGAGGCAAACTGAAAGTTTAAGCTGGAACATCAACAGCTTACCTCTAGCGAAGATGACAAACATCACATAAATAAACTGGGGAAAAATGGCAATGCTAAGTTAGAATCACCACCACCACTTAACAAGGATCCCCAGCACTACACTACCAAATGGAGGCAAGCTACTGCTACAAAGCTTGAAAATCAACTGGTTAATGAAACTTGAAAAGAAAATGAATGCCTTTTGGAAAGCATTTGCTACCAAGAAAAATTTGAACGAGCGCGTGGAACCTTGCCGGCACATATTACCCATTTTGAGAAAACAGTGGTACATGTTGTTTGTTGAACGCTATGGTCGCCCAAGGTGGTTTGGCAAAACAAACTGAATAAAATTACAGATAATGAGTCAGATTTAGCTTCACAATATGACCGTCAAAGTTCGGAAATCCGTTTCGGAAGACACGTTACTTTATTCATGATTTGTCAAACACTTTTTGTATTTGATACGTATTTACAAAAAACACGGCTTCTAATTTGTTATCTATAGATTATTTATGGCTGGTGGAAGATCGCATTACTTACTGCACACTACAATGTGTCTTTGTAATTTACACTCTCATTTATAATTCTTTTAAGAGCGAATTACCCAAATTGTAAGAACTTAAATTTTAGTTGTAATGTGGATCAAAACAAAATCAATATGATTTCTAATTTTTAACGGGTGTTTATCCATGTGTTTATTTAATTTTCTAACCTTTTTTCATTTCTAAAACACAATTTCACGACAAATTTAATAATGAAAAATAAAATAAATAAGAAAAATGATAAAAACTATCGCAACGAATTACAATTGCACCAAGTGAACGGCATAGTTCGTAAAGTAATTCAAACAGTTAACAGAGTAGTCGAAGACTCGTGTGAGCCTGCTAAACATAAGTCAAGTTTCTTTAGATAAAACATAAGCTGCACCATTTTTCAATAAAATGTGATAAAATTTAGTTCTATTTTTTAAAGCATCAAGCCTATCTGGGAAACTTTAAGCTGAAAAAGTAATGAAAAATATCAAAATATTGTTACGAAAATGAAAACGCCTAAAAAGATACGCCAACATTTATGCATTTAAAGCCATAACGATCAACCAGCCAATGCAGTTTTTCTTTGAACAGTGCTCCCAATTCAACTTTTTTAATTTAGTGGGTTGTGGAACATACGAGAGCTTTAAAAACTAATGTTAATTTGCTATAAAAGGGCGGCACATTACGCTAAGTCAGTCAGTTATAATTTAGCAGTTATAGAGTAAAGTCGCACTAAGAGTTGAGTATTGAATAAATTTGTATATTAAGCGAAAGTTAAATAAATTAGACATTGTATAAAGATAAGTATAGTACTGTATAAAGTGAAACAACAAATTCGCGAAATTTATTTTATTATATGCAATTTAAAAGAACTCAAACATTTTAAAAAGGTTGAAACGTAACAACATTTTGAATTACAACGCCCTAAGTTGTGCACAATAAAATTATATAAAAAATTATTATTTTAGAAATTTCTCTTATATCATACTTTAATCTTGATAAGATGTTCAAGCACATTGATTTTCACAAATATAGACGAGCTCTTGTAAATATGCGTTGCTGTTCTTCTAATCGATACACAATGAGGAGTTTTTAGCTTGGGTACTCGGTCGTGTATAAATGCTAAAAAAAAACAAATAAAGTAGACTAAGACTTCAGCTGTTTTTTAAGTTTATAATAAGACAACATACTATCGAACGAATAGATTTTTAATCGGTTTTAAGCTATGCTGCAGCAAAATAAAGTTATACGCGACATAGTTATTTGTAATTACACATTAAAAGTTAGTTAAAGTTTTATAATTCTTAAAGGTAGGATAGGTTTACAATTAATTCAAATCAATTTTGATGAGCAATTTTAAGCAAAGTATTGCAAAAGTTTTAAAGACCCAATATAGAGTATTGAAGCATATTAACGTTAATTATTATGGCCCAATGGTGTATGATTTTGAGCAATTTTGTACGCCTCTATGCGAGTATCAGTGTAAATTTTGAATATATACGTATACGTATATGTGTGTGTGAAAATGTGAATGTAAAGTTAATAAGACGTGTGAGAATTCGAAGTGGACGTGTGTGAATTTTCATAAATAAAATCGCAAAAAATTTAACGAAATGGGCCAGCAACAAGTGTAGAATTTGTGAGTATTGTGTTGTTGCTTTCACTGCCACTAGTTTTCGCTCGATCTTTTTTATTTTTGACATTCCACTTTGGGCCAACAAAAAGGAAAGGAAAGAAAATTAAGAGAAAAAAAAATTAATCATAAAAAAGGCAAATAATACAAAAAGAAAATATTAAAAAAAGTAAATGGGAATGCCAATAATCTGATGATAACTCGTATACTGTTGTCAAAGCACTAGACAAACAAAAAATATTTACTCACTCGTATAAGAAAATATTGAGTTCCAACAAATTTTCTGATATTTCCGAAAATAGAACTCAAGAATGGAAAATATTTTGATGGCCACTAAAATATAAAAAATAAATTTTAAAAAATAAGAGAGAAAACGCACGCACCAATAGAGTAATTAACCATAAATTTAAATGTTTGTGGCCTTAACGTTAAAACAAGGTCAATACAAGAGGTTGTTGGCTTTCGAGGGGTTAACATACATTCGAATATGAGATATGTAAGGAATTTGGCATAATTCAGATTTTCTATTTCGAATGGATGTTAAAAAAACTACTTGTAATAGACGCAGAAATTATCAATATATCCTCGTAAAGACATAAGCAGTAGATGGAGGTATTAAATTATCCTTTTTTAGAGACAAATTGAAAAGTTCGAACAATGTTCAGGATCTTCATCGAAAATCATTGAAAGGTAAAGTATCTTAAGTTAGGCGCTGTCTATATTCAAATTTAAATAAAACGAAGTTTCTGTGAGATATCATCGAAGGTTTTCATGCCTTTGAAGAGCCTATTAATGCCACTATACATGGAATACAACACATCGTGGACATGTTCCTTGCGGCCTCACTTGATAGTGCATATAGGAAGTGTTCTATTTTTTGGGGCACGAAGGAGGCAAAGTGGTTCTTTTTAGGTTATATTGGGTTTCACATCGTGGAAGTTGTTGCAGCTTATTCGCAAAGACATGTGGCTAAAGAAAACCTTACAAATCGCACAATTTCTCGTCTCCACGTGAGATGATCATGTTCACAAATCTCTTGATCAGAATGTACATAATTGAATGAGCTGTGTGATACATAGCGCCGTCCAGCCAAAAGAATGATTATGAGCTATAGTGCTCTGTGTAGATGATGATAACTTGCCCAATATCTTTCCAAAGAAGTATAGGTCGATAGGTCAAAAGCTCACGTAGTGTCGTTTCGTGCTCCATATCATTTAGTTTCGCTTGTACATATCGTCGAACTAGTGCGACAGCAATTATATGTCGTAGAGCTCTTACAGACGGCTGTTAAAGTATTAAATAATGCGCCTTTCCCTTAATACTACTTACACCATGATGTCAATGAGCACATTGAAAATCAAAGACAACATTATTGTCGCCCATTGGCAACCTTGGAAAACTCCAATATTCTCAATTATAAGACCACTTGTTATGTCCTCAGGCACAATGTGGCAGATTCCGTTTCTGTACATGTAATTTTCTGGTATGCCCTTTCAGCGGAGTATGTTCCAAATGGCACTATGCTTGAGGATGTCGAATGCTCTTCTAAAAGTTGACGATTACCGGATATAATGGAGATCTCCACTCTACCTTTGGTTTCCTAAGTATGTGGAGACTTATATAGCAACTATTAAATGGGCCATTTTAATAAAAAAAAAATAAATAAAATAAATCTGAACGTATTACTGAATGCTTTATCTATCGAAAGTCCCTATTGGAAGACGCTATATTTAGGTTTCATGAAAAACTTTCATAAAATATGATACGAATTTTTGTTAATTTTTTTTTTTTTTTTCTTAAATTCAGTAAACAAATTCGAAGTAACAAGGTAAACTGTTTACTTTCTAAAATTTTTGTGTAAATTCGGTGAAGAAAAACTTAAATCCAATTTCCAATGATTTTTATTTTTAAGTTTTATTATCCTAAAGTCTTAATTATTTAAATCGAATGAAAACGTATATAAATTTTCTTCTAGAATACAAGTGCCAGTATTTAAAATATAAGAGAAGATAATAATTTAATTTGAATAATCCTTTTTGTTGTTTTTCTGTTTTAATAGAAGAAAAAGGGGCGTAAAATGGCCGCTAATAAAAATGACATTGAACTTAATAAAAAGACAAAAGGAACTAAAATTGAAAAATACAATTTCTTTTATTAAAATAATTATTCATTGAAATTCAAATAGCGCTGTGGGAAGCTTAAGTCAACAGATAAAAATCCTTTTCTTGTTCTTCTTATTCTCTTAACCGGAGGCAATTTTATTGAAATACTTGTACTCTCGCAATCTAACAAAGGCGGTAATTCAGCTGCTGCTGCTTTTAATGTTTTTCTTCTCTCCCCACTTTTCTCTCTTAATAATTTTACTGAATGGGTTATTTTTCTTTTTTTGTGCTTGTATAGGTTTGTGACTGACATAGAGGAGGTGGGGTGAAAATGGAAATTGTGTAATTATGATGTTGAATTCATTTGCTAAACTGCACTTGACTTAAATAACTCAAGTGAAAAATAGCGCAAAAATTTTACGCTACTTTTTCTGGGTTAAATATGAAAAAAAACAAACAAAAATATATTCATTTTACTTATTTAAAAAGACTCATGAATTAATTAAAAGAAATAAATAAAAAAAAAAAAAAAAAAAATTTCATCTTAAATAATAAATGCGGGAAAACAAAGTTTCAAGTGTCTTAGTGCTCTTAGGAAAAATGGAAAATGAGCAATAAATTGTTGCAAATAATAAATTGCAGATGAGAAAAATTGCAATGATGATGAACACAAGTGTGAGAGAGCATAATTAATAATTCATAATTAATTAATTCTCATTTCGCTATAACGGCCTGCTTGAATTAGGGAATGTGTTGCTTTACGGTGCAAATTACCACGTCATACAGCTAAAAAGCTGTAGAATTATTATCTTTGATCAATAAGTGTAAGGTAAGTAAAAGCAACAAACATACACTTCGTTTTACGGCATTTCGATTTACGGCCTACATTTTCAGAACCTATCTAGGCCGTATAAAGAGGATGAGTGTATATTAAAGTTTAAAACACTGGCCTGTATTGCCAGAGAACTGTAGAACACAGTCCATTGGTTGGCATGTTACTATGTTAAGAGAATTGTATAGTCAACAAACCGTAATACTGTTCGAATCGTTTCAAATGAGTTAAAAACGGTTACAAGAACCGACGCAGTTGCTTACTGTTCGGTCTTTAAATTTTTAAATCTATTAGATTTAACAACAGCTTTTAATTGAATCAATTACTTTATAAACTGAGTTGTCAAACTTAGTGTTCTCACGTACCTCAATTAAACTTACTTAAGTCCTGTTTACACAACAACGTTGTTTTGCATTTCGCTCTCTTTTCAATCCCTAATTATAAGCCGAACTACTTAGTTCCCCATACAAAATGCGAATTACTCAAATTATTCCAATTACTCCTTGGATTAATAAAAATCATTTTGATCTTTAATTTTAATCGGTGTTTGTCCATACTACATGTATTTATTTAATTTTATAAAAAAGAAAAATTAAAACTTTTCTATTTAATTTTAATTTGTCTATTTTTAAAACATAATTTACTAAATAATAACAAAAAAGGAAGAAATACCATCAAAACTAATTACAATAGTGACATGTGAACGGGGTAATTCGTATAGGTAATTCAAACACGAAAAGGAGCCAAACCGTATGCGCCGAGTACAGAAGCACAAATCTTCTTCCCATTGCGTACACAGTTTTTTTAGAGTGTAAAATTAAAACGATTGAAATTTAAAGTCGGCGAAATAACTGGACCATACCAATGCGGCTTTAAACCTGGTAAAGCAATCAAGGCAAAATTTGTCAGCCCGATATATGCTAAGGTTTTCAAGGCCATGTCTGCCTTTCGGAATATCTGCAAATTTATTAGGTTGTGCAGAATCACTTTAACTAGTACAAGATCATCAGCTAAAATTGGCAAGGGCCTCCTCGAAACGTTCGATACCAAACGGGGCTTTAGACGATAAGGTAATAGCCTATTATGTGGTTTATTTAACATTTGTTTGGGAAAACTCTTACGTTATGCTGCGGTTAATACAACAGGCACAATCTACACCAGAAAACACATGCTTCTTGCTTTGATTCTTGACTAATGTTATTGGACGTACAGCAAGAGAATTAACTGTCGTATCTTCTAGTATTGAAAGGGAGTCGGCGAAAATGGATCTGGCAGTAAATGACTATAAAACAAGGTCTATAGAATCAACGAACAAAGAATTGACAAGGTTGGGTCACTACGTAATCGTTGGCGACTATAAATTTGTGGTAGTTTGGAAACAAGACCCTCTCTTGGTTAATTAAAATAAAGCTTATACTACTTCTGCTTTTATAAGGCGCTAAAGCATGGGTACTTACTTAAGCAGACGAAGCAGAGTGTTTGTGAGAAAATTTCTTCGTAAAATATATTTACAAATACACCACAAGCTGTATCAGCTGCACGAAAATAATTATATTGTTTGGGATATCAAAATACAACGGTTACGCTGATTAGTGTATCATGTATTTTCATGAATGTAATTTTGTGCGTAAAAACTTGAGGTGATGAATTTGGACATAACAAATAAAACTGTAGCGTTAAAGCAAAAAAGAAAAACTTTAACAACGAAATGTAGAGTAATTTTCGTTTTCTGGATATTGATTTCCATAAAATTTAAGAATTCAGAATCAGAATTAAATACTTTGAACTATTCGCCAACTTTTAAGACGCTCTTTTAAGGATAGTAAGCTGAACTCAAAAACTACCATATATACATACATATGACCTGCTGAAGATGATGATTAGTGTGGCTGCTTCGTCGAATGTGGCCCTACAGTGTAAACGACCAGAGTATCTGCTGGGAATCAAATTTACTACCACCACGCTAGTAGACTAGTACTCTACGGACTAATCCACCGGGGAACTCTTCTATCTGCTTTTTTTGTTTACTTTTTCAGTTTGACAATACACAGAGTTACTACTTCTTACTGAACATACTTTACACAGAGTTAGATGTGGAACTTTACTCAATTAATAACTTGACGCAATAAAGTTCTAATTGCGCAATTTATTAGTTGAACTTTTTTAAATTTCTTAAATGTACAATTGAGGTTTATATAGTACGTATTACGGATTATTAAGAACATAGTACGGCGGATTAAGGCATTAGACTTTTACCGTAAGGATAAAAGCTATGTCAAAGCTATTTGAAGATTGTTTTTAACTGATTTGAATACTGAAAATGCAAATATTAAATAAAATAAGATGCGCCAGAGCTTTATCAATATTGAAATTCTTAAAACAGTAAACTATTACACAAGATCAAAGAGTGGGTCTTCAAAGAAAGGAACTATGGTTACATATAATTTTCAATTCAATATGGTCTGTACTTACTAAAACTTTGCAAACATAACATAGTGGCACCCCTTGTAATGACAACTACTAGCCATTGAACTATCGAGCAACTGACCGGCAACAAGTGGCATCCACAATAATTGCTGATAAATTAATTTTCAAAATAAAAAGTAAGTAAAGTATACGTAGCATCTCTTATGCAATTAGATGCCACTAGAAATTTGCGAAACTCAATATCAGGATTAAAGAACGTTCTTCGCCAAGTTTTAAAGTGTCTAGTAGGGCACCAAACGAACATATAAAGGGAAGGCTACTAACACTTTAAACAAAAATTTGCTTTTAATTTAAAAATGAAAATTTTACAGAAAAATATTTTCAAAAATCGTTTCTAACCAGAGTTGGCAGAAAGACGGGTTTAAAAAAACCCAAACCACCGGGTTGGGACCCTTGGGGTTTTATAACTGCTTCCAATTTTCGTTTAATTTGATATTTTTTTGTTTGTTAGTATAATTGCGTTGTTTTACTATTAGTAATGTAATTTAGCACTTTTGGTGGGATCAAGGCAGTATTGTGTACTACGAGCTGTTAAAACTCGGTGATCGGAGCAGACTGTAATTACTCCGTTAGAACCGTGCATTATGAGATATAAAAACAAACATGATTAAGTTATTATTTTGCAAAACAGCGCTCGTCCACACGTCGTAAAATTTGCGAAACCATTGTTAGAAACGATCAATGGCTGAACCTTGCTCCTTCTGACTATTGGCTGTTTCGACGGATAGAATATCTTTTGGTGTGTCGCTTATTTTGAAAAAGTATAAAAGTTTTTCCGAGACAGGATACACAATTAGGTCAGAGGTGGCGAAAATATGTAGGCACCGATTTGATAAATTTTTATTTTTATAAATTTGTCAAAATCCGGGTGGGCTTAATTGGACTACAGAGTGGGCTGCCAACCCTGTTTTTAACACCTACACATGTTTTTTGCATAACTTTCTGCTTAACAATTTAAATCCATTAAAGGTTTTATTAACAATTTAATTTGCGAACTAAAAAAAAAGTTTAAAAAACCAACACACCCATCATGACCACCATTTTGATGGATGACATGTTAACGCACAACAACACAAACCACCTGACACGTTTTTCTTGGAGGTAACAGATGTTTTAATTTTTAAATGGATTTTTAAACATTTTATTACCGTTTGCTGTTCATGTACGAATAGTTGTTGTTGTTGCCCTTGTTTTTCTGGCATTGTTTTTGTTTATCATTTTATTTTATTTTTTTTTTATTAATTAAAATGTACGCGAGCATAAATCACAAGTAAATTTTTTTCATTATAATTTCTCACATTAAATTTAAACTCAAAAAAAGCGAATATTACCCCCAAAAGATAATTTAAGCCGCCAATAAAAAGGTTTAAAATAAACAAAATCTCAAACACAAAATTACTTAAGAAAACTAATAAATAATGAAAAAAAAATATTTAAAATTTAATGTTTAAATATAAATAAGAAAATAAAATGAATATATAATATAATATATATATATATATATGAATATTAGTCATGTATTGTACATATGTACTATTTCATTACACTGTCTTACAATAATATGCATACGATTAAATAATTGCAATTTTTTTTTGAAAAATGAAACAATTTTTTTTATATTTTTCCAAATAATATACAAAATTGTTTTTAAATTTATTTTAAAGTAGCTAAACACCGACGTGTTTCGCTATCCCTATCTTAATTATTATCTTAACTATAATTTTTTACCATTTTCCCCCATTTTACTCCCTTACAGCTCAAATTAAAACATTCAAAATAGCCTACACTAGTCAGAAAAAGTCTACGTACAAAATTAATATATCTAAGATAATGCACGAAAATGAATGCATAAGAACAACTTTTAAAAATTTAAAACAATTTTTTTTTTTAATAAATTTATTTGCAAAGTTTTAATAATAAAAAAATAGACAGGCAAAGTCTGCGTACAAGTGTAGGCACTCTTTTAAAGGTGGATAATCTTTTCTTTTGAGAACCCCGTCCTATCTTTTTTGCATAGAATGAACCAGTATTTTGGTGACTTCTAATGATATTTCCTCCCATTCAGCTGGCAAAACTTCTTCTAATATAGTTTTTGACATTAGAATCTGATAGAGATTATTTAGCACCAAGAGATCCATCCAGATGATCACTCAAATTGACATCTAGAGAGAGCAGTGGCGTATGCATGTATAATGCGTGTTTTGGAACATTATAAAGCAACTAAAGCTTTACAATGTTAAGTGTGTGCTTAGAATCATTATCTTACTGAAATAAAAAATTGCTCTGAAGACCAAGAATCGATGTATTTTGCTTTAAGTTACCTTTAGAATGTCTAGTAAGCTCTCTTGTCCACAGCCTATTAGCTGGCACATACTTCCTAAACATTACACCTTCACCACCGTATTTGACCGTGTCGCACAAATTACTTTTTGTAGTACTGCACCGGATTTTCGCCACACGAATTGAGAACTTTGTATTCTAAAAATGCATTACTTACTCTCATCCAAAAATATAACCCTTTTCCAGCATTCTAGTGGTTTGTTTAACAGCTCTCTATCGAACAACGTTCTTCTTTGACTCTTTTTAATGAAATAAAGAGCTTCTGACGTTCTATACGAGAATGAAAACAGTTTCGATTTAAGATATTTCTGACATTATCATCACATATACTCATTTTAATTTTAATTTATTGCTTTTCGCAAATTTTGAGGCTATTATTTTAAAATCTTGCTGCACAGAATTGATGAAATATATTTTTCTTTTGAAATTTATTTTGAAGGACGGGCAAATAGAGGTTTTGATACAAACCCACTAGTATCTTTGTAAAAGTTTATGATTCTGTAGATAGAAGAGGGAATTTGCTCTACCTTTTCTGTAACTGGTCTGAAAGATTTTCCTTACTTCCAGAAAACTATAAGTTTTCTTTCGGCAGGACAAATGTTTTTTTTTTTTTTTGTAGTTTACAAGTTGAAATTAATTTTCTTTCAGCAAATACACAAATTTATCTAAAACTGTAACAAACAGATATAAATTAAAAAAAAGCGATTTATAGATATTTTATGTGTAAGCAGACTTTTTTGAGTCTAACAATGATGCACAAATTTTGTTTAAAATATATTACAAGGATCTAGATCAAAGACATATTACAAGAGCAAAAAGTTCAAGCTTTGCTGCGAATTCTTAGAAATACAGAATCCTGAATAAAATAAAAAAATTTGTGCGTAAACTGTTTCTGACTAGTGTATATAATTTCTTCCAGAAAGACACTGTAGAATCTGCTCTATAGCTGTATACAATCTTCAAGCACACATTAATTTTTATATAGTATATATATAATTAAAAGTGTAATATTTTCAATTTTATTCCTTATTTTTGTTAATAAAGCTTTACAGTTGTATTCATAAAAAATAAAAAATAAAAATTTTACATAAGAAAAACTTAAATAAAATGCTATTCATAAACGAATTTTAACTTCAAATCACATTTAAATAAACATATTTTGAAATTGATTCGACCCTAATTTAATGTAGTGGAGTCGCCATATTTATACTTGAAATTGTGTGTTTTTATTGCCATATTGCTTATTGTAAACTTTTTGCTTGGCTTCAATTTTCAGATTCAATTTATATAACACAGTTATTTAATGAATGCTTACTGAAGACTTTGATATATAATAAGTAAAAGTAAGAAGTAAAAGCAAAAGTTCGTAATATCGTGCTTAAGCTTACTATGTATATGTTCTTTGCTTAAGCAGTCAGCAAATTCAATCAATTTAACAAGAATTGCTCTTGTTGTAAGCAATTAGTTGCTATTTACTTTATGTTTGCTTTTACTTAACAGCTTACTACTATTAATAGACTTCACTGCTGTTGCTTGAATTTCATGATTGTTTGCCGTTTCTTAAAGAAAAACTTGTTTAAATTACTTTTTACTTATTTCAATTCTGACGCTTTGATTTCTAAGTTGTATTCTTGTGTTATTGGTAACAAAGTCGTTGCCGTCACGACAACAACAAAAAATATCTTTACCTCATTTTTATGCTGTCAAATAAATGTTTTCATAAATAAGAAATTATTGGAATTTAAGTGTTTTATGAAAAAAGTTTGGACTTTTTATGAATGTTATCATATGTAAAAGATATCACATACAGAGTGTTCAGCAATAAAAAATTGGTCAAACGTGCAAATCAAGTGACTATATTTAAATGAAAACATTCCGCAAACACGAGTCTCAAAAGATTGGGATATGCCCATTGTTTCAAACGTAACGTAAACAGTTAAATAGAAAAAATAAACAATAACTTATTGCTTACAGCAAAAGCAATTTTTGATAAAATGGTTGTTTTGCTGACTAAGCAGGTTATTTACTATTTAACTTTTTTGTTTTTACTTTTTTACTTTTGCTTATTATTTTTTAAAGTTTTCGGTAAGCATTCAGCAACACAGTTATTTAATTTTAAGCTAAAAATTTAAGCAAAGCAAACATTTTATTTTTTTACTTTTGCTATGTAATTTTCCCTAAGTTTAGCTAAGCAATTTGTAGCCAAGCATTATTTAACACTGGTAAAAACTATTACCCAAATTTCAAACCGTCGTTGAACGTAAATTTACAAAAGTGGAAGTGACCCTTTCTCTTTACCGTACAAATGCATCAAATTTATTATAATACAACAATTTTTTATTAACTTTTGATTGATATCACAATAATAACAGGCGATACAAAAATACCATAAGTTAATAATTCATGAATAACCTGTAGTAAAATCGTGAACAAATTGTACAAAAATAATATAAGTTATTAAATTAAGAACGATCCGTTATGAAATCATAAACGATATAGTATCGAATTTAGAAAGAAATTGACATAAGGACAGGTCCATTATAAAAATAAGAAAAATCAGTAACAAATCAAGATGGTTACAGTAAAATAAGAACAGTGTGTTATCGGAACAAGAACGGTTGGAAATTAAACGATACCGAGTGTTCTTAGAATATTGATACCAAACATTAACATTAGCATTACGCACAAAGGGACTTAACTCAATTTCGATCCCAAATGGTATCATTTTCGGTATTTTTCTATCAATTTCTATCAATTTTTTTTTTTATGCGAAATAAAGTAATTCCTTTTAACTATTGTTTTGCCTTACGTTTTAATGACTGAAATGGGATTTTTGTAAGGAAAATCTTTTAAGCGTTTAAAGAAAATTCAGATTTTTTAGTATGAGTAAGTATTTATCATAAGATTTACTGGCGACACTCTGGACAGATAAATTAACTTTAATTGTTGTTCTCAACATACAAAAATTCTATATTTAGTTTGAACTGAAGGCGCCACGAGCACTTATCCAATCTCATTGATGATGTTTATTGCCCACAACGCTACTTGAACCAAATTTAGAAATTTTTATTATTACCGTTATCAAGATATACGAAAATTAATGCTTACTATGTATGGGAGATGCCATGCAGACTTATCCAGTTCCGCCAATTTTTGACTGATGATTTGTATTGACTACGAAGTCATTTAGATCAAATTCAAAAACTTGCTTACTTTAATTGTTTTCAAGGTGTACGAAAATTAATATTTACTTAGTATGGAGATACAACGCCTACTTGTCCAATTCTGCCCATTTTTTCAGTAATGATTGTACCGTTCTCAAGGTATACGAAAATTAAAATTTACTTAGTATGGGAGGTATCATGCCCACTATTTGACTGATGATTTTTGTTGACTATTAAGTTGTTTGGACCAAAGTTAGGGATTCTTTCTGTTACCATTTTGAATATATAGACAAGTAAATACTGAATTTGTATGGGCATGGCACCGCTCAGTTGGCATTTTTTACGATTATATAAGATTTTTAAGATATTATATATAAATTCAGTATATTATCTCCACTGAACGAAATGAATCGATTGACGCTTGAGCAATGTTGAGATTTATTTGAAATCTATTTCCAAAATAAAGACAATTGGTGGGAAATTGTACGAAAAAAAATCATCTTTTCGGATGAAGCTCATTTTCATTTTGGTAGGTACGTTAATAAGCAAAATTGCTATATTTGGGGCTCAGAAAACCCAAAGGTGGTATTAAAGAAGCCAATGAACCCACTACGAGTGGAGCGGAGGCATCATTGGCTCATATTTCTTTGAAAATGAGGACGCCAAAACCATAACGGTCAATGGAGACAACTATCGCACCATGACAACCGTTTTTTTTTTTGTGCTCGCTCTTAATGGTGTTCATGTGAAAGATGTTTGGTTTCAACAGGATGCTGCAACTTGCCACAATCAACTTGTTGCGCCAAACGGTTTGATGATGTCAGTTGGCTGTCAAAAAGCTGCGGTTTGTCCGATCGATTGAGGTACTGTGAAGGCAGTCACAGCAGCCATATGGATGAAATAATATTTCATTTCTAACCGGAACAATTGTATTTCACAACAAAAAAAAAAAATTTGGCAAAATTTCGAACCGTTTTTTTATTGCGTTTTTAAATTTAAATTTTTAAATGACCCACCCGATATAAGATACATAAATCTTTATGTTTACATACGATAATCGTCCCTGACGTATAGATGGCGACACTGGCTTGAAAATAAATACTTTGATGAAAAATGGCAACCTTATGAAATATAGGTTCTAAGTTAAAAGATTTTCATTTAAAAAATCTCTGTCTAAGCAATACTAAAGCTAAGATAGATACTACTCTGGTAGAGTATGGTTCGTGGTTTATGACTGTGAAATATAGAAAGTGTTTCGGAAATTTCAATTACAGAATCTTGTCTTACTCGATAGCGCCTATTAGAAAAGAGTATCAATTCCCAAGTATTTCAACTTTGTTTTTTTTTTTTGTACTAAAAAAACCATAATTTTTCAATCGTATGTATACTTTTGTATGATTAGCTACATATATACTTTTTACAATTATAAATACATATATACATGCTACATAATATAAATTATATATACTTGTATGATAAATATATTTTTGAAAACTTTTTCTTTCCTATAGAGAAAGTTGAATGTGAAAATACTATTTAATCAGCATATGAGTAGAATGGTGGCTTTTCACATACATGCACATTTATTTCCCTTTATGCATACATACATACCATAGGAATATATTTTTATTTATATTCGCATGTTGATTTACACATAAACACCTCAAATGTTTTTCAGCATGTTCATATCATTTAATATTTTTTCTTTTTGGTTTTTTTTCCTTCTTATTATATGTATGATATATTCTTTTAACAACGAAAATATTATTTAATATTAAAGATATAAACAAATTTTAAATAAATATGAAATATTATAAACAATTTTATATTGCAGTTCAGATGAAAAGTTTAAGATCAAACGATATACACCAGGCGACAATTGAAAGTAAATAAAGGTTAGGCAAATTTGAGGTTAGGAAGTAAATATCGTTAAAACACATTTTTTTGACAAATTCAGTTTGATTCATACCAATATAAAACAGAAGTATGAGAATTAATAACGCAATATTGTCGGGCAAATGTCTACCTCTAGAACGTCTGCAGACATCCACTCTTTTCACAACATTTTTAACCACATTTTGCAACAAAGCTTCGATTATCTCGTCAATTCACCGCCGAATTTTGTCTTTCAGGGTGTCAATAGTTGGTAGTTTGCTCACATAAGCCCAGTCTTTCAAATGGCCTCAGAGAAAATAATTCAGCGGCGTTAAATCACAAGAACGAGGCGGCCAATTTACATCGCCAAATCGAGAAATTACGCGACCGGATAATATCTCATGCAATAACAGAATTGTTTGGCTGGTGGCGCAGTCTTTCTGAAACCAAAGGTCACTGATGTCAACATTGGCTAATTGTGGCTACAAAAAATTGGTTATCATGGTTTGGTAGCGCAGAGAATTTACGGTGACGGCGTTTTCTTGCTCATTTTCGAAGATGCAGCTTAACCACAAACCGTACCATACGGTCACATTTTTAGATGTAACGGTCAATATAACAGTCATCAAGACCGATTGTGGATTTTGTAATCCAAATATGCGACAATTTTGTTTGTTTACATAACCGCCTAATTGAAAATGGGCCTCATCACTAAAGATGATTTTGTTGAAAAACGCGTTGTTTTCGTTCAGTTTTTCAAACAGTAATTTTCACAATAAAAAATCTTTGTTCAAGAGTGTAGCGTTCCCAATTTCCCAATTTTTTACAAAATAAGTGTCAAAGGTTGACAGTTCACTTCTTGACATTTCATCATTTGACAGACAATTTACTTCCTTACCCCAAATTTGCCCACCCTGTATAGGTAAATGCGTAATTAATATGATCATGTTGCTGAGAATAAAAATTCACTTGAGATATTTTCAAAATTCATTTAAAACATGCAATAGTAACGTATCTGAAAAATAATAATCAATTTTGACATATACAACATTGAAAAAATTTAATTTTTATGGATTTTTTATAAATTACAGTACATTATTCACGCGGCAATTGAAAGTACAAAAATCAAAGGTATTAATTAAATTCGTATATAAAATTATAACTACTTATTAGTTGTTTCGCGTACCTTTTTATTTTTAATGACACCTCGAAAGCGTTTTGGCATACTTTTGACCAACTTGCCTAATGGTTCTCAAGATATCTTTGCTTACTTAACCTGTATCCTTGTTCAGAAGCTTATAACGTTAAGACAAACTTTCCTATATTGGTTTTTATTTGTTTCAAAAAATTACTTTGAAATGCGTAATGTGTATTCAGAATTGTTTTCCTGTTAGAAGAGAATCGATTCTAATTTCATTTTTTCGTCAGATTTCTTAAAATTTATCTGAAGGACTTTACCAAACATATAATCTGCGATTTTGCCATCGATTTTTACTAAGTTACAGATGCTTCTTTTTTAGAAACACGGCTAAGCCATAACTCTCTAAACTATGCTTTACAGTATGCTGAACGAAATTAACACTGTCATGGTGTAAGCTTAGAAACTAATCGGAAAAAGCATTACATAGAGTGTCTAATGTGATCCGAAAAAGTCATTGTTTGGTGTTGATTTCGGACTGGCGGTGTAATCTGACCATATTTATTTGTCACTGTCAACGGCGAGCGTTACAGGTCGATTATTATTATTACGTGGAGTTTTACTGGTCTCTCTAGTTGGATGTTCTTAAGTCGCAGGTACTCAAAGCTATTTGTAAAATTTAGTCTGAATTATGTCCACAGTCATGGAAAATAGGATATTTCGGCTGCGTGCTACCTAGATAAGTTGCGACGGATATTTAGACGATTGTAACATAACCTACAATCCCTAGAATAACTAAAACTACGGTTACATCTGGCAAATATTTGACGAAAAGCGCAAAATATTTCTTTGTCGTAGCGTGAGCAAAAAATAATTTCGAAAAACAAAAACAGCTGATTTTTTTAATATTTATGAAAATATTTCTATAGTGACCAAATATTTTTTTCTTGTCAAATATTTTTCAAGTGTAACTGTAGGGCAAACATGTTTTCTATTTAACGCTATTTGACTAAGCAAAAATGGTCAAATAAATGTGCATATTGTGTGAGCACAAAACAATATTTTGGTTGTTTCAGACAATTTTTGGTTAAATAAGAGAAAACAAAATTTGGGAAAATATTTGACAGATGTGACTGTAGCTTAAGGCTACAATGAGTTTTTGAAAACCTGCGATTGTCTGACAATTAAACGATCACTTACCGAAACAAAATTACAACTATTTCGATCAAACGATGCTATTTCGCAGAAATCGCAATTTTATTGTCATTCTGATCAAACGTCATCACCAATATCAACCTGATGATCAAATGTAAGATTCGCCCCGTGTCTAATATGATTGCTAATCGCAAATGTGATTGAAATAGCCATACTCTCCGAAAACCGCCCATGTAGTTTACGAAACTACAGCAGCATTAAATCATCATGGTTTCTTTTTTCATTTTGCACAGGTCTTAAAAAGTATTGTAAACGAAAACGAGTGATGTTGAAATCGAGTAAATTTTCAAAAACAAATGAAACTTAAATTCGCTAATCAAAGAAGTTATTTGATAGGTAATTAAGTGTATTAATAAGAAAAAATATCAAAACCTTGTCTGATTTTAAAATTGTAGCAATTTAAAGTTTCATTCCACTTCAATTTCACTTGATTTCAGTTAACAGAACGTACCCGATAACTTATTTCATTGTGTATTATTTATTCAAGCATAACAAAAAAAAAATTTAATGTGATGTGCATTAATAATATGGTATAATTACACTGTAATCGAATTGGGCACATTTATTTTCCGACAAGTGGAGCATCCAGCTGGTAAGCTAGATTCGAGTACGCTAAATTCAGTGGTGCCAACTGTTCTTTCAAATTAGCTCTTGTTTTCGAGACATACCATTATTTCAACTCAAAAATGATACAGTTTGTTGAAAAAAAGACTGAAAATCTACAACAAATTTACCTTAAAATTTTTTATTTTTTTAATCTGCGTAGCCATTTAAGAAATATTAAACTTTTTTGTCAAAAAAATAAAATATAATGTGATCATATTACTACGTAAGTTCTTATGAGTGGTATTTTATTAGTGAAGCAAATAAGTCACTCACACGTACATACTTACGTAGTATATGATTTGATCCCACTAGTCTTTTGCGAAAAGAAAAATTATATCTATAAAACGACTTAGCAAAAATAACACAACTGTCTTAAACTCAAATGTAAATCTGAAACAACATATGAATTCTCTTTTTGTTTGTGATCATTGGTCAAAAAAGAGGATAATTACATTGTCGCATTGAAAAAGGTACGATTGAACCTCACCACAGTTATATTAAGCAAATATGGTGATATTTTAGCTTTAGAAATTGTAATTAAAATAAAAAAATTGAAAGTAATATACGAAAATGTTAAAAACTGCAAAATCGGCACAATTTACAGACAAACTAATTTTTTTAACAAAAAACTTCAAAACTATTCAATATTTAAAAAAAACTGCAAAATACAGATAAATCTACACATTTGGAAACGTTGGCGGTAGGGAAAATAGCTGACTACCAACCAAGAGGCCAGATCATCTGACAATTTCCAACAGTGGCATCACTTCATAATATTACCAAGCCACTGGTTATGGGCGTTACGTTATCCCTTTGGATAAGTTTAAAAAATAGAATCGGTTACATTTCATAAATTGAGAAAAGAGCCCCCTTGTTCCAGTTGGGATGTTGAGAGAACTATGTACTCGTATATATAATAACATTTAATCAGCAAACGAAAGTTGTCTGCCAAAAACAGTTTTATAAAAAAAGTACAAATTTTGTTGTTCGTAAACTTTTTGCAAACACTGTTAAGAAATGGTAATTTATATGATTTCTTGAATAGTTTTGCATAAATTATTCGAATTAATCAAAAAGAAAAAAAATTATCTCTCGCTCACTAGGTAATATGGGTTCCTAACTTAAAAATACCTCAACAACCACGACAAAAAAATAACAAAAACAAATTTAAACAACAACAACGATAACAATATGTTTATATATATGTATGCATGTATTTTTTGAATTGCACATTTTTAATAGAATAGATTAAAAAAAGACATTTTTATGAATTAAACCCAAAAAAATCAAGAATCAACAAGTTTTTTTTCAATTATTTTCTATTTTGTTTTTGGGGAAAGGAGTGTAATTTAAACGGTTTTTTGTTTAATTTTTTTAATAGAAATTCAGTCGTTTGTTCGCTTTTATTTTTATTTTTTTATAATTCTGTGTTTAAATCATGCATCAGTGGTTGTGACAATAAAAATGTTTAAAAGAAAAGGTGTTGCTGCTGCAAATATAATGAAATTAAAATATATAAAAAAGAACCAGCAACAACATGAATAACATTTAAAAATTTTTAGAATTATATTAATTAATAAAAATAAAAATAAAAATAAAAAAACCAAAATTTCATTCATAATGATGGTTACGTTGGCATTGACAACAATACTACTACTACGGCTCAGCTGCCACTGCCTGGCGGCTGGCTGTTTGGCCGTTGTGATGATGATGAGAAGGAAATGACTGTTGTTGCTGCACCCACTGTGCAAGAAAAACATTTTTCTAATTTTGCATATGCAATGGGTTCCTTTAAATATGTTTTAAATTTTTGTTTAATTTTTTTTCAGCAAAATGTTTTGCTGTGCTTGTTTCAGTTGTTGGCAAATCAAATGAAAATAATTTTATTTCATTTTTCAAATATTTTTTTTCCTTTCAATTACTATTTGTTATCAATAATTACGGAAATACTTTTGAAATTACGATTATATTGTTGGCATTACTGCTATTGTATAAAATTGTATTGCCTTTGATAATCAAATACCTATTGAAATTCCATTTGCTATTTCATCACTTTGCATAATCAACGGAAATTTAAATTGAATTTTATTTCCCACAATTCTGATTTAATGCTAATAGCCTGGATGGCTGCCTGCCGGCATGAAAACAAATAAAATGCACGCAAATAAAGGCATTCAATTTAGAAAAAAAAATTTAATTATATTTTTCATTACAATATGCAATAATTTATGTGATGGTAAGGCGTAGTAAATTTGTATTTTTACTTTAAGCATTTTAAATCAAGCTCTTTATTCAGTGCTAATCTAAATTTATATTTAAATGTTAACAAAATTTGCTCGAAATTTAAGGCTCCTTAGTATTTTAATTTTATTATTATATCAACTCACTGAGAATTGTATCCCTTTTCTTTCTTTTAATTAAAAAACAAATGTATATTTTGTTTTGTCTTTATTCTATGCTAATCTGAGTTTATAATTAAACCTAGCGTGCTTTAGCAATTATTATCTTAAATGCTATCTTAGTGACATTTTTACCCATTTTCCCTATTCCAGTCAAAATCCACTCATTTGTTGCTTCTACAAAGACAACGTAGGTTCTGCTTTTAAGCTGTGTACAGGATTCGGACAAACACACACTCTTTTTTATATAATATACGTATACAGATAAGGGTTGGCAAAAACCAAACCCACGGAACTTTATTGGGTTTTTTACAGGTTTTTTGGGTTTTATAACTGCTTGCAAATTTCATTCATTTCGACAATATTTTTTGTTTGTTAGGACAAATTGGTTGCTTTAGTATTTATAATCCAATTTTACACTCTTAGTGGGTTCAAGGTGGTATTGTGTACTATGAACTGCTAAAACTCGATGATCGGAGCAGACTGTAATTACTTCGTTTAACATGTGCATTCTGGAAAACGGCCGGAATATAAAGACAGACAGACAAAGTTTTCCTTTTGCATGACAACGCTCGGTCTCACCTCGATCAAATGCTGCACCTGCCGTATTCTCCAAACATTGCTCCCACTGACTATTGGCTGTTTCGACAGAAACAATATCTTTTGGCATATCACCGAATAACTTATTTTGAAGAAATATAAAATCGGCTTTAAAATTGATCGCCTCAGAAGACGGGAAGTTTATCTGAAATGTAATTCGGGCTCAGAGGTGGGGAAAGATGTAGGCAGTGATTTAATAAATTTTTATTTTGATAAATTTGTTAATTCATTTTTTTAGTTAAAGAAATGAAACAAATTACATTTTACTCCCAATATGTGAATTTTAATTATTTTTATTGTAAATAAACTACGAACTACTTAAAATAAAAAGTCCAACCAGCTTTTTTGGCTTATTTGGATAGATAATGAAGCTTTAGTAGTTGTCGTTCTACACATATACAAAATCCAATATCTGGTATGAACGGCAGGTGCCACGCTCACTTATTCAATATCACCCAGTTACTGACTGATGTATATTGTTCACGACGTTGTCCGAACCTAACTAAAAACTTCAACTATTGCCATTATATATATACAAAACTTGATATTTAGTTTGTATGGGAGGTATCACGTTCACTTGCCTAATTCCTCTCACTTTTTGAGAGATTATTTGCATTGACTATGAAGCTATTTAGACCAAATACTGAAACTTTAGCTTTAACCATTCTCAAGATATAATAAATTCGATATTTAATTTGTATGAAAAACAGCACGCTTGCTGACCAATTCCGCCCCCTTTTTGCCTGATGATTTGAATTAAGTAATAATATTTATACATAAAGTAGTATTTAGTTTGTATGAGAGGTACCACGCCCTCTTGTCCAATTCCACTCACTTATGGGAGACTATGCAGTCATTCATACTAAATGCTAAAACTTGATCATTAACCGTTTTCAAGATATGATGTAATCATTATTCAGTTTGTATGGAGGTTACCACGCGAACTTGTCCAGCTCCGCACACCTTTTACCTGCTGATATATATTGACTATGAAGTTACTCTGACCTAATTCAGAAACTTTAGTTTTAACCGTTCTCAACATACACAGAAATCATTAGTTAGTAAGTATGGGACGTACCACGCCCACTTTGGCTGATGATTTGAATTGAGTAATAATATTTATACAGAAATCTGTATTTAGTTTGTATGGGAGGTACCCCGCCCACTTGTCCAATTCAGCCCACTTTTTGTATAATGATTTGTATTGACTATGAAGTCAATCAGACCAGATTCTGAAACTGTAGGTGTAACCGTTTTCAAGATATACTAAAATATATACTAAAATTAATATTTACTTTGTATGGGAGGAACCACGCCTACTTGTCTAATTCTGCCCAATTTTGACTGATGATTTACCTTGACTATAAATCTATTTGGGCCTAATTTAAAGAATATTTCTGTTACCAATATGAAATATAGACAAATAAATATACACTTTGTGTGTGCGTAGCACCGCCCGCTCAGAATTTTTGAACTTTTTATAGCCTTTTGTTCTTCCAGACATACAGAAGACACTGTACAAATTTCAAAAATATCGGTTCAACGGCTTAGCTATCCATAAGGCACAAGCAAACATACATTCATTTTTATAACATATGTACATAAGATGTTTGTTCGATATTTAAGGCTATTTTGTACTTTTGTTTTATTTTTATATCAACTCACTGAGAATTAGTTCCGTTTTCTTTTTCAAAAATAAATCATTGTTTTTTCTCATTTCTTACTCTTATAGATGCCCGTAGCTGTGTTACTTGTGACAAAGTATTGGCCGAACTCGAAAAAATCGACGATGACACTGATTCGTTCGGTGTTGATTTCGTTAAAATCAACGATAAACGTTTAGCTAAACAATACGGCATTAAAAACTTTCCAGCTCTGACATATTTCAGGTAAAAATCGTTTCAAGTACGTGTAGTGTACACCCACCCAACAAATATTTAAATTTCAATTCAATATTAAAAAAAAAATCCAAAATTGCCTTCAACACAGGGAAAAGGAACCAATCATTTATGATGGTGATCTTATGGATGAAGAGGGTGTTTTAGACTTTTTAACATCATTAGAGGCTATGGACTTACCTGATCGTATCGAAGAAGTAAATGCTAAAATTCTATTGAAAATTATTGAAGATACCGATTTCGTAGCAGTATTGTTCTGTAAGTATAAACAAACAAAGAATTTATTTTAAAAATAAAATTTAAATTCAAAAAATCAAAATTTTATTATATTTAGAACGAAAAAAAAAATAAAGCATAAGAAAGGAAAGATTTAAAGAAATTTTAAATTTTATGTTGCAGTTGCAGTTTTTTTTATATAAAATAAATAATAAAAATATTGTTAAGCCATCGTAGAATAGAATTGTGACTAAAACTCGTAGAATAGTATGTAGCAGAAAACATTGCCACGAAACAAAACAACATGTAACAAAAGTATTTTCAACATCACCAATTTAGAAGAATCACTAACAATTTAATCAATTTTTTTTTTTTTTGTGACTAACTGTATAAACGAAATCAAAAAGAAACGTTTACAACACCTCGTATAGACGTTAAACTGTTAACCCCTACTGTGCATATGTGGATGGTATACATTACGCGTTACACGTTCAATTGTAGATTCTTTCTCTGTGTTTTCTTTTTAAATTTATTCAATATTTTTTTTAATGATAATTTCGAATTTATTTTTTTCTCAAATAAAATCCAAACAATTATTTTATGCGCATTGGTTCAAACAGGTCCCGATCATGCCACCTGTCCACCCAGAATTATGGGTAAGTTTAGTAGAAACATCTCTATTGAATAGTTGTAGTATTCTTTCCCCGCCCCCCACTACACCTTATCAAGCATTGAATTTCGTTAACCTTCACCCTACTATTCCATATTGATTTGATTGTTTTTAATAGAATGACTTCTGACTTTTTTCTCAACAAATAATTTGAATCCCCATCTCTCTACGCCCAACACCACCTCTTGTAAATAGAAAAATTCCCGGTTATTAAATGCACGACACTACTCGATACTAATTTCTTAATCAGAATAACCCAATTTAACCCTAAATCAAAATATATTGTACATACATATTTTTTTATATAAAAAAAGGTACCAAACTACTAAAGGTACGAAACGGTTAATACATTTAAACACTGGCATCTACTTAAGAGAATCTCATACATTTTAAAGCGAAAGTAGCTTTAGAGTTAAAAAATAGGGTGATCGCTTGAATATGTTTTAAATTTTATTATGGTTTTATTTTACGTCGACAAATTTATGCCATTAAATATAGCAAAAGCCTGCAGGCTTAGCTGCTTAGTGGCGAATGTTAGCCTTGATCCAGTTTTAAGAAATAACGCTGTCATGTTATAATTATACCTCTTAGTGTATCGACGTTTAAAAAAATTTGTTCGGACGTCACTTGTTTAATATGAAGTAAGAGATTGTGTGAATTAAGGTTCACATGACCAAACTGAGTTGAGTTGAGAACTACAATAGGGGCATAGAAAAACCCCACATGAAAAAGTTTAATCACCTTTTATTTTTTGAGGATCACAGTAACACTGAAACAGATCTAGATTGTGTACGATTCTAAGCCAACTTCTTTATCTCTTTCCCAGAGTATTCAGATTGTTACATTTCCCGCATCACTGTCCTGCGCCACGCCTTCATCATTTCCTATAACATTGTCAATTTCAGTAGAGTGAGGTCCTGCAGACCAATCCAATTCCATTTGCGAACGACAATCATATTAGACATTGCGCGCATCTTAAACCTATGGAGCAGGTCCTCATTGCTGATTACATTTAGCCAGAAGATCACTTTTGAAGCTTCTACGGTATAGTACCAGTAGTTAACCATGTCTCCCACTCTTATATCAACACAGAGATCCCGTTTGACCGAAATATTCATAATTTCGTTTCTGTTTGATTGCAAGATTTTCATACGTTATGGAAAAGCCATTGCTGCTTTAGTTTTACCAGCAATGCCTGATGTGGGCAGGCCTGGATCATTAGTTATGAAAAAATTTGTGGAATTGTTAGATCTAATGGTGATGGTCCTTGTTCTATCATTATGTCGAACCAACAGCTGACAAATGTCATCGGAATAATCGAAACCAAGTATATAAGGTTCGCTATTGTGTCTGGGCAAGTTCTATGTATCTCCGATGGAATGTCGTCTGCAGCTTAAGCCTTCCCTGGCTTAAAATTCCGATTTCAAACACTGAAGGAGTATAAGTGTTAATGCTACGATTTTCAACATTATCAGCAGCCAAACTAGTGGGCATACTACTCTAAATGTCGACTCTCTTTAAGAGATCAGAAAAATATGTTCACTCCATCGGTTAATTTGATCTTTAAGTTGTGCCCTCCGTCAATTTTATGTAATGTGCCGTTATTTAACTTGTACTAAGTCTTGAAGTGTCAGTGATAAGCTGTCATCTCTGCTCTAACAGCAAAGTCGTTGAAATAGGTCCCTTTATTGTACCTCCATAGCCTCTTTACTGTGCTGTCAAAACCATTATATCCTCCAGTAGCCGAATGTTTTACCACTGTTTCACCTTTAGTCGAATTCACAGCTCAGTCACCTCTAGAGTGTTATTATACCATTCAATCTTTTCTGTCCTCGAGTTCGAAATGAATAATATTACCGCTGGTCTTAGGCAATGTTGAAAAGAAAAGGTCTAACATGTTCAAACTGCACAATCTCGGTGGCCAGCTTATATATACCTCTACTCATATCTATTGTGCAGAATGTTCAATATTGCTTGAGCTGTGTGGCCTGTAGATCCATCCTATTGTAATCACACGTGTAGTGTGTCCATATCATCAAAATCAGACTAAAAAAGTTAATGTCTTGAGCTATAGCGCTCGCCATGGACATAGTGATACCCTGGCCAACATCTTGTTAAAACAAAAACAAAAACAAAAAAATGCGAGCATAAAATCCATACTAAACAGGGACATGTGGATTGGTAACGTCCTAATTTCAACAATTTTGTTTCTCCATGTTTCCAGATATGAGCCTCGTTATGCCTCAAAATACTCATTTTGATAAATCAATTCATCATTTGCACGTGCGGTAGAATGCTATATTCGGTCGTTGGTGATTTGGTGAAAAAAGCTGAATATATAACCGCCCTCGAGACTTTGCATTACTTTATTTGCAGTTCGTATTACTTATACGAATAACCCCGTTCATATGACGCTTTTGTAATTAAATTTAACGATCCTTCTTCTTTTTCTTGTTATTTTTCTTTATTGTCTCGCTATTGTCCCGCAAAGTTGTCATTTAAAAATGAAAAAAAGTTGTAATACTAAATAGGATGGACTAAAAAAAGGTTGTAATTAAATAAGCACATTCACGCGGTTTGAAACAATACAATTTGAACGATTCGCTTTTAACATTTTGTAATGGAAATCATAGAGTTAGGCCTATAATTAGGCTTTGTATTCACTCATAACAAAAGCGAATGGCGAAAAAGCATTATCGCCTGAACATGGCATAAACTATACATAATGAAATGGCATAATTTACTAAATATTAAAATATGGTCACCCTATATATCTTACATTTTATTCCTAATGGTCAGAACAAACGTTTTAAGAGCAATTTATTCATTTCAAAACTCTTTCATTATGTGTAAATATCTTCATAGAACATCATTTTAACCAAAACGACTATAAAACAATTTAGAGAAAAAAAAAACACAAAAAATTTTTACAAAAACCCAAAATGTCCCAACCAAAATAAATCCCAACAATGTAATAAAAAATTACGAACAAACACACAGTCACACATACTCTGTATCTTTAATAGACTTCTTTTAGATTGTCCATCTAAAGAGGAGTACTTTTAAAATAAAAAATAAATGTATTTTACAAGTATGTGTGAAAAAATAGAAAAAAAGTATGATTTCAGACAAAAAGTATTTTTAAGCAAAATGTGTTTTTTTTTTTTTTTGGTTTGCAGTAATACATCTCAAGTTTTGACCCAATGGTACTTTTTTATGTTTTAGTTTTTGTATACAAATGTGAATCTAGTAAAACATGTTTTTTATTAAAAAAGATAAAAAAATTACGAAAAATAAGTAGAAATTGAAACAATTTGTTTTTCAAAAAAAAAAGCATACGAAGACAATATATTGTATCTTACCCGATACACGGGCATATATTTTTAGAAACGGCCATAGCATCAACAACAACAATAATAACAATAGCAAAAACAACAACAGCAGTGACACAACAGCAATAATCGCAATACAAGCAAAATGTGCAATATTTGTAAATTTCAATTGTTGTTATTGTTATTCTTTCTAATGCCATACTACATATTGAATGGTGGGCTACTAACACACACAGTAGTGGCACGCGTTATAAGTACGCCACACAAAAGAGAACAAGCAATCGAGTTAAATATGATTAATTAAACGCAATTTTTAAAAGTATATAAATAATCTTTTTAAAGCAAATCAAGGTTGTTTTGTAGATATGCAATGCAGTGTTTATGCAGATGGAAATATTATAATAAAAATTAAATATTTGATATTTATGAAAAAAAGAAATAAAACAAATTAAAATTTTAAAAAACAAATTTTTAAAGTTTTATAATCCACAACTTTTTAGATATTCTTTTAGTCAAAACAGCAATTCATTTCTCTTCTTCAAGACTGTACGCAGGTTGTCATATAATAAGCTGACATAACGTACAGATTGCACCAATACTTAAAAAAAATTATTTTAGTGAAGGATGACCTTTGAACCTTTGAAAGCATTTCCTTCTTCTTTATTGAATAGCCACAATAGATGTTAATCTACGATATATTTTGCCGTACCCACTTATCAAATTCATCCTACCGACCGGCCATCCTAATGAACGCCAGCACATCTGAAACCATAATGGTGGCTATATCACCCAGTGAGACCATAAGTTCACCTAAACATTTCCATCTTAACCTATCAAAACCACCCCTTTACACAATATATGTTCATCTCTTCCTAACGCCTGTGAACACAGTCTAAGAACAGTCTCATCTGTGAGTGCAGTGGCTCGTGCGAAATTCCATTCGGAGTTTTAAGCCTGGCCTGGCAGAGCGACGGCCAAATTGCGCCATACCCATTTAACAGATTAAGAAATGTTGGTGATAAGCTCTATGAATTTTGACAATTTCTAGCAATGTGATCAATGACTACGACTGTTAACAAGCCAGTTCAATTTTTAATGTTTCTCAGCCATGGCATGTGTTTACGATCGCTTAAACGAGTTTTAGTTAACTCTGAACCAAAAACACTTTTCATTCTCCCTTTAATATCCAAAGAATATGGCCTCTCTATTAAAAGTTTGAAAAGAACCATCAATGATTGTATTCCGAATTTGTTGTCGTTGGGAATCGAAACTAGCAATTGGGATAGTTGTTGTTTATATCTGTTCGACCAAATTGTCTGAAAATTCCCTACTGCTTTGGGAGCAGTCTCAAGGACCCTGCTCGCACTTACTGAAGTGGAAAAAAATGTACAAACTCCTAACTGCTAGATACCGAACTTTGCAATCTGTTTCGGACGACATTGGAAGTCGTAACTTCACCCAAGCTACTGCTAGGAGTAGTAGCCAACTCAGTTCTAGTAGTACGCGAAAATTGAGATCTTTTGAAACGACTCCAAAGAAAATGTCCAATTTGCAGTGAAAATCACCCGATTCGTTTGTGTTCGGATTTTCTAAGAATGTCAGTTTGCGATCGCTTAGCATCTGTCAGGCAGCACAAATGTTGCACGAATTGCTTAGCTATTTCACACGAGTTTAATAATGCTCTAAAACCCCCCGGCGTCTTATACGCAGGGAAGTTGAAGGTGATGATAGACCGTCGTCATCCACTGCTACCCATACGTTTCAAAACTTTTCCACCCAATTACAGTCCACCCCTTGCTTAACTTGTCTACAGTCCAGTCTTTGCCCAACCCCACATTTTTGTCCTTCGAACCAGATGTGATGATCACTGGTTCAGATCTGGTTCGAAGGACCATTTGCTCCAGGAATGGGCAAAGAAACATAAGAATTAGTTTTATCTAAAAAAATTTATTAATTGATAAGTTAAAACACGCACCTTCCGGTTTTGGTGCTGATCGGGTTATAAGCTTTTCTATATTCTTATTTTTTCTCTTAGAACAATATATGGTTGTACGATATAATTATAAAAGGGTACGGAATACTTAGAGCTAAGCTGAAACCCATTCATTCTTTCTTGCAAGATCAGTTACAGTAGCTCCTGTGATTCTATCTGGTGCATATCTAACCATACTGGAATGTCAAACCAAAATAAACAAAACTCAACAATCAGCTGTTAAATCTGTTGTCAAGTAAAGCAGTGTTGCCAACTCAAACTTATAAGCCTCTGCAGGTATTGTAGAAGAACATTACAAGCGTTATTTTTGTCGCCAACTGTCGTGCGTTTAAAATAATACGCACGTGGAAAGTTGCAAGTTACACAACACGCGTTAAACATACATTTTCTGTCAGCTGTTATTTTATTTGTTTTCTTGTTTGTATAGGGTGGGTCATTTAAAAATGCTATAAAACAAAAACGGTTTGATTTTTCGCGAAATTTATTTTTTCATTGTGAAGTAGTTCCGGTTAGAAATGATATATTATGAGGCCACGGCTGGCCTCACGGTACCCCATTCGAGTGTATGGGGTCGAATGTTAGCCTCTTCAAATGCTCGATTGTCGCTGGTTTGTCGGCATAACATTGTCTTTAACAGCGCCTCACAGAAAATAGTCCAACTGTGTCAAATTGCAGCTTCTTGGCGGCCAACTGACATCAATATTTCTGCTAATTAAACGGAAATCAAATGTTTGACGCAATAAATCGATTGTGGCATGAGATGTGCGGCATATTGCACCCTCCTGTTGAAACCAAACATCGTACACATCAATACCATGAAAAGTGGGTACAAAAAATTCGCTTATAATAGTACGATAGCTGTCTGCAATAGCCAATGATGCCTCCACTCTACAAGCCACACCAAACAGTCACTCGTAATGGGTGCATTGGCTTCTGTAAGACTTTGGGTTTTCTGAGCCCCAAATACGGCAATTTTGCTTCCCCACCAAGATGAAAATGAGCGTCTTCC
Source organism: Wohlfahrtia magnifica (assembly GCA_023159175.1). Lineage (NCBI taxonomy): Eukaryota > Metazoa > Arthropoda > Insecta > Diptera > Sarcophagidae > Wohlfahrtia > Wohlfahrtia magnifica. The sequence continues at coordinate 1,133,114 of JAKWBJ010000484.1, read as the reverse complement.
GAAATGATGATTTTTTTTGGCCAAGTCGATATCATCGTGCAGTTTCTCAAAGCGAAAACGAAGCGGAACTAATTGAGCTGCAAGGCGTCATACCGTGATCTTTTCGCAGAAATCGTCGTAAACTGTCGCATGAAATGTTCAATTCTTGGGAACGATAACGAGTTGATGTTGATGAACTCTCACACACACTCTCAGCTACAGTTTCGATATTTTCGGATGTACGCACTGTACGAGCAGGCTTACGTCTTGCCAGCTGATTTTAAAACTGTCAACGTTGTTCAGCGTTAAGATAAGTAATAAGGCTTATTCTACTTTAAAGTTAATATCTGTTCAACCTTAATCTTTAGCCAACCAGTCAGCTTTTTTAAGTGCAGATAGAAAAATCAGCCGAAGGGAATAAATCTAGAGAGTATGCTGTATAAATATAAGATCTTTTTGCGTTATTTCCTATAATTTAGTTTAATAATAACGATAGTAATGTTTTAAGCATCATCAAGTGACAAATATGTATAGTTGTGCAGGCTAATTTTCTAAATTATTTGCAAAATTTTTCAACAAATTTATCTTTCATTTTGTTACTTTTAACATGAATAAATGGTGCCAATAACGCGGCTTATTACTGTAGCTTTAGACACTTTTGTTATTCTTGTTGTTGTTATTGCTTTATGTACGAATAATCAAAATGATACAACATGCCAATCTTTACGAGTATTTTTCAGTTTTATGTTAAATTTTGTTTTTTCTTATGAAAAAAAAAATTATTTTCTATGTGTATAGACAGACAGACAGACCATTTGAAATTTAGATTTAAAATACAACTACAATAACAATAACAACATCAAATAATACAAAAACATTAGATATACTATTTACTGCAGAGACATATCCATACATACTCACTCGTACAAAACAAATTATTTTGAATATGTCTTTGACGAGGGGTGGGTAGACGCTTTAGTTTGAATATTTTATCTTTAGTCGACAGACAGTTGTTTTGTTTTATTTGTATTTGTATAATGCTACCAACAGTAACAACAATAACAACAACAAGTTATTGAAAGAAAATTTTAACAACAACTACGACGAATATAATACAAATTTACGTCTGGGCTCTTAGCCAGATTACAAGTTAAAAAAAATAAAAAAAAAAATTTTTCAATTTGTAAAACGAATAGGATGGATGCTGAGTACGAATGAAAAAATATTTTTTTCTTATTTGTTTATTTAAATGGTCGTTCATAAATTTATCCCATAATTTTTGTTTTTTTTTTCGTGTGCCTGTTTTAAATTGAAAGCAAAAAAAAAACGAAGAAAAATAAAATTTCTAAAATTGCAAAATACGAAGGTAATTTGATAATTCCATGATATATTGGTTAAAAGATATTTTTCTATTTTTACATATTTGGTAACAGGCAACACATATAGAGACATGTGACAGTTATTCCCTATTAGGGAGATCGATAATTTGACATTTACCTAAAACCAGTTTTCGAATAATTCGAAAAGTAGCACTTTTCAAAAGACCGGTTTTCGGATAATATTAATTCAAATCACCGGTTTTTTTATTTAAATAAAATTGTTCCTGATTCTTGAAGCGCAGAGCTGGACTACGTCGTTTTAAAAAAGATGCAGAAGCTGATGAAGTGACAATCAATACTAACAATAATTCTAACAAATCTCATAAAAACTATGCCAAAACGCTTAAGTTTCGAACAGCTACTCAAGGAGCTAATTTCGTTGTTGTTGTATTACTTGGTAGAGAATGGAATTATAGGTTTGTTATTATAGTTATAATTTAGGTGCCTAAGATAATAAAAATTAAATGTTTTACTTTGAATAAATTTATCAGTAATATACGAGTCCTAAATTGCCTCGACAAGAAAATTAGATTAGATTTCGAGGAGTACTGTATGTAAATTTATGCACTACGTTTTGGTATGTTAGGTAAGAACCCACCTACCAACCAAGAAGTCGTCGGTTCAATCCCAGGCCACATCATCTGACAATTTTCAAGAGCGATATCACCTCACAACATTACTAGCGATTGGTTATGTGAATTTACGCTGTGAAAAACTTCACTAACTACTATATCTACCGTTCGGAACTGGCGTTTGTGGGTTTGTGGGTTTGTGGGCTTTCAATGAGTCCAGTTGATCATTCTCCATATATAAAATATATCAATATTCATTTACAAAAGATGAGAAAAGGTTATTTTTGTTCAAGAGTGCATATCTTTTTCGATCTACTTTGTTTTTCACGTTCTTTGTGGGACGTTCAAGGTTGTTATATATACAAAAATAATTAAATTTTTACAAACAGTTAAACGATGAGCATATTTTCAATACAAAAAATATACAAGCGTATAAAAATTATACTTATTTAAATTAACCGGTTTAAACAAACCGTAATCGACAAAACCAAAAAAAACGGTTAAAACCGGTCGAATAATCACCGTTCAATCTCTCTATTCGCTACGCAATCCATAGATTCTTGCCATGGTGACTATAGTCACCTGTACATCATACTTATATTGTCGTCCTGGTGGAACAACATATTTTTCTTTGCTTGATGATATTTTTTTGCGTCTTATCAAAACTGTGTGTATACCGAGTTAGGGATCATAAGTCTTTTCTGACATTTCCCTAGTAGCATTCGCATGCGCTCATGTTGAGCAGTCTTCCCACTCACTCTATTATTATCGTCTTATTTTGGTGTGGTTAAAAGTGATGTAGCTCGCATAAAACAAGAAAACCCAAATAGGTTCGCAGTCAATACAAATCATCAGTCCAAGGTGGGCGGAATCGTATAAGTGGCGTAGTACTTCCCATACAAAGTAACTATGTATTGATTTCTATATATCTTAAGAACGGTTACAATGCAAATTTCGGTATTTGGTCTAAATGATTTCAAAGCCAATAAAAATCATTGTTAAAAGAAGGCGAAATTAGAAAAGTTTTTAAAGTTGGTAGTAATGACTTGGCAGTCAATGCAAACCATCTGCTTTGAATAAATATCGAATTTTTAATGTGTGGAGAACGGTAACAGTTAAAACTTCGTTATCTAATCATATTAACCAAAAAGCGGCTGAGTTTGCGGATATAAAACAAAGACTTCTAGCAAAGTGGAAATAATTACTTTAGTATACAATTGTATGTATATAACATAGAAAGATGTTATATTTAAATAACTTCGAACCGGAAATATGAAACACAAATTCCAGTTCGCAAGACGTAATTCAAACGTGTAATTCCAATTCTAAATTTTAACAGGACATAAAAAATATAAACCGGAAATATAAAAACCGTTAAACTCAAACCTTTTAATTTGGCCAGTAATAACAAAATATAATCCGAAATATATAAATTCACTTTAAATGTTAAACGGAAACATAAATTTAAATAGGAAATATAAAAACCGTTAAATTCAACAGCGTACATTTTAGCAGATGGTATAAACTTTTAACCGGAAATGCAAAAACTTTTATATTAAAATTCGTAAATTTTGGCCGGAAGAATATTTAAACGGGAAATATAAATTCGAGCTTTAAATTTTTAACCGGAAATATACATTTAATTTTAGACATTAACATTCAATTCTAAATTTTACCCGGAAGTAGAAAAATTTAAACCAGAAATATAAAAACCGTTACATTTAATTTTGACTGGAAATAAAAAATTTAAGCTGGAAATGTGAAAACTATTAAATTTAAATTTTAACCATATTTATAAGTGGAAGTATAAAAACCGTTTAATTCACATTTCTTAAAAACCATTAAGTTGAAATCTGATTGAGAAATTTCGACCAGACATAAAAATTTTAAAAACCATTAAATTCAAACTTTTTTAAATTCAGACCGAATATATAAAATACAAAATCGAAAACATTAAAACCGTTAAATTTAATTCAAATAATCCAGACCGAAAGTATACAATATTCGTAATATTCAGACAGAAAATATTAAAACAGTTCCAGTCAGCAATATCAAAATTGTTAAATTCAAACTGAAAATGTAAAGTAAAAAAACCTTAACTTTAAATTTGTTTACTTTAAGCAAAATGGTAAATTAAAATATAGGGTGGGCTATTTAAAAGTTTGCCAAATATATTTTCCCGTTGTTAAGTACAAATATTCCGGTTGGAAATGATATACATATATTTCATTCATATGGCTGTCGCGGCTGGCCTCACAGCCCTCCCTCATTCGATCGAACCAATTTTCGAGAACTTCATCGAGTTTTTGGGATTCTATCTCACAAATGTTGGCCTTCAAATGCTCAATTGTCTCCAGTTTGTCTTTAATCGCAGCTTCTTGGCAGCCAACTGATATCACCATCCTGACTAATTAAGCTGCCATCAAACGTTTGACGCAATAAATCGATTGCGGCATGAGATGTGTGGCAAGTTGCAGCATCCTCTTGAAATCAAACATCGTTCACATCAATACCATGAAGAGCGGGTACAAAGAAATCGGTTATCATTATGCGATAGATGTCACTCGTAATGGGTGCATTAGCTTCTGTAAGACCAGGTTTGGGTTTTCTAAGCCCCAAACTTTAGCAATAAACTTGCGTAACCGGGCAGTGTTGGTCCTTCTCTGCGACAAGATTTTTTACGACATTTTCATGCAATTTCCGACGAATTGTCTTTGTTTTGGAAATAAATTTTTAATAAATCCCAATGTTGCTCAAGCCCAAATCGATTCATTTTGTTCAGTGGAGATAATATACTGAATTTTGTGACAATATAGAATGACAAAGTATTGTCAGATGCGAAATAACCGCTGGTTCAAATTTAAACCGATAGATAGCCCACCCTACATTAAGCAAATTGGTAAAAAAAAAAAGTTCTTGCCGTTTCATCAAACTTAAATCAAATAGAGACGGCAAAGGCATTGACTGATGTGTACTTCTGCAGAATTACCATTAACTCGATCTGTGGCATGAGGCTTAGAGAGTAACTTTCTGCTAGTTTTGGCGTGTATTAGACTATTCTTGTTTTGCGGTACAATATTTTGGTGAAAGTACAAAAAACCACGCAGCCATTCTGGAGAGGGTGAATTGAATATTTAGTCTCCTAGCGCTCTGTGTATTCACATTTGGGATTAAAATATTCTTAAAACTTCCGAATAATGTAGCATCGAACGGTAAGCGCAAAACATTGCAGAGTTAACAACCGTCGTTAGCGGTCATTCAAGTTTGCGGCTTCCATATCATAGAAAGAGAAGCCTTCATGCCTTTTTATTTGCATATTTTATTATGTTTCTTGAAGTTAAGTCTATTATCTATTATGACTCCAAGTTTAGGGCTACATGATGAGCAAATATACCTGATTTACAACTCTTAAATTTGCATAATCAAATTCTCTACTGTTGATTATTAATGTAGGATCCGTTTTGTGCGCCGCTAATTCGAGACATTATGCTTTCTCCCTGTTTATCGCAGTGTTGGTAGACTCCACGATCTGATGGATCGCCAAACTCTACTTTTAAGTGTTCAAGCGGCTGCGTTTCTGGTCTAATGTGTGCAATCTATAGCACATTTAGCTTCTTTGAATTTAATCGTTCAAACAAAATATGATGTGTCTGTTATCGCATGTACTTCTTTCCACGGTCGTCTAATATCATGCCATAAATTATATCGACATTTATTGGCATGACCAATACTTTGAGGGATTTTGATGATTTGGGTTCACTTTTACTTTTCAAGCAAACAAATAGAGCCAATTTTTTCTAAAATTTGACACAAAACCAATAGCTAACAGATAACGTGATGACATTAATATGATACAGACTTATACATACATATGTATAGTATATAAAACCGCCCTCGTAATTCAAAACAAATGAAACTTTGCACATTTAAAAGTAGCAACGCTATTTATTTGTGCAGTGTTTTATGCAGCCGGTGCGTCAATAATTTTACAAAAAAAAGCACAAATTCCCACGAAAAATGACACAATGAAAGTGACAGAAAAAAGGCAGAAGAAAAAAATTCATATTTTTAATGAACACGAAACTAAAAAAATTTTATGAAATGTTTTTGAAAACTGAATAAAAAGAAATAAATGAATGCATTAAACAAATTTTTTGTTTAATTTTTTTTTTTTTTTTTGTTTCTAAATTAAGACATCCCTACCATTTGTTACATTTCGAGTGATATACAACAACAAAGAAATTTTTTTTTTTAATATTAGAAAAAAAAATTATTAAATAAAGTTCAAATGAATTGTATGAAAAACAATAAATTTTTATTTCTTAAATACGCGAATGCATTAAATGAAAATGAAAAAGAAAAAAATGAATGTTTTGTTGATGATTTCACATCATCTCTCGTCGTACATTTAATGAAAATGTCTAAATATATGTCACAGATGTTTGATTTTTGTTGCCATTTTTTTTCTCTTAATCTTCTTCTTCTTTTTCTTCTTCTTTTTACTATTCATCTGTAATTGAAATAAATCTGTGGCGCCCTCATAAAACAATGATGGCACAAAGAAAATAAAATTTTACAAAACTGTCGTCAAGTAAATAAAATTCCTATAGAAAGAATAAGAAATTCGTATTTCAAAATTTATGAGATTTTTTTTATTCTTCGTGCCTGTTTGAAAATAATTTTCAAATTTTTACCCCAAAATTATTTGGAAACTATTTCCCCGAACAACAACCGGAAGTTGATAAAAAAAAAATATTTGCTGTCATATTTTAAAAGTGCTTTCGGTTAATGATTTAAACCAAGAAAACACTTCCATTGACGTGAAGCAAGTGAAGAAAGTACGAATACTTTGGCAATCGATTAAAACTCATTTCCTATAGCAAGAGTGCGTTCATTTACTTGTTTGCCATTTTTGTATACTAATTTTGGTAAAAAGTTTTTTTCCACCACTCCTCTAGAGATCATATTGATTTTCCACAAAGCATTTATTGCATTATTTCAGTTTCAGTATTGAAGTTGATTTTCAAACTAATCTACTGTAGCTCGCCTCCATATGATTATTTGTGAAGTGGTGCTGATCCTTACTTAGCATTGTATGTTTCTCTCCAGAAGGTTTTTCTCCTGATTATCCCTCTGATGTTTGTCATCATCACCAGAGGTAAGCTGGAAGATCAGGCGAGCTCCTTTAGATGGAATTGCCTCTCTTTATCAGACACTCGAAATCACATTTAATTTTTATTTCTTGTCAGTACTTTGCTAGGACGCGAACCTGGGCCGTTTGTGTTGTATGCCTGCGCTCTAATCACTACACCACACCACTTTGATAGTCAAAAATTAGTTCAAATATAACTGTAGTACAACAACAACAAAAATATTAACAACAATAATATATATTTCTAATAATAATTTGAGGTACTAAAGTTGTGGGCATTCATGAGTAACGCGATGTTCACATTCTTGAAAGGATGGGGGCTTGTTGGGCTCCATTGTAATTGTTGCTAAAACACGTCTTTATTACACAACAACAGAGATCAAAGAACAGTTAAAACAGTAGATATCTTCCGGTGTAGTTTCACCAAAAAAGTCTAAAGAGAGAGTTTAAAAAAACCACAGTTTTTTGGGATGAACTGTCATTCACTTTGATTAGCTTCAAAAGGATGATAAACGACGTATATTATTCTGAGCTTTTGGAAAGACTAAATATTGATTTAAAATTTATCAGTTTGTACCTCTTTCCGGTTTAAAAATTCGAAATAATGGATGATTCCTTCATCACTTAAGGCCAATAATCAGAAGGATAACCCACAACTAACTGCTGGGGATAAAAAAGGTATTTCGTTCTGTAAGAAAGCGAGCGATAAGCAAGTAAGAGTGCTGCCTACGAATACGTGATTTTTAGGTTTAATTCCTGTATGTGTGCTCGTTATAGCATCGATTATACCAAGAACATCAAGAGCATCTGGCTCGATAATATGTACATTACCCATGTAGTCGCTGACCCCACACCATCACGTCTATGTGTCAAAAAACAACATTGAGTCTGTTTGCATTAAAATCGATCATGATCACATGACTTTACTCGGCGATATTCGACATACATGTGGGTGTCATTCATATTTCACCGTTTCACCCTAATCTCTAAGAAACTTAGCCAACGTTCGCATTTCGTGTGCTTTTTAAGCAACAAGGCTAACCTTGATAAATACTATAGAAACTCTGCATCATTAATTTCAATGTTAAAAAAGTGGTTTACTAAATTTCGTTATTACCCTACAATAACGGTAGATGCCGTACTTTCTGGACACCCAGTTAGAGTATCTACACCACAAATAATTTAAAAAATAAGTGTTGGCTGATTGGAAAGTGTAAAAGATTGCGGATGTCATAGACATCTCACATGGCTCAGTGGTTTAAATTTTGAATGATAATTTGGGTATGAGAGAGTTTTTCGCAAAATGCGTGCCGCGTTTCCTCACAAGTGAAAACGAACGCAGTCATGTGACAACTTCGCAGCAGTATTTGGCGTTGATCAACTACGTATTTATGCTTTACATTGTAATCGCTGCAAGAAGGACAAAGTGGATTCGTCAGCCAATAAAGTCATGCAGATTGCACGCATATTGTGCGGTCGATTCAATGTGGATTAAAAAAATACGGCCAGAGCTAACCAACTTCGGGAGCATCTTATCTTTAAATTTAAATTTAATATCTAAATTTAAAACCAAGATTCCAAGTTGTGGCGCCAGGTGACATATCGCGTGGGCCATCTATTGGTTTAAATTTGAACCAGCGGTTATTTCAAATCCGGCAATACTTATGCCATTCTATTCTGTCACAAAATTCCACTGAACGAAATAAATCGATTCACGCTTGAGCAACATTGAAATATAATTTCCAAAACAAAGACAATTGATGGGAAATTGCAAAAAAATCAAAAACAAAAATCATCTTTTCGGATGAAGCCCATGTTCATTTTGGAGGGTACATTAATAAGCAAAATTGCCGTATTTTGGGCTCAGAATATCCAAACGTGGTGTTACAGAAGCCAATGCAGCCATTACGAGTGACTTTTTGGTGCGGCTTGTGGAGCGAAAGCATCATTAGCCCATATTTATTTGCAAATAAGGGCGGCGCAACCATTACGGTCAATAGAGACACCTATCGTACCATGGTAACAAATTTTTTGTGCCCGTTCTTTATGGTATTGATGAATAATGCTTGGTTTCAACAGGTGGGTGCAACTTGCCGCACATCTTATGCCACACTCGTTTTATTGCGTCAAATATTTGATGGCCGTTTAATTAAACGAAATGGTGATATCAGTTGACCGCCAAGTAGCCGCGATTTGACACCGTTGGACTATTTACTGTGGTGCGCTGTTAAAGACAAGTGTTATGGCGAGACAATTGAGCATTTAAAGGGCAAAATTCGTGATACCACTGCCGAGTTACGATAATGCGATCTTCAAAAACAGGGCGCAAAACGTCGAGTATAGCTTCGGCTGTGTGGCACGTAGCGCCGTCCTGTTGAAACCAAATGTTGCTAATATCCTCCTCTTCAATTTTTGTGAACAAAAATTCGTTCAACATGGCCCGATAACGATCGCCATTGACTGTAACGGCCACTCCTTTCTCATTTTCGAAGAAAAATGGCCCAATTATGCCTCTGGACCAATATCCGCACCAAACAGTGACTCGTCTTGGGTGTATCGTCTTTTCAATGTATGCGTGCGGGTTTTCTGTGCCCCAAATACGACAATTTTGCTTGTTTACATACCCGCCAAGATCAAAATAAGCTTCATTTGAAAAGATGATTTTTTTTTGGCAAAATCAGCATCTTCTGTAAGTCGACCGCAGGCCCACTTAGCGAAGCGTACACACAACCATATTCGTTCAGCGGAGAGATAAAACTAATTATCTGTCAAATCAGACATGAGCTAAATATTACCATTCACGAAATAAGCACTAGTTGAAAAAAACGTTAGATGGCGGACCCTATATTTTCTTCAATTGTTAACACTCATTTCGCTATAAAAGTTTTATATGTAAAGGTAACGATTTAAATTGTAAATAATTTTATTACAATTAATATTCATTTAAATACTATTTATTCCTATTACATAATATTTGCTAATATTTGCAAAAGTTTATTTCCTTGATGAGAATCTTGATTAAATTACTATTTGATTGCTCTATGGGCCGTTTAAGAAAACCAATTGTTTTTGCAAACCCATTGAAAATCAATAAATTTTCTTGTTTTTGAAGATTTTGTTAAGAAAATATTTTCAAAAGAGAAAAACTTAAAGCAATTTAACGTTTAATAGAAAAATAAATAATTAAATACTCGTATAAATTAAATAAATATCTTAAAATAACAAAAAAACCCAACCTTTCTCTTTTTAAATGTTTTTAAAAAAATACTGAAAAACATCCATGAGATTTGTTGTTGTTTTTTTTATTCTGAAAGCGAATTAAAATACAATAAAAACACCCGCCGCACTCTCATTTTGATAATCGTACACAATATGAATATGACTGCTTTGATGATTTCTTCTATTGTTGTTGTGGTTGTTTATTGTTATTATTATTGTTGTTGTGTTTGGTATTATTCTTATTATAATATATTCATGCCACCTACAATTGTTGTTAAAAATAGCAACGCCACATACACTCTTACGCGCACATACAAATACATTTATGCTTCAATTTCAAATAAATAGAATCAATGTTTTAGAAACAACAGCAACAACAACAACAAAAGTAAAATGTATTGTACGAAATTTTGCACAACCAACAACAAATCTATGCACGCAAACACACACACACACTCACACTCACACACTATAAACAATGGCTGAGAAAACAACAATAAAAACAATGTGACCAATATGATTATTTTATTATTTTTTTGCGGATTTTTTATTTTTGTGTTAGAATTCTGCTCTAGTCTCTTAGAGTATTAAAAAAAAAATAAAGAAAAAGCAACAAAAGCTATAGAAAAAACAATGTACAACAGCAACAATAGAAAAGAAAAGAAAAAACGACCCAAGTGGTTTCCATATTTTTGCCATTATCCTTTCAAAGAAAAGAAGATACTTTTGAGCCATTTTATTGTTTAGTATATAGTTCACTTGATCCTAAAACAAGAACCAAAAAAAGATATCCATCTGCTCTATTTTGCAGAAAAATTTCGAGGAACTTTTTTTCGAGGAAATTCATGTGAAAGATTCTACTCATATATGGGTCAAGAGCTTTAATTTTAGAAATATTTAATATCTTTATATACATACATATTATGCTTTTTTATTGTTGTTGTTGTTGTTGTTGTTGTTTTTCTCTCGTTTCTTTAATTGTATTTGCTTTAACAAGCAAATAAAACATACATATTTAAAACATTTCCAAAATTATTCCACTTTCTTATTTTGTTTTCCTTTTTAAGACTGGGGGTGTCTCGTTTAGAAAAATTTAAAATTAAATTAATTATACAGTCAGTAGCAAAAAAAACAGAAAACATTAAAAAAAATTTTTTTGCTAAGCATAGCTCTGTCTGTTTCACTATAATTTATCAGTTTAAACTTCAAAACAATTTTACATAAGTTCGGCATTTATTAGAAGCAAACATGACTTCTTCTTTGCATAACTCGCTATCACTCGCATACATACAATTATTAGTCCCACAGCTGCACGGGAAGTTATATTTAACCTAAGCCCGATGCTCATAACAGAGACAAACAAAGCCATAGAAACCATGGTAATGATTACGAAAAATAAGTCCAACACGAGGCTGTACAGGCAGCCCGGCTAGTCAATAACTCCTGCCTTGGCTATTCTGTGGACTCACTCGCCAAATAGGATTACTGGCTTTATTCGTAGCTTCAATCTGATATGGTGAACTTATGGGGATGCACCATGATGCGTTTTGGTCCTGACCCACATAACATTCTGTGGACAGAATTATGCAGCTCTATGATTTTCGAAAAAGCATCACTGCAAGGCTGAGTAATAAGAAAGTACCTTTTGGCAAAAGGATCATTTTGCGGGTCAAAGACTGAAGTAGGTACTCAAGCGGAAGTGTTTGAATCTAGAACGGAATAGTTAGAGCCTATTAGAAAGCTTACGAGCAGAAGCTCATGTAATTGAAAAATGTGCCAATTCGATTTTTTCAAGATATACAAAACTAGGACAAAGCTAGCATACTATATGATATTCAGACAGCCATTCGACCAGTGTGGGGCTATCTGGGTAAATTTGTCCAACTGGGTTTATGCTGGATACAAAGTCAAGTGGGAATTCCAGAAAATGAGAAGACAGATGAACTTGCCGTTCCACTAATGAGACCAAAACCCTTTTGTGAACTTAAAAAAGGGCATGAAAGGCCATAATCAACGAAAGTGACGGTAATACTGTGAACTTGAACTTGACACTTTTTTTCGACTAGCGGAGCATCGGGCGGGTAAACCTAATTTGAGTTTGCTAAATCCAGTGGTGCAAGCCGATTTTTAAGTTTAGCTCTTGTTTACGTGATATACCGATATTTGGAAGTTGCGTAACTCAAAAACAGTTTAGTAAGCGGTTGAATAAACTAACAAAAAAATCCGTAACAACCTCTAAGTAAGGCTAAGACTTTTCTTAATATGCAAAGTCGTTTTTTTTTTTTTGTTGACAAAAGAACAGTGTGTTCACATTACTACGTGATGTATGAGTTATATTTCTGCTTTGCTAAAAAAATATCACACATACATACGTACTTATTTAGTAATGTGATACTACAAGGTATCACTAATCATCATTTTGTGCTGCTAAGCTCGTTGCGCACTTCGTATAGATGTTGGTTCTAGTTATGTTTAGCCAATAAACAAAACATTTTCCCTGTTTACGTATGCCTGAATTCTGACAATGATTCACAATCAAATATATTCCATGGTTTGCATTCATAGAGTAACACAGATTTAACCTTCAGTTGAATAACCGGAAATTTTTTCCATTTGGTCTTTCACTATAAATTTTTTCAGTGTAAAAAAATTCGTGACAAAATGCTCCATAAGGTTTACCATTTCACCATGAATGTATAGGCTAACAAACGAACAACGATAGCAAGTCTTTGAATTTTATTATCAAAATTCGTCCTGTGTAAAAAATGTGTTTCTTATGAAAAATTTTCTTCAACAGTGAAGCACATTTTGAGTTTAATAGGTACGTAAACAAGTGCAGCCAGAAGCAGTTCAAGAACTGTGACTATATGTCGAAAGGAGCATTGTTTGATATGGGATGTGGTCCGGGGGCATCATTGGACCGTACTTTCTTCAATGACGATGTAAATCGCAATATTACTGTCAATGGGCCAAGATACCTTGCGATGATTACCGACTTTTTTTGTCCAGAATGGATGAATGAAACTTCGTTAATATATGATTTCAACAAGACGGTGCTACATGCATCATGGCTTGCGATAGCGTGAACCTATTAAGAGGCCAGTTTTGTGACAATCCGTTGACCGGTAAGATTATCCGACTTAACTTGGCATTTATTTACTGCAAATTTTCTGTGTTTGCAATTTTCAAAATCCAAACGGTCAAAGAATCACCCTTTATATCAGGTGGGCCATTTAAAAGTTTAAATTTAAAAATTTAATAAAACAAAAACGGTTTAAAATTTTGCCAACTTTATTTTTTTGTTGTGAAGTACCATTGTTCCGGTTAGAAATGAAATATTATTTCATTCATATGGCTGCCGCGGCTGGCCACATATTACCTCATTTGTTCGGACAAATTTTCGAAAAGTTTTTCGAGTGTATGGGGTCGTATCTCGACAATGGCATCGCGAGTGTTGGCCTTCAAATGCTCAATTGTCTCTGGTTTGTCGGCATAACACTTATCCTTAATGGCGCCCTACAGAAAATAGTCCAATCGCAGCATTATGATGGTCAACTGACTTAATCATTTATTGCTAATTAAATGGCTATCAAACGTTGGACGCAATAAATGAGTTGTGGTAAGTTCCACCATCCTATTAAAACTAAACATCGTTCACATCAATACCATGAAGAGCGAGCAAAAAAAAAATCGGTTATCATGGTGCGATAGGTGTCTCCATTGACCGTAATGGTTGCACCGTCCTTATTTTCAAAGAAATATGGGCCAATGATGCCTCCGCTGCGGAGTAAACAGTCACTCGTAATGGGTGCATTGGCTTCTGTAGGACCACGTTTAGATTTTCTGAGCCACAAATGTGGTAATTTTGCTTATAAACGTACCCACCAAGATGAAAATGAGCTTCATCCGAAAAAATTACATTTTCGTGCAATTTCCGATGAATCGTCTTTGTTTTGGTAAATCGATTCATTTCGTTCGTGGAGATAATATACTGAATTTTGTGACAGAATAGAATGACATAAGTATTGCCAAATTCGAAATAATCGCTGGTTCAAATTTATCCGATAGATGGCCCACCCGATATACATACATCTATTCCTGTCGTTTCAATCTGAAGCTTAGGGTCATAGCAAATAAATTCTAATCATGTCTGCTTAGCTGCTGATCTCATTACAGGTTTTTCCCACTGTCATGATTTCGGCATCTAGTTGGTGTCTCCTAATATGGACGGATCTTCGTCTTCTGCGGCTACTTTGGGAATTCCAACCAAGCGCAACTTTTGTTAGGTAGTCCAGGGACTTCACAGCGTAAGATACAAGCCTCTCGTTTTCCTCCCTGAATTTATTTTTATAATGCAATGGTTCTTTACGCTATAGTTTAGCTGCTAGTCTCATTACAAGTTTTTCCCAGTGTCATGATTTCGGCATCTAGTTGGTGTCCCCTAATATGGGGGGTCTTCGCCTTCTGCGGCTAATTTGGGAATTCTAACCAAGCGCGACTTTTGTTAGGTAGTCTAGGGATTTCCACAGCGTAAGATACAAGTTTGAACTGTTACAACTCTTTTAACTTGAAAAAGGACACGCCGCTCGTTCTCCTCCCTGAAATTCTTTAAATAACGCAATGGTTCTTCACGCTATAGTTTAGTTGCCCTCGTAGTATTTAGAATCAGTTAATTACTCAAAATGTTAAATTCTTTTAATGCCATCGTTTTTAATACATGCAGTCTGTAAGCTAAATGTTTTCAAAGTACAAAAAAAGGTAAAATCGTATGTATTTTCATTAGAGAATTCCAACAACAAATTCGTAGACTTCGAGGCGTCATAAATTTTAAAATAGACCCACACATTACAATGCTAATAACAAGGAATGATCTTTACCTGATCTCTTCGCTGTAAAATAAATGTTTTCAAAAAAATGAAATTATTGGAATTTCTTGGAATTTGGGTCTTTTGTGAAAAAAGTTTGGGTTTTTGATGAATGTTAACGTATATAAAAGACGTCACATAGTGTTTAGTAATAAAAAATTGGACAAACGTGGCACAAGCGAGTCTATATTTAAATTAAAACATTTATCCATTGTCCTAAAGGAAGAAGAAATCTTGATTTGTTTTCAGGGACATATACAAGATCATATCAAGCGCTAAAAAAGTATGAAGAATCGAGTTAATAAAGCATTCAACTTTTTTTCTACTTTGGAAACATTTAGTTTACAAACTGTACATACATAAATACAAACATACTTTCATGGATGTGTACATATTTCTTTCATTTTAAGTTGAAGGTCTTTGTCTTTCTCCTTCTTGCTCTGTTAACTGACTAATTGAGAAGCAGGAACAATTTTTATCATTAACTGTACAGGAAAAATAAAGAACTTGTACCATAAACATACGCACATACATATGTAAGTATGTGCATGTGTATACATATATGTATGTATCTTTAGATTTGTATGTGGGTTGAAAAATTCAAATTTTCATTTTGTTGGCATTGACACTCATTTCTCTTGATTTTTTCGTCTTTTTTTGTCATAAAAATTATTTTTACGTTAAAATCATGGCGTAAAGTCAAAAGTTTTTGAATGTAATTCGTCACAGAGAAATAATAAAAAAAACTGAACATTTTTAAGCATAAAATAATTTGATATTTTACATACAGTGAAAATAATAATAATAAAAGTCAAAATTTTAAACATACATACATATATATGTACATACATATTTACATACGTACATATGTATATGAACACAAAAATAAAGACAAAAATCAAGGTTAAAATAATATTTAAAACAAACCTCCAAAAATCAGACACATTGCATTACAAAAATGGAAAGAGAAGGATGCAAAAATATTAAAAAAAAAAAAAATAATTAAAAAAAAATATTTAAAAATTCAATGAAGCTAAACAAGGAATTTGTTTATACAGACATAAATATGTACACATGTACGACATACATACATATGTTTATTTGAAATAATTGAATTAAAAAAATATTTTGCCAAGGATGAGTCAAATCAGTCAATTTGGTGGTTGCTTATCACACCCACATTCACAATTTATTATTGGGGTGAAATTTAAATAATTTCTCTTACAAAATCTTTTCAATATTTTATATTTTATTAATGCAAGATAATAAAACAATATACACATGTACATGTGTACTCATAAAATGAGTAATTTATTAAAATATTTACTCAATATTATATATAAAAAAAAACATACCTGAATAACACTTACCTCTTCTATATAAATAAATAATATTTACTGCATTACAGATTAAAAGAATAAAAAGAAATTTATTATTATTGAATTTTGTTTCTGGTGTTTCTTCATTGTTATTGTTATTGCAATTTTTATTTTCAAAAGCCCACAATATTTTAGCAAATAAAATTTCATTAAGAACCAAAACGACTTGCAAAAAAGAAAAATCAATTCAATTTACAAATGGCATTTAGCCAAACTACTTGAGATCAACAAACGATAAAATCTGAGAAGAAAAAAAAAGCTACAAAAACCCACAAGCCCATCATCAATTCCATCCATAGGAGTAAACACATGCTCACAAAAGAAAAACTGAGGGATGTAGTAAGTAAATGCCCTAAATTTTCTTTTATACTTTGCTCAGTAACAATTTCTTATTCTGGCCTTAGATTTATTTAATTAAAGAGAATACACATGAAATTAACTTTTATCCACCACACTTTTCTATAAAATAACTACAGATGTGTTGAGTTTTGAAAAATCATGTGTTCTTTTGACAATTTATATTGGGCCAATAGCTTTGAAAAGCTTCAAACAACTGTTTTGTTTATCAGTTTGTGTTAAGTACACATATCAAAAGCTTTTTGGGACAGTTTCTCTTTATGATGAAGAGAGAGAGAGAGAGAGAGAGAGAGAGATCTCAATATATTCTCTATATTCAACACACTATTCTAAAATACTTTCAACTTGTTTTTTAGACAATATTTAAAATTTTTTATATTCGAATGTTAAGATAATTTGAAAAAATAAATAAATCTCCGGGAAAGGGTATTCATAAGCAAAAGCTTTGTTTGGAAAAAAGAAAACACCTGCAAAGATTTCAAATCAATTCTAATGTAAACGATTTTGTATTTTTTGATTAAAAAATATCTCAATTCACTATTATACGGTCTATTTTTATTGGGTTTCCATATAATATCTCCCATAACCTCGTTGATCTGACGAATTTCAGAATGTCGGTTGGTGCCAACCGCAATAACTCCCCACCTAATATCTGATAGAGACACCTAGATACATATGTACTTCTTCCTAGAGTGCATCAATGCCTCACATGTACCCAGTACTTGCTCTGGTGATTCGATCACCACGTCACAAAATCTGCACGTCGGTCTTGAGATTATTCTAATTTTACTCAAATTTGTATTTAGTCTGCATTGGCCGGGAATTCCTATGCAAGATTCAAATCTCCCCTTATTATAAATTTAGACTGTACTTCCGATCCCCCTTTTTAGTCCACAAAAGGGCTCTGGCCCCATCAGTGAAATGGAAGCTGCCTTTCTGGCTAGTTTATTCGCTCTTTCATTTCCCGGAATTCCCACGTGACCCGGAACCCTGCATAAGCTGGCTCTGTTGTCCCTGCCCAGTTGGTTCAATTTACCCACACAGTCCCACACTATCCTTGAGTCAACCTTCAAGTGCTCGAGTGGTGGCCCAACTATCTGACAATATGACTATGTCCTGTCTTCTATATTTTCTTTCCAAGTTAAGTTGAGCACATCTCTCATTTGCATAAACTTCCGTCGGGAATATGCTCGCAAGTTTCCTCATAGGTTTCAAATATTCCCTCCTAAGGCCAAGCATTCGTGTACAACGATATTGTCCCTTTTCCAAGCCGCTCCACTCACTCCTACTACAAAGTCTTGCCATGAAGCATTTGCCTAAATCGTAGTGTTTCATGATTCTATTCACAGGACAGTCAAGTAGGCAGTTTCCGACCACTCGTCTAAGCGGGTTAACATAACCCACGTTCTCGTCATGGTCTCTATGACTCTATAAAATCTCGAGTGTAGCTGTGGGACAAGTTCTCATTGCCACAGTTATGCTTATGAATGCTTATATTTGTAATTTATTCGGCTTCGCGGGTCTGACCATTTTGGCATACTTTGAGGATAGTATTCTTGGGTTACAGCCCCAAGATTTGTGAGGACTTAAACTGCGGAAACTTCTTCAAGATATGTTATGTTGTTTAGGATCAAAACACACTTCGATCCAGAAGTTCACCACATCAGATTAATGCTGCGCATAAAGAAAATAATCCTATTTTAAGAGAGAAGAAACACCCGTTTTTGAGTCACCACAGCTTCCCTTAGTAACGTCATCCACAGGGCCCAAATAGCTAGGCACTCACAAACTACGTGGTCACATATCTCGGCATAAGTCGTGCTAAAATACATTGATGGTATATAAAAACACAAAGCCCGTTAAGTAGACCCGTTAATACACTGAGCATGCTCTTATTAAGCTAAACCTCCCCGTTGGTCTCATACCGAAGGCACTCCCTGAAAACCGCACATATTCTCTCTCAGCCTAAGAGTCAATTCTTTGCCTTGTATACCGCACAGGGACACCGAAAATTGACCCAGGCCCAATTAAAACCCGACGACCTCCTCTGTTCTCTAAACAGACAGTACTTGCGTAAACTTATGCTTGCAAAATCGAAGGTTATTTGTCATAAGCAATAGTTTTCGAAAATTTCAACCAACCGCAGCGATTCGTAAAGATTATGCGACTATCATCAAAAAAAACAGTGAGCAAAGCTTGGCATCTCTTAACGTCTTAATCAGCATCAACCAGAATACCATAGGGAACCTTTAATGAAAATAGAACGAAAGAAGTGCGCAACTTGAGTAAATCTGAATGCTAAAAAAGCATACCTTCGAATACCATGTTTTTTTCAAAATTAGTTCGCACTTCGGGATGAATCTACGATGCTAGATATGGTGTTTTCTGCAACGGGCTTGGGATAGATATCTCACACCTTCATCCGGATAAGTGTAGACTTTTTTTGGCTGAGTTATTCGCGGTAATGATAACCTGTAGGATACTATAGGCCCTCAATATTGTTGGTAATATTAACGCTTTTTCTTTAAACTCGTGCTGTCAAGGCTGCAAAGTCTGTCGGACATTACCTTAGCCTGGATCCTTGCACCTACTGACTACTATGGTGATGAAAGGGCGGTCGAGTCAGTTTTAGTTGCAATTCCGCTGGAGTTTATCAAAAATTGTTTCTTCTGATTCATCCTTTAGAAGGCAGAGAACAGATTATCTCCCATAATTGACGGTACATATCGAGATTGCTGTCGGTACTAACTGGACATTAGTGATAGCTGAGTATCGGCTCGATCTGGACTCTCCTTCAACGTGTATTGTCGCAGTTGCAGTAATATTGAAAGGAGAAAAACAGTCTTCCATCTTTACTACGACTGCTAAGTCCTAGCTCGGAAGAACAATAGATTACTTGGCGACTACATAATGTCCAACCTTAGTGAGTTATCAAGGTCTAGACTGAGATACTTCATGATTACAGGCTTGATTATCTGGCAAGTAGTATGATTTTGTCAAAACAAAGACCTTTCGATTCTAGTTGAATATCTAACTACCACGGAAGCCATAACAAAACGTTGTAGAGACTGAATACCTTAATGATAAACGATGACGGATCACCGTTTTTGCACCGAAAGTAGGTCTTCTGGTTTTACCATAGTATTGATACGAAAATAAAAATGCCAAAAAAAGATACACAAACATTTGTACATTCAAAGCTACAAACTTTATTATGGAATTTATTCTATTGGTTTGTTTCAAGAATGCGATTAGCCTGGCAATGCCATATTTAATTGTTATTAACAGTGTTACCAATTGCGTATTTAACAGTGTTACTAATTAAATTTTTGGGTATTACGATTTTGCATTTGAATTAACGTAGCTAAATAGAAGGTTTAAGTATTTACTAGAACAATCGAAACTAATGACAGCGCAGTCAGTCATAATTTTGACACTCACAGGGTAAAATCGGTGTATTGAGTAAATTGTGGTATTAAGTTGAAGTTATATAAGTTGGACATTAAGTTATGGAAATTGAACGACTGTATTAAGTAAAGCAATAAATTTGTGTCATTTAATTTACTTAATACAGCTTAAGAGACTCTTACGTTTTAAAAAAGTTAAAACATAACAGGCTATTGGTTGTGTCTGCCTATTGACCTAAACTAATTGACATCAGCATAATTCTAGACATTTTAGGATTGATGTTCATGTGAAGGTTCTTTGGATGGAACAATCTTCTCTGATAAATTTCCACGATATAAGAAAACAGTAATACGTCCGCATCAGTCCTATTGCAGAATTTGACCATATGCTTACCTTCATTCCATTTCGAAAACGAAATTTGCCAGAAGAATTTACTCCGATACCTTTCTAATTCGTTATAGTTTAAGTCAATGATCTGGTGTTATTTAAAATAATTTTGAGTTTTCAAATGTAGAACGGGGCAGAAATTTTTTTTAAATTATTATGCAAAACATATGCTGTTTAGTATTAAGGTTATACTGAATCATAATTTATTAAATCGGAAGACGTATTATTTTTCAAAGATGTTTCATAAACCCATAATACACACAAACCCTCTTAAAGATATAAAACTATTCCTAGTTCTGGACCGTACTTTTTTTAGTAATGTTATAAATGTTGCACGTTGCATGTTTGCTTTAAATGTTTTTTATGCCATTATTTTAAAAGTACTAAATTATGCAAAAGCCCGCTTATTACCCAATATACATATAGTCCAATCGATCAACAATATTTTAATGTCTTGCCTTAAAAACTACCTAATTTTTTATGTTTTTGCAATATAATTGCCAATGATTTCTTAATTAAATTTAAATTTTTTCTACTTTTAATGCTGAAATTCTGAAAAAACAAAAACAAAAAACAAAAAATATTCAACACAAACGCATGCCGTACAGATAAGCCGCAATGTCGTAAATGTGCGAAGGCATTACAAGAGCTGGAAAATATTGATGATGAAGCCGATCAATTGGGTATCGGTTTTGTTAAGATACACGATGAAGCATTAGCGGAAGAATATAATCTGGGCAATTTGCCAACACTAGTTTACTATAGACATCAAACACCGATCATCTACGAAGGTAAAAATGGCTCTAATGCTTTAAAGAAATATCCAAGCACACACTCACTTGTCCATAACTCTCTACCGAACCACATTACATATCACATTCAGCCAAGATATACACCTTAAATCCTAAAATGTAATTAAAAAAAAAAAAATCAATTTTCAAACACCACAGGTGAGCTGCAACGTGAAGAGGACGTTTTGGAGTGGTTGGTGCAGAACAAGTCCACTGGTGATGAAGACGATGTCATTGAAGATGTTACACCCAAAACACTGGCCACTCTTATCAGCAACATTGATAATTTGGTAGTTTTGTTTTGTATGTCACATATACACCCAGATAGAGGGTATCCATTGTATAACCGATTTTAATCCCGATTTTCCCGTGTATATAGATGATCATGGCAATGACGATTCTATGACCGTATTAGAAGAGCTTGAACAAATTGATGACGACTGCGATAAGCATGGCATACAATTTGTTAAGATTGATGATGCCAAGACCGCAGATGAATTCGGAATCGATTCGGTATGTCTCTTAACACACATGCGAGTGACAAAGTAATGATGATTTCGGTTTTTGTAATCAATTCCTCCTCCTCAACTACAGATGCCGGCTATAGTTTATTTCGAGAAACAAATACCCAATATTTATGATGGTGATCTTATGGATGAGGAACAAATATTGCACTGGTTGGTTTCTCAACTGGAACATGACGAAATCGAAGATGTTACCGATGAAATGCTGGATAAAATGGTTAAAGAGGGTCGTGTCTTGGCTGTACTATTCTGTAATTATTAAAAAATTGGCTTCTAGAATAGTTCGAAATAGAAGATTAAACCATTTTTTTCACTATACAGATGACAATAATGATGAGAAATCGGAAAAAGTTTTAGAGGAGCTTGAGAATATTGACGATGAATGCGACCAGCTGGGTATTACATTTGTTAAGATCGATAATCCCGAGGAGGCCTTGGAATATGGCATCAACAAAGTTCCTAAACTGATCTATTTTGAAAAAGGCATTCCAACCATTTACGAAGGCAACCTAGAGGATGAACAGAAACTTTTAAAATGGCTCGAAGAACAAACCAGCTCCGATCAAATCGAAGATATCACCGATGAAATGTTAGACTTGATTATTGAAAAAATGGCTCATGTAGCCGTGCTCTTTTGTAAGTTAACCGAACAAAAATGAAAAGCTTTGTTTAAGCGCGAAATTCTTAAGGTAGTATTTGCAACATCAATCAATGTCGTGCGTGTTCGTTCGTATATTGATTATAGTAGTGTGCAGCTTTGCTAAATGCTTTTATAAAAAAAAACCGAATTAAAACGAAAACAGTTCTAAATGTTGTATTAAGTGATAATGTTTAATAACGTACTAAAACTAACTGATTGAGCTGTAAGCGAAAGAGAGGTTGTGGGTTCGAAACTCGTTTAACAGAAACAAAAAGAAACCGCGTAGCTATCATATTAGGAAATGTTAGGTTAATTCCTTAAGTAGTTACCCTATCAATCATTTTTAGTTAAATTTTTATTTTAAATTGTAAACAATTTTATAATTAAACCCCTGCTTACCCTTAGACGACAAGGACCAAAAGAAATCTCAAAAGGTTTTGGCCGAATTGGAAAACATCGATGATGAGTGTGATCAAAACGATATTGCTTTTGTTAAGATCGACGATGATAATGAGGCTAAGGAATGGGGTATCGATGAATTACCCTCGATTGTCTTATTTGAACGTGGCATACCCCATGTCTACGAGGGTGATTTAATGAAGGAGGATGAACTCTTAGGCTGGTTGGTGCACCAGAAGCGTTACTCGGAAATTCCCGAGGTTACCGATGAAATGAAAGATAAATTGGTAGAAAATACTGATCATTTGGCTGTAATATTTTGTAAGTATCGTAGTATATTCTGAACCAACAAGTGATTTATAATAAATAACCTTTTTCCAGATGACAAGGATGATAAACAAGACATACGCATTTTGAATGAATTGGAAAATATCGATGATGAATTGGAAAAGGAGGGTATTGTCATTGTACGCATTGATAATGCTGCCGAAGCCAAGGAATACGGTTTGGATCACTTGCCTGCTTTGATCTATTACGAAAACAAAATACCCGCCTTGTATGAAGGCGATCTCATGAACGAGGATGAGGTTTTGGAGTGGTTGATTTTGCAAAAGAAAACCGCCACCATTGAAGAAGTCACCGATGAGATTTTGACCAACTTGATTAACGATCATGAATATGTTGTGGTGTTCTTTAGTGGTCCCTGCGAACCAGGCGAGAAATGTGACAAGACCTTGAATGCCTTAGAGACCATCGATGATGAATTGGATGAAACTGGCATTATATTTGTGACCACCGAAGATACTACCATAGCTAAGAAACTTAATATTAAAACGTATCCCCAATTGGTATTCTTTAGAAATCGTGATCCTTTGCATTTCACTGGCGATTTGGATGATGAGGATGAAGTCCTGTCATGGATCATCGATGAAGATACTTTAGAGATCCCCGGTAAAATTGAAGATGTTAATATCAAAATGTTGGACAAGATTTTGGCCGAAAACGAACATGTTGTAGTATTTTTCTGTAAGTCTTTAAACTGATTCAGATATTGAAGATTTTTGGTAAAAAACATATTTTTCAAATTAATTTAGATGATGAAGATGATAAGAAATCGTTGAAGATCTTAAATGAATTGGAAAATATTGATGATGAATGTGAAGAGAAAAACATTGATTTTGTCAAGATTTCCGATGATGATGTACAAAAGGAATACGATTTGCCTGATTTGCCAGCTTTAGCTTTCTATAGAAATAAATTCAGAACAATTTATAATGGTAAGTAATAAAAAGAGCTTGGAAAAGCTTAAATTTTTATTTAAAAATATTTTAAAGCAAAGGAGCGAGCTTTAAAGTTTTCAAATGTTTTGTTTCTCTGCCACTCCTTTTTGGAGCATATGGCTTTCCATAAAGTATCCATTACCGTGTTTCAGTTTCTTTATTCATTTGATTGTGTGCTGGTGATCCTTACTTAAGGTTGTGATTTTTTCCCAGTAGGTGGCGTTTTCTTTTGACCATTCGTGTGATGTAAGCTGGAATGCAAGGTGGCTTCCTTTAGATGGCTTTATATGAGGGTGGGTTAAACGCTGTTAATAAAATTTTTTCGTCATGCCCTCTTCTGGGGATTCGAATCTGGTCCGCTTGTGCCGTATGCTGGCATCTACCTACTACACTACGCTATCTCCAGTTTATTTAATAGGTAAACTTTTTTCTCTGTTACTCATCTAGGGAGCTTATTGGCTTTTTCGGTTTCATTAATGGAGTCGATGTGCAAGCTAAGTGATGATTAATATACTGTAACTCGCCTTGATATGATTGTGTATAGTGGTGAAATTCCTTGCTAAGTGGTGGTGGTGATCCTTACTTAACATTGTAATTTTTTCCTAGTAGGTGGCGTTTTTTACTAATCGTTTATCATCATCAGGAGGATTCTTTAGATGTAATTGTCTGAAGGAAGACTGAAGTATATTCATTAAACACTCGAAATTCCAATTAAAATTTCTTCGTCATATCCTCTGCTGGGATTCGAACCTGTGACGCTTGTGTTGTATGCCTGCGTTCTATAGTTTAGCTTATTTTCTTCTTTACTCCTCTTGGTAGCATATGGCTTCCACGAAGCATCTTCATATTACACGGTTCACTATTGTTGTTTTTGCTTCTTTCCTTTAATGTTATATAGTTCTGTCTTAGCTCGTGGATAATTGTGCATCTTTAGGTGCTTCGTGGTGTAACCTATCAACTTCCATTTCTTTTTCCATATTTGCTTTACTCTGGGTTTCTTAATTGGTCATGTTCCACAGTTCTATTATGGTGTTAGGCCACAATTTTGCATATAATTTTGCATATAATTCTGAGACGCTTTTTGACCAACACCTGAAGCTTTTGCATGATGTTATTCGAAATGTGATATTAATCGATACAAAGCAGGTTTCACTACCCAACCGTAAAATTGATTTAACACAAGAGTTAAATATTCTAAGTTTAGTTAGTCTGGACATATGTGGGCTTTTCTTTGTCTTGTAGAGCCTAATATCTACGTCTTTTCCTGCGCTCCGTTTGTATTTGTTGTTCTTCAAAATAGCAGAATCTATCTACATACTCTGATACATACTGATTGACCTTGTAGCATGATATTTTTTGTACAAGCAATTTTGATTTTCATGGTCTTGATTTCATGATACTTATCTCAAGTCCAACATTGCGAGCCAATCTTTCCAAGTTCTTATGCGACAGCAGGCAAATGTCATCCGCAAACTCCAAGTTTTTGAGCTGGGACTGAGACTCCCTGGTATGCCCATTTCTTTGAATAGACTTTGCTCATTATGTCATCCAGCACGTTGGTGAATAGCTGAGGTGATAGTGAACATCTTTGACTTACTCCCACTTCCCGTTAAGAAGAACTAAATTTTTTTTTTTCACAATGGTTTCCATATGTTAGTCCGTCTGATAGTATCAAATACTTTCTTGAAGTCGATGAACAGTAAATACAGATAAGCATTCTAATTTTTTTTTTTTCACAATGGTTTCCATATGTTAGTCCGTCTGATAGTATCAAATGCTTTCTTGAAGTCGATGAACAGTAAATACAGATAAGCATTCGCCAATCTACAGATTGTTCTATGATTAAGCAGCGTATAATGTTGGCCTGAACTACAGAGTTCCTATTTGAGCAGAAGAGCTCTTATTCGTCGCGCAATATGTTTAGTTTACATCGAAGCCTTCCGTGTTTTATGACTTCGAGAGTCTTGTATATGGTATTATACAAAGTGATTCCTCTCAAGCTATTACTTTCGGTAACTTTATAATGAAGCCTTTCTTCCGCGATTTTTATGTTAACATGTTTCATAGCACAATTGCTGTTAATCAATCTTCTCCTGCCGCCTTATTAATTGTCAATTTACCACTCGCTTCCTTTATCTCATTCAGATTGGGGGGCATTACAACTGTCTGTCCGTTTTGGTCGAGTTCAAAAAGGAACGTGTCAGCTGGATCCATTCTGCGCTTATTGCGGTACCGTCTAAAAGGCCTGTCTTATCGCAGATTTTTCGAAACCAAGCCAGAGCAGACGCTGTATATTAATGCAATTCACTGTATCAACGTTCCTGTACAGCTCGTTGAGTTCGTTGTTCCAGCGTATGCGGTACTCATCTCCTACTCGTAGAAGACCAAAGATCTCATGAGGTATTTTACTCTCCAACGCTCCTACAACATTTTTGTCGTTGTTCGACAGTGTCCACGTTTCATTGCCATATAGTAGGACAGGGATAATAAGCGTTTTGTACAGAGAGAGTTTGGTTCATAGAAAGGTAGTTTCTATGACATTTACGATTTATGAGACAGCCGATCGTTTGGTGTAGTTTTATCATATTATCCTAGCCGGTGGCTTATTCTGCTGCTGTTGCTTACTTTTATCTCTTCCTGCTTATTTCGCCAGCTGTTGGTCTCAGAGTATTGTTGTTGTTTAGCTGCAGTTTCAATTCTTATCTTTAAGAAATAAAGTTCCAAGTGTCATGTAATATCCAAGATTTCTTTTGTAACTGTACTACACTCAGTGCTTTTTCTGCGACTTCTGTGCAAGACTACGGGGTCTTTTGCCGAGAATGACACTATGGATATATACCTATTATCACTTATGCGGTGGAAGCTTGGTAAAGAAAGGCTGTCGATACTACCACCATGAATAAATTATGTAGGGTACAGAGACTCGCCTGCTTTGGTATAACTGGGGCAATGAGAACGTGTCCAACAGGGCCTTGGACGCCTTAATTGGCTTGACACCGCTTCAAATCTATTTAATGAGTGCGTCGGCAATATATTTCACCAAGGAATACCGAAATGCGTCGGGAAGTCGGAGAATCATCTTCCATCCTGGATGTTATGCCTTTAGTTCTGTGCTTTGGCAGGAGATTCCGGGTTGAATTCCCGGATCGGGATTGTTGGTGTAATGAGGCCTTAGATCGGAGTGAGTTTGATCTAAACTGGTATACCGATGGCTCCCAAATAGATAACTGTGTCGGCGCTGGTGTACATGGACCCATCCAAGACTTGTCGACCACACTAAAAGGATCACTGAGTGTCTGGCCGGATCCTGGCCACTAATATATGTGCGGAGACTTCGCCACTCTAGGGCGTTGATTAGTTCGCAATTTGTGCGTCATTCTGAGATTCTCAAGTATGTGATGCCGGACTTGAAAATCCTTATGAAGTTTTTTACGGGCCACTGTAGACTAAGAGCGCATCTGAAGAGAATGCCGGTTACAGATATAGACGTTTGTAGACTGTGCCCATAGGCATCAGAGATAGTGAAATACACATTGTGTGAATCTGGGGTTCTTGATAGGTTACGGTAGAAATGTTTAAGTAGACATAGTGTCTCACTGGGTGACATATGTACCTTTATGGTTTCAGATCTGCTGGTGCTCATTAGGAAGGCAGATCTGCTGAACAACCTGCAGACCGGAAGGGGCACAATAGATTCCATTGGTCGTAGTGTAATAATAATGATAATGATGTTGGTTTTATTGCCATGGCAATCGTGATCGACTAAGGCTTACATAGTTGTGTAGTTCTGGAGCTGCTGTAGGTACAGCCGTCTTCGTTTTTTGTGCCTGCTGATTCTTCTCTGACATTTCATTTTGATCGTGGTCACTGTCTTTAAAGCTCAAATTATGTTATTCATTAAAAAAAAATTATAATTTTTTATTAACAATTCCAGGTGACTTGATGAAAGAGGATGAAATTTTAGAATGGGTTATTGAACTATACGAATCGACTGCTGATGTTATTGAATCGGTTGATCGTAAAACTTTACAAGTTCTAATCAATGATGTTGAACACTTGGCTGTATTCTTCTGTAAGTAAAAAGCTTTTAAAAAAGCGTCCCTAATTTTTTCAAATTAATTTCTAATTTTTCTTGTTTTTATTTTTAGACGATGATAAATGTGTGTCCTGTCAGCATATTTTAGAAGAATTGGAAAATATTGATGATGATACCGACAAGCATGGCATACAGTTCGTCAAATCGAATGATGTCAAGTTGGCTCATGAAATTGGCATATTTGCTTTCCCCGCTCTGGTCTACTATGAGACAGGCGTTCCAATCATGTATGACGGTAGGTTTTCAACCATGTTAACTTTTAGTAAATTGAGTATTAAATTATGTTTCATTTCTTTTTCTATGATTACAGGTAATCTCAGAAATGAAAATCGTGTACTGCAGTGGTTAATCAATCAAAAGAGTAAGCTTTTCAAAACATTTTAATTATTATATAAAAAAAAATTACACCCTGTTAGTATAAATACACAAATTTAACATCAACCTATTTAACCTTCAAAAGAATAATATAGACGCTCAATTAAATGTCAATGTGACTAAAAAACCTTGAAAAACACACACAAACTCTTGAAAGCATAGATTTGATATTAAAATTTTTAGCCTTAAAAAGGCTGTTAATTTAAATATTTTTAAGCTATGCTTTAAACTTTGTGTTTTATATTTACATATTTCAGGCTCGCATAAGCGCAAGTCCGCCCATTACTCCAAAATTCCATTTTAAACCTGTTTTTAATATTTTTATACAAAAAAAAAATAAATTTTTTATTATAATTCCAGTTGAGATTATGAAAAAGTTAATATTTGGAGCTTTAAAAATTTTAAATCATTGTCTTCCTAAAGTAATGACATTGATTTCTTGGCTCTAATTTTTATAGCATTTTACGACGAGGGACCTTACCTTCACGTTAAATTCTACTTCTAATTAAAAATTTTCTCAACTTCTGCATTTCTGCTTTAACTTTATTGTTTTCAAATTTCAAATATATCGTTGCGTTATTCTACTTCTACTAAAAGACTGAAACTATACAATTTTGGGGATATTTTTTTCAAACTTAATAATCGTTATTCTTAGGTATACAAGATTTTCTATTCTACATATATTATGATTATTAGTAAAATTGTTGTAATGTTTCTTTTTTCTTTTTTGATTTGAATATTTAGTAGTTAGAATTGTTAAAGCTTTACTTTCCTCTTTTGAGTATCCAATATTTCCGATATTTTTCAAACTGAGCACAGTGTTTCTTCAGACAGAATTACGTTTTCATCATTATTTCCAAAGCCTTTAATACATTGATTTGAATATCAGTCAATCAAATACTATACAGTATAGAACAGAAGAAAAAAGAATACAACAGAGAGCAAGCGATGGTTAACACCGTAAGCTTGACTCATACGCCTAGCGGTCGAAAATGGATGATACAGATTTCGAACAATTTTTTGACCCTTGCAAAACTCTTACAAAGCTCTTCACAAGGAGGATATAAAATACCTCACTTCACATTACTTAACATAAATGGAACCAGACGCAGTTTTACTGTCCTGTCTAAATTTCTAGAGTTAATTCTTGTTGGAAAGCGGCTTATGCTTTCTATTGTTGTAGAAAAGCAGAGGATACAAGATGACGACTATGTTCTAGTAATATAAGCTGTTTATCTTCAATAGTCATTGAACTTTATTTTCCTTATGAAGAGGGCTTTTTGTAAACTGCACTCGATGAAGATTGTAATATAAGACTCCTTGATAAGGTTAGGAAATCTACCCATTCTGACTGAGGACCCATTAGTTCTGTATGCCATTTAGTATATCTATTATATGAATCGCTACATCGCCCTCTCTGTAACAGAATCGCTCTATGGGAGTTAAGACTAAGGTACCTCGGTGCATGTCACTTCTATGATCTAAACTGTCTTACTAACAAACCTTAATTAGAGCGTTGGGTGTTGCGTTGACATTTGCCAAGCGTTGACACTGAAATAATATACCGAAATAAAAGCGTTAAAATTGAGTTTTAACTAACTTGAAATGTAGCAAGTTATTAAAACGCTAAAATTGACGCGAAAACAGCTAGAATGGTAACACTTTTTTCTTTCTTTTCTTTTATTATTTTCTTCTCAACCAATTTCAAAATTGGATTTTCCAATTGCAAATCCTTTACTCTGCACTATTATGGTTTGCTTTATACAATTTGCATAGGCTTGAGAATTTTTGACAGCTAGACAACGCTTAGCGCTCTCATTTAGGAAAGTCCGTTAAAAATGTGTCACTGTCGGAGTTTATTGACTTCGTCAGGAGTACCGGTTGGCTTAAGTGAGGAACTTAGGTGGTTTTTAGGTGGGTTCCTTGTGACTCTCCTTTCGGCTTCTTACATGTAGTAGTGACTAATTTCATGCTGCGGGATTAAGTCTAAGCGATACGGCTTCGACTACTGATCTCAGAGATATCTTGCCTGACGGCCAAAGGGCGATTCAAAGGGCTTTCAAGTATCACTATCGCGTTAACTTAAATTTACTTTCGCTGCGATACTGTGTACGCCTCATAAGGGTTCCTGATCATAGGGAAAAAAGGGGAAATTGTGTGGCCCATGCACTTTCTTCACTGCTAGCCTTAGCTGGCATCAATTAAAGCTTGATTGACTAAAGCTTCAACGTAGACTCCTTTCATTTTACTCGTTGTTTCATATAACATCGGGACTATTGTGATTAAACTTTCGAGCTGGTTTTTAGGGCAACTCAGGGAATTTATGCTTTCAGCCGAATTCTCCAACGGATGGTTAGGACCGGTGATCCGGACTTGCTAGACAGATTTGAGTTTTGGTATTATATGGCAACATAACGCGCAGCTACTCGTGGTCATGTGATTTCTGAGTTTTGAAATTTTTTGATTTAAAAAATAAGTTCTCCTCTAAATTGTGCAGATTTGGCAGTTTTTAACATTTTAGTGTTTTACTTTAAATTTTTTTATTTTAATTAAAATTTCTGAAGTAAGAAATGTTATATTGCTTAATATTACTGTTTAGAGGTCACCACCGATCACAAACAAAGAGAGAATTCACACAGTGTGTGATACTCATATATAGGTCTACGAAATTTATATTTATCTGCGCAGTCTTTTCTGATATATAAATTTTTTAGCACAAGCACCTTATATACTACGTAAGTACGTACGTAGAAGTAATGTATATATAGCCTTAAAGGTAATTTTATTGCGGAGTTTCGGTTTTTTAATTTTATCAATAAACTGAACCTTTCTTGAGTTACGCGAATATATTTGTGTAACTTCTTCCATTTTGAAAAAATGTTATATCTATAAAACATGAGCTGGCCCAAAAAAGCGGTAAGCACCACTGTATCCAGCGTACTTGCAACCTGTTTACAGACTGGGTGCCAAGCTTGTCGGTGTCAGTGTAATATCAGTTAAGTATATTTGATTTAATTTGTTGTGTTATATTTGAATAAAAAATACACTATGATATAAATTATACGGTATGTTCTGTAAAACGAAATCGAGTGAATTTCAAATCAAACAAGATTTTGATATTTTTTCTTATTAACTCACTTAATTATAGTTCAAATAAGTATTTTGAATACCAAAATTTTAAAATAAATGGCGTATGTGTAGATTTATTTACTTTTTTCACTTGCAAATCAGTTTTTTCTTCTTCATATTCAGTTTTCCTAAAAAATTATGGAATAGGCAATTTCGTAACTGTGCGAAAAACACTGTGCTCTTTGTATTTAATTTTCTTTTTTGTTTAGCAACTCCTTTTACCCCTTTTTCTTTCTCTAAAACCCTTATTGTAAAAACTGTTGATTACCAACATTCAATTCAATGTTTGTTAAATTGCATGTTTTTGTTTCTAAAATAAATTTAAAACAATTATAAAAAACACTTTTAATTCGATGCACTTGAATTTGTAAAAAATCGAAAAATTAACCAAAAAAAAAAATTTGTTGTTAAAAGTTTAGTTCTGAAAAAAATATCAAATAGAAAAAATCAAAAATATTCAGAAAAACATAGCTGACACAATGTTTTGTTTAAAAATAAATAAAATTCTATTGAATTTTTTTTAATTATAATTAATTTTTATTATTTATTAACAATATAAATCAAGAAAAAATAAAATTTGCTTATGACAATTCTATTATTTTTTAAATAAATATTTTATACAAAAAAAAATAAAAATTATAAAATATATATAAATTAAATTATAAAATGAAAAAACACACACAGATATATTTTATGAATTAAACTGTTTTTGAAAAATTGTAAATAACAACAACAACAAATTGTTTAATGTTTGTAACCAAGAAAAAAATTAATTTTTGTTACTCACTGTATAAATATTACGAAGCAAAGATCAGAAATTTCAAATAAGAGAGAGAAAAACAAATGTCAGCAACAAAAGCATTTTGTCAGTTATAAGTTTTTGTTTAAACAGAAAATTAATTCTTTGTTTTCTATTTTTTTTTAATTATTTTTCTTATATAATATTTCTTAACATAAGAAAAAAAAGTTCGCATTAAAAATTAAAAAATATTTATTTTAATTGGCAAAAAGCACGCTTTTTATTAAAAAAAAATCTATAAATTTAAAAAATTACCACAACAGCAAAAAGATATTTTAAAACTTTGTAAATGCCACCAAAAAATTAAAAAAAAAAATAGTTGTTTTGTTGTACTTTTCTTTGATTGAGAAAGAAAAGTTTTAAATGTTTTAAATTAAACAAATAAAATACTAACGAATGATTAATTATCACTTTTTTTCTTGTCTTTATGGAAAATTATTTTCTTTTTAATTATTTTTCTTATTCTACTTTAAAAAAGCAATTAATTTTTAATTACATTTGAATTGGCTAAAGTGGA
Source organism: Wohlfahrtia magnifica (assembly GCA_023159175.1). Lineage (NCBI taxonomy): Eukaryota > Metazoa > Arthropoda > Insecta > Diptera > Sarcophagidae > Wohlfahrtia > Wohlfahrtia magnifica. Next base: position 1,099,867 of record JAKWBJ010000484.1, on the reverse strand, counting down.
ATTGTTTAAAAATTAAAAACAAACAAACAAAAAATTCTTTTTATTTCCAAATGAAAATCAAATCTGACAAAATGTTTTTGTTTTAATCACAAACAGATGACGAATGTTTCTACGTTGGATTGGGTCATGATGGCCGTACAGCCAAGCGTGGCAACAATTATGCGCCCGACAATTATAAACCATTCCAATGCTGTCCCACTAAATTGGAAAAATCAACGAAAGTTCCTAAAATGACTGCACAAAGAATTGGACACTCAACTTCCGGTAATGATGGTAAAAGATCGCCCGGCAATTTTCAATTTGGTACCGCCGATAGTACACCCATACAAAGCAGCAAAGCAACCACCTCTACTGCTGGCAAAAAATCTAAAGCAACTAAAGGAAAAACTACCAACAAACCTGTTAAGAAAACAATAGTTGAAGATTCTGATGAAGATGATGATGACGACGATGATGATGATGACGACGATCAAAATGAAGAACCTTTGGTTAAGGTGTCGTATGCTAAGAAATTTACTAAAAAATCTGCTGTTAAACAAGCTGAAAAATTACCCACTTTTAAGCCTGCATCTACCAAAACCAATACCAATACGAAAAAGACTCTTGCTAAAAACGATGAGAAAATGAATGTTAAAACCGGTACGTTTGATTTTAAAAACTTTTTGGTCTGGTAGTTAGTTGTCGATTTTTTTTTTAAATTTTAAAAACACTTTTTGTTGAAAAAAAATTAATTATATAAAAAAACAGAAATATTTTAGTTACTATTTGTTGCCCTTGAGTTTGTCTTTTCTTCTATTGTGTTTCTTTTTCTCTTTTCTTTCTCTTCTCTTTTTTTTATAGGCATAAATTATTTGCATAAACGACTAAAACATTTATATGACCTCATTTTTCAGGATATCTCGCTGTAGGATCGAGGAAATTCGATTGACTAAAAATGAATTAAAATAATAACCCACACACATACCTACCCCCACCCATACCACACACATAGTCAAACAAAATTCAAAATTTTATCCCCTTAAAATATGCACTTGACTTTTTTTCTATGAAATAACAAAAACCTATGATTTGTGTTGTTAAGCAAATAAACACGCATATACACCTACACACACATACGTGTGGTGAATTTTGTAAGCAAGAGCAAGAGTTTTTTTCGGCTGCCTCGCTAGCTCTCGCACATAACCACACACACGCAACCACTCAACAACCATCCATCCTGTATTAAAGGCAGTTATAAACGCGCCTCGACTTCATAATTATCATTTGTTTGTACATTACAAAGCAAAGCAACAACAATTACTGGAGAATGATTTATAAAATTGACATTTTGTTCACCTTTTTAAAAAGCAACTCAACACTCTTCTCTTTTCTCTTTTGTTTTTGTTTGTATTGTAACACAGACTTGCCATAACAACTGATTGTTTACTACTTCAACTAATTATTTCATATTTCTTCCGTAAATTTACTAAAGAAAACGGTGTTCAAATCTTAAAGCAGTTAATTGTTACTATTTTTTAATAAACTTTTTTTTAAATATATTTAAAAACTTTTTACTATTTTTGATACTTTTTACTAAAAAGCAACTCTTACACTCAACTACTACCATTTTTAATACTAAAAATAATCAATAAACTGTTACAAAACACAACTTTAAATCTCATAAAAACTCGCTTAAATGTAATGCATATTTCAATAACTTATTTGTTTTTAAATTTTGTTAAACATTTTCTAAATTTATTTATTTATTTGTTTTTTAAAATATTGTTTAAAATATAATTTTGATTTTTGTTAATGTTAAATAAACACACAATTTTGATTTTTGTTAACTCAAACTAGGATTTTTAAATTTTTTGTTTTTTGATTATAAATATTCATTTTTTGTAAAGGATCTATATAAGAAAATCATATTTTTTTGTTTAAGATATATAACAAAATTGGAAAATTTTATTATAATAATTATATACTTATATATCTCTGACTTTTAAAAATTTATAGCAACAATTTGTTAATAATTGTTTTTTTTAATTATTTATTTGCTTAATACACAAAATTTTAAAATTTTATTTTGGTAAAATAAAATTATAATTTAATCTAATAAAATAATTAAAAAAAAAAATTAAAAATAAATAATAATTGTTATCGATATTTAGAATATCGAATTTTTAAATTTCTTTTGTATAAAATAATAAAAAAAATTGTAATACACTCAGAGAAAATGTTCAGGCTAACGAATGTAATGTAGATATAAATTAAAATTAAATTTATTGTAATCTCTGTGTGTAATATGGCCTTTGAGGCTTTAAAATAAATATTTTGTAAGATTTAATGCTTTTCTCAAAAAATTAGGTCATTTTATCAAATTAAAAAAAAAATATCAATTATTTAAATAAAACCACATAGAATTGTCATAAAAAGCAAATTTATTATTTTTATATTTTTATGTTGGTTTAAATTTATAAGAAAAAAATACAAAATTAGATATGAACTTAAATTCCTTTTCCTAAATAGACAGTCCAAAACCTTTAATACATATTTCTTTTAGATTTCATGTTGACTTTTGTAATTTTTACGAATCTTTCCTAGAGATTAACAACCATTGCGCAGTATTGAATATCAACCTCCTGCTTCAACAGCATTTCATAGAAAATAGTTTATCACTTATTTTTCATTTCCACAATAATAAATAAATTGTGAAGTTAAGACAAACTATACATAAATGCATCACTTCATAGTTTTCCTAATAACACTGCTCTAGTTCAAAACCGACAACTGGGGCACCCGGCGGGGAAACCTAATTCGAGTACGCTGAATACAGTGGTGTTAACCGTTTTTTAGGCTAGCGCTTGGGCTTGAGACATACCGTTATTTCAAAAATGGGGGAGGTTTTACAACATATATTCGCGTAACTCAAAAACGGTTTTTTTTTTTCCATCAGTCCTCTATGGAGCATACTGGCTTTCTACAAAGCATCCATTGCTTTGTTTTAGTTTCTTTAATCAATTTGATCTTTCAAGCTAAGTAGATGATTAATCCACTGTAGCTTCCTCCATATGATTTTTCGTAGTGGTGAAGATCCTTGCTAATTGGTGGTGATCTTTACTTAAGCATTGTAATTTTTTTCCCAGTAGGTGGTGTGTTTTCCTGATCCTTTATCTGATATTTGTCATCATCGCCAGAGGTATGCGGAGAGGTCAGAGGGGCTTCATCTTAATTTTTTTTTTTTTTAAATGGAGTTGTCTGGGGGGAAGTTGAAGCCTCTTTATGAAACATTCGAAACCACAGTTAAATTTTTCTTCGTCATGCACTCTTATTGAATAAACTAAAAAAACGAGATTCCACACATTTTTTTATTTTTTTTATTATTTTTTTCTTTTTGTTTCAATCTGTGCAGTCGTTTAGAAGTACAATTTTTTTTTTTTTTTTTTTTGCAAAAGAACAGCGGGATCAGATTACTGCGTCAGCACAGTGTCGTGCAAAACAAAACAACAAACTCTGTAAAAACGAATAATGTAATTTATTTCTGAAAGTACACCTATCCATAGATTGAAAAGACATATAAGTTCTCGAAAAAATCGTGCAAATCGAGAATAAAAGTTTTTACATTAAAAATCGTATAAATCGGAAAAACAAACAAAATATTTAAAAAATATTATTTTATCATGTTTTTATCTTAAATAATTTGTTTGGTGGCAGACCCTTCTGAAGAATAGGGTTTCACTTAGGCCAGAGGCTAGGCCCATTGTGGTACCACAAGCTTAGCAATTAAACCGGGAATCAAACAGTCTCCATAAAAAACCATTTTTACTCCAAAATAAACTTCAGCAATAAGTATTGCTTAAACAGAAGAAGCAAACAATTAATATCCAATCTATCTATGTACTAGAGCAACCCTTTCCGCAAAACCCGCTTATCAAATCCGATGTGGATTGATAACAATGCTTTAACTGTTGCCATTCTCTATACAAGCAAAATTTCATATTTTATATGAATGGGAACTGCCACGCCCACTTATCCAATTTCGACCAGTTATTGAATGATGATGTGTCATGTCCAAGAAGTCGTTTAAACCAAATTTATAAACTTACTATTAACGTTGTAATAATAGTTACTATGCATGAGAGATGCCACGCCCATTTATTCAATTCCGTCAACTTCAAAACTAATGATTTGTATTACACTTTACCCGTTCTCAAGATAAAGTATACGAAGATCAATATTGACTTTGTATGGAAGGTATCATGCCCACTCATCTAATCCTGTTCATATTTGCTACAAATTACTTTAACAGGAGCATTAAGACATGACCGCCTACAGCTCCATCTGTTGAGAACTGTTCGACTTTTGCTTTTCCTTTCGGGTAGCAAAGTAAACACTGATTTTTGTATATCCTTGGAACAGTAATAGTAGAAGGTTCTGAATTTAGTCTAAGTAATCCTAATCTAATAGTCAATCCACATCATCGGTCAAATATGGGCGAAATTAAATAAGTGCGTGTGTACGCATTATAAATATTAATTTTTGTATATCTAGAGAACGGTAATAGTGAAAGTTTCTAAATTTGGTACAAATAACACTTTGGTAAATACAAATCATCACTCAAAAAGTGGGCGATATTGGATAAATGGGACTGACACCTCCCATACAAAGTAAATATTGATTTTGGTATATCTTTGGAACGATAATAGTGGAAGGATCTGAATTTGATCCAAATTAGTTCGTAGTCAATCCACATTATCAGACGAAATTTGGAGCGAAATTGAATAGGTGGGTGTGGCACCTCCCATGCATAGTAAGTATTGATTTTTGTATAACTAGAGAACGGTTAGAATCACAGTTTATGGACATGGTCTATATGTGTTTGTAGTCCCGAGCAACGGGAAATTCCATTTTTAGCAGGGAACTTCCATTTTTAGCAGGGAATTTCCATTTTTACTTTACATTTTTACTTTGTCAAGACCTACAAATATGGGTGTTGCCGCATGAATCTTAATTTTATGGTACATACATAGTATGGAGATATTGTGTAAAAAAGTTAATAATGTCGACCTTTTTGCTCGAAAAATGCATTTATTATAATAATAAAATAAATCGATACATTATTGAAAGTATTGTCCGACGTTAGCCACTACTTTTACCAATCTCTCTGATAGCATATGGATTCCGCGCCAAAAGAACTACTCTGGTTTTGAGGAAAAGAATGAATCAAGCCAGTTTATGATACCCTGTTCTGAAGTGAAGCGTATTCCAGTAAGGACGTTCTGTATCGATCGAACAAATGGTAGTCAGAAGGGGCAAGGTCTAGGCTAGAAAGCGGGTGAGACAAAACTTTCCATCCACTGTTTTCCAAATAGTTTTTGAACGGTCTTGCAATATGTGGCTTCATGTGTGGACGAATACGCTGGTTGTTTCTCGTTGATTGCTCAAATTGTCTTCGGTACAGTTCTCCTGTGATCGTTTGGGCCGATTTCAACAGCTAATAATACAAAACACCCTTCTGATCCCATCATATACAGAACATTACCTTGGCGTCATGGATATTTGACTTTGGCGTTGATTTGGCTGGTTGGCCGGATTTTACATATGACTTTTCACTCTTAGGGTTATCGTAATGTATCCATTTTTTATCAACTACAACAATACGATGCAAAAAAGACTTCTTTTTGTAGCGTTCAAGCATCATTTCCGACATACAAAACCGCCTTCAACGTCTCTCGACTTCAATTCATCCACTTTTGGATCGCGTAAACCAACATTCTCAAGTTTTTTACGTTGATGCATTTGACCGTAAGTGTCTACTAACAAACGATAGCTTTCAGCATCCGTTTTCCTCAAATGAAAGAAGGTTATCAAACTTCTCCGCAAAATTTTTTTTTTATGCACAAAATTCGACATTAATACAGCGATTGAAAAAAAATATGTGTTTACCCTTTGGCGTCTATTGAATACTGAATAATGACGAGAGATGCTACCCTTCAAAATACCATACATGTTTTTATTGATACAAACCATATATGATAGTTATGCCAGATGTTGTGCAAATCGACTTTATTAACTTTTGTACCAAATGCAAGCATGCAAATAGTATAATACAGAAATAAGAAACATAACAAAATTAAAAATTTAATTCAATACCAAGAGAAAACAGGGATATCCCAGTTTTTGATAATATCTTATCTTTATAAATTCAATCTAATAAAATTCGTGTAAATAGAGGTAATTTTTATAAATGTATCTCAATTAAGACGAAAGCCATAAAATCGTGTAAAAATTAAATCGTGTAAAAAATGTATTGTGCAAATCGAGCGATAGATGAATAAATTCTGTAATATATTTTGATTTATACTTACTAAGATTTACATAAATAAAATATTACTATATGAGAACGTTTCTACAACTATCAGCCAAAACAATCGATATCTTCAAAAAAAAAGGTGTGCGAAACAAAAGCAACAAATTAATATTTCGTCGATGAATCTTTATTTCTTATAACTTCTCTGCATCTGAGCGGCTTAGAATCAATGAGGCCATTAAGTACAGATTCCGGCATGCGTTTCATTTCAGCTTTCAGATTTTCAAAGAGTTTGTTTTGATTTTAGAATCATTTTCCTTAAAAGTTTCTCTTAAATATTCCAAAGAAGTTTATGGCAGGTAATTGTACCTGCCGATCAAGGACTTGGAGAGGCTTAGGCCTCTTCTATGAACTCTTTGACTAACCTCGATGTGTATTTCGGAACATTGTCGCGTTAAAACACCCATCGAAATTGCATATTGCACTCTGCATATAAAATCATTTTCGTTTCTATTCCTGTATGGGCCAAAACCTGTGTGCTTTCGCGAAGCTTGATCTTAAAAACATAAAATTTGTCTGCATAGAAGTAGAAAAAGCAACCCAGATTTGGTCCGTATAGAAGTAAAAAATTGTTCTGGTTAGTAACTACGGAAATATTCAATTTACTGATTTGTACAATGAAAAGTATGGTCAGCAGAAGGCTCGATCAACATAATTGTAAAAATAATATTTAGCACGAGGCAGACACTGCTATTCACTGCAACGAGATCGATTTATTGAAAAAAATATATTTTAGAACTGATTTTGATTCCATATGCTGAGTGGAATATGCTAATTCGATGAGTGTTTCAATATTGACACGAAACAGGTTAGTCAAACAGTTCATAGAAAAGACCTAAACCTCTACGGAACATTGAGGAGGAAAATTTCAGGGAAACGATTTTAAAATCAAACCGAACTCTTTAAATACCTAAAAACCGAATGGATACGTGTCTCGAAAACCACACTTTATTGCCGTCTATCGGTTTAAATTTGAGTCAGTGGTTATTTCGAATCTGGCAATACTTATGTCATTTTATTCTGTCACAAAATTCGGTATATGATCTCCACGATCTAAGCTTGAGCAACGCTGGGATCTATTGGAAATTTATTTCCAAAACAAAGACAAAAAAAAGTTCATTTTAATCTAAGTGGGTACGTCAATAAGCAAAATTGCCGTATTTGCCTTACAGAAGCTAACAAATCTATTACGAGTGACTACTTGGCATCATTGGCCCATATTTCTATAAAAATGAGGACGGCGCAACCATTACGGTCAATGGAGACACCTATCGCAACATGATAACCAATTTTTTTCTGCACGCTCTTCATGGTAATGATGTAAATGATATTTGATTTCAACAGGATGGTGCAACTTGCCACACATCTTATGCCACAATCGATTTATTGCGTCAAAGGTTTGATGGCCATTTAATTAGCCGAAATGGTGATGTCAGTTGGCCGCCAAGAAGCTGCGATTTGACACCGTAAGACTGGTTTTGTGAGGCGCCGTTAAAGACAACTGTTATGCCGACAAAACAGAGACATTTGATAATTTGAAAGCCAACATTCGTGATCCCCGATCAAATGGGGTACTCTCAGGCCAGCCGCGGCAGCCATATGAATGAAATAATATTTCATTTCTAACCTGAACAATTAAAAAAAAAAAAAAAATGTGGCAAATTTCAAAAAGTTTTAATTTTATTGTATTTTTCAACTTAAACTTTTAAATAGCCCACCCTACATTATTTTGTTGCCTTTCTTTTGCACACCTTTTTTGAAGAGCCCGATTGATTTTGCTGATATTAGAAGAAACGTTGACCTAATTTAATATATTTTTTCATGTAAGTCTTAGTGTATATAGAGGTATATAAATTACCGAAATACTTTTTTTCCTAAAGAAAATACTTTTAGAAATAAGTAACGTTATAAGTATTTATAAGGTTTATTGCTTTTGTTTTGCACGACACTGCATGTATAAGTGATATTTCGAAGTTGTCACATGTTTCCTGAAGAGGATAGCGGTCACAGATGTGAATGCTTGTAGATTATGCTCTCAGTCATCAGAGACAGCAGAACATATATTGTATGAACACATATTAATGAATGTGTTTTGATAGGTTCAGGTGGAAATGTTTAGGTGGACATAGGGTCTCACTGAGTGATAGAGTGACATCTACCATTGTGATTTCAGATTTGCTGGTGTTCATTAGGAAGGCAGCAGATCTTCTAAACAAACTATAGACTGGACTTTTACCACCGATCCATTTTTTCAACAACAATCCGAGTGAGCTAAATCTGGCGTATAAAATGCCTAGTGATGGAACTGTCCTTGCCTTCTTTGAACACGATTCTCTTAATCCAGTTCACTGTTTTGACTATTTCTTTGTCCCAGATATGGAATTGTGCATTCATGTCTTATTCTTGGTTATGAGTCGACGCAAAAGCTGGTATTTATTGTGGTGAATCATAACCAAACAGTCTATTTAAATATCTCACGACACTTCATCTAAATTTTGCGACCAATATTCGGTGTAGAACGCTTTAATTTTAGCTAGCTCACGCACCTTTACCGATTATCCAAGATCATTTTGTGGATTTTATTTACCGTCTTTGGCATATGCACCTCAATTGGTCGCCTTCTATGGTGTTCGTGTTGGTACCACATACTATATCGTTAATCGAAAAAGCAGCTTCCCCAGAGTGGACTTAGTAGGATATCAACTAACAACTCTGCGTTGATGCGATATCGCTGTGAACAATCTTACTGTCAATCATGTTATCAAAAAACCTTCAATCGGAGCAAATATTAACCAGGATTGAATTACCACTTATTATCGATTTTTGATTGTAACACTGAAAAGTTGTATTGAATTTTGTTTTTATTAAAGCTTTGCGTCCTGACTAATTCAATCAACGCATTAATTTATTACTCCTTAAGCCTAGTGGGTAGTGTATCAGTCTTTCACTGTGAGAGTCATAAGTTCAATTCTTAATACAGGTGCCAGTATTTGTATTCTTATTGTTTTCTTATTCTAAAATCCTTTATTATTTTATTTCAATTAATATCCTAAAGTAAATTCCCCAAAATTTAAATTTTATTTAAAATTTCTGGTTTTAGTTTGAAAAACATCCAAAAGAAATAAACTCTTAATTTAATGGCTCAATCGTGTACCTACTACTTGGCTTTGCTAAATAAAAAATAATATTAAATAAGATTTGTCTCTAAAAAAAATAAAATCTTATAAAAATTGTTTGTTTGCTGATAAAACATAATAAAATACATTTTTATGGATTTGAAAACAAAAACAACAACAACAATTTCGTACTCATGGTCAAGAACTATTAGGTTGGGGAATAAGTTTTGTAGCATTTTTATTAAATAAATCAATTATTTATTGGCCGTCGCTTATGACTTCCGTCTAAAATCAGCCGGCCTGGTATCGATGTCGTTGTCTTAAGATAGTTTTCATTGTCGAAAGTAACGTCTCTCATAAGGTTCGACATTTGAGTTCTTGGATTACGGTTTTAGGGACTTTTGCAACACGAGGTCTTTTTTTCGATACGCAGTAGGTATGAAATCTTCATAAAATACTTAGAGCCCTAACGGTGAGCCTTTAATATCTCACTATTTGATCTGTTGCTGTAAGCAGATTTTCATTGTGCTCCACCTATACGTAACATTTCATTTTGCCTTCTTATAAATTGATTCACCATGTATCGCATTTGTTTGGATTTAAGCATAATTTCGATGATATTTTCCACGTTTAGACTTTCACCCACGCATATCTTAACACGGCAGCGGTCTCTCCCAAAACGTTTGCATTGGAATACGAAAAATTCTGCACTTTCTTCCTCCCTAACGACTGGATAATTTAGAGAATTATTCTGTTCACATCGGTATACTATATATCGGCCTTCATAGCCCTTTAGGAGTTGGGTAAGATTTTATTTTATCTTAATGTGTTTTCTCCGTATCCATTTATTTTTTATTTCTTTCATCTTTTTTAATAATATTTCTTGAAATTTGAGTCTTTTTGGTTGTATCGGGTGAGCCATCTATCGGTTTAAACTTAAAGAACCAGCGGTTATTTCGAACCTGGAAATACTTATGTCATTCTATTCTGCCACAAAATTAAGTATATTATCTCTACTAAATGAAATAAATCGATTTACGCTTAAGCAATGTTGGGATTTATTGGAAATTTATTTCCAAAACAAACGCATCGGAAAGTGCAAAAGACCAAAATTGTAAAAATCGTCTTTTCTGATGAAGCACATTTTTATATGGGTATGTTAGTAAGCATATTTGGGGCTCAAATAACCCAAACCTTGTCTTACAGAAGCCAATGCACCCATTACGAGTGACTGTTTGGTGCCGCTTCTGGAGTGGAGGTATCACTGGCCCATATTTCTTTGAAAATAAGGATGGTGCAACCATTACGGTCAATGGAGATACGAGTACCTATCGCACCATTATAACCGATTTTTTGTGCCCGCTCTTTATGGTATTAATGCGAAGGATATTTGATTTCAACAGGAGGTGCAACTTGCCACACATCTCATGCCAAAATCGATTTATTTCGTCAAACATTTCATGGCCGTTTAATTAGCCGAAAGGGTGATATCATTTGGCCGCCAAAAAGCTTGGATTTGACACCATTAGACTATTTTCTGTGGGGCGCAGTTAAAGGCAAGTATTAGGCCGATAAACCAGAGACAATTGAGCATTTGAAGGCCAACATTCGTGATGCCATTGCCAAGATACAACTCCATACACTCGAAAATGTTCTTAATAATTGATCCGATTGAATGGGTTTCTGGGAGGCCAGCCGCGGCACCCATATGAATGAAATCATATTTCATTTCTAACCGGAACAATTATACTTCACGACAAAAAAGTTAATTTTAAAGTTTTTAGTTTTATTGCATTTTTAAATTCAAAATATTTGAATCGACCGGTATCATTTCCGATCTATTACATTTAAAAAAACGCGCAGCGCACTTTTAAATAACTTTTTCTCTCTTTTAGATGTGCTACTTATTAACTTCTCTTACACGGTTTCACTATAAAGTATCGGGTGTTTTTTTACAACTATACAAATTTAAATCATAATAAAATAAAGAAATATATTTTTTATGTTAATGAAATGAGCTTTGTTGAACAGAAAACTTTACGACAATAATGTTTAAATATAATTTCTGTTATGTGGCCACCACGGGAACATCAATTTTCACAAATTTTTCGCGGCATAAGCGAGTTTACTTCACCAACATCATTCCAATATTGATCTCAAGATGTTAAATTGTCTCTGGTTTGTAGACGTAGACCAGTGACTTTGCATAACCCAAAAGAAGATAATTCAATGGGGTTAAATAATTACGATTCCTTCGAGTGCACGCTGTGTGGCATGTGGTTCTGCCCTGTTGATATCGCATGTCAGCCTGATTAAGACCAGCTAATTGTATTTCGAAAAAAATTCTAATCATGTGCCTATACCGTTCACCATTGACAATAACATTTTGATCATCACCGTTTTTGGAGAAACATGGACCATGGACACATGGCACTGTCAGTTCATAAAGTGCACCAATTTACCGTGTATGTAATTGTATTTCGACAAAAGCTTGTGGATTAGCCTCACATCAAATGCGACAATTCTGCTTATCTACGTACCCATTCAACCAAAAATGGGCTTCATCGTAGAACAAAGTTTTGAATTTTGAAGTTAGACGAATAGAACCATTATATTAAATCTCAGCAATTTACAAGTGTTGCTCAGGTGTAAGTTTATCCATAATAAAATGTCAAACCAAACTAAACAAAAAGCAACTATAAGCTGTTAAATCGGTTGTCAAATAAAGCAGTGTAGCCAACTCAAAGTTATGAACCTTTAAAAAAACACCCGATAGCATGGAGTTGGTTACCAAAGATATTAAGTTTCTACTACTTTAGCTTGGTTTTCCGACGTTTGACAGTATGACACACCAGCTGCTTTTGCAGAGGCCTGACGCTGTTTAAAGGAATATGCTGTGGCCTTGTCGATGGAGTCTCTTCAGTTGAATAGCCTCTTTCGTGAGTGTTACTGGGCTATGTAGAATTACTTGTAGTCCCTGGCATTTCTTTCGATCATGACCCAGTACACTATGCCTTTCCAGTTTTACCAAAAGCAAATCACTTTCTTCTCTCGCCTTTGGCACATTTTAATTGCTTTGTATTTATGTCTAAGTTTCAATACAAAAAGGACTGTTTACGACCAAGTGTTGCTCGATGGTAGGTGAGCTTTTAGAAGCAGAAATTTGAAGGTAATTTTCTTTGTTGTTTTTCTTAATCTTTTGGCTTCCAATTTTTTTTGGCAAATCCCACTGAATGAAGATGATTAAGTACCATTTTACTGTCGCAGTTGATTTTACTTCGGCCAATTTATGATTTAAGCACTAACTTATTCCCCAATGTAATAAATTGTGGAGGCTTTATGTTAAACTACAAGAAGATATGACACACCATCACCCCAATTTCTAAATACTAAATATAAACTCTTATAAACTAATAAAAAAAAGAAAATTTATGAGAAATTTTCTGAGATTTTTCCAAATGTCAAATAGAAAAAAAATAACAACAAGAGACACAATAAAACTATAAGTCTTTACGGAATACATTTAAGAGGATAGAAAAAGATAAATTAAAAAAAGTTGAAAACTTACTTACAACCAATTAAAATACAGGGTGTAACATTTTGCAAAACATTTTGATTGATTTGAGATTTTGAAGGAGAAGGAAGGAAATAAAATATTTCCCTTTTTCCTGCTTCACAAAACACTGCAGTACTAAAGGTATGTGTGTGAAAACCAAAAATATTTTAAATGGCCTATGCCAGTAGTAAAACGAGGAGCTTACGCGTTTGCTCAAGCTCTGTGCTACGGGTGTAGGTACAGTCAATTAATTGAAAACATGAAAGTTAATATTTTTTTTCATTTTCCTTTCCACGAACCAAACATAAATATTTTACAGGTAATATGGAAGATGAAAATGAGGTATTCAAATGGATTTTGGAACAGAAGGCTGACGAAAGTATAGAATTAATCGATCGTGAGCAATTATTTGAATATATTGGCAGCAAAGACTTTTTGGCTGTTGTATTTTGTAAGTACCCACTCAAACAATCAACTAGCCACGCAAAATATTGGCCTTAAACTGTGTTAAAATATTTTTTAAAAATAAGTAGTAATTAATATTTTAACTACAAACTAACCTTCATATTCATAAAAAATAAAATGTTTCTGAAATCCACTTTAAGCCAATCTTATATAAAAAATTTGACATAAAATACATTTCAAACTCATTTTAAATTTTATGAATATGGCGGTAAAGATTTCAAATAACAAATCGAAAAAACTTTTGACTTTTTTTATAAAGATTTTGAGAAGCTACAACTACAACAACTACAATTTAACAAAATAACTAAAATAACGTTTCTTTTGATTCTTTTACTTCCATAACAACGTTCCAAAACTACTACTACTACTACTACTCTATCGTTAATAGATTTCTTTGTTAAAAATATATTTCGTTTTTACTAAAAAATAAAATAAAATTCAGAAAAAAAAACTGTAACTGTTAAACATACAAACAAAAAATAACTTTCTTTTCTTAAAAAGTTTTTCTATTTTTTTAACAAAAATTATTTTTTCACTAAAATCTTTTAATTTTCCATAAACCAAAAACACGTTTAACTCTTTTATTTCTTTTTAATTTTATTTTTTAGACAAAGAAGATGATCCTGATGCTCCACGTGTGTTACGCCATATTGAACTGATCGATGATGAAGCATTAGAGTATGGCATACAAATTGTTAAATGTCATGACAAACTAATGGCCAAGAAATATGGTTTCCGTAATCCACCTGGCATTACATATTTCCGCAAAGGCAAATATATCAACTACGATGGTGATATCGATGATGAGGAAGAGGTTTTGGATTGGTTAACCAGTCCTGCTAATATGGAAATGACCGATCACATCGAACAGGTTAATCGTAAAATGTTTGAAAAAATTCGCAAAAGTTCGGATTATTTGGCGGTGATATTTTGTAAGTCTTATCTCTACAAAAACACTAGAAATTATATTTTTCCACTCTAATTTTCTCGAATTTTTTTTTCTCCGCATTTAAAGACAGTGAAGATTGCAAACAGTGTCCTCGTGTTTTAGCTGAAGTAGAACACATTGATGATGAGGCCGACAAGGCTGGCATTGATTTTGTTAAGATCGATGATAAACACATGGCCAAGGAAATGGGTGTATTTGCTTTGCCTGCCATTGTTTTCTTTAAGCCAACTTCCAAGGAGCCAGTTATTTACGCCGGTAAGTGTTTCTTTACATACTAGATTTGCCATAGAAAATTTATTAAATTTTTAATTTTTTTTTTTTAATTTCTTGTAGGAGATCTTTATGAAGAAGAACAAATCCTCACTTGGTTACTCACGCAAAAGGATCCAAGTGGAGATGTTATTGAAGATCTTGAAGGCGAAAAGCTTATAAATTTAATTGAAGAATCTGGTTCCATTGCTGTCTATTTCTGTAAGTTTTCATTGAATTTTCATCAGTTTTTTTTTTCAAAGCAGATTGTGAAACTAACAAGCTGTAATCGGTTTGGTAGCATTGGATAATATAAAATGTTTATTACAAGTGATTATCGAAAAAACCACTAAAATATTAGTTTTTCTATCGATAGGAAAACTAGTTAGGTAACGTTACGTTTAATTGGTAGCCGTTCACTTGAACCCAAAGTAAGTTTCATTTTGCTATGATATATCCATCGTCATAGCAAAACACTCGTCAGCCGTTTAGTCACTCTAATGAAGGATTAAGTGGATTTTATCCAAATCCCCTGTTGAAAAATCGTTCGTCATCGAATAATCTCCGATTAAGGAAGAAGTGTGTCAGACAGTCGTAAATCGACTCCTCTTCATCGTTATAGCTTCCGCAGAAATCATTATATGGGATTACTAGCCTTTGGACATGTTTCCCAAAAGCCCAAAGGCCAGTTATAGTCTGTATACTATTCTGTTTCTCTCCAAATATGGTCTCGCAGCAAATGAGTTCATTTGCTCACATTATCCTTTGCCATAACACTAGTCTTCAATCGAACCGTTAAGAATCAAAGTGGTACGTGCCTTTGCAAATTCATTCACGATGCAGTTACCTTAAATTCCCCTATGTGCTAGACTGCATAATTGTCCATGTGTTATGTACACTCTCCAGCCTAAAAATTCCAAGATCACACCGAACTTTCTTTCGGTATTACTTCTTTGGTACGGTGAGCCTTTTACAGTTATTTATTGCCATACTGTTCACTATTTGAACTGTTAATCTGGGCAGTTTTTCGTTGCGCTTCGACTTCACGTAACATTTAATTCAGCCTATTGATAAATGTATTCACCGTACATCAGTTTTCTTCGGATGATATTTTCTACTTGTAGATTCTCACCCAAGTATACCTCAACAATACCTCTCTGGTAAAACGTGGGAAGTGTAAAATAAGGGTCCTGAGCTTTTGTCTTTTTTATAGACTGGACATTTTGGTGAGTCGCTGTGTCCACATCGTTAGAGATATTTCTTTTTACCTCCATGGCTGTTAGGAATTGGGTGAGATTACAAATTATCATCGTATCTCTCCGTATCCACTTATCTATCTGCAGCTTGAAGGTTCATCTTACCTTTAATGAGTTTTCTAACATACATTACTTGCTTAATATGGATTTATTCCTTTGTATTTTTTTTTAATATTTCTTCAAGCCGCGTTAAATGATAAAATGCTCTCGAGCTATTATATTGACTAATATCATTCCCGCTATCACACTAGCTGTTTCCTCTAAAACAGTTCGAAAATCGCTGCTCTCTCATTCTACAAATTGCCATTATATCTCTTCCTTACTCAATACCCTTTCGCACACATATGCAGCGTAAAGAAGCATGCAGCTGATCACCTGGAATTTTAAAGTTCTGCAATTTTGACATGATCTTTTGACTTTTGGCATCATTTGAGCTAATGCATTTGATACACTGCCGTACTTCGTGTGTTACTAAGATCTGATCTCGGTTATGATATTGCCAGGGGATCCTCTCTGGTTTCCGACGATACTCTGACTGCGCTGTCGAGCGTAATAGACAGATGGACACTGAGCAAGATGGAACACAGGTGGAACAATATCATCACTTGTAGAATAACCAGAATGCTTTGGTCTTCTCATTTTGTGGAGAAGAATATGTTTCTCTTTAAGTTAGGAAGGGGATCGATAGGCCTTATCGTGGGCATAATTACCGAGCACTGTATAATAGGACGCACGGGATGCTCTGCTCATGGCTTCCGTAGAAGCTAGCAGGATGAGGAGGAATCTGTACAGCACCACCTTTATGACCGCCTCGCTCTATTGGAGCTTAGACTAAAGCAGCAGGATACATGTCACTTCCATGATCTGAACTGTCTTATGGATGGGTCATTGTCAAAGTTGATTGACTTCATCAGGGTTACCGGATGGCTCACGTGAGGGAACTGGAATTTCGGATTTTTACCAAATCGTTTGTAACTCTCCCATGTCTGGCTTTACAGCTTCTTTCATGGATCTGTCGTATAAAGGATAGCACAATGGGTCATAGGGCATTCGAGTGAGCTTGCAAATCGCGAGCGGCCCACATAACCTAACCTAACTGAATTTTTATAGGAATTAACCATCTTTTTACCTCTCTAATAGTTTCGTTCGCATATACGTATCTGCACTTTGTCCTTGTCTAGATAGCTATGGTAGATATTTTGCACTACGATTACAATATCGTCCACAGAGCCAACGATGTTTACTTATTTCAGGAGATTAAATTTAAATATGTCGCCATACATTATGTTTCAAAGTAGCGGCTAAGTAATGATCTCTGTGGAACTCCTGAGGTTGTTTTTTATGTAACCAGACATATATCGGTTTATAAAAGCTGGATTCTGTTGAAGAAATAATCGCTGTCAAAACATACTATTATAAGGCCAATTTGTAGGCCTTTTTGATGTTAGGGCTGATGACAGCACAATATTTTCTGTGCATACACTTGCGACTTATTGCCTTATTGGCGCTGTTTACTACATAGTTTATGGCATCTATGATTGATTTCGTTTTGCGAAATCTGTAATGACGGTGGGAGAAGCAATTTACACTTTCCACGGCAGTCACGATTCAATACTTTCTATGGATAACAGGCTCATCCGGCATCAAAAAGTCAACAGAATCACAATTGCGATAGCCAAAATCAATGAACTAAAGTTCATATTGCTCTATCAAGCACGTTATTCACTAGTTATAGGTTTTTAAAAAAAGGCTCAGTGGTAAAAGATTTATACCACTAAAGATGAGGAGTCTGCGGTTAACAGCTAGTTTAGGGAACTAGACAGTTATTGCTATAAACAGGGTATTAAAGCAATTGAATGTCAATGGCCTAAGCGTATCTTGATAGAAGTGTGCTCACACTAATTTGATCTGTAAACAGTGGAGATATTTATGTACCGCAGTTCTTAGACGCCAAAAGGCTTTATAGATGGAGCAACTACGTGCTAAAGTTCTTACTTTTCTGCGGAGAAATAAAAACTTTTTGTCGTTTTTTAAAAGCCTCAGAAGCAGCGCTCGTTCGGTTCCTGTCCTTATAAAGACAAACCTTTTAGCTGAAATGTTTTCAAGTAATTCCCACTTGCCGAGGAGCGTCCAACCACTCCCCGAACTTGAAAGAGTATCAGTAACTATGTGCTGCAAAAATAGTTCTTGCAAATCTCAACGTGAACAAGTTATCTCGGTCGGATGGCATCCCAGCACTGGTACTGAAGCAGTGCTCTTCGACGCCTAGCTAACCTATCAAGTGCATAATATCACATCGGTATTTTTCCCTCCTACTAGAAGATTGCTAATGTAACGCCAATTCTAAATAGAGCGAGGCTAGCAGTTTGTGTCGCTCTTCCTAAAGCAGCCTTCGGCTAACTAATATTAATGCATTTTACAATTGTGGTTGTAATTTGAGAGTCTCTCACACAGGCTACTTCAACTGTATTTTTTCCACTTGTTTTCTCTTTACTTTTCTTTGTTTATTTTTTGCTAATTTGTTTGCCTACGCGTGTGACTATAGAGGGCATAGAGGGCATGATTAATTACAAAGGTGGAATAGATCCATTAATGGACTTAGTGAGAGTAAGGTTTTAGTAAGGCCCTAGATATTTCCAAGGCGCTGGACAGAGTCTGGCACGAAGCTCTCATTTCGAAATTTATTGCCTTTGGTGTCGGTAGCCACATCTCCCGATTTATATCAAGCTTCCTCAGAGGTCGCTCTATAAGAGTGGTTATAGATGGGATCTCATCCTACAAGCACAGGATAAACTCAAGTGTACCGCAAGCCTCTGTTATTTCTCCTACTTTAATTTTTAATATTTCTTACTTTCTTCTTCTCACTTCTAATCCCATCTACTCTTTCGAAGATGACAGCAACATTTGTCATTCATATTTTTTCGATCGTACAGGTCGAGCCTTTTGAAGATTGGGGCTAAGAGGCGGAATATGAAGACACGCACATAAGCGACCTGGCGAAAATCTCCGAGTGGGGTCTTGCGAACATGTTCGACTTTCATGCACGCAAGGCCCATTGTTGTTTTTTAACACACAGACGTGGTGATGTTGTAACCTCTAACCATAGGTTATGTAGATAATGAGAAATCAGGTGCGCTTGATGTTCTGAGCTTCAGAATTCAGTGAAACATTCGTTGGAACGATTACATATTTCGAGTGTCGAAAGAAATATTCAAGTGCGTTTGTTTTTTTAAACGGTGTAAGAAATACTTCACTCCATCTGATCTCCTTAATATTTACAAGATCTATATCCGACTTAAAATAGAGTACAGCTCTAATGTAGAGGAGAGGTTGAAGGAACTTATTAATGATGGTAGGGTATAAGCCTCTATCGATTCATTAGAGCATATGGCGTGTGTTTCATTGTTTTATCGGTATTGTTTTTTTTTTTTTTTTTGTGAAGTACAATGGTTCCGGTTAGATATGAAATATTATTTCATTCATATGGCTGTCACGGCTGGCCTCACAGTACCCAATTCGATCAGACCAATTTTGAGAGTATTTCCGAGAGTATAGAGTCATACCTCGGCAATGGTATCACGAATGCTGGCCTTCAAATGCTCAATTGTCTCTGGCTTGTCGACATAAAACTTACTTCAACGGCGCTCCACAGAAAATGGTCCAACGGTGTCAAATCGCAGCTTCTTGGCGGCCAACTGTTATCACCATTTTGGCTAATTAAATGGCCTTCAAGCGTTTGACGCAATAAATCGATTGTGGTATGAGATATGTGGCAAGTTAAAACCAAACATCGTTCACATCAATAACAAGAAGGCAGGCACAAAAAAATCGGTTATAGTGGTGGGATAGGTGAACCAATGATGCCACCACTTCACAAGCCGCACCAAACAATCACTCGTAATGGGTGCATTGGCCCAATTATTAATTGAGTCCCAAATACGGCAATTTTCGTTATTAACTTACCCACCAAGATGAAAATGAGCTTTATCCGAAATTATGATTTTTGCAATTATTTTGATTTTCTTGCTATTTCCGATCAATTGTCTTTGTTTTGGAAATAAATTTCCAATAAATCTCAACGTAGCTCAAGCGTAAATCGATTCATTTCGTTCTGTGGAGATAATATACTGAATTTTGTGATAGAATAGAAGGGCGTAAGTATTGCCAGATTCAAAATAACCGCTGGTTCAAATTTAAACCGATAGATGGCCCATCCGATATAACGGAAAGTATTCTGACGAAATTAAGCAATAAATTCCTAGTAATCTTATAAACTTGCGAAATATTCATATTTCTCGTAGAGCGCATCCCTTTGTTGTCGATTGTCTAGCGAATCGCACTGCATATTTATTGAGGGAGATTTCGTTCTTAAGTCGCACTTGTTCTTTTGTGAAACAAGCTTCCCGCAAAAGCAAATTTAAATCGAACACCCATAAACACTGCTCTATCTATACTCCTTCCCACAAGTAGGAGTTATTTCCCGGGTGCTCGTCTTGAAAAGAAAAAAGGACCACCTTCGTAGAGACTCAAACATTTCATATTATTTTTTTGTTACACTTTTGCGCAAAAAGGTTACAGCTTCAAAAATAAAAAATCATTAATGAATAACAAAAGTTAAAAGAAAAAACATTTAATCAAAAACAAAGTAAATAATATTATTAATAAATAAAAATAAACAACAAAACAAATGTTTAAATAATTAATTAATTAAAGCAAAACTTAAAACTTTACTTTAACATTTATTAATCCAAAAAATAAACAAAAACGGTGTCATTAATAAAGTTAAGCTTTAGGTTAAGGTTTTTAATCAACATCAACTATAGACTAGAACGTGTAACTAACCAAGTGTGTTATAATATAGCTTTTCAAGCCTATTCTTAAAAAAAAAATTCAATTAAAAATTTCTATTTTATTTTCACATAAAAACTAAAAATCGAAAAAAAATTCTTTATCTCAACCCAACAATAAAAACCACAAAAAAATATCAAAAATCTTATGAACGAACGTAGGGAATAAGACACAGTGTGACATTTGCACCTCGAAGGCAGCACGTAGGGCACGTTTGAAAAAAGAAAAGGAACAACATGCTCAAGATCCAGGAGCAGGTGCAGCAGCAGCTGCTTTTGATTCCACAGCTGAAGGTGATGAAGGTGGCAGTGAAGGTGGTGAAACAACTTCTACTACAACCAATCATAAACAACGTGATGATGGTACTGATCAGGGGTTATTCAAAAGAAAAAAAAAACATCACTTTCAATAATTGTTATAATGAAGATGATAATGATGATGATGATAATGATTGTTGTTCTTGTTAAGTGACGTTATCGTTTGGAACTCTTATTCTCCCAACTCTTACCTAATCCTTTTACCCCTTAGTTTTAGACCCTTTAAAATCAATCAAACTGTACCTCCCCCATAGTGTTTTTTCCTTTTTTTTAATCATAAATCGTAAACGTAAGTTAAATTGACAACCATTTACAATATTTAGTTTCAATTTAAATATACGAGTAGTATACTCTCTCCTCTCCCTGTATGATGATTTTCAAGAAAAACTTTTGTTGTTGTTGTTGTTCTTCTCCTGGTATTAAATTTTTAATTCAATTTTTTAAGTGTTTTTTAACTAACTTTTTAACTTTTTTTCTTCCACTTCTTAATTTCTGTGCTGTATCTGTTGTATTGCGCTTTTTCTTTAAGTGTTTCTTTCAATTTTTTTGTTTTATTTTTTAACGCTGCTACTATGTATGTGCGTAAATATGAATGTATGTATTTTTATGCTTGACAATTGTTGATAAACAAAACTCAAAAGTTGCAGAAAATTTAAATCTTTTATTTTTAAATTCTATTAAAAAATATATATATATTTGTTGTCGAACTTTTTCATTAGATATGGAAGGCTGTGAAACGTGTACAAAAGTTTTAGAAGAATTGGAAAATATTGATGACGATTGTGACAAACATGGCATTAAATTTGTGAAAACTAAAGATTTTGCAGTGGCCGATGGCTATGGCGTTCACGATTATCCAGCTTTGGTTTATTTCGAAAGTGGCATACCAAATGTGTTTGAAGGTAAGTTCAATATTAATTTGAATAAGACAAATATACTTCAAGGTCATATGAGTTTCAAATATATTTAACGATTCCAAAACGGTTTGTAAATCGTCAATAAAAATAAAAATAAAACATTTTAAAGCATTTCAATTACTTTAAGTAAGTGAAACTCGTAGTTTTTCAACTTTTCAAACTATCGGGTATTTTTTAGATGTTCATAAATTTGAGTTGGTAGCACTGTTTTAACAGCTTTTTCTTTAGCTTGGTTTGGCGTTTCATTATGGATAGACTTACACCAGAACAACGCTTTCAAATTGTAGAGATGGTTACGTAAATAATAAGTATTATTGCATTTGGATTGAGAATAATCCACAAGCTTTTGTCGAAATATTGAATGTATTAATAAATTTACTGCTTGGTGCGCTGGCGGAGTCATTGGTCCATATACATATTGCTACGAAAATAAGGTTGGGCACCCCAGTCGTTTGTGACATGGTTAAAATAAATAAACAAATGCAGCAAAAACAACTATACGTGCTGTTTATAAATAACTAAATCGACAACAACAAACATTAGCAGGAATAAAGTAAATAAAAGCAAAACGGCAACAACAACAAAACGGGCGGAAAAGAAAACAACAACAAGCAGCATGAGCTAAAAGAAGTAGATGTGTACATTCGCATGGCTACATAAGAGCTAAAACGAAAATAAAAGAAAGAAATGTAATCTACCTGAAATATCGAGAGGTTCGAGAGCTTTCGATGTGTTGTTTACTCAGTTTATTTGGTGTAAACTCAGCGAACGTGTTATTGGTTTGAAGTGAGTTTAGTGCGGTTAAACTCTGGTTGAAGAGGTTGTGATCGAACCTAAGCTTTAACTACGGTCGGGTTGGAAGATCTTTAGGTAAAAAGATCTGTCGAGTAATTGTTGTTGTTTACAAAGTTGTAAACAGAGTGAGTAACTAAAAATATAAATTGTAATTGTAATTGTAACTTTGTTACAAAAAGTGGAACACAAAACTGTGTTAATAAAGGGTTTTAGCTAAAAACTAAACACAAGATTTATTTTGTTTTAACTGCAATCTACGAACTCATAAATACATGTTTTTAAAAAGGTAAAAGCGTAACAATATATTCAGGAACAATAATTGGCAGAGTGTTACTGTTGTTTCCAATCCAATTCCACCTCCTCTTTTTGATCTCCAGATGTGTCGGGATTTGCTTACATTAAGTACACAATTCTTCGTTTGATATTTCATTTGGACACCAGATCTTAAGGATTTGTCTTAGACTTTTGTTGATAAATGTTTGGAGTTTTTCATTAAGTGCCTTTATCATCAGCCACCTATAAGCAGAACAGATTTTATAAAGGAGGTTGCTTGAATAACAGACTCCTCTTGGACAGCCACGTTAAGCGCTGTAAGGTTCGAAGGAACTTCCATATCTGTCGTTGCTGTAGACTTCTTAGCCCTAGTGATGCATAGCCACGCATGGTTTCTGTAATCTAAATAACCTTGAGATAGCCGTTGTTTGATGGTGTTACTTAGTTAGGCAAATCTAAAGCAAATTTATGAATTTGAAAAATTTATTTTCGAATTTTATTAAAACTTATATCCGGTGTTTTTTACAATTACAAAAGTTTAAACAATAATAAAATAAAAAATATGATTTCGCTCATATGGCCGCTAGGGCTGGCGCAATTTGGAACACCAATTTGGAACACCAGTTTTCGCTGCATATGCAGCTACATTTCGCCAAAAACTCTTCTACTACTGATTTCAGTCTCTGGTTTATCGACGTGGACAAAAAAATAATCCAATAGGGTTAAATCACACGATCGTGGTGGTCAATTAATTGGATCGTTACGTGAAATTACTCTTTTATCAAAAGTATCTTTGAGTAAACCAGTTATAGCGCAAGCTGTGTGGCATGTGGCTCCGTTCTGTTGGGACCATGTGTTAGTAAGATGCCAGCTAATTGAGGTACGAACAAATTTCTAATCATGTCCCTATACCTACACCCCCAAATAAATGGCGAAATTTTGTTGATTCCCCTATTCTCCACCGGGAACCAGGGAATATAAGAAGAAGAAAAAGAAATGAAAGAGGTACATACTTTTTACGTTTCAGGTAAGCATTCATGAATACTTAATACTGAATACTGCGCTGAGTTTCGTCAAAAAGTACATGTGGATATTTTCTACAAGGGAAAGGAAGTGTGTGGCGCAAACCCAAAGTGGTTATAAGATGACTCACAAAAATGGTGTGCCAATATGCTCCACAGTGTGGAAGTTGGAATAATGTGATCCAGGACTTGCAGATCAGTAACTTTGAGCATGAACACCACGGCTTACTAGGCGAAACTTTAAGCGATATTCAAAACTGTGGAAATCCTATCCGAAAGAGAGCACACGGGAGTAAGGATCAAAACACTCTCGGTCAGTCGATCGGTTCTCAAGGCTTTTAGCAGTTGTATATTTACGTCAAGGGTAATAAAAGAATATCACAGCGTGCTTAATAACCTCGCTATTTCGAATCACATTACCCTATTCTTAGTGTTAGGACATTAGGTGAACAAGGTGAATGAGATGGCGAGCATTTTTACAAAAAAGGGAGCGAAGAGTATTTTCACTCCATTCTTTGAATTTAACAGGAGGATATTTTGAACATCCATCGTGAGAAAATGGTGGAACGACACTAGTGGCTTTAACCATTCCAAAAATTTTCTGAGCTTCAACGCTAAAAGAACGAACTTTGGTTCAAATCTGGATATGAAAAGCTTAAGGATACTTTTGGGAGCACTCACTGGTCACAATATCTGCACATAATGGGCATTTCCAGTACTAGCCAGGATTGGCAAAAACCTGGGTTTTTTAAAAACCCAACCCACCGGATTTTATTGGGTTTGTTTGGGATTATTGCTTCCAAATTTTGTTCAAGTCGACAATATTTTTTGTTTGCTTATACAATCACTTTATTTTAGCATTTATAGGGGCAATTTTGCTGTTAAAACTCGGTGATCGGAGAAGACTGCAATTACTTCGTTTGAAAAATACATTATCAGAAAAACGGCCGGAATATAAAGACAGACATTATTAAGTTATTCTTTTGCATGACAACACCCGACCTAATGTCGCAAAAGTTTCAAAATAATTATTAGAAACGATCAAATGCCGCATCCGTTGTATTCTCTGAACATTGCTCCGTCGGCTATTGCAACGGATACATATAATCACACCTCTTTAAACGGGCTTTTGGTACACGGCATTTTACTATAACGGCCTGTTTATATTATGGAACACATTCGCCTTAAGCGCAAATTACTTCGTTCTACGGTTAAAAAACGGTGTTTCTCCGTTTTTTTTTTAAGTGTAAGGCAAGCGAATGCAGCACATATTCATCCCGTTTAAAGGCGTTTGGATATAAAGCCTACATTTTCAGAAACTATTTACGCCGTATAAAGAAGTATGATTATATCTTTTAACATGTCATCGAATCATTTCCTTTAAAGAAATACAAAATCGGCTTCAAAGTTGGAGCGCCTTAGAAGACGAGATGTTTTTCTGAGACGGGATTACGAAATTGGCTCAGAGGTTAAGAAAAAATGTAAGCAGTGATTTGATAAATTTGTTATTTCATTCGCCCATGTGCTGAAACTCATATATCGCAAAAATTTTCTATTACGACTTGTAGTCACAAGTTTGGTATGCTGAAAATCGCAATCACAAGAAATTTTGCTATTTCAACTCGCTAGCAGAGAACGAAGTGATTTCTAGGTGAACTTATGTATACTGCAATAATTGAGCGGCAACCTGTAGAAATGAAAGCGTAAAATTAAAATTTTATGTGTTTTTATTTATTTTCTTAAAAAATACATTACTTTGATCAATTTTAAACAAAAAAATTCCCAAGTGAATTTAATATTCTTGATTTTTCAGTGCACAGCTGTTTTTGTTCTCATACAAAAAAATACAATTTTACCGGACTTTAAATATTTTCGTGATGAACAAATCACGCGATATCCAGCACATGAAAACATTAGATTTGCGATATGAAAATCAGAAGTTATTGAAAAATTTTGCGTTCTTCGTAAATGAGTGAATTTCTTTTTGAGATCAAACACGGAACAAATAAATCTGTAGTCACAATACGTAAATTAAACCTATTTTTGTTGAAAATAAACTACGAAAATTGTTATTTTAAACATAATACTTAATAAGACCCGGGTGGGTTTAATTGGGTTACCCAGTGGGTTGCCAACCCTGGTACTAGCACCCGCTGAATCTACTGTGAAAAAGAGCAGTCAATGGAGAACTGCGTTGCATCAGGACACGCATATACGCTGAATTCGAAGTACTTATTGACAGGGGGAGGCACAACCGTTTAAGCCTAACCTTACCTTCATTACATTATAAGTAACACAGGCATCGCTATAGTACTTCGAACTAAATTAGAGAACCCAAGCGTTTGAAGTATTTAAGCAAAAGATGTAAGTCAACTAAGCAATCGAAATACGATTCGAAGAACCATAAAAAGAATCAAAATCGCTTATTATAGATCTTAAAAGATAACAGAGCAAGAATGAAGACAATCTTATATAAGAATTTTTGCTTAACAAAATGATCAATTGGACCCAATTTAAAAGCCATAAGCCCTTAAAAGATCTCATTATTTGTTGTTTAAAAAGTTATTTATATCTTAACACCTTCTTTAAGCATTAGAGTTTTTTTTTAATTTATTTATGTATATAACAATAATAAAACCAATTGGTAATCTTTGTTTCTTTCTTTTTTTAAGGTGAATTACAAGAAGAAGAAGAGGTTTTACAATGGCTGATTACCCAAAAGACTGAAGATCGCATAGAATTGATAACGAGACAAATGCTAGAAACTATGGTGGAGGAAACTCAATATTTGGCAGTTTATTTCTGTAAGTAGTAAAACTCGACTATTCTTCTTCTTCGTTTTAAAACATTAATTAATTGTAAAATAAAATCATAAACAACTAATTTCTAATTGAGTTGCCTTTTCCTTTCCCCCCCAAAACACAAATGTAAAATAAAATACAAATATACATAAACACAACAATACACACATTCTTTCGAACAAAAAATAAAAAATAAAAAAATAAAAAACTTTCAAAAATCATCATCTGCTACACCGTCATCGATTGAAATGAAATAAAAATAAAAAAAATGAAAATGAAAATATTGTAGTGCCGCCCGAACGCAAAGGCCATGAACAACCTGCTTATTGTAGAACATATTGTTCACCCCAGTCCACTGATGCCAGTTATACAAACTCCTCATCCACCTCCAAAAACTTCCTTAAGAATTATATATCACGCAAAAGAAAACGTATCGAAAGTCAAGGTATTCCAAACATGCATACACACACACACACGCAAACACACTAATAACAGCAAAACTCTTTCTCTTTCTCTATATGTGTATTTGTACTGTCTGTTAACGTCTAAAACGCTTTTTATGTTTTTAAGTCAATCAGCACCAACAACAACAACAGCAACAACAACGATAGCGTAAAATAAAGCAGAATCTAATCTTAACCCTTTTTTCATATCTTGTTCTTAACATTAACATGCATTAAATACAGCGGCAACAGACAAAAAGAGAGGCCAGAGCTTTAAAGGAATTAATTCTTGTTTGTTTACGCATCAATTTGCTTGATGAATTTGAATTTGGTCACTACAAGTGTCAAGTTGTTGACAATTGTTTTTAAATTCATAAAAATTATGTAAATTAATTAAAAAACTGGTTCAATTAATTCTTTAAAAGCTCTGCAATGTTAGGCCAAACTTAATGACGGATTTCACTTAACCGTTTTTTCAAAAATGTGTACAAAAACAATTTGTCTTCATATTCGTCCCAAAAAGTTTATTACTTTTCAAGTACTTTTCACAAAAAAGTACTAAAAAGTCGCCTACCAATTATTGATAGAAATATACTTTCCTTCTACAACAACTATATACTAACAAATTTGTGAATATAATTTTCTAATATCAATAGTACTTAAATAAAAGTACTTTAGAACATTTTTACTTTTTACTTTAGAAATTTTTTGACTCTGACAAAAAGTACAGTAGTAACATAACTTTTTTATTTCAATTTAATAGTACTTTTTATATTATAAAAAAACTCCCAAAACTCCCTAATTTGTACTAAAAATTTGATGTAATAACTTGTACAAAGACAAATAAAGTGTTCCTTCTTTTAATAATTCCCACTTGAGAGTAAATTCTATGACTGAATGGTTGAAGTATTTTTTTAAACATATTAAAGTACCAGTATTCGAATACAAACAATCCGGTTTTAAACACCATAAACAAATTGGAATCATAGTACTGATATTTCTACCCCATTGTGACTAGCTTGGCGCATAGTTTGCGCTAATTTACTAAAGGGTTATTTCACAAAAGTGCACCAAAGTAAACTAGTTCACAAAAGTTCACCAAACTGAACTATTGTAACTAGTTCCCAATAGTTTTCCAAAGTGCAATGTTTGAAACAGTTTCAAAAATTCCATCAAAATGAACTATTTGAACTAGTTCACAAAAGTTATCTGAAATGAGCTATTTGAACTAGCTCATAAAAGCATATCAAAGCATGAGTTCAATTCAACTTCAAATGACCGCGTAGTAGAAAAAAGAAACCTGAGGAAAAATTAATTGTTTAATTACGAAATTGAGAAACGGATTCTCCCTTTCGAAAGTTTTTAACGTAGCTTAACTATTACCTTGAGAAAGATATGTAAACTAGGGGAACTAGTTCATTTCAGTGTACTAAAATAAAATGAGACATTATTTTATTGAGCAATAAGGCCAAATTATACTGGGTCTTTAAATAAATATAATAGGTCGTAAGTTACTTACTAGGAATATACAGCTATTTGTATATAAAACAGGTTCTTAAGGTTCGCAAAACTTTATTGCTAAAATACAAAGGGAACTAGTTCACTCAAATTAACTAAACTAAATTCAGTAATCACTTTTTTGAACTATAAAGCCCAAGATCACTTTGTCGTTAATTAAATATAATTGGTTTTAAGTTACTTACTAAGGTTATACAACAGCTACTTGTATATAAAACAGTTCGTTAAGGTTAGATGTTCAATTACTTAAATGCATTAGCAAACTGCTTCACTTCTGACACAAGAATTTATGGCTGAAATACAAACAGAAGCTAGTTCATTCAACCGAACTGAACTGAAATCAGTGCTTACTTTATTGAACTATTAGGCCCAAAACTATTTTGTCGTTAATTAAATATAACAGGTTTTAAGATACTTACTAAGGATATCCATAAAACAGTTCGTTAAGGTTAGGTTTTCGATTACTTAAATGCATTAGCACACTGCTTCACTGCCAGTTAAGTTTCATTTGGCTTCTGTGATCTTTAACGGCTTTCGTTAAGTAACCTAAGTTTCATTTGGTAACTTAGTTTAGAACCTATCAGGTATTATATGAACTCGTTCATAGAAGATTGACTTTACAAAACCACACTACTAACAAGTCTTACAAGAATTTCGATACCAAAACTCGTCTATTTAATTTGGCTGCGAATGAATACCTTCATTTTTGTCACGTTTTCTTTAAAGGCTTTTGAATTCTATGTTTTCTTTACTTACTGATTTTGCTCAAGCAACTAATGCATCTTTTAAAACAAATACTGTACAGCATGTATGACTTCATGAGCTTTAAACATGCAAAAAATAAAGTAAAAATTCACGAAATTTAAAAAAAATCATTTCGTTTTTAAACTATTTACAGATAAAATCAATTGCAATATATGCGATCAAATTTTGGAGGGTCTTGAACTTATTGACGATGAATGTGATGTTTTCGGTATACATATGGTGAAAATACAGGATCCACAATTAGCGAAACGTTATTCAATTAAAACATTCCCAGCTTTGGTATATTTCAGGTGAGAGTTCAATTCAACACAGGGAACTGCTATTTGAACTG
Organism: Wohlfahrtia magnifica; assembly: GCA_023159175.1. NCBI lineage: Eukaryota > Metazoa > Arthropoda > Insecta > Diptera > Sarcophagidae > Wohlfahrtia > Wohlfahrtia magnifica. The sequence goes on along the minus strand of JAKWBJ010000484.1, from coordinate 1,069,897 downwards.
TTTGCTTTGTTTCTTTTTCGGGGGTTGATTATTAAAGAAACGGCAATCCTTTACTGTTTGAGGGTGATTTACAGAATGAACAATCGGTTTTGGAATGGCTCATCGATGACGATAATCGCGAATTGGCCGATGAAATTGAAGAAGTCAATGAACGCATGTTGGATAGATTAATGGCTGAATCTACACTATTGGTAGTATTCTTTTGTAAGTTTTACTTTGTTTTTGCTTTAAATGAGAAATTTATTTAAGAAAAATATTTCCTTTTTGGTTTACCAGACGATGAAGATTGTGCCGAATGTGAAGAAATCTTAGAGGAATTGGAAGAAATCGATGGTGAGGCTGATATGTTTGGTATTGATTTTGTGAAAATAGCCAGTGTCGAGGCTGCCAAAAAGTACGATGTTGTGAATATACCTTCATTGGTATATTTCAGGTAATCGAAGCAAAAAATTGTCTAAGCTCAAGGTCACAGAGTAAAAATATTTAATTTCAGAAAACAAGTACCTGTCTTATACGATGGTGATCTACATCAACACGATAAAGTCATTACCTGGCTAACATCTCAGGATGTTTTCGAGATTAAAAACGAAATTGAAGAAGTCAATCGTAAAATGTTAGATAAACTATTAGAGGAGAATGAATTTATAAGCGTATTTTTCTGTAAGTACTTATATTACGTTTTAAAATGAACACTTCCATAGGAATTTTCCTTCTTTTCCTTTATCAAGATGAACACAATCAACAAGAATCGATGGCTGCTTTAGAGAAATTGGAAAATATCGATAGTGAAACAGATAATTTGGATATAACTTTTGTTAAAATGGCCGATTCACGTTATGCCAAAAAATGGGGTGTTACTAAACTGCCAGCTATGGTCTACTTTAGAAGAAGATTCCCTAGCATTTATAGAGGTAAGCTATTAAGAAAATTTTCTAAATATTTTAAGTTTAATTGATTTTTGTTCTCAAACAGGTGATCTTCTATCGGAAGATGAAGTTTTAGAATGGTTGCGCAAGAATCGTTTCCGCCAGCCGGAATTAAATATCTTTATGTATGCCTTGATAGCTTTGGCTGTGGCCTTTATTTTATATACGGCCTTTTTACTACAATGTTTTAAGCCAGCACCACCACCGCCACCACAACATCCCAAGCAATCGTGATATGTTTAAATAGAGGATTTCAATAACAGTAACAACAACAACTACTACTACTACTTTTTTGTATAAACTTAACCACAACAATTTTCATTTTTAATGGCCAAAAATCTATTCTTTGCCTTACTTACTCTCTTTTGTATGGAAAAATATCCTTCTGTTCGCCAATGTGTACAGTCATTGTAACGCGAATTAATCATATAATTTAAAGAAAATTATTTCATTATTTTCTGTTTTTTTTTCTGTTTTTCTTTCTTCATTTTTCTTTTTAATGGAAGTGTAATCTTGTCAAAAGAATAACAACAACAAAAACACGACTATAATAATTTGGACTCGTCATCAGTTCAACTCTCACCTTTTTTCTTCCGTTTAATTTCCAATGAACTAACGAACGAAATTTTAAATTCTTTACGAATTCTAAGAATTTAATTTTAAAGAGAGTCCTATTTGAAAGGCGAGACGTTGTAGTTCTCATTCAGTTAATGTGTAAAATTTCTTTTATATGAGTGAGTGTGGAAAAACCGTCTCATCATTTGCTATGACTTTATTATAAGAATTGACGATTAATTTAAATGTGTTCCAGAAATGTTTAAAGACCCATTTTATAATCATTTAATTTTATAATTTTTTTTAATGTTTTCGTATTCAAACTAGGCGAAAAGTTACTAAAGAAATTTTATGAAATATGTAATTAAAATGTAAAACATTTCAATAAAACCAAAATCAAACAAAAACAAATACCATATATAAAATAATAATTTTAAATGTAAAATAAACAACGCCAACGACTTAAATATTGCGATACAAAATATAATAAAATAAAATTATGAGAAATTTAAATAAGAAAAATATAAAAAAAATTTGTGTTTTAATTTTTATATTTTGTTAAACTTTAAAAATTAAATAAATTGAAATAAAAACCCATATTTTGATACAGTACTTTTATAGTAATAATAAAAAGTACGGTTAGCACTATATTATTTGCAAAAAAAAAACCCGGCGTGTTTCGCTACCACCATCTGAATTATTATCTTAGTTATCATTTGTTTTCCTTTTTCCCATCCGGTTCAAATCCGAACATTTAAAATAGCCTATAATTCCTTCAAAATATAGATATATGTAAAATTTTAAAAAATAGGACAACGGACACGCCCACCGCCCACATATTTTTCATATATAATTTTTTTATTAAAAAAAATCTTTTTGGCATAGAAGTATCTTAGTTACTGATATATAGTATGCGACAAAACATATAGATTGCAGATACTTACTATCTTATATCTTCATAACATAGAAAAGCTCATTTGAATTTTAATTTGATCTATTAATTTATAATGGTAATATCCTCCTTTTACAAAAAAAGGACAAAAACAAAGAAAAACAAATTTGTAACAGTAAAAATGTATGTTAAAGTTACAAAACCGTTATTTTGCATGCGTCAAACTAATAGCATGAAATAGTTAGATAGTTAAATTGCCGATGACAAAAATCGTTCAGTAACAAAAACGATCATTTCAACATTAGAGTAATAATAAGAGAAAATTGTAATGTCTTTATAGTCGTACTAGAGAGATCGATTATTTGACTTTTTTCAAAAACCGGTTTTCGAATAATTCGAAAAGTTGCAATTTTTAAAAAATCGGTTTTTGGTTGACAATTATTCAAATAAACGGTTACCCCGTTCTTTAATTTAAATAAAATTGTTCTCAATTCTTGAAGCAGAGAGCTGGACCACTTCGTTTTAAAAATAAGCAGAAGCTGACTGAGAGTGGAAATCAATACTAACAAATATCGTAAAAACTATGCAAAAACGGTGTGCGGAGGCCATAAAAAACACAAAGTATTGAAAGTTGCTTAAGTTTCGAACAGCTATTCAATTAGCTAATTTCGTTTTTGTTGTTGTATTACTTGGTAGAGAATGGAATTATTGGGTCGATTATGGATGGCAACAGAACTTTAGTTGGGTTGCCAGTTGCCAAATTTATTAATTCCAATTGCTATTTAGGCAACTACAAATAGAAGTTCTGTGCCATCCATAAATGTTCGTTATTACATATATAGTATAGTTATAATTTAGGTACCTAAGATAACAAGAATTAAATGTTTTACTTTGAATATCTATTAGTAATATACGAGTAGTTAATTGCCTCGACAAGAAAAGTTGCTTAGGTTTCGAACATCACTGTATGTAAATTCATGCACTACGTATTTAATAGTGTGTGTGTCACTTCGGTATGTCAGGTAAGACAGCTATCCATCCAAGAAGTCGTCGGTTCAATACCAGGCCATATCATCTGAAAATTTTCAACAGCGATATCACCGCACAACAAAAGTGACTGGTTATGTGTCTTATACGCTCCGAAAAACTTCACTATATATCTGCCGTTCTGAGCCGGCGTTTGTGGGTCGGTTTTAATAAGTCTAGTTGATTATTCTCCATATATAAAAATCAATATTTATTTAAAGAAGATGAGAGAAAGTTATTGTTGCACAAGTGTGCATATCTTTTTCGATCTACCTTAGTTTTCACGTTCTTTGTAAGACGTTCAAAGTTGTCATATATACAAAAATAATAACTAAATTTAAACAAATAGTTAAAGGATGAGCATATTTACAATAAAAAAATATATAAACGTATAAAAGTTACACTTATTTAAATTAACCGGTTATTCATGTTAAATCAACCGATTTATTCGGTATTCGAAAAATGAAAATTTTGAAAAAACCGTATTCGACAAACTCAAAAAAAACAGTTAAAACTGGTCGAATAATAACCGTCCGATCTCCCTAAGTCGTACCGAATCTACTAAACTCTATCCCTAGCCAACAATATTTTGCCATTTTCTATGAAAATAGCTAACAGTAATTAGCAATTAGAAGAAAAAATAACAATATGCAACAAGCAAAATTACCTTGGATAACCACTATATATTTTTGATACGCTATGGTCGCCTAACTTCAAAAATCATCGGTATTTCAGATTCTATGGATAAGTTTTCTTTAATAACTTTTTTTCTAAAATGTGAGATTTTTGAAGAGGCTGCTTCGTACATCTTATGATCACTTTGATATGGCTTATTCGATTTCGTTAAGCCAAAAAAATTTTATTTTCAAAACTAGGTACTCTCATGGGAATAAAATATGTAGTCACCAATATATATTAATTCTCATAATATTCCATGAAGGAATAGTCAATGAACTGCACCCGTTTCTATTTTTAAACTTATTGAAAGGGGCCTACAGTTTAACGCTGGCTCCAAACGGCAAATGCATTTAGAGAAGTTTTCAATAGTATTTATACTCATAACCAGTTACTAGCTAATGTTATGAGGTGATACCGCTTCCGAAAAACTTTTCTTCCTTTTTAAGACGGTCTGGCCTGGTAGGCGACCTTCTGGCTGGTAGGCGGGTGTCTTACCTACCATACCACAGCGGCACATTTATTTACCCATAAATTTCATGAATTATGGTTTATTTTATTTCTATTATATGCAACTTTATTAATTAATTAATTAATTAACTAATATTAAGTAGTGAAACTGGTAAATATTTGCTGCTTTCTATTTTTTGTAAATTTGTAGAAATCAAAAATATTATAATTTCTCAAAAAAAAAAAAAAAAAATATATATATATATATATATATATATATATATATATATATGATATATATATATATGATATTAAAATGACTTAAAGCTGGTATAATTTGGAATTTTTTAACACACCGCTCAACGAAATCGAATGAGTTATTTCAAAGTTGTCATAGTATGTATGAAGCAGCCTCTTCAAAAATCTTACATTTTAGAAAAAAGAAATTATAAAAAAACGTATCCATAGAATTAGAAATGCTGATGTTTTTTGAAGTAAGGCGACCATAGCGCATCAAAAAAATACAGTTGTTATCCGAGGACAGAAAATTATTTTCCATTTGTTGCATAGTGTAATTAATGATTACAATAATCATGAATCAGTGACATCAATCGCAAAGAAATTTGGAATTCAACACAGTATTATTTACCGTATTATAAGTCGTTTACGTTCATCTGGCTCATTGACAACCATACACAGAGGTGATAGACCCATAAAAACCAGTAAACGATACGGTACTCCGTTTAATAAAAAGGAATGCCATTACATCAAGAAGGCCGTATTGCAAATTGATTAAAATTAAATATTTCGATTAGATGCATTAGTATCATTGCGAAACATATCATTTCAGTATCATGACAAAAACATATTTGTCAAAATTGAATTTACATAAGAGCAAATCAACTTAGGTATACTTTTAATGGAAGGCCGTACTCTTTTGAATCTGAATGAATCTCAGTTTAAGATGAGACATTCTTATGAATTTAGAATAAAAACCACGACTTCGTAATATTCGATATATCAAAGACACGGTAAGACATAAATAGCGAAATATTTTAGTTTAGGAATGCATATCTGGCCATATAATTGGTTCAACACACAAAATAAAGGTAATAGATTCATTCGTCTACAAGAATATCCAGAAATACATATTGATACCGCATGCAAGGGAAAAAATGCCACTTGATTGGCATTTTCTCCCAGAAAATCTATGAGATATTGTAAATCTCAAAATAAATCGCGATAATTGCAGAAGTAAGGACGAACTTTATTGACAAGTGACAATTGCATTGAAGTAAATTTCTGGCGAAACATTATCGAATCTAATCGTAATCCTAACATGAACATGTAAACAACTTTCAAAATAATAAGGGCTAGGCAACTAAGTATTAGTAAAATTAATATTTTAAGTGAATTTATTGAAGACATGCTAATGTTTTATCGCATTCAAAAAAATATGTTCAACGTACAAAATACTTTTTCTAAGTTAAGTAGGAATTTTCTTTGTTTTTATTTTTTTATTTTTAGTAACTTTAGATGATTAACTCTGTTTGCCGATGTGGTATGGTAGGTAAGACACCCGACCACCAACCAGGAAGTCTTCGGTTCAGTACCAGGTCAGACCATCTTAAAAAAAAGGAAAAAGTTTTTCAACAGCAGTATCACCTCATAACAGGCTATGAGTATTACTACTGTTGAAAACTCCTCTAAATACATTTGCCGTTCGGAGCCGGCGTTAAGCTGTAGGTCCCTTTCAATGAATTTAAAAATAGAATCGGGAGCAGCTTATTGACTGAGAGAGAAGTCCCCATGTTCCTTCATGGAAAGTTGTAAATTCCAAATAACAAGTTTTTAATTTTTTGGATTTTGCAACAACAAAAATTTAAAAATGCATTCTAATTTAGCGATAATTCGATGCTGTACTTTGAATTTGATAATTTAATAAGAATATTAATTATTTATTATTTTTATATTATCATACTTAAATTAATAATACAAATTATTTTTAATTTTTCATTTGCCCTCAAAATCAGTTAAATTTATGAAAAATTCTCTAAATTATACATTTTTGAAATTTCAAAATTTTTTAAGTTGCAGGATAAAGTTGGTTCTAATTTTTTTATTTCATAGAACAGATTATATAGTAGCAAATATAGAAATAAAAAATATATATGTATGTCTTTATATTTTTTTAATACTTCTTCACAGTTTGGTAAATTTAAAATTTTTATTGAAAAACGTGCGTTCATCAATGCATTTAAAAATAACAACAATTAACAAAATGTAAAACTTTCTTCCTATTTTATTCGTAATGTTGTAATGTAAATAAAAAACCAAACTATTAAAAATTTCTTAAATGAATAGAGTTTTTATAGTTATTTTTCTGAAGTACCTAAAATCCAATTTTTTACATAATATTTTTTATTATAAATTAGTTGAGTTTAACATCCTATTACGACAATATAGAGAAGTAACCGAAAAAAAATCGTTAGCTGTCAAAAAATTCGTGATGAGTGATTTTTTGATGTCTGTGGTACCAACGCACTGTGCCATAGAGCAAATGGACAAAAATAGAATGAGTCGTCGTAGCTGAATGAAATTTCGTATAGACATTTATTAGGGCTAAATATATATATGAGCGAAAGTTTAACAAAATATGACAACTGACACGCCCACCACCCCCATATACTTAAAACAAAAAACAAACTGTCATAATAAGGTATATTTTGATTTAAATTTTTGAATAAAAAAAAGGTTTTCTGTAGCACAGTGTGGTGTGAATTATTGTGCGTTTAAATATTTTTGATATCATCCTTAGTTTTGTTGCTAAAAGCTGTGAGCCACTGTATTTCAAGTGTCCGTAAACCTCTTATTGTAAAACCCAAATATTATAAAGGAAAGCTCACATTGGCTTTGTGAGAGCTTAGAAACCATTAAAAAAGTGAAAAAACAATAGTTTAATTTAAAAAGCTAAAAGCTCTTTTGGATCACTACAATCTACATAGAAGTTTAAGGGTTAAAAAAATAGTCATTTCATTCATAAAAATTTTTAAGGACTGCTGCTATTTCCCTCTCATTCACTTCTTGCGTAGACAGCAAACAGCTGTTTTAAAAGCTTTTAAAAACAAAAACAAACTTCTGTTGAAAAATTTGGAGTTGTCAAAACTTGACAGTTGTATTGTCAACTCGAAAGATTTCATTTGTTTACATTGTCCAAATGATTTTCTTACTTGCTTGACAAAACAAAACAAACAAAAAAGAAAACTTTGGCGAGGATTCTTTTTAACTTAATAAAGAGAGTGGAAATGCGCAGAAATTAGTAGAAAAGAGAGAGTAGAAAGAGAGAGAGAGAAATTAATAGAAAAGACTTTTTGTTTTTGCTGTAGTTGTTTTTATTTTTTGTTTGTGTTTAAAAGAAAAAACCATAAAAACCACATCGATATCCATGGAAAATGCAAAGGAAAATGAGTAAGAAAATGTATAATAAATAGCAGCAACCCTGTATTAATGAGCCACAGTCTGTAAGTGGAGTTCATTTGTTATCAACGTGGAAAATTATGAAACTAGAAACCACACGTAAAGGATATTTAAACTGATTTTTTATAATTTTTATTGTTTTTAAACAAAATATTTAGAAACAAAAGTGAACAAATTAGAATTGAAAAGTGATAATTAAATAAAAACAAACACAAGTATAATTATTTAAAAGTGAAAATACAACCATTTTGCTACTCAATAACAACAAATCGTGTTTCAATCTGTATTTAAACTGCTGCTGCTGCTGATTTTTTCATTAAATTTTATCCAACAAATTTTTTATAACTTTAAGGTGAGTGTAAAAGTATGTATGTAAGTCTGTGTATAGGTTTTCCCTTTTAATGAAGACAGTGTCCTTTTTTTTTGTTTGTGCTCTACTTAGTCAAGCCAAGTCAAATCAAGTCGAAAGCACAAAAAGTCCTTTATAAATCGCTCCTTTCATGGCGTTTTAGTAGGAGTAGTAGTAGCAGAGGGCAAGGAAGCAAAAATTGTACTTTTTCATGTTAAATAAAAATGTGTGTGTGTGTGTGTGTGCGTGTGCTGTCCTTAGGCTAAATATGAATGAAAGCAAGAAAATTAATTTTATGCCATACATCAATGATGTCCTCTGATGTCTGATCTTTACCTTCTTCCTCTCCTTTGTTTTTTCTTTGCTTTTTTATTTCATTTTATTCTATTCGGCATTATTATTATTATTTCTCAATACGAGGAGTACTATTTTCATTTCCACAGTTTAAATATGAGGTTTTATGTATTTTTCTTTTTTCTTCTTTGTTATTATTCGTTTTATTTTCTCAAGTATGTGTGTGTGTACATGTAAGAGTACAACTGTGTTTATGTTTGATATAGTAGAAGAGTATGGAGAGAGAAAAAGCAACAACACTACTGTAAAGAGAGCATATTATGGTACAAAAGCGAATAACGACCCCATAAAAAGTATTATCAAATGAGTGATTTTTACACAGCCATCTGTAATAAAAAAACATTTTAACAAAGGATCTGCCAAGGGCCAATAACTTTATTTTGCTCGACGTCTTCATAATTCTTCTCCATAGAAAGCGTTTTCTCTCCTAATTTGGTTATGGATGAACTGCATACTAGATACATACTCATACTCATAAATTATAAGTACAGGGTGATTTTGTAGAGATTCATAACTTTGAGTTGGCAACACTGCTTTATTTGACTACCGAATGAACAGCTGAAAGCTGCTTTGCGTTGAGTTTAGTTTGAAATTTCATTATGGATGGACTTACACCGCCGCCAAATCAGCGAATGGGCTGAAGCACAAATTAATATTGATATTGAATCTCCCTTCCAAATTTTATTCTCCGATCGAGCCATTTTTGTTTGTTGCATTTGGAATGAGGATAAGCCACAAGTTTTTGTCGAGACACCATTACATCCACAGAAAATTACTGTTTGGTGCACTTTATGGGCTAGCAGAGTCATTGGCCCATCTGTCTTAAAAAACGCTGATGGTCAAAATGTTAATGCCAATGGTGAACGGACATTATTAGACATTTTTTTGTACCTCAATTTGCTGTCATTAATGTTTTTGACTTGTGGTTCCAACAGGACCGAGCCACATGCTAGACATTAATTTACTCAAAGAAACTTTTGATCAAAGAGTAATTTCACATAATGTACCAATTAATTGGTCAAGATCGTGTGATATATTGTCATTGAATTATTTTCTTTGGAAAATAAAAGCACTTATCTACTTCGATAAGCCAAAGACAATTAAACATCTGGAAATCAACATTCGAAGGGTTATTGTCGAAATATGGCCGCATATGCTACGAAAAGTGTGTGAAAATTTGTGTTCCAGATTGTGCCTTCTGCGAATTAGCGATGGCGGTCACATAACTAAAATCATATTTAAACATTAATATCATAAAAGCTTCTATCAATAATATCATTGATATTAAAAATATATTTTTTTGTTTTATTAGCATTTAAACTTGTGTAACCGATATAAGTGAGTACACATCATTCAAATCCAACTACTCATACTCACTCATACTCGTAATAACGTTGATTCATAAGTATAAATAGCAATGAGTATCAAACAATCTTCGTAGTCATACTCATAGTTTTCATTCATACATCTAAAAATACTCATAAATAATTCGAATGATTCAACTCATTTGAGTAGTACTCATCAAGTAAGCAAGCAATATTGTTAAAAACAGAAAAAAAAAATATGAAAAGTACCTCAGCAAACAAACATCCAAAAATTGTATCGCCTACGTCATAAATGTAGATAAGTTAAAGTTGATAAGTATGAGTATGACGAGTACTTCAAGCTTTAGAACAACGACAGGCAAACTAATACCAGTGCATTTAAAAATTGTAGTTGGTAATTTGAGTCTCTGTCTCAGACCACACTGCAAGAAAAAAAATTGCATTATGTTTCTTACAGAAATGGTTGTTCTTTATTATTAATAGAATACGCTTGTCATAATACTAAAGAAAAAACATCCATTTCGCTTAGAAGTATTAGTTTTTTTCACATAGCAAAATTAAACCTACTCGTAGTATTGGAAGACCCCAAATTTAATAAAAATAAAAGTCTCGCGTTTTTCAATTCCCAAACAATCTGTGTGTGAAAAGTTGACAACACATGACATAATTCTTGGCTGCACACTCCCTATTCGATAAATACGTGAAAATTTGTGCTCGTACGTGTATGTATGTGTGTATGTGTGTTGGAAGTGTGAATGATTGTTTGGGTATCCTTTGGTGGCTCAGCTGATATTTTCTTTTATTTAAAGAACTCTCATCACAATTGAAAAAATGTTTTGAAAAGTTTTTGCTTTTTTTTTGTTTTTTTTTTTTTTGTTTTTGTTGATTTTGGTTATGAGGATTTCATTTAAGCTTTTCTTTTTCCCTCTCCCCCTCGCCCTCTCTCTCTCTATCTCACGCTTCTTTTTCTCTTTTAGCCTCTTTAAGTTCTTATTGAGTTTTGTGTGTTGTTAACGTTGATGTCATATTTTGCTTCGTTTATCTCCTTTTATTTTTCCTGTTGCTATTGTCGTTATTGTTGTTGTTATTACATGTAAGTATTCAGATTCAATTCGTATTTTCCGAATTATTGTGGAAAATTTTTATAACCTTCAAGTCCACCAAACACAAATAAATAAATAAATATGGTTTAAATAAACAACTACAACAACAACGACGACGATAACAAAAAAAGATAATTTGTTAGACAAACACATAAGAAATAGGTTTGTTTCTTCGCCATAAAAGTAATGAATATGAATTAAGCCAAACACATAAATACATGGACATTCATATGTACATACATTCAAATACAATATTTTAAGATTTTTATAAAGTGAAGTATGCTTATAACGAACAACGCTTAAAATTAGTGATTGTATATTTTGTGTTTTTTTTTTTTTTTTTTAATTGATAAAAAGTTTACTTTAAAATTTTTTCTTTTAAAAAAAGGTCAGCGTTTATTATAATATAAGCAGGGAAACTAGATATATGCTATTAAAAAAATGTTTTATGCAGTAAAAATCCGAAAATATGATCTGAAAATTTTAAAAATATGCTCCAAAAAAAGGAACAATATTTTTTGTTGATAGGAAAAGCCGTGCCAATGATGTCGAAAGAAAATTTATCCGAACGATAGGCAGTCACTCATTTTTTTTTTTTTTTTTTTTTTTTTTTTTTTGTAACAGTGGCCAACCATCTTACGATCGTCCGCTTGACTTTACGTTTCAAACGTAATCCAAATAAATAACGGGATTGCCATAACTCAATTCCACAAATAAATCGCCAATATACAAAAAAAATTTAACTGTGGTATCAATAAAAATTGACGGTAAAAACTGTAAGCAAACCAAAATACAGTATCCAAAATCCGTATTCGTACAAAATTTATTGACTTGAATTTTGTTATTAAAAAAATATATAGATTTAAAACATCCTCTTTTATTTATTTTAAGAAATAACGCATATTGTTTTTAAATCGTATAAAATATATATAAATTATTTATTTACTCATTTTTATTAAAAAATTGGTTTTTAAAATGTGTATGAATAATGATTTTTCATACTCTAAATAAATTAATTGACAAATGAACAAAAAACAAAATTAATGAAAAAAATTTTTACTTATTTTATGCGAAAATTATACAAATTGAAGTCTTAACAGTGACCAAACATCTAGCAATGAAGCCAAGTACAAGAATAAGCATTTCAAAGCGCTCCAGGGTGCCTTTCATAATGCAAACGACAAAAAAAACAAGTGAGTGATTTTTACATTTGTGTCAGACAAACGATATAGTGAGCCGCAATTTTGCATTGAAATGCTTACATTATCGTTCGCATTCATTTTCCTTTGACTAGAAAGTATTAGTGCGCCGCAAATCAACTGTTTGTCGTTTGACACGATAACGTACGACATCGCGGATCAAGCTAAGCAGAATAAAAATCAAAAATCGTACTTCAATTTCTTACAGCCCTGACTGACATGTGGTTTGTATACCATGGTATGTATACCACAGTTTTTGATACTATATCATTAAACACATAATCTACAGCAAGCAGCAGACAGCAAAATATCAAAAGTAGAATACACACGTTTATATGAAAACAATTATTTTAAAGGTAGCACAGCAAAAGCCTAGACAACAACCTGTGTTGCTGCTGTTAAACATAAAATAACTTATATTTTTCAGGCAATAAAACAAAAATTAGTGATATCAATACAATATAAAATTGTAAATAAAAAAACGTAAATATAGTTTTTTTATTTATCAAAACACGAGAGTTTAAGATTAAAATATTGTATCAAACAACATTTATGTTAATAGTTAAAAAGTTTTAAACGCATAATTTCACTAATTTTTATATTTTGGAGTAATATTTTGAAAAAGCAAATTTATTTTGGTGGATTTGAGAAGGTTGAGTATCACCACTGAAAAATATTTTTCTATAACAAATATTTTTATGCCAAATAAGACAGATGACAATGAAACCTAATATTATTGCTGCTGCTGCTTTCAAAGTATTTATGAAGTCGATAGCATAGCAGCCAATGCTGCTACAACAACAACTTGCTGCTGGCTTTCATTCTGCTTGCTGTTGTCTATGTATTTAGAGCATATATTAGTTTGACAGACATATAGTATACGTACTACCATTATATCGTCACTTGAAAGGCAAAAAGGCCTATTATCTCAACTTCCTCGACTACAAAAATTTTAAAATAATTATTACAATTAAGTTCTATTTGTTTTTGTCTTTGAACTTTTTTTTGATTTCAATTTCACTCGTTTTCGCGGTAAAATCTGGTATTATGTTCAAAATTTCGTACGAAATGCTGTCGAATTGCATGTAAAAATATTTCGTGCGAAATATTTGTGAAATAATGTTGAGAAAGTAGTCATCTGTTCATTTTGTGAAAAACATGTGAAATGTATACTTCAACATTATTTTCTATCTGCAACACGTTTCTTGCAACATTTTTTTTTTCAACTACGAATCATGGCGACAAAAATTATAAGGTGTGCTTAATCGAGACAGTACTGCTGTCATTTTTATTTATAGTAACGTCAATGTAGTCGTTGTATTTTAAATACGTTTTTTAAGTAAATGTTTAAAATAAAATTCGATATATTGTATATAGATTTTTAATTGCTGTTTGTTTTGGTAAATAATTTGGAAACTTTTGGATCTTAGGAAGTTAATTTTAATGTAATATTTAGACAATGAGAAAGGGTGCGGATAAAAAAGCTTTGGATTAAGTCATGCAAGAACCCATTAAGTTTTAATTACACATATACAAAAGTATGTTATTTCCATTTTGCAGAAGGTAGTTACAGTTTAAAAGATCGATTGCTAAATATGGAACTATCCAAACGAATGCTGAGTATCGATGCGATCCCAAAGCTTTTCTTACCGGAACCTGAACAGAACGTGAAAAGAAAGAAGAAATAACCAATTGTTAATTGAAACAGAACTCAAAACAAATTGTCGACGAGGCTCTTAATGAATACAAAGACTTGTAAGCACATATTTAAGCACTATTTAAATATATTCCATAAAGATTTTGAATAAGACAATAATCCAACTTCACCCTATGATTTTCCAGAAATATCTATATCTCAGCCTAGCTGCCTCTTCCAGGATCCCACTCATTGTTGTTCGCGGTAGGTCTACATAGGGTTTTCGTACAATATGGCCAAGACGATTTCACTTATGCGTAGTGATTTCAGTTTGTAGGAGCTTTAATTCAAAGACATATACAAGTCAATGTTAGTCATGGTGTTAGTTCAAAAGATTATTACAAGTACTTGTTAGGAATTTATGTCCCAATCAGAGTTATGCTAGAAGGATTCCTGAGAAGATATTCATACCAACATCAAATGCAATATTGAACAATAGAGGAGACACAATGTTCATAATGCCTTCCAAGATAAAATTTAAAAATAAAAATTCAAACCAATATTGCTTATATGTTTATAAACAACGTGAGGTCACATTTTTTATTCACCATACTATTGAGCAGACCTTATTATTATTAGACCATGCTACGAAATTTCAAAAAAACAGGGACAGGGGCATAAATATTGTTACAACATAAAATATAGTCTTTTATTATATGGCTAATGAAAGCTTACCCCTACATCGTCAGTCTGCAATGGGAATTCCAAATTGTATCAGCATTCACCGTAGAGTGGTCAGAAAATGTGAATCGCATCGTTGTTATAGTGCTTTTTAACCACAAAAAAAATTTTCGTTTACTGATGCAACAATTTGTACCCACAGGTCATCTTAAGAATCATTCCCTGAGTTCATCCCATTGGTCGAATGTGCGAGCTGAATTTTATGAAGGCTCATAAGGCTAAAAGGACCAAAACTGCTCTCAAAACAATTTAAAATTTTCTATAGAACTTATGTATGTATGTACGTATATCAATAAATAAATAAAAATATAGTTCTCTCTTTATGTGTAAAAATATTTATGTCCCTATTGAATATTATTTGTTATGTTGTAGGAGAAAACATATGGTTTTTACTTACAATTGTAAAACAATGTAGCATATTTTAAGGCATAAAAGCAACAAATTTTTAAAAATTGCTAGATGACCACATAGGTTGCATGTCAAATTTTTGTACGAAAAAATATATGTTGCATAACATTTTTCACAAATTAAAACAGTAAACAGGCTTAACACATTGAATTGCGCGCATTAAATTATAACTGACAGATATTTAAAAAAACCATTGACTTGGTCAAAATTTAAAACAAAAATATTTTAGATCACTAGAAATCCCAATGTGAAATAAAAAGGTTTAAAATTCACTTTATGAAAAATATCGAAAAAATGCTCTTAAAACTGAAATATGCAAAAAAATGCTGATATGAGAAAAATAAACAAAAATATGCACAAAAATAACAACTCGATAACAAAATTCGTAAAAATTCATGAAACGGATAAATATCTTACATCCCACTTGATTGGTTGCATGAGAAGAAACATGCAATTGCATATTTCTCGTTACACTGATTATAGCCAAACTCTACTGTATATACTCGTATACTATTATTTACAAAACTTCTTTAGATACATAATATCTTTCTGTAGATTTTGAAATTAAAAAGAAAACATTTGTATGCAATTAGAATATAATAATCACTGCCTTTTAATGATATACAGATATGAATACATACTTACTATTAAAAACATATTCATATTCAGATGAATAATAAATAACAAGGAAACAGGGAATTTTTAGAATTGCATTAGAAGAAGTAAGAGATCACTGTTTGAACTTTGTTTCTATGGAAGTCTGAAGAGAACACTTACATTTTTGTAGAATTTGTAATTTCATACAATTTTTATTTAAAAGAAATTTTTTAAAGAAAATAGAGGGCAATGGTCTTAGAAGAAACCTCGTGGTGGTGTGTTGTGGGAACAGTTGTATAATTTCATGAATTTTCGATAAACTGTACCTTTTTCGGCAAAAGTGTTGGTTTGTTTCTCAACATGGTCTTCTTTTAGTTGGAAACATTTATTCCAGTATTTTTCCAAAAAAAAAAAATTAAAGACAACCTTTTTGGCCTACAATTACAGCTTACAGCATAAACCAGTACAAATTGCAGACGAATTTCACCAAAAATTTCTTTGGAGTGACTCTTACTATCAATTATGGAAGAATTTTGTATTGCTGGTGATCTTCGCAAAGAATTGAAGGCTTGGTTAATAATCACGATTTTAAGAAAAGGGGGCTTGGTTAAGGGCAAGAACTGGAGTGGCCCCACTTTCCTCTTCTTCGAATAATCAACAGGGTGATTATGAGTGTAAACGGGCTAATTTTCATCCTAGCAAATCTGGAATTGATCAAATCAAGGGTATATAAATGATTACGGAGTAAACGGAAGAGTGACAATTTACCTTATACTTGATATACGTGAACTTTTAAAGGGCTTTCGATACCCTTCGATAACACTCTGACATATGGAATGCACTTCACTGCAGTGGAATATCAGATAGACTCTGCCGCATTGTGCTAGAGAATACAAAGAGGAGTCACAAAGGCTTGAGTATTAGAGTTCCTCAAAAATGCCTAGTATCGCCGTTATTTTTGGACGTGGTCAGTAACTGGCGCTTAAACCGCCGCCTTGTAGAACTGGAATACGTGAATGTAAACATATGTTACTGTAGCACAGTTTGCAGTCAAATACCAATCGATTGAAAATGTCCACCTATTTTTCTATCTAAGGAACTTTGTGAAGACCTACGGAGGTTCTGGAGGGGACGTTAAAAACTGTATTAACTTTGCCTGACAAGCCTATGACCAACTACACCCAGTATCGCACCAAACTGAGTATTTTCAACACCTGTGCAAAGTCAATTGCCTTGTAAGGATGCGAATCGTGGATTGCAGCTAGTTATGACCTCAGAGCAATCTGTTTTTTTTCAGACGAATCCAGAGGATTTTCTGCCAATCGTTAACAGCAGTGCTTAACTCGGGTCAAAAACTGGAAAGAACCCGAATTGGTAACGAGGTACGAGAACGGACATGCTTTGCGTGGACCGCAGTCCTACACAACCAGGACTACGATCGTCTTGAACCCAGCTCTCTGAAGAGACATTCAAATCAAAATTGGCGCCGACGGCTGAAATAAAAGGCAGCGAGGACGGACTGATTGAAACCAATCGAGTGTAGAAACCGATCGATTGATTTAGTAAACATTACGACGACGAAACGCTGAAAGAGATGCCGAAATCATCGCCGCAGTCCGAGAGAGTGTGCAGAAGAATCCAAGGCAGTCGATTTCGAATTTCACACAAGATTTCGGGGTTTTGCAGGCAACTTCTTTCACGTGTGCCAGGAGATAAATAAATCCAAGTTGCTCTTCATGGGATGAGCAGATGGCCCGAATAATATAAGTTTAGAACATCTAATGGATTTTTGCCACTAAGTTTCAGTATCACATCAATGGTGATCATCACTTAGTAAATGGAGTGCTAAAGATTAAAGCGACTGGAATGGGAAAACAATTCACACTTCAATGAAGACTTGACTCACAATCAGGCACAGAGGGTGCTATATCAGCGCCAGAGCTCTTTTTCATCACTCTTATCTAAGAGCGCTCATTCGTGCTAGACACAAATGAGACAAAACTTTGTTAACTGCGAAAACAACCCCAATGGATTCAGAAATGCAGAACGGAAAGAGTGGATATCGAATCATATACCGTATATGGAACATAATCTTGGAAAGAAAGTTAAATAAAACTAAGACTCGCAGTTTAAAGGACACTCTCAGAGACACACGTTCCTGGACAAAAAATAGAGAAAGGAAGCTCAGTCAACATCATACACGCACCGCATCCGAGACCTGTACAAAATTCTGAAACAGCAGAGAAAAACCTCTTTTCTAGTTAACCTCTCAGAAACAACAACAACGATGAGCTTACCACTGTCAAAGCTGAACAAATCAAAAAACCATCTTTAGCGATGACGCCCGTTTAAGCATGAAGGGGTATGTTAACAAACAAAATTGCAGAGTATTGAACGACCCACAAAAGTCACCATTTCGGCGGTGTCATCGGTCCTTATTTAAACAAATCCTTTGGCCTTATTTGTGCTGATATGACTATAAGGAAACTCAGTAAATCACTTTTTAACCATTAAATTTTATGGTGCGGAATGTCTATAGTAATATGTATCGGGTGTTTTTTTAGAGGTTTATAACTTTGAGTTGGCAACACTGCTTTATTTGACAACCGATATAACAGCTGCTAACTTTTAGTTTAGTTTGACATTTCATTATGGAGAGATTTACACCAGAGCAACGCTGGCAAAATTAGTTTTTAGCAAAATAATGATTCAAAATTTTGTTCTCCAATGATGGTTAATTGGGAACGTAAATAAGCAGGATTGTCGCATTTGGAGGAGGTTAATCCACAAGCTTTTGGCGAAACACCATTACGTTAACTTAATGTTTGATAAGCTTTATGGACTGGCGAAGACTTTGGCTCATATATCTTCAAAAACGATGATGGTCGGAATGTTACCGTAAATGGTGAAATGGTGTAGGGACATGATTAGACATTTGCTTGTAACTCAATTAGCTGGAATTAATCTTGCTGACATAAGTTACAACAGAACGAAGCCACATGCCACACGATTAATTTTCTCAAAGAAACTTTTGATGAAAGAATCATTTCAAGTAATGGTCCAATTAATTGGCCACCAAGATCGTCTTATTTAACCCCATTGTATTTTGGGTTACGCAAAGTCATTTGTCTACGTCGATAAATCAGAGATCAAAATCACTTGAGAATCAAAATTCGAAAAGTTATTGGCGAAATACAGCTGGTGAAAATTGGTGTTCCATATTGCGCCTTGTATGCGCCAGTCGTGGTGGCCACATGACTGAAATCACATTTAAACATTAACGTCATAAAACTTTCTATCTAACAAAGCCCTTTTCATGGATATTAGAAATATATTTCTTTGTTTTATTATGATTTAACCTTCTGTAACTGTAACTGTCAAACACCCAATATTTAATCAATATTGATCCAGACTTTGTCTGTTATCAGACAACAGTTCAACCTACTGTGGACAAATTTCAATTCATTTGTTCAACAAGTTGTTAGTTCTCCCTTGTAATTATTTCATGGCATTTTTATTTATTTGGCATGTGTTGCAAGGGTTTACACATTTCATTTTGAGTTGACGTCAATCACAGTCAACCGAAACATTATTCTTTCTAAAATTGTATGGAATTACATGTATTTTGGGTTGATTACGTATTTAATAAAAACAAAAACAAGGAAAATGGAAGTAAATTTAACGAGATTGTAAATACATTTCTACGTAGAAAATCATATTAAAAGGTCTTAATGAGTCCATGTTGAGCATCACAAAATTAAATTAAAATGATAAAATATTTACTAAACGTTTCGACAGAAGACAATACGAGGGGTACTATAATAACAAATTATAACAAATATTTTATTGTTTTTCAAATATTTCCCACTTTCGGATTCGTTCAAAACCTTTCTCAAAACAGTTTTTCCATTCTTCTTGAGACACCTCCAAAATATGGTTTTTGAAAGCTTCAACTGCTTCTTCGGTGCTCGTAAATCGTTGACCACGCAGTTTACCTTTGATTTTTGGTAACAAGAAGAAGTCATTGGGTGCTAAATCAGGATTGTACGGAGGATGAGACATCAATTCGACAAGATTTGTGAGAGCTCGCATTGTCATGAATCGTCTTCGGCGGTTGGTTTTATGAATTTCTCCGAAGACTTCCGACAAAAAAATAGTCTTATATCATTCTAAGTTGACCGTCCTGTGTTGCTCAAGCGGAACAGTGGTCACATGACCGACTCGACCGAAGAAACAGGCGACAATTTGCCGAGCTGTGCTTTTTCCACGAACAACTTTTGTTGGATTTGGGTCATATTGGAATACTAACACGGTTGATTGCTGTTTTGTTTCCGGCTCATACACATATAAGCATTATTCGTCACTTGTCACTATTTTATACACGTCTTTTGAAGCACCACGACTGAACTTTTCAATCATTTCCTTACTTCAATCGACGCGAGCCTTTTTTGAGCGATTGGGGTATCCAACGAGAACAAATTTTTTACAACGAAGTGTTATGCAAGCATGCATATATTCCACAATATGTCACGTGACGATCTTGCTTTATCAGTTCATACACTGCATCGATATTTTGTGACACAACAACAGATTTTTGATACGTCGGCGACCGAACTACGACCACTATTGTATTCACTATATCAGTGATATACTGTGGTTTTTTGATAGTGCTTTATCGACATACAAAGAACTGAGTCCATTGATACATTTTTGCTGAGATATTCCATGTCGAAAGTTGTGAAAAATAATCCAACAAAATCCTTTTCTTGAAATTTCCATTTTTTGGCCAAATTGATTTTCATAACTCACTGTTAATAAAACAAATAGCACTTGTACATCAAGTGTATGTTTATGCTAAAGAATGTCAAACTTTATTATGGTGTTGCCATATTTTAGCCACTGACATTAGTGTTGCCAATTACCGAAATATAAATAGTATCCCTCGTAAAGTGGTCTTTAATCCTAACCATACTAAAAGTCATTTACACACTTCGATTCTTAACTAGAGCTGCAAAACAATCGATAGTACTATCGATAATATCGATAGTTTTGTTTTTGTCTGATCATCAATAGTTTTTTTCCACTATCGATACTATCGTCTAATTCTTAGTATAAATACTGAGACCACTAAATGTTGTCAAAGTCACATATGCAAAAATTTTTTCGACGCAGGTTGTTTGCCGTCTGCAAACTTTTATAGTTAATAGGGACACAGTTTAAAAGTTTCTTAAATTTCTATTTATTAAGCTCAAATAAAGTAAAAGTATGAATTGTAACTAAAATATGTCCGTACATATGATTTTGCATTTGACCCAAAAAAATTTATCTTAATTTCGTCAGACCATAGTATGTTTTTCTAACTATTACGATGCAGGTGTTGTTGAGAAATAATACATTTCGAGGACTCCTACCCATACTTCTAGCTTCCAAAAGTTTTTTTCTTATTGTGCGACTTGAAACAGGAGAAGAAGTTCATTTTTGAGGCTTTTTGATGACTTGTGGGGATTAACCTTTGAAGTACGAATTAAATGTTTATCACAACTGACAGCTGTTGTAGGCTTTCTTCAGTTTTCTTTCATTGGATTGCATTAATTACTTTATTTTTGGAGTTCTTTATGGTCTAACTAGTTTTCGCTATACATATATAAGGATTACTCTTTCATCCAAAAACTTCAATGCATAAAATTTTATGACATACTGGAGAAAATAAAGTGTCCCTATTATTTCTTTCAACACTGTATATTTGTTATTATTCTTACCCTTTCACTTAAATTTTATATTTTTGTTGCCACAAGTAGCACTTAAAAAAGTCCGATAGTATCGATAGTTTTTTTGCAAAGTATCGAAACTATCGAGTAGGCCGACTTTCGATAGTTTCACAGCTCTACTCCTGACAGACGTAACCGGATACCCGTATGATATTTATGTTTTAGTTTAAAAGGTGAAACCTCACAAATTTTTTTATGATCTGTGAAAAAGTTTGATGGATTTATTGGAATTTCACTGGTCATGTGTATGAATGGTACCAGCGATTATTCTCCTTCAGATTCTTGGGGAAATTACAGTCGTCCATTATAAAAAGCAACGTCACGTTGCAATTGATTTAAACAAATATTGTACTACGCGTTGATTAGTGACAGCAAAATGTAGACGAAAATGTTGTTTTAGCTCTGGTTAATTTTTACAGACAATATGGAATAAATATGATAACAGAGCATTTATTTACGTCACTCCCTCTGGTTAGTCGGCTCCAAGTTAGGTGAGTCGTCGATACTTTTCGGGAAAATTAAGCATATGCTATACTCCAAAATTACTACGGCCAAGCCCCAGTACACCCCGATATGGTTTCAACAAAAATGGAACTCTTTTGTCTGTCGTAATCAAAAAGATAGAGTATATATGCTTTCTGTCAACAATGCATTACACTCGAGGGGAGTCAGTTTTTAATAATGGAAAGGAGGCCAAAAATGACTCCTAGAATAAAGCAAGAGCTTATAACAAACAAAACTCCTTGCTCAACATTTCTACGAACACCTTAACACCACCTTACCTTATGACTTTTAAATTTTTACTGCCAAACTATAACTGACTGACGTAGGCAAAGCAGCATCCCTTATATACTTTAATACCTACAGTTTAAAAAGTTCTAAGAAGCTCTTAAGCCCTCTCAAATTTTCTATTCATCCGTTAATTTTGAAAATGTAAGATATTATTACCCAAAGATGGTCAAATTGACATTGCTGCCAAATACACAAATAAGTACAACATTACCAGGGCGACACATAGACAGCCTTGACACAAACCAATAAACTAAACTCATACAATACAGTTTTAAAGGCACTTATGTGGTGGATCTTCTTTTTCGGCATTTGTATTTTCGTAAAAATATAAAACTACCACCTGAGCTAGAGTTTTAACGTAATATGTTGAACCGTCCCGTAGTAAAAGCAAAATTGATCAAAGTGGTCTAAACTTAACAGCGGTTTAAGAAAAATTTGACTTTAAAGAACAATTAGGTAAAAGGGCACCTGCATCAGGAGGGCTAGAGTTAACATTAATCTCCCACAAAAAACATTGATTTAATTTGAAACCATTCTATAGCCAAATTATGGAAGATATACTATTTTTTTTTTTTTTTTTGGCTGTCAATGGATTAAACTATTCTCCAGAAGTTTTTTTTTAATTTTCTTATAATTTAGAAATATTTTGCAAAAAAAAAAACTAAACTCTCTTTATATATTTATTTCCAGATCTCAAGTTGAAATACAAAAAATATATACATATTTGGTAAGATTAAAAATTAACGAAAAAATTAATTAATTTTTTTTCTCTTGCATGCTGGTAGACAAAATTTTTTTAAATATTTAAAACAAAATACAAGATATTTAAATTTACTCTTACTCACCTACGAACAACAAAAATAAAACAATATCAAGTAGAAACTGAAAATAAAGAAACACAAGAAATAACTTAATTAAACCAAAAAAAAAAACAAAAATATTTAAAATACAAACATGCATACCATATTTGCAAAATTTGTCTGTCTATATAAATATTTTATTAAAAATAAATAAATGTAACCAAAAACAACAACTACAACATATCACAAAATATAATACAAATACACTCTCTCCCACCACCTCCGCCTTTCTGAATAATTTCGATTTCCAAATTTAAAACTCATTTAAATGCAAATTTCCCAATGGAATTGAAAAATTCAAAATTCATATTGCAACACAGTTGTTATGTAATTTTTAATAGTTTCTAGTATCTAGTGTTGTAGATGCAGTTGAAGAGAGTACACTCAGAAAAATAAATAAAGCGCAAATTGGAATTATATAACAGTACAGTATATCTCTATACATCTTACACTGACGACTTGGTCCTTATGGTGTCGGGACCTTCCCCTCAGTAATGAGCAATGGTCTTTTGGCAAGGTTTGGTCGTTTCACGAACAGTTATGGTCTTAGGGTTAATACTGATAAGAAAGAACCAGAAAGTACAAACCACCTTCGTTACCCTGATTGTACAAACAGTCTCTAAAACCTTTATCAAGGTACAAGTATTTGGGTGCAATATTGGATTCAAAACTTCGTTGGCAGCTGTATGTCGGGAAATAGATTTATTTTTGCAAATCTATGTTCGGCCGAAATTGGAATTGCGTGTGTGGGTATCACTTGTGCTTGCAGAACTTGTCAGTGCTGCCCTCAACGTCAGTCTGCTCTCACCCACTTTTACTATGGAAGCTGCAAAAGCATCTCTGAGAGGGAGACAATCATTCACTTTCTTTGTGTATGTTGGGTCTGGCGAGTAGACGACTACGATACTTTGTCGTACCTTTTTCCAATGGTTTGGCGCAGTGCGAAAGTCTGGATTTCCTCGATCTTTTCCACTTCATAAGCAGCTCATGGTGGCTTTAATTATTGTAAAAAGAAATTTGAAAAAATATTCAGTAGTTTTTTATAGCATTTAAAAAAAAAATTACTAAAAAACCCCACAGTTTTGCATGGCTCGGTACCTTTCTATAGTCTTTTTTATATTGCTGAACAGGCTTTTTTATTCTTGCATATAGGAAGAGAATTTTCTTTAGACCGGTTGATGTACTACAGGGAGGTATTTCATCTGATTAAACGGATTTGTATAAACTGTCAGACTGCAATCAGGACGCTCTGCGGTGTTTTCTGGATATATATCGTTGTTAGTATATGAATGCCGAATATCTCTGAACGAGGTGAAGCGACATTCAGATCTGGAAATTATTTTAGTGAGGAATCACTCTAACATCTATAGGAATTGTGTGGCTGGTAGCCTGCTACCTGATTGGTAAGCCAGAAACTTCTGGGCACTATATGAGCGGAGGAATAACGCAACATTGGCTACGTAGTTGATACGAATGCGAGGTATAAGGAAGAGATGAAGACGGTGGAGCATTTCCTGTATCAATGTGCAAATCTTTCACATATTAAGATTGATTCCCTCAGCAGTTCGTTCTGCATACAACGGGTTGTCTCCGTTCGTGCATGCGTCTGGTTGATTAATTTCGGGCCTAGGCACGGACATGTAGGTTCACCAGGATACTACATTACAGTAGAATCAGCTGGACACATGTCTAGAGCTACCCGTCGAAATTAACTAGCTATACAAAAGCTTAGAATTATATTATTCGGTAATCCTTATGAATCGATATAATGTGTATGCGAGAAGACTGTAGCGAAAAACTTTTTGGCCGCCAGACCAACCACAGACTTCTTTTGTCAACGTGTTATCGTTTTTAGTGCGTTGTGATGATTCATTGTTTCGTCCACATTTAAAACTAGTTCAGATAGAACTGCAACATTGTCAAATACTTGCCACGTTCGCACTTATTATGACATTCTATTAGGGATTTCAGAATAAGATGCCTACCGTTTTAGCAACCTCAAGAACATTCATTCTCCAGTCGACCAATATCATTCACTGGATTTTACGATATTCACTTCGTAATTTATTTCTCTGAGTGTTCTCCTATCAAAAATACAATTCTGCCTTAATTTATTGATATAAATAATTCACTTGACTTACTTGCAACTACTACACCTCCTTAACAAATTGTAGTATTTGTAAACAGCAACATCAGCAACAACAATATTATTTATGTAAACAAATTTATTACACTCCTTCTAATCTATATCTACTTTAAAGTAAAATTCGTTATTCTGGTTTTTTACCTTCTTCTTAATTTTCTATTTTTTCTTCTCATTTCTTTTCCTCTTTGTTTTCTTTTCGTTTTCGATTGGTGTGTTCTGTGTAATTCGTATTTGTAGTTCTGAATCCAAGCAAAAAAGAAAAACTCAGAAAGTTTGCAAATAAAATTTTAAGAAAAATTAAAAAAATAAACTTTAGAATTAAATATACAAAAAGAAAATAAACAGAAATTAAGAGAAGCAGAAGAAAAGGATAAAAACAAATAATTTAGGAAACCTTCCCCAGCCCCCTCTATCACCCCTAAAGAAGAGTACAAAAATGCCACCATTCAAATTGAAATTTCGCATGGGTAGTTCGCGTAGTACTTCGCAAGAACACGAACCGGACCCACAGGTAAATGAGGCCTTATTAAACCATCAGAATATAGGAGGCATTGGTGCCAGTTCTTCAACCATAGATTCGGTGGATTGCAATAGTCTGGTCTCACTGAATACTAGTGAGCGCAAACTGTTGTTGCCCAACAAGAACAACATTCTCAAAATGGGTAAGAAAAAACAATAACAATCAACAATACTCTCCTTTTATACTACTACAACACAAAATTTATTTGTATTAATGTGTGTGCGTATGTGTGTTGTACATTTATTGTGAGTGTGTGCGTGTGTGTGCGTGTGTGTGTGTTTGTGGTAGACAAAAGTTACAACCGTAAAAATAGAAAAAATAACAATAAAATGCACAAAAAAATTCGTATATTTTGCCACTAATTTTTGTTTTTTTATGCTCTCTTCTTTTATTCTTATTTTTTATTACACACATAAATTGTTAGCAAATAAATAAATTACTTACTCTACACCCACACTTTTACACACTTTATAACAAAAGGACCCCTTAACCTCATTTCATTATCTGTTTATTTATTTATTTCTATCTATCACTTTCATTTCCTAACCTCACACTTTCTGGTTTTTACTCTCACTTACACCTCGACTTACACATGCATAAATATGCTCAATTCATTACACACCACACCACACCACACACTTTCACAATATTTCTATTTCTATGAAAACAATTTTTTTATAAATGGTAACAAAGTGCAATTGTCTATGTGTAACACTCAATTTAAGCATGTCTATATACAAATTAAGCTATACAAAAACAAGTAAACAGCAACAACAACTATAATAGCACAATAAGAACTAAGAAGAAAAGATAAGAAGAGAAAAATAAAAACAATAATAAAATAAACAAAGTAAACCATTATTTTTTAAACATCAACATCGTCATCTTACAGGCTTTATAAATCAAAATCAAGCTAAACAAGGAGAAAATATACCAACCACACCACCCCCCACATATGAATGTGTTTTAGAAGAGGTAAATTGACACTCTTATTTCTCACTCGCTCTCTTCCTTTTTCTTTTGTTTATTTACGGTATTTTTATGTAAGCAACAGGGATGGAAATGTTCATATGAAAAGTAATATCGGATGTTTTTTTTACACTTACACAAGTTTAATTCATAATAAAACAAAGAAATATATTTTTAATATTAGCGAAAAGGGCTTTGTTGAAAAGAAAATTAATTAATATTAATGTTTATATTAATGTTTAAATCTGATCTCGACAATGTGGCCGCCACGGCTGGCGAGTACAAGGCGCAATTTAAAACACCAAATTTTCGCAGCATATGCGGCCGTGTTTCGCCAATAACTCTTCGAATGTTTGATTTAAAGGTGTTCTATTGTCTCTGGTTTATCGACGTAGACAAGTGACTTTACACAACCTCAAAAAAATAATCTAATTGGGTTAAATCACACCGTCCTGTTGCAACCACATGTCAGCAAGATTATTATTTATTTTCTATTTATGGCCGTATTCCATTAGGACAAAAAAAAAACGTAAATCAATGAAAATTTTGTCTGCTTCGCTAATTATAGTGCTCCTTCATGTATTTTTTGGTCTACCGCGACTCCGCTTGCCATGTGAATTTCATTCCAATGCAGCATAGCAAATCTCATAATTTTCGAAATGTGAGTGTCCTAGCCAGGCGTACTTTTGTCGCCTTATTTGAGTATTTATATTTCCCTGTTTTGCTAATTGCAAAAGTTTCTCATTGCAGAGTGTTCGTGGCCACCACATCCTCAATATATGTCTCAGGCATCGGTTTGTAAAAGATTGTAGTTTTCTTTTTATTTTGTTAGTAACGGGCCATATTTCAAAACCGTAGAGTTACACTGATTTGACGCATGTGTTATAAACGTTAATTTTAGTCATCGGGAAAAGTATGCACGATTTCTAGATGCTTTTAAGCTGATGGAAGATAACGCTGGCTTTAATTATGCGATTTCCCGCGTCATCTATAGTGCCTCCTTCTGATATGATCATGCTACCCAAATAGCAGAATTTTGCAACGTTTCAATCAGTATACTATTTATATTATAAGTGGCTTTTTCCTGCGATTGAACACAATTTTGTCTTTCTTATGTTCAGCCGTAAGCCTACCTTGGCAGTGGTTAAAACAAGATCGTTGATTTTAAACTACATATGTGTAGCTGTTATGGTGTCTAAAATAGCGTCTAATGTAATACATAGTAAATAGCAGAGGCGACAGTATGCAGCCTTGTTTTATTCCGGTAGTTACGTTGAATGATTGCCGTTATGTATAACTCTAACGCTAGAGCCATCGTAAGGAATTTTAATAAGGAATACCTTTAGTTCTCATAGCCACCCAAATGCTCTTACAGTCAATGGAATCAAAAGCTTTCTCGAAATCGATTAAAGTTATGTAAAAAGTCAAGTTTAGCTTGCTGCACTGTTCCGCGATTATTCTAAAGCTGCTAATGTGGTCGATACATGACCTGTTTGAAACAAGCCAGTTTATTATTTTCGAAGTCGTTGGTCAACAGAGGCTATGATACGATTTAACAAAATTTTGTTGAAAATCTTAACAACAGCTGAGGTTAGCGCAATGCCTCGTCAGTGCAAATGTTCGGCATATGTGCCTGAGGATGAGTTATAGTATTCAAATTTTCCATTTCGGCCGCTTTACTAGTTTTTAACTCGGTAATGTCCGTTCAATTTCAGTTCTATCTGGAGGTGCTGTGGCGACAGTTTCCAGTGGTGCTAACTGGTTAAAAGTTTGATTGAATGCCCATACTGTTACTTGTTCTTTTGCTGTTGTTAAAACCTCCCATTTTTGTGTTTTTTAGGCATGTTCCTTGCATACTTATTGTTGGACAGCTTTAGGATTATATCAAATACTTACTACTTTATAGTCGCCAAGATTGCAAGATTGCTTATGAAGCTGCGTTTGTCATTTCTCGCCTGGCGTTTTACTTTCTTTACTAGTTCCTTATATTTTGTATTAAGCTCTTCTTTCTTTAATGGGTCTCTGGTATTTACTACATCAATGGTGAAAAGTCTTTTTTCATCAACGAGCGACCGAAAGGTAGGAGTTAGCCATTCCATCTTATGTTGTGTGGCATATCCAACAACTTTGATTGTTGTACCGATTATCATTGTCCTAATTGCTTCCCACTGCTGATTTATATACTTTGCGCATTCAGCGATGCTCATCTATTGTAAAATTTTCTACAAGTTTCTCCGCAAACCTGCCACATATTCGCTCAACACTAAGCATTTTAACGTTATATTTGCTACCCCTGATATGAGGAGTTGGTTTCCAAACTCTATTGAGAGCTAGTTTTAGCTCATCCGTCAACAAGATTAATGCCAGCTAATTGAGCACGAAAAATTTCTAACCATGTCCCTATACCGTTCACCATAGACAGTAACATTCTGACTATCATCGTGTTTGAAAACATATAGATCATAGACATATATATTTTTCGGTGAATGTAATGGTGTTTCGATAAAAGCTTGTGAATTATCCTCTCTCCAAAAGCAACAATTCTGCTTATTTACGTACTCATTCAACCAAAAATGGGCTTCATTGGAGGACAAAATTTTGAATTTTGATGTTTGATGAAGAGAACCATTTTTAATAACAAATTTCGACAATTTGCAAGCGTTGCTCTGGTGTAAGTCTATCCATAATGAAATGTCAAACTAAGCTAAACAAAAAGCAACTATAAATCGGTCAAATCGATTGTTATGAACTTCTAAAAAAACACCCGATGTTTATTGTTAAATAAAAATAAAATTATTTAAAGAGGAATTTAGTGTTACTTTCCAACATCTCCATCCTTATTTTATAACAACATTCGTTAATATCCTCGCTTGCTATGTGAATCAGATTTAATTTCTCTATTTGTTTATTAGCAACGACAATTAGCAGCTGCTAATGCAACAACTCTAAACGATGATCAATTAAATACTTTAGAACAATTAAGTCTCAACGAGTTGCCCTGTACAGATCCAAATTGTCGGGAAATTTTTAATACAAACAACAACGAAATATCATCTAATACAATACATATACAACAATACCAACAACAAAAACAATTACAAAATCACGAGTTACAACAACAACACGAAGATCTTATCAACGATCCGAATAATACAACAATAGCCGACGTCGTCAACAACGTTGATCCCAACAACGCTAACGAGGACGAACGTAAAGAATCAATAGATTCTCAAGAATTTTTACTTGGCGATAATATGACAGACTCATCATCATCGGATCAGGAAAGAGAACAACTAAATAATAGTTGTTCCGGCAGTTGTCAGGAATACAACGCCGATGGCCAACAATATGATTCCGATTGTCAGCAATACAATACAGATGGTTCGGTGGCCTCATGTTCAGGTGGAGGAGGAGGAGGTGGTCAAGGCATGGAGAGAAATCAAAATAATGATTTCTATGATCCTCTAATGAATCACAATATATATTGTAATGATGGTGAGTTAAATAGAGAATAACATTGTAATAGATTTCTTAATAATGATAATTTTTTATTTGTAGCCTCCCATTATGAAGGGGATTATCAAAATGAAATGTACGATCATGATGGCAATGCGGGAGAATGCACCAATGCCGAATGTAGCGGTAATGAATGCTCCTCTAATGATCATCTATGGAATGATAATCAACAGTCAAGTTCTCTACACAATTCGCAATATGACAATTGTGGTGAACAACAGCAACAACTACAACAGCAGTATTATCAACAGCCAGAACACTCACAACAAACGCCGGAAATTATAAGTAACAAATCGTCAAAGGAGATCTACAAGGACTTGGCCAAAGAATGGGGCATTACTTGTAAAATGTCAGATGGTTGTCGTTGCATGGAATGTCAAAGTCATTATTTCGATTGTGAATATGACGATGTAAGTATAGCTCTGCGATAATAAGATGAAAAAAAATAAATTTAATCATTTTTGAAATACTTTTTCCAGAATGAGCATCAGAAAACAGATGGTGGCTTAGGTGCTGGCACGCCCATGTTTCTTACAGAAGTTATGCATGGTTCGGCTTGTAATATATTGTAAAACACTTGACAAACAAAGCATTTGTTTTTTAAATTTTTTTAACTCTCAAACTTAAGCTAAAACTATCAACATGATAGTAGATTTTAGCTTAAAAATTAACTCAAATACACAACAATTATATAAAAAAATCTAGTTAAGCACTTCTACAACATTATATAGAGTATAAAGTATTACAACAATAAATAGTTTCAAATTTACAACAACATTAATTAATTAATTAATCTAAAACTTTTAAAAAGTTTGCAAAAAACTTTAATTTTTGGCAATTAGCGACGAAAAAGAAAAATTGATATTTTTTTAAATTCAAAAAATAAAAGGAAACGGCAAAATTTGGCTCTAAATTTTTGTGCCAAACAAAAAAAAAAAAAAAAAAAAATTCTTAGTATTACACAAATTCCTTAATGTCTGATTTATATGTAGAAAAAAAAATATTTTTTTTGCACCAACATTTAACGTTTCAATTAACACCCACACCACCCCTCGTAACAAGATTGTAAAATTAGAGTCTGTTTTATGGAAGACAAGAAAATTACATAAAATTCATTAAGGGCTGGTCTAGTCATTTATTAAGTAGCCTTAAAGTATGCTAACCATTTTTTATTAAAATATATGTATATCCCTATGTTTATATTATAATTTTTTCAATTATTTTGTATATTATAGAGTAGTTTTGAAATATCAAACCAAAAATATTCGTTAAAATTGTATTTAATAATGAACATTTTTTTGAAAAAAGCCTTATATATCAACAAATATATATATATATACATACATACTTACATATACATATAAAAATTATTATATTATTACCAACATACACACATACACATATTTTACTTTTCAATAATCATCTTCAAAAAAAAAAATCGTTTAATATTCATTAATCCAATGTACGTGTACATACACTTAACGCATATATTTTTCTACTTTGACATCATTAATCATCAATAACAACTAGAATCTTAATTCAAAAACAAAACGGAGCAGAAGATTATAGTTTAAAAGAAGAACAAGAAATTAATAAACGATATTAAAGCAAAAACACAAAACATATTAAAGTGTTTCATTTATAAAAAACTTTAGATTTATAAATTGACTAAAGATATGGTTACAAATATTTCTCTATATGTCAATAGCTCCTAAAATGACAACAAGACATGCTATGCGCGCACGAAACTTCGGATTACTTCCTCGCTGTTTTTATTACTTATCTGGCCATGTTTTGTTTTATTACTTTATTTCGTTTTTCTGAGCTTGATAGCATACTTTAGGGAGATCAATTTAATAAATTTGCAGTGTTAAATCTATAATATCGAGTGATTTTTTTTAGCAACTTTCTGTTTGGCAACACAATTTTTGGCAACTCTACTGCTTTCGTGTATTATGTTACTATCAAACATGTTCAGTTTGGTCTATAATTTAACCATTAATCGACTTAAAAATGGACAACGCTTCAGATTATTAAATTTTATCATCAAAATTCAGTTGAATGAAGATCCACTTTTTTATCGGAAAATGGTGTTCAACATAGTGGTGGACGATATATGTAAATCGATGTTTTAAAAAAACTCGATGTAATGCACCGATACATCGAAACAATTCGATGTTATTTTTAATGATCAACATCGATGTATTTTATTTGATACATCGAAGTAAAAACTTAATACAAATACTTCATAGCTTAAGTCAAATGTCATTTTATCAACATTTTTATACAACAACAACAAACAACAATTGCAACCAAATCGACCATTTCTACGTTACATTTGAATTAACGGATATAAAAATAGAAGATGGTCGATATTTCCGGAAACCTCCAAACTGTAGGCAATAAGGTATATAAAAGGGCTGCTTTACCTACAGTCTAAGTAGTTATCATTTGGCTGTTATAAAGTAAGGTCCGTTTAGACGCAAGTAAAAAGTGTTGTATAAGCGAATATCACAAAGTGTATAAAAGTTATAGTGCAGTAAATTCAAGAAAACTGTAAAACAACAACAAAAGTGGAGTTTAATTTATTTTAACGCAATTTAAACGAACTCCAACGTTTAAAAAAGGTTGAAACGTAACAATATGTATAATGTATGTACATTGTATATGGCTTTAAAGCATTTCCCTTACAAATGTACACAATGTCTATTTTATTTAAATCGGTTCAGTGCTACAGGAGTAATACGACTATTAAATTATTACTAACACCAAAAAACACATATTTTCGGCTTAAGACCAAGAGGCACATATAATTTGTCCTACTTTATACTTTTTATTTTATTTTTCAATTCATGCGGTGAACTTTCTCTAAAGATATATCAATAAAAAAAGGGTTACATATACATATATTTTTTGGATGCGGTCGATTATGTCGGCTGCTGAGTACTCTTTTTATTACAAATATTATTGATTTGATTACATTGAATCTGATTCTGAGTAGTCTAATAAGAATGGAGATATCTTCAAAGTGGTCTATCGGACTTGGAAGAGTAATAAATCACAAGATATATTATCACATAAACTTCCAATTTATTTGAGGACTTCTGTCGGAAAACTGAAAGAAAATCTGTTGAAAATTTGAAATGACTATAAAACGCAGTTTTCAAAATTATATTGTTCTGATTTTATTACGGAATATAATGCTATCTAATTACTGCAGCCAGTAGAAATATGAGAACAATCGAGCCAAGGAATTTGCATACGTATGCAAAAATTGATCTGGCTTTACGTTACATTTCGGTGGAAATGTAAACGATGTTGGGAATATCCGCTCTATTTCGCAAAAAATTAGGCAAACTTTTATTTCGATAAGAAATAGTGGGATATACATATCGTTAGTCTCATGTAGAAAGGCCCTAACTCAAATAATTTTTAACTCATAGAAGAAGCTGTACATGGGACCAACGAAATGTATGTAATAATTATTTTATATTTAAAATGTAGTTAAACTTTTTGTAATCACATCCATGTATTTTTTAATGCGACGCATTCTATCGAAAACAATATCACACAAAACAATCCATCACTAATTAAGCGACGAAGCTCATTTCTGGTTGAATGGATACGTGAACAAGCAAAATTGCCGTATTTGGTGTAAAGAGCAGCCAGAAGCATTACAAGAACTACCAATGCATTCTGAAAAATTAACTGTTTGGTGTGGATTATGGGCCGTACTTTTTCAAAGACGACGAAGGCAGAAAAGTTACTGTGAATGGCGAACGCTTCGTGCAATGATATAAAGTTTTTTTTTGTCCAAAATGGAAGTGCAGTACTTGGCTGACATGTGGTTTTGACAAGACTGTGCAACATGCCACACAGCTAGCGAAAAAATGGCTCAATTGAGAGGCCGCCTAGATCGTGCGAAATAACGCCTTAGACTATTTTTTGTGAGGCTATGTTAATACTCATGTCTATAGGGACAAGCCCACAACGCTAGACGCACTGGAAGCAAATATTGAAGAATTTATTCGTGACATACCGGCCGATACGTTGGAGAGAGTATGCCAAAATTGAACCCAGCCTATGAACCATTTGATACATAGCCGCAGCTCAAATAAAGTTTTCATACATTTCACTAGATTTTGTGTTTTTTTTTAAATTAAGTCCGATAGCCCTTAAAAAATCACCCATTAAAAATACCAAACTATACGATCTAAGTTTCATTAAAATTAGAGATGACAACAAATTTGAAGTAATATACAGGGTAATAGAAATACTGTGAGTGTCAAATGAAAGTAAACAGCTCATCTAATGTGAAAAACATGTTTATTATTTATAAGAACAGGAATAAATGAAAGGCAATACCATATGTATATAGAAATTGATTGTTATTAAAGGTAAATATTATTTTGTTAAAACTATGAACTAAAACTTAGCCACCAATAGGTCACTTTTTACAACTTTTATTAACAATCAATTTCTATATACCACCTTGATCAAAAAGTTTCCGGAATAACCACCGTGTGGCTGTCCCATCGTTCCGATTTGAGTTCTTTTTTTTTTTTGTTAAGTTGGTACACCTGTTGTTGATATTCCCACTAAATCTTAGCGGGAAAAGCAAAAGCTACGTAGCCAATAGTACATCATCTCTGTGTGTTGGCGATTTCTTACAATTTTAGAAATGGATTTAAATTTTTAACAACAAACTTGTATTAAATTTTGCGTAATAACGGATTTAATGGTACGCGAACGTCGCAAATGTTGGAAGAGTGTTTAGGCAACGATTCTCTAAACAAAAAGGCTGTTTACCAGTGGCACGAGCGATTTAAAAGTGGTCATAAATCAATCGAAGATGATAAACGCAGTGGCAGACCATCGACATCGTAAACCGACGAAAACATTGATAAAGTAAAAGAAATGTTGATTAATAACCGCAAATTAACCATCAGAGAGATAGTGGAGGACTTGAACATTGCCATGTTGAAGTCGCAAAAGACATGATTTGCGAGGCTGAATCCGACCTCACATTCATCAAAAGGATCTTTACTGGAGACGAGACATGGGTTTATGAGTACGACACGCAATTCAGACATCAGGCAAATTAATGGCGTTCACCAAATGAGCCGTGACCAAAAAAACCACGGCAATACTCCATGGTTTTCATGAATTACAACGGTATAGTGCATCATGAATTTTTGCCTGAAGGCCAGACAATAATCAAAAAGTACTATTTTAGCGTTATAAGACGTTTGCGTGCAGCAATTCGCCGAAAGAGACCAGAATTGTGGGCAGAAAACTCGTGAATTTTGCATCATGATAACGTACCGTCGCACTGTGCCATCATTATTTGACATTTTTTGACGAAAAATGCAACAAATACCATCCAACAGGTACCGAATTCACCTGTTTTGGCTCCCTGTGACTTCCTTCTGTTCAATCGATTTAAAAAACTATTACAGAATACGCATTTCAGCAGCCGAGAGGAAATAATAGAAAAATCGCAGGAAGCACTTATGGACATACCGAAAACCAAATATAAAAAATGCTTCGAGGATTGGACCAAGCGCTGGCATGAGTGTGTTGCAGTCGATGGGGGACAATATATATTTTTAATTTTTTGAATAAAGTCCAGGAGTTTTTGATCAAAGTGATATTGCTTTTTATTTAACTCTGATTTTATAAATACATGTTTTTCATATAAGATGAAGTGTTTACTATCATTTGACACTCGCAGTATAATTACTAAAAATTTGAGTGATTCTCTCTCAAAATTTTGTATGGAAATTGACTTCATTAAGGTCATAATCGGGGTTTGTATTATGAATGAGAAAGCGAACGACGAAAAAATATTATCGTGCGAACATATCATAACTGTACATTGAATATAGTTAAACGTAATTTTTAAATTGGCCAATTTTTAGCACATCCACATGTTAAAGTCAGCAACCAAAACCATGTTTGGTTACACATGGTCTGACTAAGAGTTTTTCACACGTAGTTAGTTTTTTGGTAATACTAACAAAAAAAAAAACGTAAAATTTCGTTAAAATTATTTAATGTCCTTAGCCATGCGTTGACTAAAACAACAAATAAGTAGTTCACATCGTGAAGGAGATATTTGCTATCCTTGGAAGAATTACTCTCGACAACATTAGCGGCTAGTAAAGAATCAACGATCAGTCAGAAGATTTTGATTATGCAAATGATCTAGTCCTCCCAACCAATAATGCTCTCTTTGCCCTACTTTACAGTATGCTGAACACTTTTCGTTTCTTAGCATTTTTTTATTCGAATTATTGTATTCGAACCATATGTTAACAAAAAAAAAAATATATTAGCCAAAAAATATTTAAATCTTATGCAATTCGTTTATGGAGTTTTTAAATTTATACCGCCTTAGACTTAGGCCGAGTTCACGTAAGACCATAATAATATTTTTACGTTTTGATCTTTTTAAAACGTTTGAGTTTTATTTAATTGCGTTAAATAAAATAAATAACACGTATGTTGTTTTACTTTATGAATTTATATATCTAACTTCCACTTATACAATTCTAACTATACAGCTTATTTATCCTACACTTAATACTCACTTAATACACAAATACTCAACACTTTTATTTATGCCTTAGCACGACTTTACTTTTTTCCTGTAAAACTATAACTGAACTAACTAATGCATAAGGCGCCGTCTTTTATATAAAGGGTCCGCCAAATATATTCCTTTTTTTTAAATGCTATACAAAAATCTACTGAATATTTTCTCAAATTTCTTTTTTTATTTGAAAGTACAATCCTACCGGTTAATAATGGAAAATAATTTCATTCAAATGGCTGTCTCGGCTAGCAATGCAGTAGCCTACACGATCGGTCCAATTTTTAAGCACATTATCGATTGTGTGCAGCTGTATTTCACCAATGGCTTCACGAATATTGTCCTTTAAAGCGTTAATTGTCTCTGGCTTGTTGGCGTAACACTTATCTTTGATGGCACCCCACAAATAATAGTCCAACGGTGTCAAATCGCAGCTCCGAGGTGGCCAAACGACATCAGCTCTGCGGCTGATAATGGGATGTGTGGCACGTAGCGCCGTCCTGTTGAAACCAAATGTTGCTAATATCCTCCTCTTCAATTTTTGTGAACAATTTTTGCTCATTTTCGAAGAAAAATGACCCAATTATGCCTCTTGACCAAAATCCACACCAAACAGTGACTCGTCTTGGGTGTATCGGATTTTCAATGTATGCGTGCGGGTTTTCTGTGCCCTAAATGCGGCAATTTTGCTTGTTTACATACCTGCCAAGATCAAAATGAGCTTCATCTGAAAAGATGATTTTTTTGGCAAAATCGGCATCAGCGTATACACAACCATATTCGTTCAGCGGAAGGATAAAACCAATTATCTGTCAAATCAGACATGAGCTAAGTGTTACCATTCACGAAATAAGCACTAGTTGAAAAAAAACGTTAAATGGCGGACCTTTTACAATTGATATTACTTCTGAATGTTCTTGTTCTTACCACAACATTGGATTAATTTCCGTTAATTTCAAATAGCATCGTTCAATACGCAAGTGGTAACACTCTTAATAACACAAATTAAGTATGGCATTACCAAGATGGCCTTGTCACAAAACAATAGAATAAATGTCACAATAAGGTATAGCTTAGACTACTACTGTTCTAATTTAGTGTATCTTTTTTTAGG
The DNA here is from genome assembly GCA_023159175.1 of Wohlfahrtia magnifica. Taxonomy (NCBI): domain Eukaryota; kingdom Metazoa; phylum Arthropoda; class Insecta; order Diptera; family Sarcophagidae; genus Wohlfahrtia; species Wohlfahrtia magnifica. Next base: position 1,031,904 of record JAKWBJ010000484.1, on the reverse strand, counting down.
AATTGATTATTTTCGTAACAATATATTATCTGACAGCCAAGCTGCTTTAAGGACATTTGGCTCGAATAGTATGACATCTAGACTGGTCAAATATTGCTAAGTATGTTGCAAAGACTTTCGCTTGCAAATAAGGTCCAGTTGTTTGAGTACTGGGACTCTGTAGAATAAATGGTAAAGGAATAGCGGATGCATTGGCTAGAAAAGGTTCCATGACACCCTATATTGGTCTCTTACTGTCCGGCACCAGTTACTACCGTCCGCTTGGGAAATTGCCAGATGCCTGGAACACTGGAATGCTCAAAGTGGCGGCGATCAGTCCACAATTTGGGTGTTGCTCTGAGGTTCCCAAGTATGGCAGGCCGGACTTGTAACTCCTAAAGGAGTTTCTCACGGTCCACTGTAGACTAGGATCGCATTTGAAGAGGATGGCTGTCACAGATGTGGATGTTTGTAGACTGTGCTCTCACAGGTAACAGAGATGGCGGAATACTTATTGCGTGTATGTGGCGTTCTTGATAGGTCAGATCAAATGTTTAGGTAGACATAGGGTCTGCCTGGGTGACAGATCTGCTGGTGTAAATTAAGAAAGGGACACAATGGATCCCGTGGGTCCCAATGTCCTGCTATAGTGCCTGGTCGATATTTTGATACTGAAGTAGCGATCTGGAGAATATTCTCAAAACATTTACTTTCGCTATCTTTATATTTGGCCGTTCAAAAACCAACTAAAAATTAGAACAAGTTTTATTCCTTTGCAGCATCACTTATTCGCTCACTTGTGATAATTGCGTCGCTACTTCAAGAGTATTTTATATGTTTTAATCTTTTGTAGCTCACCACTCTAGGCTGGTTGTCTCAATTACCACGTGAAGACCTTTAAAACACTCTTTACCTAAATTTGCTTATTTCTCTGTAATAGGCCTATTTCTTAAGAAGCAAGTAACAGTTCTTAATCACATCGCATGGTTCTTAAGAATCATTCATTATTATAGTTGTCATGGCTGCCGAGTCGTAGTTATTTTCCGACATTTTTGTCATAGATTAAACAAACATGTCGACATACGATAACGAAAACTCCAACCGAGTTAAGGGTCATTGACTATGGAAATAAAATTTGTTAAAGGATTTTAAGAATTATAGTCTAAATTGAATCAGTTTTTTTTATGCTTTTAAGTCGAGATATTTTTGGAAGCTGTGTGGAAACAGGGAACATGAAAACAGGGTGGAATACAATTTTCGGCAAAAAGCTAGGTGGTTATTTAAGGGAGAGCATAGACTATGAAAACAAGGTTGAATACGATTTTCATCAAGAAGTTTAGAAGGTAATGCAATTGTGTTTCTGATCTATTATGAATGTATCTATAAATGCTACGAAAAGAAAAAAGGTCAACACGGTCGAGTATATTGAAAAAATCTTTAAGGCTGTTTCTTTCGCTTTTAGTTTATTTTCAATAATTAAAGGCCTTTTTTATAAATATACATCCATATTCATAAAAAAATATTATAAATATATGCGTGTTCTAAAAAAATTTTGCGTTCACATTTTTGCATTTTAAATTTTATGAATATGGGGTATAGTTTCCAAGCAAAGTTTATTTTACATGATTTGACAATATTTTCTTAATTGATTTATTCATAACAACAATTTTCACCCGTTTCCCTAAGTACTCCGTTCGTAAACAATCATTCTTTCACATAAAAAATTAAAACAACAAGTACAACAGCTACAACAACAACATTGAAAGTAAATAAGAAAAAATTTTCAATTGCGTGAACGTAACAACCTCAACCCGAACCCAAACCACAACCAACAAGAAACAGGAAATAAAAAAATAACAGTTTCTTTTATATAAGAAAATACTTGTATTTTATGCCCCATAGTGCGAAATTATAAATAATTGAAATGCTGAAGCATGTTTTTTGCCAATATTTACATAAGTAATGAAAGGGATGGTTATTTGATACTGACCTACATATGTATGTAAATAAAATGAAAACGAACAAATTTTTTGGTCAGTCAGTCAATGATTTGGTTAAAATTTATTTTTAGGCTGGCATTGACCAAATTATTTACAAATACAACGTGTAATTAATTGTTTACTTAAAATCGAATATTTAGCTTATCAGATTCTTTAAAAAATTACTAAACGAGGGTAGTTTGTAAAGTTTAACATAAAGATTTTTCTAAAAATTACATACGGTAAGTTGTCACAGTCAAGCTTCGCTACCACTACCTTAATCATTATCTTAACTATTATATTTAGTTGTAATTTTTATCCTCTTTCTTAATTTCTCCCGAATTGTTACCATTCTCCACACATGCGCAATTCCATATTTAGTATAAATGGAAGGCGCCACGCTTACTTATCTAATCTTGACTTGCAATTGACTGATGGTGTGTATTATCCACGAAGTTGTTGCAACCAACTTTTAAAACTTCCACTGTCACCGTTCTCAAAATATACAGAAATTAATATTTAATATTTATGGGAGATGTCACGCCTACTTGTCTGATTCCGCCTATTTTTTAATAGATAATTTGGGTTAACTGGAAAGTCAGAAACTACCACTTTTACCGTCCTCAATATACATAAAAATCAATTTTTAGTTTGTATGGGAGCCACCGTGCCAACTTATCTAATTCCGCCCAATTTTTGCCAGATGATTTGAATTGACTATGAATTCATTCAGACCAAATTCATATAAAAAAGTCAATATTTACTCTGTGTGGGACCAATTAAAGAGACTATTGTTACCGTTTTGAAGATAGAGACAAATAAATAATTACTTTGTATGGGCACGGCCCCGCCTAGTTGAAATTTTTAAAATATGTACAGCCTATAGCTCCTTCAGAGAGATACTGCAATTTTTTCAAGAAAAACGGTTCAGCTGTTTAGCTGTTTATAAAGCACAAACGCACATTAATTTTTATATAGTGGAAGATTAAAAGAAGGACTATACATAGTGAATGTTTGCATAGGTCTGTCACAAATATTTTAAAAACTTATCACAACTAGGCTAAGAAAAGCACTACAGCATCATACGAGTTATGGGTGTTTTTGGTTAACAGAAATCTGTTTTTATCTCGAGAGAGTTTCAATACTCTCAATTTTTAAATTGTTGAGTTATTTATTTCTTCCACATAAGTTCATCACGGCTCAATGAAGAATTCCTTGTTTTACTCAAAGCTCTTACCACCCAAACTATTTCTTAAAAGTAGGAAGCCGGAAATAGTCGAAAAAAGATAGACCTCAATACTCATAAAAATATTTTCGATTTATATTAGATTTATAGAACATAATTTGTATAAATAATTGTTTTATAAACAAAAAATGGGGGAAAGTCTTGATGTGATATCAGTTAGTAGCCCAGTTTGTTAATTTTTGCCGTAGTAACTGCACACGTGTAAACCAGTGCGTTTTCTTGACGGAACAGCACGTGTTTCTTCGCTAGATGAAGTAATTTATGATTCAAATTAATCAGTCCAAAATTACTGAATATTGTTCACTCCTCTTAAAGTTTATCTCTTTTCAAGGTAATCGATGTGAATGACATGACATATATTCCAAAAAAACTGTGGCTATGACCTTGTTGGCTGACAAACCTAAACTCTCTTTGTTACACTTTTACTCGCAAAAAACGCACTAATTTAATTGATCATTAGTCTCTGATGTTTTTTGATGGATTGATATTTCGACCACAGTTACAAACGTACTCAAAGACTTGTTCGTAATGCCTAAGAACTTCACCAAGCACTTCTTTGAAATAATCACACAGTTGGATTTATATTCGATTTTGTGCAAAACTCACTGCAAGGATCTAGTTTTTATATCAAAATATTCATGACAAATGCGATGTATTACTCCTCTGCCACCCCTTACAATTTTATACTCCGATCGACCAACATTATTTCATGCATAATAATTTTTTTGTTTTTTTTTTTTTTGAAAATGCTATAAAAAAAACTACTGAACATTTTCTCAAATTTCTTTATCTCAAATCACTTTATCGATCGTGTGCAGCTGTATTTCACCAATGGCTTCACGAATATTGTCCTTTAAAGCGTCAATTGTCTCTGGCTTGTTGGCGTAACACTTATCTTTGACGGCAGCCCACAAAATAATAGTCCAACGGTGTCAAATCGCAGCTCCGAGGTGGCCAAATGACATCAGCTCTGCGGCTGATAATGCGATCTTCAAAAACAGGGCGCAAAACATCGAGTGTAGATTCGGCTGTGTGGCACGTAGCGTCGTCCTGTTGAAACCAAATGTTACTAATATCCTCCTCTTCAATTTTTGTGAACAAAAATTCGTTCAACATGGACCGATAACGATCGCCAATGACTGTAACGGCCACTTTTTGCTCATTTTCGAAGAAAAATTGCCCAATTATGCCTCTGGACCAAAATCCGCACCAAACATTGACTCGTCGCGACAATTTTGCTTGTTTACATACCCGCGAAGATCAAAATGAGCTTCATCTGAATAGATGATTTTCTTTGCAAAATCGGCATCTTCTGTAAGTCGATCGCAGGCCCAGATTCCCAGCGTTGTTCAAGCGTATACCCAACCATATTTGTTCAGCGGAAGGATAAAACTAATTATCTGTCAAATCAGACATGAGCTAAGTGTTACCATTCACGAAATAAGCACTAGTTGTCGTATATAATAAAAAACAACAGCAACAAAACAACTCTTAATTTTTCAGTAAGTAAGTACAGCCATACTAAATTCTAGAGAATAAGAGTGTACACTTTTTTTGATGCTGACTGTACGTACGGGCGAAAAAGAAAAAAATTTGCTGGTCCAAAATTGGGAAAGAAGCAGTGTTGTATGTAAAGTTATTGCGTTGACAATATATATTAATCCACATAACATTTCATGAAGGAAAATGGGGTCTTCTCTCAGTCAATGAACTGCACCCTATTCTATTTTAAAACTCATTGAAAGGGACCTACAGTTTAACGCCGGCTGCGAACGGCAAATGCATTTAGAGAAGTTTTCAATAGTATTTATACTCATAACCAGTTACTAGCTAACGTTATGAGGTGATACCGCTGTCGAAAACCTTTTTTCTTTTTTAAGATGGTCTGGCCTGGTATTAAACCGACGACCTTCTAGTTGGTAGGCGGGTGTCTTACCTACCATACCACAGTGGCACACTTGCATTGACAATACACGACTTCAATGAATTAATAAGCTGCTTTTGGATTTTTTTCTTTTTTGCTTATAAAAACTCACCACCCGTCGATGATGAAGAATAAGACTATTTGATTCATAGTGACTGAAATAAATAAATTTAATCAAATTACTTTCAAGTACTGTTCAGTAAAAAAAATTTCTTTTTCTCACAAAGTTATTAATTATTCATTTTTTACATTAAATTAATTAACAATATCAAAACGACTGTAGTTCCATTTGTAACATTTCTATCCAGGGCTGCCAAATGAAATTTACTGAAAATCGTAATTTTTCCGATTAATTTTAGAAATATCGTCATTTCAGTTTCGACAAATCGTCAAAAAAGTTTTTAGTGTTTTCAATTTTCAACATGACATGCATTAAGTCAAATCGATTATCTATACTTTTAAATTTTAATAGTTAGTAATGTTAAAACATTGTATTGACTCTGAATTATATTCAGAACAAACTGCTCTGATCGTACATTTTAATACTACTAAAAGACAAAAGTACTTATCTTTTATTATATTATCTTTTATTATATTAATAATTGCTTTCTTTAAAATTTCTTTTTTTACTCAGAAATCTTTTTCACTATTTTTTATATATACAGTATGGGACAAAACATATGCACCGAGCTTGTACTTACTATCATACATTTTCATAACATAGAAAAGCTCATTCGAATTTTAATTTGATTTATTAATTTATACCGATAATATACTCTTTTTACGAAGAAAAAAACAGAAACAAAGAAAAACAAATTTGTAACATTAAAAATTTATGTTAAAGTTACAAAACCGTTATTTTACATGGGTCAAAACAATATCACGAAATAGTTTGATAGTTAAACTACCAACGACAAAAACGATCATTTCAATGTTAGAGGAATAATTAGAGAATATTTGAACGTGTTTATAGTCGTGTCGAATCTATAAAACTCTGTCCTCTGCCAACAATATTTTGCAAAATTCTACAAAAATTACTAACACGAATTAGCAATTAGAAGAAAAAATAATTAATGATTACACTAAAGATGAATCGGTGACATCAATCGCAAAGAAATTTGGAATTCAACGCAGTATTATTTAGCGTATTATAAGCCGTTTCAGTTCATCAGGCTCATTGACAACCATACACAGAGTTGGTAGATCGCCGAAAACCAGCACACTGAACAACCATACGAAAAGTATGTCTTTATATCAGGAAGGTCTATCACAAATCAAATAGAATTACATTTTTCGATTAGATGCATCCAAATACGATCAAGTCGAAGTGCAAAAATACCATTTACTACTGCCAAAAAAAGATTGATCAAAATTCAATTTACAAAGAAGCAAGTAAACTTAGGTATACTTTTAATCGAAGACCGTACTCTTTTCTGATAAATCCAAGTTTAATGTGAGACGTTCTTATGGATTTAGCATGTTTAGCTGAATAAAAAGCACAACGTATTAATTCTCGGTATACCAAAGACACAGTAAAACATAAAGAAGGAAGTGTTTTAGTCTGGGATTGCATTTCTGGCTATGGAATTGGGCCAATACACAAAATAAAGGGAATAATGGATCTATTCGTCTGCAAGGATATCCTGAAATACATACTAAAAAATGCCACCTGATTGGAGATATCAACAAGACGATAATCCAAAATGCAATGAGTGAAATAGCGCTTTGTAAGCAAAACAATCAACGTTCTGAAATATCTAGCGCAATCAAAATCGCAATCTCAATCTTCCAGAAAATCTATGATATATTGGAGATCTCACAATAAACCGCGATAATTGCAGAAGTAAGGATGAACTTTATTAACAAGTGGAAATTGCATTGAATGAATTTTCTGGTGAAACATTATCGAATCTAATCGAGTCCATAACATGAATATGTGAAGAACTTTCAAAAACATAAGGGCTAGGCAACTAAATATTAGTAAAATTAATATTTTAAGTGAATTTATTGAAGACGTGCTTATGTTTTCTCGCATTCGAAAAACTGTGTTCAACGTACAAAATGATTTTTTCTAAATTAAATATGAACTTTCTTTGTTTTTTTTTATTTTTTAGTGAATTTTAATCCAAAAGTGTTTGCTTTTTTTATTGAGACAATTTGTATCAACCAAAAGTTCATGCATAGGTTTTATTGCATACTTATACAAACAACCATTAGCTTTTTTGTTTAGTTGAAATTTTTGGCATTAAGTCACAGATATTGTATAAATCATACCGAAGAAATACAATTCTTCGCTTAAAACACACATGCTCATATTTCTTAACGCTTTATTAACATTGACCGCAAGCAAATATTAGAAGTAGTAAACTAGTTGTCTCACCTACAAAGAATTATTAATACCTTTAGAGTTGCCAATTGTCCATATAGCAAAAATCGTCATTTTAGAGGCAAAAAACGTCAATCGTCATTTTGCCAAAATTTTGTTAGAGTCGTCAAAATAACGATAAATCTTCAAATCTGGCAGCTATGTTTGTGTCTCAATTCATTTCTGCTTTTACATCCATATTCACAAAATTTAATGTGAATTTGCAATGCAATTTATTTCATTTTTTTCATACGAAATTTGTTTCAAATGGATTTCAAATATATATTTTTTATGAATATGAGGGTTAAAATATAATACTACTACACTCATAAGTGAGAGGTTATTTGTAGGAAAATGTTTCCCTTAAATTAAACTTAATTCGATTACAAAATATTGAAGGTCAGGTAGTCAGTGAAAGTACTCTCTCTTTAAAATTACATTATTATCAATCAAAGCATTTTATTATTGTTGTTGTTCTTTGTGTTGTGCAATCCATGGTGTGTTTATTGTTTTCCTTAAACTAAAACATTAATTTGAAAATTAAACTTAAGACTTATCAAAAGGCAATGAATGTTTCGAAATAAAAACAAAAGAAACGAAAATAACGTCAGGATTTACAAATTGCTCGTTGGCATGTAATTATTTCCATTTCTCTTTCACTCGCTCTATATTCGTTTCTTCCGACTCATTCATGCTAATTTGTTACTTTTACTTATCGTTTACACACGCACACTGAGATCTTATACTTTTAGAACTCAAATAAATGCACTTTTTAATACCAAACATATCAGACAAAATTATTGTCGGGTGTTTTTTTAAAGTTTCATAACTTTGACAACCGATTGAACAGCTGATAGATGCTCTTTGTTTAGTTTGATTTGACATTTTATTATGGATAGGCTTACACCACCGCCAAATCGACGAATGGGTTGAAGCACAAATTGAAATTGATATTGAATTTCCATTCAAAATTTTTTTTTCCGATGAGGTCCATTTTTGGTTGAATGGGTACGTAAATAAGCAGAATTGTTGCATTTGGAAAGAGGATAATCCACAAGCTTTTGTCGAAACATCATTACATCCACAGAAAATTACTGTTTATTGCGCTTTATGGGCTGGCAGAGTCATTGGTGCATATGTCTTCAAAAATGATGATGGTCAGAATGTTGCTGTCAATGGTGAACGCTATAGGGACACGATTAGAAATTTTTTCGTACCTCACTTAGCTGGCTTTAATCTGCTGACAACAGGACAGAGCCATATATCAGACAGCGCGCACTACAATTGATTTACTCAAAGAAACGTTTTGATGAAAGAGTAATTTCACATAATGGTCCAATTAATTGGCCACCAACATCATGTTATTTAACACTATTGGACTATTTTCTTTGGGGTTATGTAAAGTCAATTATCTACGTCGATAAACCAAACAATTGAACGACTGGAAATCAACATTCGAAGAGTTATTGGCGAAAAGCGGCCGCAAATGCTGTGAAAAGTTTGTGAAAATTAGTGTTCCAGCTTGCGACATGTATACGCGTCAGCCGTGGCGAAATCATATTTAAACATTAATGCCTTAAAATTTTCTATTCAATGAAGTCCGTTTCATTTTGTTAAAAATATATTATTTTGTTTAATTAAGATTTGAACTTGTGTAACTATAAAATACAACCGATATCTGGACCTACATATGTCAACAGTTAGTCTTGTCTTTTAGGGTGACCAGCATTTTGTGTTTCAATCGAGTGCTTGTTTTGCGATAATACCGCAGTCTCATCTTTTCCGTAGTCTTAACTTCAAAACAGTAAATGTTTACTTGCCTCTTCTGCGTCGAAAATCTAATGGTGAGGCCACCATATGCACAGGATATCTCCCAGGCATCGGTGAATGAAGGCTTGAAGTTTTTTCATTACTTCTACTTACACAAGACTCATGATACGCTTCAGTATAGACATACAGACTACACATTCGCGCCGAATATTTTTATTTTGTTGTTGATGATAGTTAACCGCAGCCGCCATAAATTTGTTGCCGGACACTGCGACCCATAGGATCTATTGTGTGTTAGTAACATATTACTCTTTTATATATAAAAAAATTTTCTGATAAATATATATTTAAAAGAAGCTTATAAAAGCTTAGAAGACATAATGAACACGGTTTGTGCACGATTTCCAAAATTATCAAACACTAATTACCATGTTTGGAAATTGAACATGGAATTGCTGCTGTTGGAGAGGGAATTATGGGATGTCGTTGTGGGTGTTGTTCCGGCTGCTCCGGATGATAAGTGGTTAGTACGTGATGGTAAGGTGAGAGCTGCTATCGGTTGGGCTGTGGAGTAACCACAGAAAGTTCTTATTAAGCAACTGAAAACGGCAAAGCAGTTCTGCGATATATTAAAGAAGCATCATAAAAATCAAATATAACCAACAAAGTAAGTCTACTAAGGCAAATTGTATATGCGTTTAGAGCATAAAGAGCATAAAGCGGTTGCATTTTTGCTGGCCACTTCCGGAGGTTTACAACCCTATAATTTATTCATTGGAAATGCGCTCTGAGGCTGACCTTACGCTTGATTTGGTAACGGACAAGTTAATCCAATAATCTAAGAGAAAGTCCGGTGGCGAGCAGGAGCCAGAAGCAGCATTTAAAATGCACAAGAAAAAGTTTGTACCAAAATGTTTTATTTGTGGCAAGCCAAGACATGTTAAGAAAAATTCCTCAAATAAAAGAGTAAAAAAAACTACAAAAGGCAAATGGTAATTGTATAAATGTTGTAAAGGATGAAAACGTGAATGTATGTTTTGGTGTAATGAAATCAAAAAGAAATGGTAGCTGGTTTATTGATTCGGCTGCAACGAGTCCCTATGTGCTGTGACGAAAAATATTTTGTAAACGTAGATTCACAGCGAATTGAAACGGTTTATTTAGCAGATGGTACTCTGTTGAAAGCATGCGGAATTAGTGACTGTAAATTAATTTGTGAAGGTAATAATATTCTTGTACAAAATGTATATGTACCCAAATTAGATGGAAGTTTGCTATCTGTTCGCAATTTGATCAGTGAAGGTATCAAAGTGAAATGTTTTAAGGCGAATAAAATATCGCATTGCAAAAGTGATTGCGTTCACGTTTGGCATCGCCGTTTTGGGCACAGAAACATTGCTGCGATAAAGTCTACAATATCTAGCGATTTAGTAACAGGTGTGATCGTCAACAATTGTAATTGTATATTCAATTTTAAAGTATGTTTAAGAGCCAAACTAACAAGAAGTCCGTTCTCTAAATCATCAGAACCTAGAACGTCAGATGCGAAATTTAATCCCCGGATGATTATAGTCGTTTTTGTACCGTTTTCTTTGTTGCATCGAAAGATTTGGCATTCGATAAAATAAAAGAGTTTGTAGAACAAACAGAAAACCAGTTTGGAAAGCGTGTTAAGGAGTTCAGAACTGATCGGGGTGGGGAATTTTTGAACAACAAAATGAAAATATATTTTAAGAATAAAGGCATAATTCATCAAATAACTTGCGCTTATACTCTCAGCACAGTGGTGTTGCTGAGAGGAAGAATCGCAGCTTGATGGAGATGGCACGATGTATGTTGTACGATGCAGATATAAATATTAAGTTTTGGGCTGAGGCCGTTAATAGCGCAAATTACATTCAAAATCGTCTTTTATCGTCTGCAGTGAATGTCACACCATTTGAACTGTGACATAGGTAGGTTCCAAACTTATTAACAAGCAAAGGCGCAGAAAATTGAATAATGTTGCTGTGAAGTGTCTTTTAGTTGGCTATGCTAATGAATCGAAAGCATTTCGTTGGTTAACTTGTGAAACTAACAAGATCATAATTAGCCGTGATGTAAAGTTCTGAGAATCCAAAGATGTTTCTCTGCCTAATATTTTGTAAAACAGCGCTGATTCAGTTACTGAGATGACAAACGTTATAAATTAAAGCGTAGATCCATCACAATCACAAGAATTAAATGACGTTAATATGGTAAGTTCAGAAGATTATCGAGGTTTTACAACGGCAGATGAATATTCATCATCAGATTCTGAAGAACAAATCAATTCGAATGTTACACCGAGAATATCTTCAAGATCAAGCAAAGGCATACCGCCTAAAAAGTACGGATATAAAGTTTGTACCAGTGATGACCCTGCAAGTTACTGTGAAGCTATATCAGGACCCAATAGTGAAAACTGGTTAAACGCGATGAAGGAGGAGATAAAATCACTGCAACGTAATAAAACATGGGGCCTAAAGATGTGAAAATAACTGGTTGCAAATGGGTATTCAAAACCAAGCAAAATATTGATGGTGTGAAAAAGTTTAAAGCGAGATTAGTTGGGAAGGGTTTTTCACAGAACTATGGTGAAAATTATGATGAGATTTGTGCACCAGTTGTAAAACAGACGCCATTTAGAAGTTTATTAGCCATAGCGAGTGGCAGAAAAATGAAGGGGCGTCACATCGATGTTAAGATAGCGTTCTTATATGGTGAGCTAAACGATGACATTTATATTTAACAACCAGAAGGTTTTGTTGTGCATGGCAATGAAGGTCTTGTATGTAAATTAAAACGCAGCTTACATAGGTTGAAACAGTCGGCCCGTTGTTAGAATCTTCGAATAAATCAAATTTTAAAAGATATGGGATTCATAAGTGGAAAGGCCGAACCCTATATGTATTTAAAAGAGGATTGAAATTTAATGGCTTACGTTTCAATTTACGTTGACGATATCCTGGTAACTTCGCACACTGATCAACAAATCAAAGACGTCGTACGAACACTTAAATCCCATTTTGAAATAACTAAATTGGGAGAAGTGAAACTTTATTCGGGAATTCAAGTAAAACTGCGTGATGTCATATTTTATCTGTCTTAAGAGCAGTATATCGAACGAAAATTGAAGGAATTTAATCTTCACCAATACCAATAGATCCCGGTCATTTAAAGGTAAAGTAGACAAATTTGTTACAAGACAACATTTTATACCGAAAGGCAAATGGATCTCTGTTATACATCTCCAATAATACTCGTCCTGACATTGCTATTGCTGTCTCGATTCTGTCTCGTAAAATAAGTAGCCTAAGTGAAGACGATTGGACCGAAGTAAAACGAATTTTCAAATAATTAAACGGTACTAAGAATTTAAAGGTAAGTGTAGGATCTAAAAGTGGATTGAAACTCAAGGGCTTTGCTGATGCTGATTGGGCTGGTGATACAATCGACCGCGAATCTACAAGTGGTTATATTTTCAAGCTAGGTGATGCTATTATTAGTTACGCTAGTAGAATGCAAAGCAATGTTACATTATCGTCCACCGAAGCCGAGTTTGCGGCTCTGGCAGAAGCTTCTCAGGAACTTTTGTGGATTATCCAACTAATGCAAGATTTTGGTATTGAAGTGCAGAATCCAATAATTTTTGAAGACAATCAGAGCTGCCTGAAGATTATTCAGAATGAGAAAGTTTCCACTAGAAGTAAACACGTAGATGTAAAGTTTTATTTTATTCGTGATTTATATTGTTCCAAGAAAATTTTATATTCTTATTGTCCAACAGAATTAATTATAGCAGACATTTTAACTTAGCCTTAACAAAGCGTTCAAATATCTAAAATTTTAAATTTAATTGACCTACGTAATTGAATTCTTTATATGGTTCAAGTTTATATATAAATTAATTGAATGCAATATTTATGATATTGAGAAGGGTGTTAGTAACATATTACTCTTTTAAATATATTGTATACTTTGGTTATTAATTATTTTATAATATGTTAGAAGCCTATATATAAACAGACATTTATATACATTTTAATTTTTTTAAATTTTTTTTTACTCAATAAAACTTCATCGTAAAATTGTGACCCTTCCGATCTATACTTTGTTCAGCAGATCTGCTGCATTCCTAATGAACATCAGCAAATCTGAAGTCATAATGGTGGATATATAAACCAGTGAGAACTTATGTCTACCCAAACATTTCCATCTAAACCTATCAAGAACCCCACATTCACACAGTATGTGCTCTGCTGTCTCTGCTCAAATTGCGGATTGATCACCTCTCTTGAGTAGCGAAGTCCGCTGTGCCCAATCCAGTTTTCCAAGCACGGCAATTTTGCAATCCTAGATTAGATTAAGGATGGTAGTCAGTGGTGCTGCATAGTAAAGTTCTACATCAACATAGGTTGTCATGAAACCTTTTCTAGCCTATGTTTCATTGCCATCTATTCCACAGTGTCCAAGAAGTCAAAACAACTAGACCTCTGCAACGTATCGTAGATGTCATACTATTCGAGCCAAGTGCCTTTAAGGCAGTTCGGCTGTCATAGTATATATTAATGGTCCTTGAGCCCACTGTCTAGGTTGATTTTCGCACATAAGTAAAACTATACTTTATTAACAGGCTTATTTTCGTGAGGTGCTCACACGCATAGCTTTGAACGTCTTAAGGTTGTTTTTAACCAAATATCATAGGGTGTTTGATATTAAAAAATTATAATAAAAAACATAACAATAAAAATGCTGATGAATTTACGAGTTTTTGCGATGAAGTAACTATGTATGTACATATGTATGTTTGAATATCGTAACAGCTGTACAAAAAGACATGAAAAATCGTAAATTTTCTTGAACTTTAACAACATTTGCAATGACTATAAAAATATGTAGAGGTGATGGCGCATGAAAACCTTTTAAAGAATTTTAAAAATATCCGGATTGAGAAATTTAACAGATTGCAAAAACTAAAAAGAAACGGAGACTGATGCCTACGTAATGTACAAAAAGATTAACTAAGTTTTTAAGAAAGTGCTTAAGAAAAAATATTCAGGCAGTAATCTAAAAGCAAATGCACGAAATTGCTTGAATTTTACCTTTTTTTAAATGTCCAACTTAATTTAATTGAAGCACAAAAAAACTTTTTTTAACGTTCAATAACATTCCGCAAAGGTGAGAATAAGTATATGAAAAAATTGCCATTGAATTAATTTCGTTAAAAAAATGAATTTAACGTTTTTACTATCAGGTTTAAAAAAGTATTAGTTTAAGGAAAACTTTTAACGGTACAAAAAAAATCATAATACATACATACATACATATATTTGATTGATTTTCCTTTTCATTTCGCTTCTTAGAACTAAAACACAATTATGGCGTCAAGCGACGGTTTTGCTTAACAAAAAGTTTTTAATAATAAAACACTTTTATATAGGATTTACCTTCCAGCGTACCTCTGGCGATTCTGACAAACATCAGACGGATGATCAGGAGAAAACGTCACCTACTGGGAAAAAATTACAACGCTAAGTAAAGATCACCACCACTTCACACAATCATATGGAGGCGAGCTACAGTAGATTAATTGTCCTTAGCGAGAAAATTAACTTGATTACTGAAACTGAAACAAAGTAGTGGATGCTTTGGTCACTGGAGGAGTGACGGAGAAAAAAAATATGTGATTTAAGTAAAATGTCTCTGAAAGTTTTCAACTTATCTGATTTTATCACATACGAGAGCAGTTAAAAAATACCGCTGCTTTTTCTATTTTCTCATCTTCACAATGCACAGAGAATGTTATGGCTGTCGTTTCTCAGAAAAGCGTAGTGTATATGGAGTGAGAACAGGCCATCCTATGATAGACCTAAGACCCAATTCAGAAAGAAAATATTCTCCGGATTGTGAGAGTCAATACTTGGCACTGGCCGTTGAGGAAACATGACAACCATTTCGAAATAGTTAACAAGATTGTATGTAGAAGCTGTTGCAATTACGACAATGAGGTTATACGGCGAGTAGGTTTTTCCCTTATTTCTTTTCATCAACTAATGCTAGATTGACGCTAATTATGGAACTTTCTGATATCGGTCTTCATTTTTCGTGGATGTGAGTTTTTGTGGCATCAATTAAATTTCGAAACTAGCACACGAATCTCAATTTGTTGTAAGACCGTCTTGTCGAATCTTCTTCGGCCAGGCATAGTAAGGCTTAAATCATCATCATTGCAGCTTCTGTAGAAATTATCTCATGAAATACTCAGTCTTTAGGCTTGTCTATGCCAAATGAGAGGTTGAGTGGACTTTCACTGGACCCACTCCATCGTTTGGCTTCAACACAAGACTCCTGCAAGGAGAGATGAGCAAATAGTTAGCATCAACGTTAAGAAACTAGAAAGCTAAATCCTATGAACACTTTCTAGGGCACTTATAGGGCACTACGCCTGTAACAAGTCACTATGCCTGCACAGAATAGGCTTGTTCAACACTAGCACCTGCAGATTTTGTTGTAAGAATGGGTAGTCAATCGAGCGCTTGGTCACTAACTGTGTGGAACTGGGACACAGGAGCTACTACACGCATATACGTTAGTTGAGCAGGACAAGTTGACACTCTCATTGAGGGAGCTGGGAGCATAAAGCAGTCGCTGTTTTCCGCCTACCCAATCTTCATTACATTACATTGCATTGGGAATGTCTATCAAAAATTGAATGGCCATGTATTCTAGGCAGTTATACTTAAATAGTCGTTATACTTAAATACTTAAATCTCCATGAGGGGAAATTCCTGCGACAGCAGTTTTCTATTTCTCCTAAGAAGAAAACCGATGTCTTCAATGATCCATAAAGATTTAATGTGATACTTTCACGTGCTACTTTTCTTAGGTCTCTATGTTCAGATAACCCTCAAATGGCTCGCTATCTAACCACGGTGTTCTATAACAATTTTTTAAGTATCTTACACATTCCTCAGGGTTTTTGTGGCCGCTTTACTATCAGTATACATGAACGTCTTCCTTTTGAATACATCGTAATAGTAGATAGACACTTTTAGCTGTAGCTGTTCTGAGAAAACTCTACAGCCAGTATTTCCATATTTTTTTTTTTATTTTTCCCTGGCTTCCTATAAAAGGTTTAAACCATTTTTATGCCGTGATCTACCCGGTGTAGCTGTAGCTAAATACATATCAAAGTAGGATTGTGGTTAGTAAGAGATTTGAAACATTTTGTGGGCCTCGCTAAACCTTTTGTGTTTGAAGGAAATAAGAAAACTAGAAAACTCGCCAAGGCTTTAAAGGAATGATTAAAAAGGAGACTATAGAGATTCTAACATTAAAGGATAACAAGTTAGTAGCGTTTTTATCAAAAACATTTTTTTAAACAAAACAAATCCCCTTGAACTTAAAACGATAGAAAATACTTTTGTGATTGCAATTTATGTTTCAGCCAATTCAATTATCGAGTGAATAATATACATACACTTAGTCAAACAGCAAAAAAAAAAATTAAAACAAAAGAAAAGATGAAAACGTTACGAACTAATTGTCTAATTCAATATTTAGTCGCTGTGATAAAATGCACCGTGCATCGCTATTATTATGTTTTCATTTCTAACTCTGGCTGAAGGAATTAACGCTTTTTCTTACTGGCGATTATGTATGAACTACAACAAATAAATGAATGAATGAATGAGTGACTGAAGGCACGAAAATGTCTTTGTGTACGAACACTTCTCTGAAATATTTACTTCGCACAGGTCTAAAGTTGAGCAATAAAATTTAGTTGTTACAGACACTTCAAGCGTTTAAGTAACAAAAAAATAAAAATAAAATTCTTAAGCATTTTATACGTCTGCCTACAATTAATCGAATACTTCCTTGCACGTCTTTACGAAAAAAGATTTAAAAGAATAAAAATGCGTTCGGTGATTTAAAACATAAATAAAATGACAACAACTACAAGATTTTCAACATATGGCGCCTTGGAATTCAGGCTACGTCCGGTTTAAAACGGAAATTACTATTTACACTTGATTTGTAGAGAAAAATGTAAAAGAAAAATTTATAAAAATTCAAGTGAAAGTTAAGAAAAAATACAAATTAAAATTAATAAAAATCATAATTTTCAGTTCAAAACAAACAAAAAAAAATAAAAAATAGCAATCAAACAAATCTATTGAAAAAGAAAACAAAGTAAAGGAAACGGAAACATGGGGTATGTACATACACATACATACATATGTATGTAGAATATGAAAGATAGAATTGTTATTAAAGACAATTTAAGTCATTTGGAAACAAAAATACGAAACAAATACATAAATTTTTAAATTTTAATTGAAAAAATAAGAAAAGAAAAATTTAACAAACAAATAATGACAGACGGGGTAAAAAGATTAAACACTACTGAACAATATGCAATCGACTTATTTTCGACATTTCGTAATTTTGTAAGTGTTAAAACATCCAAAAATCGCCGCCTCTTTTTCATATTTATATTTCTATATACATATGTATTTACATACATATTTCTTCCATTTCATACTCTTCTTCATCTCGTCTTTTCCCAGCTAAGCTGTTCCAGTGTACAAGATATTGAATACGAATATCGTTGTGAATACGTTAAGAACACCACAGAATGTCAAGAGAGGGCCTATTTTCTTAATTATATTGAAATCTTATATTGCATCTTAGGGCCTAAGAGTCATACTGAACTTTATGCCTGTTTGATTTTCTTCATGTTCCTGTGTTCTATAATGTTTATCATTTTGGGTACCACTGCCGATAAATTGTAGGTTTGTCTTCGTGGTCTCTTCATTCTTCATGTTTATATTTTATTTTTTTTATAATTTTTCTTTTCTGCATTGGATTTCGGTTTAAAGTTTTTGTCCTTCTTTGGAAATGCTTTCGAAAACGATGGGTTTAAGTGAACATTTGGCTGGTGTTACTCTATTGGCTTTTGGTAATGGTTCTCCTGATCTTTTTACCAGTCTGGCAAGTATCGATAATGCTACAGCTACGATGTATTCAAATCTTGTTGGTGGTGCCATATTTGTTATAGCATTTGTTGGTGGATTTATTTGTCTAATAAAGCCTATGCATATATCCGGTAACAGTTTTATACGTGATACAGCTTTCTTTATATTGGGCACCATGTATATCGACTATGCTTTGGAAAGCAATAATGCTGTTACGACTATCGAAGCTATATGTGAGTACTTTAATTACAACCGTTTGTATATCCGGAGACACTTACTTACATGAGAATGAAAATATTACTCAGACTAATGAGAGACTTATTGAGAAACTCCTGAGCAGTAACAAAACTCTGGAGGCGTTTTATTTTTCGTATTGCTTTTCACAAATATTGAGGATATTTTCTAAGGTTTACTAATGACGTTAGTACTTATGTATATGACTTAAGATAATTTTCGAATCCTATTACTCAACTTTTCACAGTGGTCGTTGCTATAGGTTAAAAATATATATTAAAGTCAAAATTTTGTAAATCAATGACCACCTAATATACTGCAGTTCATCAGGCTGGAACCATACCGTTCTTATATAAAAAGACTATATTGCGAAGACAGAAGGTAGGTAGGTAGAAGTGGCCGCTCGAAAAGAACGTCACACGTAGGCCAAAAATCGCCCGTTATGCTACCATAATGGATCGTCATCCTCATATACCTGGAACCAGTCGGAACTCAAAATTAAACCGCTAAGCTTCCAAATGCCCAGTCGTATGCTAGAAGCCCAGATGCTTCTTTCTTCTGCCACATAACGCCAGGCATGTGCACAGTGTGTGCGGAATTGTTTCCTGTCATCTTTGCAGCTTCTGCAGAAATCATTGGCCAGGTATGACACCGACAGGAATAACAACGACAGCTACGCTGAGTGTGCTTCTTTGGAGATTGAGCAGATCTTTTATGCGCTTGAGATCCAGCTTTGGTCAGATTGTGGCGCCATCTTGCCCGTCTTCAAAGCTACGAAGTTGTTCTCCGAACAATTACGGAAAGACTAAAATCATTAATTTCTGAGGAGTAGCAAAGAAGGTGTTCCGTAGACTCTTCTAACTCTTCATCATTGCAAATATCAGTCTTTGAGCAGTCTGCTAACAGCCCATATAAGTTTCCACACATGTATTTTAGGCATCCTCAATAGCTGCCATATTCTTTGGTAACCCAAATTCTTCAGAGTAATTGATTCATTTCCCTATCGTTGGTTCGCCATTTGGCGAAATTTCCGTGACAGTAGCAGAGTGGTACCTGCCTGCTCAATCAACAGGCCGAGTTTTATTGGACCTTTTGATGTATTTTTTTTTTGCTTTATTGGGTTTTATAACTGCTTCTAAATTTGAAAATATAATTTCTTCGTTATTAAGTACAATTACGTTGTTTTGGCAACGTAAAGCTCAGTCATCGGACCAGAATTCGCTTATACCTTGGATTATGACATGATTAAGTTATTCTTTTGCTTGGCAACGCTTAGCCTCACGTCCCAAAATTGCCAAGACTGTTGGCTGTTTCGATGAAAACAATAATATCTTCTGGCATGTCAACTTTATGTTCACTTCTTTTAAAAAATATAAAATCGGCTGCAAAGTCGAATCGTCTCAAAAGACGAGAGGTTTTTCTGAGACGAGATTCGGAAATTTGCTCGGCGGTGTGGAAAAGATGTAGGCAGTGATTTGATAAATTTTTGGAAAAGAAAACGTATTAATTTGTTCTCCCAATACGTAAATTATACTTATTTTTATTGTAAATAAACCGCGAAACCTTTAAATAAAAACACCTATCCAGGTTTGGGTAATGGCCATAGCGTTAAGCTCTTCTTAAGAATAGAAGAACTGACTGAATTGTAACACTGGCCTTACATTACATGACTACTAACTCATCCTGCATCAGCTATATTTTAAGCTAGTAACGACTAACGAAAATATTCCACCAACTCGACTTCAGAGTTTTTTTATTTTGACGGATATTCAGTCATCGTTATAATGTGACCATAGTTTTGAACACTTTGTTTTCTAAAGGTAGGGGTGGTCAACAGTTTGATCATTTTGTAATTTTTTCCCCCGAATTGTATTTCTAGGCATAGTGCTTATATACGTCATGTATTTGGTGGTTGTATTATTGGAGCAGTATTTAGTTAAACGTGAAATTAAATGTAAGTTTAGTTTTCCATTTCATTTTTCTTTTTAAATTTCATAACTGTTTAAAAACTAAACAATCCCCCACAGCTTTGGAAAAGTTAATGCATACGGGAATAATGTCAAGTAAATACAAAAAAAATATATATATTTATATATATATTTCGAAAATATGACAATTTTTTAACATATTTCCCAGTGACTCAGTTTAAAAGCTACCACACCTTACGCCAAGAGGAGGCGAGCATTGATATTGTGAGTCGTTTGTCAGGAGCCACAATTAATCTTGATGCCAATCGTTCCTCATTGTTTGAATTTGACGTCGTAAGTTCCAATCATAATCTTTGTAAACAATTTTTAGAATCCCTTAATCCTGTTGATCCGGATGAATGGGCTGCAGGCAGTAGTTGTAAACGAGCAATGCTTTGTCTTAAGGCACCCATGAATCTCATGCTGTTACTCTTAATGCCGATTGTTAATTATGAAGATGAAAGACACGGTTGGTCAAAACTTTTAAACTGTATTCAAATAATAACTCTGCCGTTTGTCACAACTCTGATAATGTGTAAGTGATTGACTGACTGACTAACTGATTGATAAACATAATTATGTTTCATATTTTTGTAGTTGGATTTTCTAAATTAATGGGTTTACCAATTTGTTGCTATACTCTGGTTATTTCTATTCCTTTGGCTCTTTTGGTCTTTACCCTATCTCGCACCGACACAGCACCAGGATGTCATGTGGTTTGTATAGATTGATATATGAAATTAATAATCAAAATTGTAAACATGTTTCAGGGAATCGCTTGCTTAACAGCGTATGGTTCCATGTTTATTATTTATTCGTGTGCTTCGGAAACTGTTGAAATCCTATACGTATTGGGTCTCGTTTTGAACTGTAGTAACTCGTTCTTGGGTACAACTTTATTGGCTTGGGGTAATGGCGTAGGCGATTTGTTATCAAATACAGCTTTGGCTTTTCACGGTTATCAAAAAATGGCTTTTGCTGCTTGTTTTGGCGGCCCATTTTTTAGTAAGTATAAGTATCGACCCCATCACCGATCCAAAAATTAAATAAATAAACTGTTTCCTCTACTTTAGACACCATATTTACTATGGGCCTAACTTTGTTAATTATGACTTTAAAAAGCGAGACTGGTAGTGTTAATGTAAGCTTTAGAAGGCTTTTTGAAATATTTGCGTTTTTTTTTAATTATTTTATATTTTATATTTTGCCGTACAGGTACCAGGTGGTCCATTGGGAGAAAATTGTTTCATATTTATTATCATTATACTTTTCTGTAGCCTAATGTGGTCGGTCACGACAAATTTTCGTATACGTCGTTCAGTGGGTATTTTCAATATTCTTATCTATATTATATTCGTTTTGTTTGTCATATTGAGTGAATTGGAAGTGATACAAACTTTCGCCGAAATACGTGAATATGGCACTTCCGCATTTTGAAGGAAACAAAACTTTTTGATTTTATTCATTTTCTTTATGGCAATAAAAATTGGTTTTCTCTTTTTTATGTTTATTATTAATCGAATGTTTTATTGAAGTATGGATGACTTTTGAAAAAGACAGGTAAAGAGATGGAGGGACGGAGAGTAATCAAATATTTGATTATTTTTATAATAAATTCAACTTGTATACAGAAATACCCTGTAACAACTGAAAGCACGAAAGTATCTAAAAGAGTCGTTTGTTTCCTCTGATATCGGCAGCTCTAAATGGTCCAAACTCTCTATGAATGAAACAGGAAATAAATCAACAGACTTGCTTTACTTATCAGAGAGGGAACTGTCAAAGAAGCGTAGCATATTTTCTAAACTAACTGCTGTGTTAACAAGCAAACCTTTAATGTCTTTACTAGATAACGTTAATGCTATGTTCGCACGACATCGTTTTTTTGTCATTCGCTCTCACATTCATAATACAACCTCCGATTATGAAATTAATTACATAAATTTCAATACAAAATTGTAAGTTATGCTATGTTCGCACGATATGATTTCGTCATTCGCTTTCTCATTCGTAATACAACCTCCGATTATAAGCTTAATTATATAAATTTCCATAAAAAATTTTGAGAGAAAAGCACCCAAATTGCAAGTAATTTTATTTCTATTACCCTTTGTTTACTTCAAAATCAGTGTCATTTCTAATCTTTATAAAACTTAGATCAAAAGAGTTTGGCATACTTATTAGCTCTTAATCAAAATGTTTAGCTCTTAATCAAAAAATAAAATAAACGAAATTAAGGCAACAAACAAAAAAATGGCCGCTCGCTGCACTGATTTCATATGCTAGCTGGTAAATGGTGCCGTGCGAACGGTAGAATCCAATTAAGTAATAAAAATAGAGAACGAAGTAATCCGAAGTCTCGTGCGAACGTTGCATAAGAGTCTTGAGATTCACTATCTGGTGACTAGAGTAGACTCTTGGTGAACTAACACACCTTTAGTTTGATTTGGTTTACTTACTTCTAAGTAGCCTAGTGGCTGATTAATAAGAACACAGAAAACGAAAACTTTGGTCCAGCCCAGTAATTAAGTACGGACTTTTGAAAGGTACAGTCAATAGTTGTGACATAGACCTAAGTCCCAGGCACTTTGCGTGAAGGCTTACACAGTCATCAACCTCTGCACAAGGAGCCTGACACCTAGACAGTGTAGCCTCAAATTGAATGTCTTAGCCGGGAGTTTTATTGTAGGGAATGTTTTGAAAGTGTTGGCTGACAATTTATACTGCTCAGTGTTAACAATGAGAGTGAGATAATGAGGAAGCTTAACGTCCGACTTAATAGCGAATTTTGAATTAATTTTAATTCATTCAACATTCGACATTTTTATAAAGTTTTTGATAAGCATATAACAACTGATTTTGATTTGGACCTAAATAAACATTATTTGCATAGATTTGCATAATGCAGATTACATCGATTTATTCATATGGGTTTTAAGTTTTCAGGTCTTTGCTACTATTCTGTATATATGAGCTTTTAATAACAAGTGAAACAATCACGTTTCAGACATGATATTCACCAGATTTACTCCCCTAAGAGGTAAGAACTGTAACGCTATAAAAGTTTAAAGCTTTAAGAAACAAATGGGAAAAGGCCTTGTGAAATCATACGCAAAAAGTCCTAACATAAGGAAAAACTATTCATATTGATAACATTTATTAAATTAAGTTTATATCGGATGATTTCTTATCAACTTTCTTTTTGACAACACTGTTTTTGGCAAATCAGTTGTTTTCGTGTAACATAATACTGTCAAACATGTTCAGTTTGGTCTATAGTTTAACCATAAATCGACTCACAAACGAACAACGCTTGCAGATTATTGAAATTTTTTATCAAAATTCATGCTCGGTTAAGAAACTTTTTTATCGGAAAATTGTATTCAGCGACGAAGCTCATTTCTGGTTGAATGCATATGTGAACAAGCAAAATTGCCGTACTTGGGTTGAAGAGAAGCCAGAAGCATTGCAAGAACTGCCAATGTCGCGCGAAAAATGCAGTGTTTGATGTGGATTATGGCCGGAGTGTATTTTTTCAATGACGACGACGGCGGGAACGTTACCGTGAATGGCGAACGCTATCGTGCGATGATAATTTTTTTTTTTTGCCTAAAATAGAAAATCTAAACTTGGCTGACATGTGTTTTGAACAAGACGGTGTCACATTGCATGCGAAACAATGGCCTTATTGAGAGACGAGTTCGGTGAACAGTTTATTTTACGTTTGGAACCGGTCAATTGGCCACCTAGATCGTGCGATTCAATGCCTTTAGATTATTCTTGTCCGTATACGTTAAGGCGCAATATTGCCAATGTTGAAGAATTTATTCGTGAAATATGTTGAAGAGAGTATGCCAAAATTCGGACCCAGCGTATGGACCATTTGAGACGTTACCGTAGTCAACATTTACATGAAATCTCTTTAAACAGTGAATAATATAGATCGTTCCATGGACTTAAATAAAGATTTCATATATTTCTCTAAATTTTGTGTTTTTTTAATCAAATCCGAAAGCTCTTAAAAAATCACCCGATATAACAACGATTTTAAGGTGAAAAAATAGTTTAAATATGGAAAACGTAATCGATAAAACACATACAAGTATGTTTTCAAATAAAAATTTAATTTTCAAACTAATTTTTAAATCTGATTTTTTTTTATATGGATATATCGAGTGTTTTGTTTAGAAGTTCATAACTTGGCAACACTGCTTTAGTGACAATTGACTTAACAGTTGATCGTTGCTTTTTGCTTAGTTTGGTTTGACTTACAGTAGATTGCATAGACTTACACTAGAACAACGTTTGCAAATTTTTGGAATTTTTTTTATCAAAATAATGGTTCTGTTAGTCAAACTTCAAAATTCAAAAATTTTGTTCTCCAATAAAGCTAGTTTTTGCTTGAATGGGTACGTAAGTTAGCAGAATTGTGGTATTTGGTGTGGGGATAATCCAAAGGCTTTTGTCGAAACACCATTGCAGCATCTACAGAATGCTAGTTATGGGCTGGCGGAGTCATTGATTCACATGTCTTCAAAAACGATAATGGTCTGAATGTTACAGTTAATGGCGAACGGAATAGGCATTAATCTTCCTGAAATGTAGTTCAAACAGAACAAAACCACATGCTACACAGCACGCGTAATGTGCCAATTAATTGGCCACCAAGATTGTGTGATTTAACCCCATTGGATAATTTTCTTTGGAGTTATGTTAAGTCACTTGTCTACGTCGATAAATCAGAGACAATTGAACACCTGGAAGTCAACATTTGAAGAGTTACCATATTAGCAAAATACGGTCAGATATGCTGCGAAAAGTTTGTGGAAATTAGTGTTTCAGATTGTACATTGTACGCGCCAGCAGTGGCGAAATCGTATTTAAACATTATTGTTACAAAATTTGTTCTATCCAACAAAGCTCGTTTCATTAATATTAAAAGTATTATTACGTTTTTAAAATTTTTTGAAACGTTTGAAATCTAGACTAGAATCCCACAATACATTTTGAAAGGCACTGATGTTTTTGTACTTTCTTTAGGCATTGTTTATATGGCTTTGTAAAGAAGCACTTGATATACTATGCATAGACAAAGAAGAAATTCATTCATTTTTTTCTTCTTTGAACTCTAACAAACCATGTTTAACTGTTTTTTTTTTTTGTATGTATGGTATATTCCATTAAAAGAGAGGAGCAAATAACTGATAAATATTTTTGCTGTTTTAAGGCAGTGATTCTCAACCACTGCGCCAGTCCCAACAGACTGTTATAAAACTATTAAAGCAATTGTTTTTGATCATTTGGCAACGAGGAGTGAACTATTCATTATTACCCAAAATTAGATTGTGTTCGTAATCCATTTATCATAACGGATACTTCTGTATTTGACTTAACTTCGGAGGCAGAACTCATTTTGCTTTACAATAATCGAGATTTAATTTCAAAACATTCAGAAGAATCAATCAATTCATTGTAGATTAACATGATGACAAAAAAAAAAAAAAAATTGAAAAATATTACTGCAATTTTACGCTTCTTATTTGTGTGAGTTCGGATTTTCAGCATTAACAAACATTAAACTAAAAAAAGATCAAGATTGTTAAATTTAGAAGACGATATGAGAGTAGCATTGTCATTTTTACAACCAAATATAAATAAAATTATCAAAAAAAATCAAGCTCAGATTTCGAATTAAAAGTGCTCTTATTATTAACTTGTAACTCATCTCTTAACAAACGTACAGTAATTTTTGTAGTACATATTGTTACGTTTTAACTTATTTAAAACATGTGAGTTCTTTTAAATTGAGTAAAATAAAATAAGTGAAGCGAATTTAATGTTTTACTTTATACACTCGTTTATTTAACTTCCACTTTATATAATTATAACTATACAGTATCCAACTTATTTAATATCCACTTAATACACCAATTTACTCAATACACAACTCTTAGTACGACCTTACACTAGGACAGCTAAACTATAAGTGACTCACGTAGGCAAAGCACCGTTCCGTATATACCTGACTGCCAACAGTTTAGAATGTTCTGGAAAAGTCTTAAGCCCTCTCAAGTCCTCTATTCCGATCCGTTAATTTTAAATGTAACATCCAAAAGTTTAAGTGGTAACACCGTTAATAACACAAATAATTATGGCATTGCCAAGGTGACACATTGACAGTCTTGCCAGAAACCAATAGACTAAAATCCTAGAATAAAGTTTTAAATGTACTGATGTGGATGTATTTTCTTTTTCGGCATTTTTGTTTTCTTAACATGATTTTATTTCGCACATTTAAAATTATTATCATAAACAGTTTTACACAGTGTGTTACACGTAAGTTACGGATTACCCAGTGAAAGTTTTCTTGCAGAAATTTTCTTCAATTCTCTTTTAAACTTGCATTCACATCTACATTACGATTTTTATTTCAATGAGATTTTCAAACAATATTGTTGTTGTATGACATTACGAATTTCATAACAAAAGAGAATTTAAAAGTACATGAATGAGTGTACGCCATTACATTGGTTTCTACCCTCTTATCGAAAAACTCAGACTTTCTGCAAGAAAACTTTCATCGTGTGTTCCGGGACTAAATAAATAATTTGTAAAGTTATATTTCTCTTTGTGTGCTGTCAAATTTTGAAATCGTTCAAAGTGTGCCGCAACAGAAAAAAGGTGAGAGTCACTGCGCTACAGTGTCTTTATGGAAGGAAAAATTGGTAAAAAGGGTAAAAAATAATAACGAAGACAAAGTAAAAAACCAATTAAAATGGAGGGTAGCGAAGCAAGTCAGGTTTTAGCTAGTTTTATATAAAGAAGAAGCAAAAAAAAGACTGTCTCATTTTGCATAATGCGTTCCGTGTCACGTGATTGTAATTTGCTTCTTAGATTTTTTTATTTGCTACTAAATAGAAAATTTATTTTAGGGATTTTATGAATTTTTTTAACATGCAAGAAAACCAGAAGCAATTTTATTCTAACGAGACCAAGGCCAGACTGGAATATTAATTGAAAATGATCATGAGTACTAAAGTAATTAAATCAAAAACTGAACTAATTATAGATTTAAAAACAAATTACGAGGGCAGTTTAATAATTCCATTAATATTTTATTTGTATTTTCAACACTGCCTCATTGTGATTAATTTTAACGAAAATTCTAAAAATTGAATTTCGTATGCTAATTAAACATCAATTGCCGAATTATCAAGCTCCTGTAACGTCGTATCATGTATGAATTACATTTAATGTCAAAAACTAAATAAGAAGAAGAAAATCAGTATTAATAAATTGATTTAATATATGAATTTTTCGTTTATATTCTTACCACTTTATCTGCATTCATTTCCATTTTGGTATATTTTATTGTATTAAATTTGCTGCTGATTTCTTCTTCTCAATATTTGGCATTCACATTACATTAATAGCACTAAAACCAATACAAGCTTTCAAAAACTCACGGAAAATATTGTACGAGTGTAGGTAACTTTTACATGAAAATTACCAACGACAAGCGTCCAACTTTTAAATTTCAGTACAATCTAACAATGAATAGAATGATTGAAGGGTTTTGTGAATTCCACAAATATAGCACAAGTACCGCCAAATGGTTAACTCCCTTCAAATAGGTTGTCATGCCAAAAATAGAATAAAATTCATGGAATAAGAACGGTTTGCCGCTGTGGTATGGTAGGGAAGACAACGACCTACCAACCAGAAGGTCATCGGTTCAATACCAGACCAGACCATCTTAAAAAGGTGTTACCTCATAACATTAGCTAGTAACTGGTTATGAGTATTACTACTATTAAAAACTTCTCTAAATGCACTTGCCGTTCCGAGCCGGCGTTAAACTGTAGGTTCCTTTCAATGAGTTTAAAAATAGAAGCGGGCGCAACTCATTGACTGAGAGATGGCCCCATGTTCCTTCATGAAATGTTATGGAAATTAATATTAATATATAAATATATAACAACGGATTCATGGATTTCAACGATCGGAAAGTGAAATTGCAATCATATGGCTGCGCTTATGGTCCAGTGTGTGCAATTGTAAACCCACTGCAAGGATATAAACGGTGGTCCTACCAAAACGCACGATGTTAATTGTAAATAAAACAAAAAGTTTTCAGATAATTATCTTATAATTTTTTATTATGATAGAAGAATCTATGACAATTATGTGTAAAACAAAATATCGATCAAATGTAAGGCGAATTTAATAAGGTAGTCTTAAATTTAAAACGAATACAACACTATAAAACAATTTTCGGTGTGTCAATATAATGCAACACTATAGTAAGCAAAAAGCTGTAGCGTTAAAAATATATTTTTTGTCATCAAAATACATAATGATTGTGTTTTTTGACATACGCGAATGTATCAGCTGTTGCTTACGTAGTAAATTAGGACCACCTTATTGAATTCGCCTTGATCAAATGCTTGCCACGGCTTTGGTAACATATCTCCATCCGTCGGACCATATTTTCAATGACACAGAGACATAATTGAGGTTCAATGTCGTTAATATGCCGAATTAGCTTAGCTTTTAGCTCTTGAATTGTTCTTGGCTTATTGACGTATACTTCTTCTTTTACATGTCTCTAAAGGAAGAAGTCCAACAGTGTCAAATAACATGATCATGGCGGTCAATTAACATCGACACGACATGAGATAACACGGCCATTTGGAACCACATATCGTCAAGGTCCATATTCTCAGTTTCTGATAATAAGAAGTCCGTTATCATCTCGCGATAGCTAACACCATTCACGGCAACTGCTTCGCCGACCTTATTTTCGAATAAGTATAGCCCGATGACGCTGCCAGCCCAGAATGAACTGGGCGAGCATGCACAGACCCGGCTTGCTGAAATTTGCGCACAATTCTCCTGATTATGGACACATTTGGTCGATTATGCTGACCAAAAAAATGTGCGCGAAATGTATTTTGATTTGAACGCCCATTTTCGTAAAAGACTTCAACTTAACGCAATGCTCAGTTGCGTACCTCTCCATGGTTAAATTTGTCAAACACTGAAACAAAGATATGTCAAATTAAGTGGGGCAAAAACCTTGTCGTTAAGGTGTGACTTACAATTAACATCAGGCATTATGGTGTGACCACCCCTTTTTCTATTCTAATATATACCACCAAATACATACCACATATATATCTCTCACATTTTTATAAATACATCAATCGTCCAATATCAATCCATGAATTTTTATCGAATTTTGGCATATTACCCGTTTGACATTACTTAACTCAAAAGTAAGTAAACCGCTTTTTAACCATTGAAATTGTTGATTCAGGCTCCCAATAATATTTGGCATATATTTCTTTGGTTTCAGTGATACTTTTTTTGATGTAAAAAAATGTTTAATTAGCACACGAGTCTGATTTACCGAACTGCTTTCTTAATATGTTGCTTATAATGACCCACCACCCTTCTATAAAGTAGAATAATATAAATAAATTTACCCAAATTACTTCCAAGTACAGTTCAACAGAAGGAATTTCTTTTAATTACAAAGTTATTAGTTTTTCCTTTTTTACATTAAATTAATTAGCACTAAATTGAAAAAATGATTTTCGTTACATTTTTAATAGTTGTTTCCAATACAATTGAACTTTTACCCTCATATTCATAAAATTTAATGTGAGATCGAAATGTATTTTATTTCAAAAAATTTGTTTCAAATGGATTTCAAATATATTCTTTATTTTTTTATTGATATGGGGGTTAACATTTAATACAACTACACTCCTAAGTGAGAGCTTATTTGTAGGAATATGTTTTCCTTAAATTAAACTTAATTCGATTACAAAATATTGAAGGCCATTTAGTCAGTAAAAGTGCTCTTTAAAATTAAATTATTATCAATCAAAGCATTTTATTATTGTTGTTGTTCGTTGTGTTGTGCTATTTAAACCTTAAAAACATTAATTTGAAAATTAAACTTAAAACTTATCAAAAGGCAATGAATGTTTCAAAATAAAAACAAAAGAAATGAAAATAACGTCAGTATTTACAAATTGGTCGTTGGCATGTAATTATTTCCATTTCTTTTTCACTTTCTTTATATTCGTTTCTTCAGACATGCATTCATGGGAATTTGTTAACTTTACTCCAGTGGCAGGCAAGCTAATACCAGTGCATTTTACAATTGTCTCTCTCATATCACACTGCAAGAAAAATTACATGTTATTTCTTACACAAATGGTTGTATACACTGTACTTTATTACAAATGTATTTTAACGGAAATTTTGAAAGAAAATTTTTTAGGGATAAAAGCGATAACAAAAGAAAATATAGAAAACAACAAAACCAAAACAAACAATAAAAAAATGAAAAACAACAAAAAGTAATTACAAAAATAATAAGGTAAACCAACAACAAAAACGCAATCCAGAAAAACATAAAATTAAGATGCAATATTTCAAATAAATAAAACATTTTGAATAAAATTTTAAATAACGACATCAAATAATTTTTTCTCGCCCTGTGTTTTTCACTTTTTCACTTATTTTCTCTCTCTGTTTATTTTTTGCCTATGCGTGTAAGTATATACATACGAGAACAAAACAGGAAATTTGCTCGGAGTTGTGCTATGCCTCTGATGCCTTACACCAGCGTTAGGCAAACTAAATTAATGCGTTTTACAATTGTAACAGTAATTGAGAGTCTCTCACTCAGGCCAACTTGCACTATGTTTTTCCACTTGTTTTCTCTTTGCTTCTCTTTGTTAATTTTGTGCTTACTTTTTGCTTATTCGTGTGACTACGTACGTGTGAAAATACAAGAGAGGAGCAGCTGCTTGCCTGAATCTGCTTTACACACACTGAGTTCTTATACGTTGTAGAACTTAAATAAATGCAATCTTTTAATACCAAGCCTATCACACAATATTATTATACGCGAACTTGACATTTGTTTTTCTTTTCTGAAACTAATTGGATTTACATCAACAGTTATCCTTATTCTTCTCGGTCGACCACACCTTTGCCTTTTATTGAAGGGCTTGTTTTGCGATAATACCGCTATCTCATCTGTTTCGTAGTCTTCACTCTCTTCTGTGTTGAAAATCTAATGGTAAGGCCACCATAAGCACAATATATTCCCAGGCATCGGTGAATAAAGCCTTGAAGTTTTTCATTGCTTTTACTGACATAAGACCCATGATACGCTTCAGTAAAGATGTAGAGACTACATATTGGAGCCGATTATTCTTATATTTGTTGTAAATGGCAGCTACCTGCGCACCCACAAAATTTCAGGCCACTTTTCTTTCTTCTTTCGAATTGTATTTTATCAACAGGTTTATTTTCCTGAAATGTTCAAACGCATGGCTTTTAGACTTCTAGAGGCCGTCTCTAATCAAATGTCACAGAGTGTTTGATAATCAAAAAAAAAAAGATAATAATGCTGATGAATTTTACTTAAATGAATTTTCGTGAAATTTAACAGCAATTCCAATAACTATAAAAATAGCAGTGATGGAGCATGAAAACCTCTTTAAGAATTTGAAATATATCCGGAAAGAGAAATGTAACAAATTGCAAAAACAAAAGAGAAACAAAGACTGAAACCCACTTAATATAAAAAACTGAAAAAAGTTGTTAAGAAAGAAATATTGTGGCAATAATACAGAGTCACACACAGATACGTGAAATTATATTTATTTTATGGTATAATTTCTTGGCTTTTCAGATCTAATAAATGACTTAAATTATATTATGAAAAAAAAAATTACTGTTTAATTTTCTGGAAAAGAAAAATTTTCTTAAAAGAAAATATTTTCTTAAAACGTACAAAAATAAGCCGCAAAGGTGAAAAGGAAAATATGAAAATAATAAGCCTGCAATAAAATTTATTTCGTAAATCAAAAAAAGAGCTTAACTTTCAGAATTTCCTATCATTTCAACTATCTGTCTTACTTATAAATATAAGGAGAACTTTTAAGCAGTTACTAATAACACTACATGTGGTGTGAGTTTAGATCCTCAAATTATGAGAAAAATACAAAAAACAGTCGAGAGCTCAAACTTTTGAGAGAATTTATTGAAAACGAATAACGTAAAAATAACATCAGCTTAGGGTTTTACTTCTATTTAATATAAATTCCAACAGTATTCTCTTGGCATATGCTGGTCCCAAAAACCAAGATAGTTTCGCTCAAAGAATTTTATATCTTAGTCTAGCCGTCACTATGTTCATCAGTCATATCTCCCAAGCTTTCTGGAAATAAATCCAAATAGGAATGTAAAAAATTAATTCTGAAGGACATATTAACACCCATCCGTTCGAAATTCTTCACAAAATCATCAACAATAACTTGATAATTTTCATTTTTTTTTTCTAAAATTTCCTGAAAAACAAGTTTAAAAGAATTTCAAGCAGCTCGTTCATCGCCGACTAAGAGATTCTCAAATTTCGAATCATTAGAAATTTTATTAATTTGAAGGAATACCATTTAATCAATTCATGAAACTTTTAATTTTTTCAGTGGTTAATAGGTTCTCTCGAAATTATTGGCTTACCAAACTTCAGAGATCTTTATACCAAAATACGAGGAGCTAAGGGTCAGCCTGCAATTTGTGCAAATCACCTTTTTCTTAATGCCACACCGGAAAACCAAAATATCGAAAATAAGCACTTTGAAAATTGTTTGTAATAGTGAATGCTTGCTTGACATAAACAACTTTACCGCAAACATAGCAAAACCGATTGGAGTTAACTTTACACGCTCTACACGACATTTTATTGAATAAACAAAATTTTAATTTCGTACAATTACAAGACTTAGTACTATTGCAAATTTATATTGGTTAAAATATTTTTAAAGCAGCAAAGTATATTTTTCTCAGGTGAAATACAATTGATTTAACAACAAAAAATACATCTCTGAAAGCATTAAATATTTAATTTTAAGTATTCTACATACCATATCAAGATCTCGATTCGGATTAGAATTTACTTGATACCAACTATTAAGTAATATTATATTACTGTAATTATTTTTTGTAAACTTGTGTAATTACTGAAAGATATGCTTATGCTAGCTTGCAAGGCAATGATTCGCTATTAGCGAAAATTTTTCGGAATAAAAATATTGCTAAAACTTCGTAAATTAAAAAAAATAATGTTCGCAATAGTCAACTATTAGCGAAGAAGTCTCGAAACTAATTTTTGATGGCCAAATAAAAAATTTTTCTTCGCTAATTTCTCGTCAAATATTCATAAATAATTATTATTTTCTCGGTCACTCCTCTAAGGAGCATATTGGCTTACCATAAAGCAATATTTGTTTTGTTTCAGTTTCATTAATAAAGTTAATTTTTTAAAGCTATGTAGCTATGTAGCTCCCCTCCATATAGTCGTATGAAATCCAAAACGCCCAAATTTACAAAAATTTGAAATCGGCTTTTTGATTGATTATAATGCATTCTTTTGAAATACATATTCCCACGAATTTTTTCACTTTTACAATTGAAAACAACGTTTTTATCAACAATATTCTAAGCTTAACCTAAATGGTTTATTTCACATTATCAAAGGTTTTTTGCTTCTCCTGCAATATTTTTGAAATGTAATGATTGTGTATTGTTAAAGATCCCTGCTAAGTAGTGGTGGTGGTGATCCTTACTTAGCATTGCACTTTTTCCTTCCCAATGGGTGGCATTTTCTTTTAATCATTCGTCTGATGTTTATAATCACCGCCAGAGGTAAGCTGGAAGGGCAGGGAGGCTTCTTTTAAATGGATTTGTCTGGATGGAGGCTGAATTTTCTTTATTGAACACTCGAAACCAACATTTAATTTTTTCGTCATGTCAAAAAAGCAAAAATAACGGCAAAAAGAGAAGAGAGCAAAGGCTTCGTTCTCAAACTATGGCCAAACTATTAAAAACGTATATTTAGCGATATCAAAATTAAATAATTAAAAATATTATTAGCGAATATTTAGTAATTCCGTTAATGTTATTCGCTTCAGATATTGCTAAAGTTTCACTGTTGATATTACAGACAAACCTTCGAGATCGAATAATTTGCTGCCACAAGCTGAGCGACGGGTGAATTCTATGAGTTCATTTTCGTTTCGCTTCTAATAGTCGTTTTCGAATGTTTTATCAGAGAAATGTTTGTCAAACGTTCGAAGATGATGTTATTCTCGAATGTTGTGATCAAGCCGGAACCAAATCTGCAAATATATTCAATCTAATGTATATAACTACAACGTACTCAACAAACTTTTCATCAATTTCCAGTTGATTAAGTAAATAGCGAAGCTGATCCAATACTTAACATATGTTCAAAAAGCTAAGTCTAAGCCTTTTCAATCAAATATCACCTACTTTGAAAAAATTACAATGCTAAGTAAGGATCACCACCATCACTCGGCAAAGATTTTCTCCACTACACAAACATATGGAGGCGAGCTACAGTAGACTAATCATCAACTTAGTTTGAAAATCTACCTGATTAATGAAACTGAAACAAAGCAATAAATGCTTTGGGGAAAGCCAATATGCTCCGTACAGGAATGCCGGGAAAAAAGCCTTTTCAATAGAAGCTCTAAAAGTTTACATTACACAAGTATATATTGTAGGGGTATTCGCATTCACATAATATTTGCTTATTTTAGATTAATATTTACATTTGCATTTGAGAATACTAATACAATCCGCTTTTTTTAGAAATGTGATTAATAAATTAAGTCCATTTTCTGAAAGGAGCTCATTTTTAACTCAATTTACTGTGAAGAATAGTGCAACATGATAGGTGCACTGTTTGGTGCGGAATGTGGTCCGGAGGCATCGTTAAACCGTGCTTCTTCTTGAACGATGAAAATCGCTGTGAGCACAGTCCAAAAACATTCACTTCTGTGAACGTCATCCCTTTCAGATGCGCTTTTAGTCTACAGTGGCTTGTAAGAAATTTTAAGTTTAGCCTGAAACATTTGAGAACCTCTGAGCGAATCCCAAATTTCGGATTGATCGCCGCCCTAGAGTGGCGAAGTCTCTTTTGAGCATTCCAGTATTGCAAGCATCTTGCAAGCATCTTTCCCAATTCTTGATTAGGTAGAGGATGGTAGTAAGTGGTGCTGCACAGCAAGGTTCCGGAACGATACAGGGTGTCATGGAACTCTTTCTGGCCAATGCACTCGCTATTCCACTACCATCTATTCCAGAGTGTCTATATATCCAAAACAACTGGACCCTATTTCCAAACGAAAGTTTTTGCAACGTATCGTAGCAATATTTTGCCACCCTGCGTAGAACAGACAGACTTCCCGACGCGTTTGAGGACCCTTTGGCGAAAAAATGATTACTTAACCGCTGGCAATTATAGTCCCAAATAAATATTTCATTCAATTTTGCAAATTTTCCTCCATTATTTGTATCATTATAAAAATACAACTAAAAAAATCTATTTTCATATAACTTTTTAAGTATTCGCATTCGCATTTGAAAAAATTCAATTTCATTCACTATTCGCTTCCTCATTCGTTAAACTGGCAATTGCAGCACCTCTAGTATACTGTATACTAAGTGCACATTTGCTTAAGGCTTTTAATTGGATTGTTCGATTTTTACAAAATTTAGGCAGCGTTTAACACCCAATTCACACGATTACTTTAACGGCATGCCTTTTTTTTGAAATTCTTTTTTAAATCTGCTTCTGAAAATCAACTGCATTTACATAATAATTTTTAAGCCATGACTTTTTTCTTGCAGGGTTGATTTTTTAACTATAATTGCTTAGTGTACATTGAAGAATGAAGCGTAATGACAAAAACGAAAATAAACGTAAAGGAGAATACAAAAAATGTCATCAAAAACAGAAATCGTGCTGCTTTTGCTACCCTCTCGCCATCAAACAAAAGAGGCATTGCTTATAGCAAGGGTGACCAAAAAGATAAATTAGTAGTTTAATAGTGTTAGTGAATTTTTGCTGTGTGCGTTGAATAGAAAACCTATAATGGTAAACAAACGCAAACAAACAGTTTTTAAAAGCAAAGCGACATACGTTTGCTGCCATTGAAATCTATTTCACGACTAAATAATATTTGTTGCTTTATTTATTATCTTGTAATTATCTGATCATTTTTCTTACCATGTATACGCTATATTATACGAGCTGATCTGTTTAATTATGATTTAAAGTCATGACTTTAAGTCATCGTGTGAGTTGGGTGTAAGTTAAAACACGTATTTTTAAAATCAAAAATGTACAAAGTTTACTCAGCATGGTACAGTTTTAAGGCGTCCTTGTATCGGGTGTTTTTTTACAATTACACAGGTTAAATTCATAATAAAACAAAGAAATATATTTCTCCTATAACTCTTTGAATGCTTATTTTCATATGTTCAATTGTCTCTGGTTTATCGACGTAGAAAATTATCTTACATTACCCCAACGAAAATAATGCAATGCGGTTAGGTCACATGATCTTGATGGCCAATTACGTGGAATTACCCGTTCATCAAAAGTCTCTTTAAGTAAATCAATTACAGTGCACGCTGTGTGATATATGGCTCCGTCCTGTTGGAATCAATGTCAGCAACAATAATGCCAGCTAGCTAATTGAGGTACGAAAAGAGTCTAATCATGTGCGCATACTGTTTACTGTTGACATTAACATTTTG
Source organism: Wohlfahrtia magnifica (assembly GCA_023159175.1). Taxonomy (NCBI): domain Eukaryota; kingdom Metazoa; phylum Arthropoda; class Insecta; order Diptera; family Sarcophagidae; genus Wohlfahrtia; species Wohlfahrtia magnifica. The sequence goes on along the minus strand of JAKWBJ010000484.1, from coordinate 994,785 downwards.
ACCATCATCCTTTTCGAAGGCATATAAACAAATGTTTCGACGAAAGCTTGTGGATTATCCTAACTCTAAATGCGACAATTATGCTTATTTAGATATCCATTTAACCAAAAATGGTCTTTATCGGAGAACAAAATTTTGAATGAAAATTCAATATCAATTTGTGCTTCAGCCCATTCGCCGAGTTGGCGACGGTGTAATGCCATCAATAATTAAATGTCAAACCAAACTAAACAAAAAACAACTATCAGCTGTTAAATCGCTTGTTAAATAAAGCAGTGTTGACAACTCAAAGTTATGAACCTCAAAAAAAGACACCCTATATCATATCTAAAACAATAATAGAATAAACAAGTTGTACAATGCATATAGGAACACATCATATTTTTCTGTTGATTTGTGCAGTATGTACTTTACTGTGTATGAATATTTACTTTTCTAAAATATTTACTGCGCACAGTTCTCAAGTTGAGCAATAAAATTTACATGTTACAAACACTTGAAGCGTAAACATAAACATAATGACAACCAAAACATGTTTATTATATGGCGCTTTGGAATTCAGATAACATCCGGTTTAACACGGAAATGGCTATGTAAACTTGAAAATGTTTAAAATTTAAGTGAAAGTTGAAAAATAATAATAAACAAATATAATTTTAATGTTTTCAAAACAAAAAGGAAACGGAAACAAAGGGCACACACATATGTAAGTTCTATATGAAAGACAAAATTAACAAAAATTACTATTAAAGACATTCGAAGACATTTGAAAAAAAAAATACAAAAACCAGTTTTGTTTTGTAATTGAAAAAATAATAAAAGAAAAATTTAACAAAGATTAATGGATAGAGACGACGATAAATTAAATACTACTCAACAACATTACATCGAACTATTTTCGACATTTCGTAATTTTGTAAGTGTAAAAAGAAAAAGAAAAACATTTAAAATCGCCACCTCACTTATCATATAATTCATATTTATTATACACTATCACCTCTTCTTTCCCTAGCTAAGTTGTTCCAGTGTACAAGATATTGAATACGAATATCGTTGTGAATATGTTCAGAACACCACAGAATGTCAAACGAGGGCCTATTTTCTCAACTATATTGAAATCTTATATTGCATCTTAGAGCCTCAGAATCATGCTGAACTTTATGCCTGTTTGATTTTCTTCATATTCCTGTGCTTTATAATGTTTATCATTTTGGGTACCACAGCCGATAAATTGTAGGTCTGTGTTCTGGTCTCTTGGATTTGTTTTTATATTTAATTTTCTTTTTTATAATTTTTCTTCTCTGAATTAAATTTTTTGTTAAAGTTTTTGCCCTTCTTTGGAAATGCTTTCGAAAAAGATGGGTTTAAGTGAACATTTGGCTGGTGTTACTCTATTGGCTTTTGGCAATGGCTCGCCAGATCTTTTTACCAGTCTGGCAAGTATCGATCAGCCTACAGCTACAACATATTCAAATCTTGTTGGTGGTGCCATATTTGTTGCAGCATTTGTTGGTGGATTTATTTGTCTAATAAAGCCTATGCAGATATCTGGTAGCAGTTTTATACGTGATACAACTTTTTTTATATTGGGCACCTTGTATATTGATTATGCTGTGGAAAGCGATAATGCTGTTACGACTGTCGAAGCTACATGTGAGTACTAAAATAACATTGGCAATTTTCTCCTTGAGCTGAGCTCGATACTTTAGTTCAGGGTTTCCCTAGTCTTCTCCATCTTTTAATCAGTTCAATAACGAAATATCTTAAGGCTCTTAAATGACACCAATGTTTTACTGACCAAGTCATTTCTTCATATTTAAAAACTGGATATTGTCGTAAGGGCATAAATCTTTGAACTATTCTTGATTGAGTACTAATTCGTAGCACAATTCATTAACACACGGGCTAAAAAGTACTGGGCTAAAAGTACCCAACAAAGAAAACACTTTTGTTTTCGTTCAAAATTTACCATTATTCATCCACGTAAACTCCATCAAGAGCAATTCAATCATTCCAACGCCACTCTAACATTTCAATACCACTTTTGTAGAACGATGTATTTTTTGCCTCAAAATAGGCCTGAGTTTCAGCTATAACCTCTTCATTAGTGGCAAGTTTTTTTACTGGCAAGTTTTTTTAGGTCTGCAAACAGCCAGTAGTCGATGAAAGCCAAGTCTGGCGAATACGGTGGATGTGGGAGCAATTCGAAGTTCAATCCATGTAGTTTTGCAATTGTTTCAGAACCATCAACACGTTCTTGTTTTTAGACAACAGTAGGGAGATCGATTATTCGACATTTTTCAAAAATTCGAATAGTTTCGAATAATTCGAAAAGTAGATTTTTATAAAATAGGTTTTCGGTTAAAATTATTCAAATAACCAGTTAACCGATTCTTTGATTTAAATAAAATTGTTCTTAATTCTTGAAGAGCAGAGTTGGACCATGTCGATTTAAAAATAAGCCGAAGCTAACAATAATTTCAAAAAATCTCATAAATACTATGCCAAAACGGTGTGCGGTGGCCAAAAAATAGCTGTTGCTTAAGTTTCAAACAGCTATTCAAGGAGCTAATTCCTTTTTTTTTGTTGTATTACTTGGTAGAGAATGGAATTAATGAGTCGATAATGGATGGCAACAGAACTTTAGTTGCGTTGCCAGTTGCCATACGTAATGCAATTTTCGGCAACTGGCAACTAAAAATTTATTAATTCCAATTGCTATTTAGGCAACTACAAAAAGAAGTTCTGTGCCATCCATAAATGTTTGTTATTACATATATAGTATAGTTATAATTTAGGTACCTAAGATAACAAGAATTAAATGTTTTACTTTGAATATCTATTAGTAATATACGAGTAGTTAATTGCCTCGACAAGAAAAATTGCTTAAGTTTCGAACAGCACTTTATGTAAATTCATGCATCACGTATTTAATAGTGTTTGTATCACTGTAGTATGTTAGGTAAGACATCCACCTTCCAACCATCTGACAATTTTCAACAGCGATATCGCCTCACAACATTACTAGGGACTGCATGTGGGTATTTTCGCTGTGAAAAACTTCACTAACTAATATACCGGCGTTTGTAGGTCGCTTTCAATGAGTCTAGTTGATCATTCTCCATATATAAAAATCAATATTTATTTGCAGAAGAAGAGAAAAAGTTATTGTTGCTCAAGTGTGCATATCTTTTTCGATTTACCTTGGTTTTCACGTTCTTTGTGAGATGTTCAAGGTTGTCATATAATAATTTAATTTATACAAATAGTTAAGCGATGAGCATATTTGCAATAAAAAGTGTACAAACGTATAAAAATTATTTTATTTAAATTAACCTGTTATTCGTGTTAAATCAACCGGTTTATTCGGTATTCGAAAAATGAACATTTTGAAAAAACAGTATTCGACAAAACCACGAAAACCGGTTAAAACCGGTCGAATAATAACGGTTCGATCGCCCTAGTCAACAGTGAGCAAATGCAGCGCCTACTTTGAATAGAGCTTTCTCATAGTTAAATGCTCATGCAATATAAGCCCAACATGTTCTTTTGATGTCAGCTAACTCACGCAACTTCACTTTTCGATCAATCAAAACGATTATGTGCGTTGTTTTGATATTTTCTGGTGTTATCGCCTCATTTGTACGTCCACTGCGTTCTGCATCATCCGTGTCTCTACGACCACGTTTGAAGTCAGCAAGCCAACGTTTTATTGTTGTTTCGGAAAACACTTTTCAAGCAATTGTATAATCAAAACATGAAATTGTTTTTGATCCATTGTTCGAAAATAACAAGAATAGCGTCACTCTTAGCACAATAACACACAAACTAATTAATAGAATATCATGAAATTATGTGCTTTGAAGGTTAGCACTAATTCAAAAAGAGGTGGATGCAATAAAACTAGCTCCATCTGTGCGTTAGCCCCGGGACTTCTTAGCCCATGTGTTAATTTAATATTAAAAGCTCTGAAGCACTGTAATTCACCGATGGTACACATTTTCATGGATTCCACGAACTATTTTAAGTGCGATAGCCTCTTTTTAGACAAACTGAATTTTTGGCGTTATTTGTGCTGGTATGATCACAAGGAAGCTTGGAAACTGATCAAGTTGTAACACTGACCTTACATTATATGACTATTAACTCCTCCTCTATCAGCTAGTAACGACCCAATAAAAATATTTCACCACCACGACTTCAGGGGGTTTTCACTGTGACGGATATTCAGTCATCGTTATAATGTGACCAATACCAAATATTGGGGGATATAAAGTGTGAAGATTAGCAGATTAAGCGTGACATATTTTTTAACATTTTGTTTCCTACAAGTAGGCGTGGTAAACAGTTTAATCAGTTTTTAATTTTTTTCCTAAATTGTATTTCCAGGCATAGTGCTTATATATGTCATATATTTGGCGGTTGTATTATTGGAGCAGTATTTAATTAAACGCGAAATTAATCGTAAGTTTGATTTTTAATTATTTTGTGGAAAATGTCATGAATATTATAAAACTAAACAACCCCCATAGATATGGAAAGGTTATTGAATAAGGGGAGAATGTCGGGTAATTACAAAAAAGGAAAGATTTTGAAAATATGGCACTTTACCAATTTTCTTACTTTGTTTAGCGACTCAATTTAAAAGCTACCACGAATTACGCCAAGAGGCCAAAATTGATATTGTGAATCGAGTTTCAGGGGCCACCGTCAATCTTGAAGCCAATCGCACCTCATTTTATGGTTTCCAGGCAAGTTCCAATCACAATCTTTGTAAGCAACTTCTAGAGTCCCTTCAACCTTTTGATCTGGATGATTGGAAAGCAGGCAGTTGTTTTAAACGAGCAATTCTTTGCCTTAAGGTACCCATGAATCTCGTGCTGTTACTCTTAATACCGAAGGTTAATTATGAAGATGAAAGACACGGCTGGTCAAAACTCTTAAACTGTATACAAGTAATAACTCTACCACTTATCACAACTTCTATAATATGTAAGTGATTGACTAACCGATTGATTGATAAACATAATTGCGTTTTGTTGATGTCTGATTGTAGTTGGATTTTCTAAATTAAGGGGTTTTCCCGTTTGTTGCTATACTCTGGTTATTTCCGTACCCTTGGCTCTTTTGATCTTTACAAATTCTCGCACCGACACAGCACCGAAATTTCATGCGGTTCGTATGACTTAACATATTGTAGTTGTTAATCAATATTTAAAACTTATTACAGGGAATCGCTTGCTTGACAGTGTATGGCTCCATGTTTGTTATTTATTCATGTGCTTCGGAAACTGTTGAAATTCTATACGTATTGGGTCTTGTTTTGGACTGTAGTAACTCATTTTTGGGTACAACTTTATTGGCTTGGGGTAATGGCATAGGTGATTTATTATCAAATGCAGCTTTAGCTTTTCACGGTTATCAGAAAATGGCTTTTGCAGCTTGTTATGGTGGTCCATTCTTTAGTAAGTATAAATAGTGGAAAAACACTTCTTTTAATTTCAACGCCATTTTAGATACCATTTTTACTATGGGCCTAACTTTTTTAATTATAACTTTAAAAAGCGACACTGGTAGTGTATATGTAGGTTCAAAAATAAAAACGCGCTTTAAAATGGTAGTTTTGTTTTAATTATTTTCTATTTACTCCCATATAGATACCAGCTGGACCATTGGGAGAAAATTGTTTTATATTTGTTCTTATTATACTTTTCTGTAGCCTGATGTGGTCAGCCACGACAAATTTTCGTGTACGTCGTTCAGTGGGTATTTTCAATATTCTTATCTATATTATATTCCTTCTGTTTATCGTATTGAGTGAATTGGAAGTGATAGAAACTTTCGCCGAAATACGTGAATATGGATTCTCAGAATTCTGAAGAAAACAAAACATTATTTTATTCATTTTCTTCCTGGCAATAAAAATTGGTTTCCTCGTTTTTTATTTTTATGATTAATCGCATGTTTTATTTATGTACTATGTCGTTTAACAAAGAGGGGTAAAGGGTTAGAGGTAGGGAAAATAATAAAAATATATTTGATTATTTTTATAAAAAAATTTCAATTTTTATACAAAAACACCCTACAACAATTGAAGATACATAATTTCATAAAAGACTCATTTGTTTTCTATAGCATCAGCTCTAAGTGATCGAAATTGTGGAGCATTTGTTGTATAACTTTCACACAAATGGTTTGCGTTTATCAAACGTTTACCGCCATATTCATAAAATTTAATATGAGTTTGAATTCTATTGTTACGTTTTACCTTTTCTTTAAATTACCTATAAAATAAAATGCTGCGAATATCTTATTATTATACAGTATTGTTCAGACTAATATTATTCGGCCTTACACTATTTACTCAACACCTAATACTATTAATGTTATTTAACTTAATGACTTTTTACGTTCCACGCGACTGACTCAGGTGAGTGCCTTGGATTACATAGTTATTTGACAGTAAACTCTACAACGTATTATAGCATTGAAATATCGAGAGCTTTTTTAAGAGCTTTCGAATATGATTATAAAAAAAAAAACACATACAATTTAGAGAAATGTATGATATCTTTATTTGAGTCGATAGAACGAGAGATGATTTCCTGTAAATGTTGACCGCGGCTATGCCTCATTAGGCTTATACTCTGGGTCCAATTTTGGTATACTCTCTCCAACATATCGCCCGGTATCTAATAAATTCTTCAAATTAGATTCCAGTGCGTTAACCGTTGCGGGCTTTTTCCTATAAACATGAGTCTTAACATAGCCCCGCAAAAAAAGTCTGAAGACGTTAAATCGCACGAATAATAAACTGAAATAAACTGTTCACCGAATTTGCCGCTCAATTAGGCCATTCTTTCGCGTGCTATATGGTATGCGGCATCATTTTGTTGAAACCACATGTCAGCCAATAAAATATGCAATCATCGCACAGTAGCGATCGACATACACAGTAGCGTTTCTGCTTACGTCGTCTTTGAAAAAGTACTGTCCAATGATGCCACCGGTCCAAATAGTGCATTTTTCTGGATGCATTGGCAAATCTTGGCAAATCATATTTTTTCTGGCCATCTGGCAAGCCTATTTGATTTTCATTAGCTGGTGAATAGAATAGAACATTGGTGAACTATCTTGAGTTTGATGGGATTTACATACTTCGGAGTAGGAAAGTAAACATAATGGTTGCTGCAACTTGGTGTTAAGGTTAAGATATTCTAAAGCTACTGAGCAAGAAACGGGTGCAACACCGAGGCAGTGTAGTCTTAAACTGTTATTGTATACAAAAGAGCCTATCTTATCCAAAAACTCTTCATATTAATAACACTTATTCAATCCAGTTTATATTACAGCAGTTTTTAGCTGAAAAAGTAGTTTAAATATGGAAGGCATGTGTGTTTTCAAACAAAAGTTTAATTTCAATTTAAATGTTTATATCTGATCTTCTTTTATATGGATATTACACCATTGACCGTGAAAGCGTTTTTTTTTTTCTTTTTTTCTTTTTTCTTTTTTGCCATGCATCTACAAATAAAATGTGTCCGAGGCAGACTAAATATGTCATTGCCATAAAGGCCTATGAAGAAGCATACTCTCATTCTTACAAGTAGTGAAAGTGGCAAGAACCTGCAAACACTACTAGTGCTGCTACTACACATGCTCTTTTACTTTTTTTGTTTTATTACCATTTAGGGGTCAACCATGTTTAGTAGCCTTTTTAATATTCCATTAGAAAGGAAGAGTAAAAACCTGAAGAATTGCCTTGTTGTTGTTTTCTGTATGTATATTTCATTTGTTTAAGGTATTGTGTGAAAAACCCATGCTAAAGAAGTATTTGGAGTAGTTTTTTTCTTTAAGCAAATTGCTCGTGACCATTGCAAAAAAAACATTTTGTTTTAAAAATTCTAATCTCAGGTGAATTTTAAAAATAAATTCTCAACAAAAGTAAATAAATCGTATTAACAACAACATTTTATACTAAATGTAGGCTACAACAAAGTCGTTATACTCATTTAAAAAATTATTTCTTTTTGTAATTTATTTAAATTTAGAAAAGGGAAAGAAAAGAAACATTTTTTCATTTTGCAAAATACATTGCGTGCCACGCGAATATTTAATTAAGCGACTCTGATTTGCTTCTTAAAGTAGGTTCAGTTTATTTACAAAGTTTTTTATGTTTTCTTTTCTACACTAAGTAAAGAACAGAACTACAACTAAATGGCAAATTTATTTTAGGGATTTTATACATTTTTTAACATGCAAAAAAACCAGAAGCAATTTTATTTTCTAACGAGACCAAGGCCAGACTGGACTTTTAATTGAAAATTATTTCTATTAAATACCAATAATCATAATACGAGAAGTAAAGTAAGAAAATCAAAAACTGGACTAATTCTAGATATATAAAAAATACGAGGGTAGTTTTATAATTCAATTAATCTTTTATATGTATATCCAAAACTGCTTTTGGTTTGTTTTTGACATTAAAAAGATCCTATTGTGATTAATTTTAACAAAAATTGTAAAAAGTTCCTTTTTTCTACTAATTAAACATCTTTTTTAACATAATAATGAACAAAAGCAAAACTGATAAATACCAGGGACTCTGTACCCATAGCATAGCATAGCAGAAATGCCAAACGCATTACGTTCAATTTGCCTGATATAGGTTGTCACATCAGAAGTGGTGGATAAAATCCATGCTATAATGTTGTTACGTTTTAACCTTTTTAAAACATTTGAGTTCTTTTAAATTGTGTAAAATAAAATAGATGCAGCGAATTTATAGTTTACTTTATAGTCTTTTATTTTATTTCCACACTTTCGGTCATATGCAAAAAAAATTTACAAAGCTTGTTAAACCTTTATTAGGCAAAATTCCTTAATGTTGTATGCAAAAACGGTTATTAGCTTAAAATCCATTTGTTAAACCAACGTTAACTTTAAAAGTTTGATATTTTACTTTATAGTCTTCTATTTTATTTCTACACTTTCGGTCATATGCAAAAAAAATTAACAAAGATTGTTAAGCCTTTATTAAGCAAAATTTCTTAATGTTGTATGCAAAAACAGGTATTAGCTTAAAATAGATTTGTTAAACCTACATTAACTTTAAAAATGTTAAAGCAGGAACCTACCTACTTTTAAGAGTACTTTAAAGTGATATTTATATTATGAATATAAAAATGGAATGTTTTGGCTTCAAAGACATTTATTTTGAGGCAAAAGAGAAAGTCATCTTTTAGTGACACGGTGATCCAAGCCATGACCACTAAAATTGTCGAAGAATGGCTGTTGCAACAGAAATTTTAGGTAAATTAGTGATCATCGTAAAGCCCTAATACCAATTCAATGGAGAATTTTTGGACAATGGTAAAAACACCTGGAAAAATGTAATTGGACAAAAAAAGAGTTCTAAGGACAGTGTTAAAAAATATAAGTTTCTCTCTATTTAAGCGAAAAGTGCAAAACTAAGTGCATGCAGATCCTTTTATATCATTGCCTTTCTCCCGTTCCATTGTTTGAATATCATACCTTTTGTTAGTGTTTTTTTGAAAGGACTTAACAATAAATAAATATGTGAAGTTTTGTTTTATTCGATTGAGTATTTAAGTTTTCATAGGAATTTTTCTGTTCAACTTCAAAGCACGCACTTAGTTTTACACTCCACTGTATGTATATAAATTTTTACACCCACTTTATCATCCTCGGCATTATTTTCTAACCTTTTTCTTTTAAAACTATTTTTTTTTTTCTTTTTCTAATAATTTTTTTCATTAAAGCACGATAAAATCATGTTTTAATCATGTTTTCATGTACATAAAATTAAAACAAATACACAAAGCTTGTTAATCGGGTATCCACTAATTAAATTAATTGTCTTAATTTTTTTAGAATTTGAGAATTTTAGCATTTAATATGTATAGCATTATATAAGATATAAAAATGTAATGAAAACGCATTGTTCAAAAAATATAATTTTATATTAAATTAATAAAAATAAATCTTTTTGGTTCGACTACTCATATGTGTGGCATTCGTTTTTTTTTTTTTTTTTTTTGTATCACTGACACAAAAAATTATGGTATTACCAGCATAAAAACTTAAAATTTAGTAAAGTAATCGTTAGCTAATGTAGGATTTTTACATACGTTTTTTAACAAATGTTTGTTAAGCTTAAAGTGTGGTAACTAAAGTGCACTTCACGTGTACCTTTAGATTTTGTTTTTGCATATGGCCGTTTATCTTTAAATAGCAACTTTTTTAAGTTTCACTTAATACACAATTACTTAAATAATTACGAACGCCTTAACACGACTTTACTTTACGACTTATAAATTGCAATTTTTTTAAGTACAAATGTTACGGCTAGAAATTAAATATTATTTCTTTCATATAGCTGCCGCGACTGGTCTCACAGTACCCTATTCAATCGTACACCATTCAAGAACTTTTTCGAGTGTATGGTGTCGCATCTCGGCAATGGCATCACGAATGTTGGCCGCCAAATGCTCAATTGTCTCTGGTTTGTCGGCATAACACTTGTCTTTAACAACCAAACATCGTTCATATCAATACCATGCGATAGGTGTCTCTATTAACTGGTTTCGAAATATGAAATATGAGCCAATGATGCCTCCGCTCCACAAACCACACCAAGCAGTCACACGTAATGGGTGCATTGGCTTCTGTAAGACACGTTTCGGTTTTCTGAGCCCCAAGTACGGCAAGATTAAAATGAGCTTCATCCGAAAAGATGATTTTAAATGATAATAAATTTCCAATAAATCCCAATGTTTCTCAAGCGCAAATCGATACGTCTCGTTCAGTGGAGACAATATACTGAATTTATGACAGAACAGAATGACATAACTATTGCCAGATTCCAAATAACCGCTGGACAAATTTAAGCTTCTAAATTACCCACCCTATATAACTGATTGACATCGACAAAGCAGCGTCCATTATATACTAAAATGCCTATAGTTTAGAAAATTCTAGATGAGTCTTTAACCTTATCAAATCTTCTATTCGTTCTTTAATTTTAAAAATGTAAGATCGTGCCACCCAAAGATGATCGAATTGGCAATGCTGCCAAATATACAAATCAGTATGGCATTACCTGCGTGATACATAGACAGTCTTGACACAAGCCAATAGATTAAAATCATACTAAACAGTTTTAAGGGCACTGATGTGGTGTATATTGTTTTCAGGCATTTCCATTATCGTAACAATATTAAACGATTTGAGAACAAAAGTGCATGTGGTCAAAAGAATCTCAAAGAATATTTTGCAATGTTCAGCAGCAGTCCATAGTCTTTATGTGCAATGGATCTATATTTTACATATAAAAATGAATGTGTGTTTGTATCAGGGTTGGCAACCCACCAGAGTTTTATTGGGTATTATATTTAAAAAACCCCCGGGTGGGTTTTTTTTTCATTTAGAGTAGTTTGTGGCTTATTTACAACAAAAATAAGTATAATTTATGTATTGGGAGTACAAATTCAGTCGGTCCTTATTTTAGCTGAAAAAAGATAATGAATTAACAAACTTATCAATATAAAAATTTATGAAATCACTGCTTACATCTATTTCCCACCTCTGAGCCAATTTACGAATCCCGCTTCAAGCTTCTCGTCTTTTGAACCGATCAAATTTTGAAGCCGATTTTTTATTTCTTGAAAAGAAGTCTTTCGGCAACATGTTAAAAAATATTGCATCTGTCGAAACAATATTTAGAGAGACCAATGTTCGTAGAATACGGAGGGTGCGACATTTGATCATTTCTGATAATCGTTTGACAACTATTGCGAAGTGTGGCCGAGCGTTGTCATGCAAAAAATATCTTAACCATATCTGTCTTTGTATTACGGCCATTTTTTTTTTATAATCTACGGTTCAAACGAAGTAATAACAGTCTGCTATAGCAGTGCATATTACACAAGGCCTCCTCGATCCTCCCAAGAGTGCAAAATTGCATTATAAATACTAAAACAACGTAATTTTACTTATAAATAAAAAATTATGGTCTAATTAAACAAACTTAGTAAGTAGTTATAAAACCCAATAAAACCCAAAAAACCCATCAGAAAACCTAATAAAACCCGTTTAGTAAGGTTTAAAAAAAACCCGCGTTGTTGCTAACCCTGGTTTGTATGCTTGTTTGAAATCTATAGATTGATACTAAATATGGAAACCTTTTAATGTGAAGAACAACGATTAAAGTTTCGTTTTCTTTCCACATCAGCCAAAAAGTGGGAAGATTGGATGAGCAGATATATAATCTACAGTGTTTTTCTGGAAGGAACTATAGACAATTTTAAATGCTAGGTCTTGAACCGGAAGAGGAAAAAGGTTAAAATTGATAGATGAGATAAAAGTTAGGACAATAATAAAACAGGGTAGCGAAGCACGAAGGGTGAACGAGCACTAAAGAAGACAAAAGTGTTTCTGTATGTCAAAAAGGTTATATCAACACTTTTTTACGAAGCACGCAAGTCAATTACATCAATTACCTATTAACGTAGCAAATACTATCAATAGTGGTTTTAAACAAAAATGGCTTTAATTAACAAAGAAGACAAGAGCTGTTTCATTAACACAATGCGTGCAGGCACACTTAGGTAGTCACTATTGCAAAAATCGAAAAAATCCTATATCATTTAGCATAATCTCTAAGTTTAATAGCATTTCAAATTTATTTTGTACGCAATTTGAAATACTTATACGAATTACCTTGTTCACATGGTATCTTTGTAATTCGTTTTTTGCTTCTATTTTTCTTGCTATTTTAATCTATCGTTTTGTTAAGTGCCAGTAAATTGTGGTTTAAAAATGGAAAAAAGGTAAGGAAATTAAAAAAGTTTAGCGTGGACAAACACCAGATAAAAATTAACGATTACATTGTGTTTTAGTAATCCACAAAGTAATTGAAACTGAATTGCTCATATTGGAGATTTAATAATGAATTAGAGAGCGAATTACGAAGAAACATTATCATGTGAACATGGCATTATCCCTTGCGATTCTTTCTTGTTTATAAATTCAATGAAATAGCTTGTTGGCAAGATTAGTGTTCAACAAAGACTCTGAAGTTTATTTCGTATTTTCTACATAACAAATCATGTTTCGCAGTGCATTTTACTACAGACGTTATAAATCGACGACATACATTGAAAAGCCGATACACCCAAGACGAGTCACTGTTTGGTGCGGATTTTGGTCCAGAGGCATAATTGGGCCAATTTTCTTCGAAAATGAGCAAGGAGTTGCCGTTACAGTCAATGGCGATCGTTATCGGGCCATGTTGACGAATTTTTGTTTACAAAAATTGAAGAGGAGAATATTAGCAACATTTGGTTTCGACAAGACGGCGCTACGTGCCACACAGCCAAAGCTAGACTCGATGTTTTGCGCCCTGTTTTTGAAAATCGCATTATCAGCCGCAGAGCTGATGTCGTTTGGCCACCTCGGAGCTGCGATTTGACACCGTTGGACTATTATTTGTGGGGTGCCATCAAAGATAAGTGTTACGCCAACAAGCCAGAGACAATTGACGCTTTAAAGGACAATATTCGTGAAGCCATTGGTGAAATACAGCTGCACACAATCGATAATGTGCTTAAAAATTGGACCGATCGTGTAGGCTACTGCATGGCCAACCGAGGCAGCCATTTGAATGAAATTATTTTCCATTATTAACCGGAAGGATTGCACTTTCAAATAAAAAAAAAATTGGGAAAATATTCAGTAGTTTTTTTATAGCATTTTCAAAAAAATAAATTATTTGGCGGACCCTTTAGCTCAGACCTTACACCTTCAGATTGTCATTTGGTTTTACCTCTACAGAACTATATTAATGATGTAAATTTAAATTCTGTAGAGATTTTTCCCCCACATTTTTGGTGAAATTTAAAAAGAACTTTTTCGAACACCTATTATAAAAATTTAATTATTATTTTTTTTAGATAAACTAAATTATGAAACACATACATTTTAAATGCTTCAAGTTATTAATTCACTAAAATATTTAATAGCTTTTTACACCATTTTCTCTGGGGTGGCGTGGTATATTGGTTAGAGCAAACGCATAACAACACAAACAACCCAAGTTCGAGCCCCAGCAGAGGACATAACGAAGAAAAAATTCAATTGTGGCTTCGACTGTTTAATAATAAAAAAAAACAAGGCTTCAACTTCTTTCCTCCAGACAATTCCATCCAAAAAATAAAAATAAAAAAGCCCCCCTGACCTTCCCGCGTACCTCTGGCGATGATGACAAACATCAGACAAATGATCAGGAAAAACACGGCACCTACTGGGAAAAAATTACAATGCTAAAGTAAAGATCACCACCAATTAGCAAGCATCTTCACCACTACACACACAAAAATCATATGGAGAAAGCTACAGCGGATTAATCATCTACTTAGCTTAAAAATATTAAATTGATTAAAGAAACTGAAACAAAGCAATATATACTTTCTGGAAAGCCAATAATGCCCCCTAGAGGAGTGATGGAAAAAACAAAAAAACAATTTTCTCTAAAGAAAACTATAAAAAAATGTGTTTTAACTAATCTTGGCAAATCATATTTTTTATTGATTTTTGACAAGCTGTAAAAATTCTTGTAAATCAAACGAAATCAAGGCCAACTGGCAAGCCTAGCCCAATACACTCTCTTTGAACAGAGTCAAATGCTTTCTCATAGTCAACAAAAATAATTTGTTTGTGGTCAGATGGAAGAGTAGCTTAAGTCGACTTTGGCTATTCTTCCATACTGACACAGATATAATTGGCGTAAGTATAGTATGTTTTTTTTTTCAAAATTTTATTATTTTATTTTTTTCAAAATTTTATTACAATATAAGAATCTGAAACTTTAACCCTGACGCCACAAAAGAAAATAGCAATTAAGCAACACCTTGATAGTGCCTATAAATTATACTACGGCAAGGTGTTTATGCTTCAATATCCTTGTTTATCCGCCTTAAAAACACATCCATATCCAATAAGGGTTTCAGTTTTTTTTCTCATATATCATACAGAAAACAATCTGAGGGAATTTATTAATGTAAACTCTGGTAAACAACATAATACTATCACAAACATAAATATTAACAACAACAACAACAAGAATAACAAAAAATTTTAAATATGTATTTAATTCTAAACGAATTGTAATAGCTCAAGTTGTTTACTAATTTTGTGCTAAGCAACAACTTTACAACAACAACAAATTCTCTTATAACAAAGAAATATGTGCATGTAGTAGAGTTAAGCAAACTCTCTAAAGGAGTAGGTAAAGAAACGAACTTGGCGGTATTTCTAAAGACATATGTACATACACTCAAGCAGATTTTTGTAGGGCAAAACAGAAATTTATTTCGGTAAATGAGCTCTCAAGCTAAAATCTTATATATAAAAATTAATGTGTTTGTATGTATGTTTTTTTTTGTGCCTTATAGTCAGCTAAACGATTTTCTTGAAATTTTTACAGTATCTTTCTGTATGTCTGGAAGGAAGTATAGGTTACATAAATTTCGAAAATACCAACTGATCGGTGCCGCCACCATACAAAGTAAATACTTATTTAAGTATATCTTCAAAATGGTAATAAGAGTCTGTATATTTGATTCCAGTAGCTTCGCAGTTAATACAAATCATCAGTCAAAAAGTGGGCAGAATTGGACAAGCTGACGTGGTTCCTCCCATACAAAATGAATATTAATTTTAATATATCTTGAGAACAGTTGCAGCTAAAGTTTCAGAATTCTGTCTGATTGACTTCATAGTCAACACAAGTCATCAGGCAAAAAGTGAGTGGAATTAGACAAATGGGTGTGGTACCTCCCATACAAAATAAATATTGATATCTGTATATCTTAAGAATGGCCAAAGCCTAAGCTTCTGTATATCGTTAGAATAGCTTCATAGTCAATACAAATCATTAGTCAAAATGGGGATGGAATTGGACGAGTGGGTAGTTGACGCTTATTCCTCAGTATCTATTTACATACGCCAAACAGCTGGACTGTATTTCTAAGCGTCAGTCTTTGCATTTGATAAGTATAGATATCATACGATGAAAGCCAAAGCAAAAAAATTTAGAAAAAACGCTCTCCTGTAAAATGTGATTTTTGTAACATACGATAATTTTGCGCAAGAGGGTCGAATTGTATTGTAATTCTTGACGTAATACATACACAATCGGTGCTTCTAAGAGTATCTTCCGTCGGGCACCGAGGTGATATATGTGGGTGGAAGTGCCACACTGACTGAGATTTTCAACTGCCTTACACCTCGTAAAATTAAATTAAAAAAAGCGCGCTCACACCGAGCTCGAGCTAAATTAAAGATAATTTTTTACTTAAATATGAATGTAGTTTTATCGGAAATTTGTTTTATTTTGCATGTACGTCACGCGTGTTACTATGCATTACAAAACTACAAGCCAATTACAACTACACTAAATATTATTGCCATCAGTCGTTCTTTTTATTAAGCAAATTTGCTTGCAAACAAGAAATGAAACCGGCACTAAGCAAGTGAAAACCAGATTTCTCGTGAGTTCTTAATATCGGCAATATTTAGACACAAAAGTTCCAACGTTTTCTTCTTTAAATGTCTTACAGTGTATGTGGAGTTTAATACATTACTGTTAAGAATTAATATTACATTTACTCGTATAGGAAGAGTTTTATTACTAAGCCAACATGTTATTATTATGTGTACCTAATACTACATGAATGAATAAAGGCATGTCGATATAACTGGCTGTCTGTTTGTCTTACTGTCTGTCTACATGTCTTTCATACTTCATTCATTTTAAATAGTTTCAATGTTGGTTCCTTTAAATGGGTTTACATTATAATACTCGCACATACATCAATAAAAAAATATAACAAAACATGCAAAAAATTCCTTTATAATGAAAGGGAATACAGGATGGCTGGCTGGCTGGCTGGCTAATAAATGTGATTTGTTACTTCGAACATTCTAAGGAATGGCAAGTAACTTAGAAAACTAACGAATTTATTGAAATAAATTGGAAATATTTTGTTGTAAATAAATTATTTTTTATTAAGGCAGTTGTTCTTGAACTTTGAACAGAGTTAGACGTGTTCAAGAGAAGAATAAAACAATTTTAATCTTTATTTTGCAACATTTTCTTTGTAGCTTCAGCATTGACAGTGAACGTTTATCATTTTCGGAACCAGATTTGCCTACATCGCTAAAGCGTCTGGATCGTTTCACCATTAAGAATCCCCACGAGTATATAGCCGTAGACGAGTTAAAGTTCTATAGACGACGAAAACCACCTGAAAATATCACTAAAAGTCATATATGCTTGAGTGACACAAATAATGAACAAGTGCTTCCTTACACTCCTCTAAAAACGGAATATACAAGAAGTTACATTTCTTTAAATCCATTACCATTAAAGACGCTCTCATTAAGGCGGGCCACTTCTTTGCGCTTGGAAGGTTTAATGCCTTTTAATCAATCCGAACATCAGGCCCATTATCTTTGGTTTACACCGGGCGACTGGAAAAGGTTAGTATTGTAACAATACGTTCTTATCGTCGTGTTACATATTTAAATTTCTTTTCTAGTTCCCGTGCTTATCCCATCAAAAAACCTGAAAGTCTACGCTTAGCTGGTGGTCTTAATATGGAACCTGAATATCGTTCTTCATACATAATGTATCCCATGGTAGATCGCACCACTAAAATATTACCCCGTGAAATGTTTAGTTTACATTCTCCCGAAAAAGTAAACAAAACTGAAACACATCCTAGCCCCGAAATAGAAATTATACAAAAACTAAACGATGATAAAGAACAACGTGAAAAGGCCAGTGAATTACAACAGGAGTGTCATTTACAGAAGAGAGCCATAACGGATGAGCAGCAATACCATGTTGCTCCCTCGGAATATCAGAGACAATTTGTGCCGCAGCTAATCGAAAAGGCCCATTCTATACCACAAATAAGCCACATCAAAATGCAGGGTGATTTTCGAACTGTGCCCGAGTATCAGGATAGTTTTAAAATGTACGCCAATTACGCTAAACCCATGCCCATTCGGAAAATGGACAACTTATGCATGTCGGGTTCCGAAATCCAATTGAATACCAAGGAAAATTCTCAAGTTATGCCGGAATATAAAGAAAAATTCCATGAGCTACCAAAGGATATGCCGAAAGAGAAACCTTTAAAAACTGAAGACCATTTAAGACCGAAAGGCGAATTTTCAAAAGATGTGCCAGAATATTATGAGAGCTTCCGTGATCCACAAGTAAAAGAAATACCAGAGAAGGGCAAATGTCGTGAACCCTATTTGCATTTAAAGGGAAAAATTGAATTTAATCCCGAATATAGGAATAAATATTTAAATTTTCCCCGTTCTAGGCCAATAGTACCAAAGCCAACTTCCACTTTTCGTTTACCCACCTCCAATACAACCGTTACCACTACATCTACGAATTCCTCTCGCAATAGAGCAGCTGCCACAAATGCACACAGAAAATATGAAGATGATCTAACGACTACGCCTAGTATCGTAGGGCCCGATGTGGATATTACAGCTGCACCTGAATATCGTAGAGCCCGTTACAATTATCAAATACGCGAAAGATCTCCCAAACAAAAAGCCATAACGGAAATAGTGCCTGAAGATAATAAGAAATTTCATCGTAAAACTGTTTCACCTCAATTGAAACCAAAAACCACAACTGCCTTTAATCGCCAGCAACGTAGACCATCGTCAATACTTGACTCTCAGTCATCGCCATCACCGCCTTGTCTAGAGAATATCGGTCAAACGTATAAACATCAGAAGACCCCAAAATTTGGTAGACGTTCCGCTGGTGGTGGTGATGCAATCGTTTTGAAAAATGCCGAAAATTGTCGTGCAAATACTTCGATTATCGAGGGAAATCCCAAGTATACCATGTCACAACGTAAAGCTCCCTTTAAGGCGGACAGTGTGCATGATTCTTTTGTTGTTTTAGATAATAAGCCATGTAAACGTTCCCACTGGATGAAATAGTATTATTAAGAGTAATTAAAGAAAAAAAGTAAATAAAGATAAAGATTCATTAGACTGTAAATAATTCTTCTTCATCGCCATTTTATTAAAACGGTACCATTTATACCTTAGGACTTCAAAAATTCAATCACACTCACCTACGCCTTTCATTAACGCCATTTCCCCTTCAAATTTCAACAAAACAAACGAAAATCTTATTACTCGTATATAAAACTGAATGTGTTTGTATGTTTGTTTGAAGATATTGGCTATATAAATAACAAAAATTCCAACTGAGTGATGCCACGCCCCTACAAAGTAATTATTTATTTATCTACATATATCTTTAAAATTTTAACAGTAAAATTTTCCCAATTTTGTACAAATAGTTTCGTAGCCAATACAAATCATTTTTCAAAAAATGAACGAAATTGGATAAATGAGCGTGGCATTTTTGTATATCTTAAGAACGGTTTTAGTGGAAATCACCAAACTTCGTTTACTTATCTTATTTTCTTATACAAATATGAGCAGGAGGGCATGGTACCCCCATCCCATATATATGTTGTAAACGTTAAAAGTAGAAGTTTCTAAATTTAATTCAAACAGCATCGTGAACAATACACAGCATCAGTCAGTAACTGGGATGAGTTTGGCTAAGTGGGCGTGGCATCTCCCATACATAAAAGATATTAATTTTTGTATATTTGACAAATTGTAAGTAAATAGTAAAAGTTTATAAATTTCGTTCAAACAACTTCGTTGCTAATATCAATCATCAATTACTAAGTGGGCGGGTTCGAACAAGCAGGCGTAGCATTTCCCATACATAGTAAATATTGATTTAGTATATCTTGAAAACGGCAGCAGTAAAACTTTTTGAATTTGGCCTTAATGATAGTCTCAATACACATCATGAGTAAAAAATGAGCGGTATTAGTGGGCGTGGCA
Source organism: Wohlfahrtia magnifica (assembly GCA_023159175.1). Classification (NCBI taxonomy): domain Eukaryota; kingdom Metazoa; phylum Arthropoda; class Insecta; order Diptera; family Sarcophagidae; genus Wohlfahrtia; species Wohlfahrtia magnifica. The sequence continues at coordinate 974,796 of JAKWBJ010000484.1, read as the reverse complement.
TGGCCTATACACAGTAAATATTAGTTTTTATATATCCTAAGAAAGGTAAGTAGAATTTTCTAAATCTGGTTCAAACAACATAGCAAACAATACACATCCTTAGGCAATAACTGGGAGAGATTGGATAAGTGGGCGTGGCATTTCCCATTTATAATAAATACGGTAACAGTAAAATCTTCGCTATCTATCCACATCAGCCAAAAAATGGGATAGATTGGATAAACAGGTATTGAACAAGCCACACCGGGTAAAATATATCTATCGGGTGTTTTTTTACAGTTACACAAGTTGAAATCATAATAAAAAAATATGAATAAAACGGGTTTTGTTGGATAGAAAATTTTATGACGTTAATATTTAAATATAATGTAAATAAGTGGCCAGCACGGCTGGCGCGTACAAGGCGCAATCTGGAACATTAATTTTCACAAACTTTTCGCAGCATACGTGGCGATATTTGGTCAATAACTATTTGAATGTTGATTTCCACATGTTCAATTGTTTCTGGTTTATTGACGTAGACTAGTGACTTTACATAACCCAAAGAAAATAATCCAAAGTGGTTAAATCACACGATCTTGCCAATTAATTGGACCATTAGGTGAAATTACTATTTCACCAAAAGTTTCTTTGAGTTAATCAATTGTAGCGCGCGTTATGTGACATATGACTCCATCCTGTTGGAACCCATGTCTGCAAGATTAATGCCAGCTAATTGACTTACGAAAAATTTTCTAATCATGTCCCTATACCGAGTTCCCCATTGACAGTAACATTCTGACCATCATAGTTTTTAAAGGCATATAACCCAAGGTCTCTGTCAGCCCATAAAGCGCCCCAAACAGTAATTTTCTGTGGATGTAATGGAGTTTCGAAAAAACTTGCGGATTATCCTCACTCAAAATGCCGCAATTCTGCTTATTTATGTAACCATTCAACCAAGAATAGGTTTTATCGAAGAACAAAATTTTGAAGTTTGACGAATAGGACCATTATTTTGATAAAAAAAATTTCAACAATTACCAAGCGTTGGTCTGGTATAAGTCTTTCCATAAATTAAATTGTTAAATTGGTTGTCAAATAAAGCAGTGTTGCTCACGCAAAGTTAGAAAAAACACCCTATATATATGTATATATAAAAATAAATGTGTGTTTGTATGAATGCTCCTTTTAAATTTGTACACAGTTTGAAATTTTTATATTGTTTTTTTAGAAGGAACTGTAGACTATCTTAAATGCTTAAACTTGGACCGGAAGGCAAAAAAATTGGAAAAGAGTAAAATATTATAATTAATATAGGGCTAGCGAAACACGCCGGGTTGTAGCTAGTATTGTATAAAGACGAATTGCTTTATAATACCCAGTTCCTACTCAATCAGTTCATATCTTATGACGAATGCAAAATGAAATAAAACTATTAAAAAAATTTATACACAAAAACTCAAGAAATATAAACAAATAACTACGAACGTTTATTTTCCCATTATCTTATCTGGTATAACGACATAGAGAGAGCGAGAGACTGTAATGCCATCACCAACATTTAATTTGGTTCCCATAACTGACTGACTCATTTTAAACATTATTTTAGTATTTTAGAAAATTTTGCAAACTTAACATGGTGTAAGCGAAAGCCAAATCAAACGAAATTCTTCAATGGATATCAACGAAGACAACCATCTGAATCCAGAACATGCCTGCAGTCCACCTCATCATATATTAGGATTAGCAATTAGATCACGTACTCGTATTTATGTTTCCTATGTCATACCCAACATACTCGAATCACTTGTTTATATCGTACAAATCGTAGCCGATGGTGCGGTAAGTTATCAGCATTTTAATTCACATCAATCGGATTTTGGTTGTGCTACTTTGAGTCTAATACTTGTACCGCCTGTGGTGACATGTTTGTTGATTTTAACCTCTAAAAGCCAATGGGTTAAGCCCAATAAAGAAGGAAAACGTTTACGATTTGTTTGCCTACAATTATTACAAATGCTTTTGTTTCCATTCTTTGTTATTTATCGGTGAGTTTGAGGGGTAAATACCCCTTGATTTTCATATAAAAAAATTAAATAGATAAGAATTAATGTTTATTTCTTTATGGCTTGTAATGCGTATCACCAAAGTTCTGCCAAATTAATATTTTGGTCTATTGAGGCTTTATTTCATGATGATGATGATCAAATGCGCATGAAGTGTTTGGAAAAGGCCGAGGAATGCTCTACTTGTGAGCTATATCGCCTAATACAAGCCTATGGACAATCGGCTCCCCAAATTATACTGCAGCTGTATCACATGTTAACCGAAGATCTATTTAGAAACTTTCAAACCAGTAAGTTAGCTTGCTAAGCTTAATGCTTTAGCTTATTACTTAAAAAAAAAACGTTTCTTCTACAGCCAATGTACAGGCCATTAGTTTAGTATTCTCGGCTATAGATTTGGCCTGCATTACCACAACCTATCAACGTTTCGAAAGCCAGCGTCAAGTTGGACGTCATTATCCTTGGTCCACCGATGAGCAAAAGCAAGTGAACCTGCTTAAGCTAGAAAAAAATAAATGCCTTAAAGAAGAGTGTCTGCGCAAGAAAAGAGATTCCGAACGAAGTCTACACAAATTTCCAGAATCCGATAAAATTATGGAAAATTTTAAAGCCAATCTTCAGAATGAACCCCGTAATACCAAGTCCGAGCCTTTAATAAGACACCAAAATATCAATTACAGTTTTGAAAGTTTAAATCAAGTCTCACAGACTATTAGTCATACGGTACAGGTACATGGTTATGATGAATTAGACAATGAGGCGGGTGATGAACAAACAATTTTACTAAATACATCTCTAAATATAACGGATGATGATAAAATCAAAACTAAACCTATATTGCTACACCTGAAGCTACAACAAAGACCTGAAAGTCAATTGGAATTTGATCAGGCGCCAAATACACCACCTCCTTTACCTCCCTTACCTCTCCCTAAGCATAACAACACATTTGACGAAGATAAACCAGATGCTCCACAATTAAGAACTCAAACGTCCCAGCAGAGCAATAGTAATGAACCCAATAAAAGGGTATCTCGAGCAATATCACAACTCGAAACTTTTAAGGATATGCTACTTATGAATGCCCAGCTGTATATTAAAGATAATGTACCTAGACCGCCTAAAATGCTTATTAAACGTGTGGATGAAACAACACAGAATAGCAAAACACCACCGCCAACACCCAAAACACATAAAGATGTGGTTGATTTCTTTGTGCCACGTCCCACAAAAGTTGTAGATGGTATACAACAGGATGATTTTGCTGCCAAAACCATTGCATTTTTTGGTTGGATAGCATTTGTCGTTATGCGTATGCTCTCCCTCTCCACATTTTGTGTCTTTTTTCCGCAAGCATTTCTTATCATTATAGGCGTTCATTATGTGATTATGTTGGCTGCTTTATATCTGGAATCACGCTTTAAGGGCAAACTTAATAGAACTCTCTTTTATTTTCTACTGGCCTATGTCTATATTTATGTTTTATTGGAATTTCGAGTGAAATTTAAACACATACGAGTATGGTTCGTTTGTTATTTTCTCCTAACAATGGGTGAAAATCTCATCATGACAATGATATGGTATGGTCGTGAGGAATTTGAATCCTGGTGGTTTGGTTTCATATTCGAGGGTATCATATATAGTGGAATATTGTTTGTAGCCACTATAATAGTTTATTATTTTATATTAAAACCTAAGGATGTTGTACTCTTGGTGGAGGATGATAATCTTACACAACAACAGCAACCACAAGATCAATTATAAACGCTTGCAACTACGACAACGAATATTTAAATAAATACCATTGGTTACCATGGCATTGTTTACAAAATAAAAAATAATTGTATTTTAGTTTTACCTGGTAATCATTATAATTTACTATTTATTTGATGTTTTGATTATTTTCTTTTTTTACAAACGAAATAAAATTTTGCAATCATTTATATTTGCTATTCACAAAACATATCAAAAAATCTAAAATGTGTGACCGCCACTTAGATACCGAAATGAAGGACAACTATAGGAGTCCAAAATTGAAAAAACCCACAGGTAAACAATTTTGCTAAATTCAATGTCAAACGTAAGTAAAGTATGTACGTTTTTTTTCTCCCAAACTATAGCCACGCGTAGTCGTCGTTATGAACAATTTCTATGGCAGGAACTTTACAATGAATATATACGTCACAATGAACGTTTAATGCATCCGAAGTTAAAGCCATCCCGTACTGAATATTATGATGAATTTTGTAAAGATATGCCACCCGTTGATGAGGCTGCTAAGGAAGCGATTATAAATCGTTATCCTTTATATTTTAGCACTGCCATCACACTATGGAATCATTCTGGTGATATAACAAAAGATTTTAAGAAACGCTACTCTATCACACGTCCAACAAATGAACAAACTGAGCAATTTGGTTGATGTTTCTTTTTCTTTTCTTGGTTAACTGAAATATAATTTTAAAAAATTTGCTGAAATCTGTAAGTTGCAGATTTTTTTACGATTTGAAAACGTATTTTCAATGTTTTACAATATGATCTTATACTTATTGGGTAGTTAGTTCCAATGGATAGCCAGACACGTTACCAGCTCACCTGGGTCCATTTCCATATCCAAAGAAAGGAGCCTGTAGTATACGGGTGGATCTAGAAGTTCGTGCCCGAAACAAACCAACCAGACACATGCTCAAAAGAAGACAGACCAAAGAAAGCAGTCCTAATATCCGAAGGATTCGGATATTGACATTAGAAATGCTCCACAATCTCCTTATCTTCCTCCTCGTGAAAACTCTTACAGTTAGGGTTGCCAGATGGCCTTGATTTAGCTAAATTTACAAGAATTTTACCAGCTTGTCAAGAATCAAGAAACAATATGGTTTGTCAAGATTTGTAAAGCACATTTTTAAAGATATCCTTATAACGAAAATGATCGAACTGCGTTTTGCAGACTTCCACGGAATTTAAATGTACGCCATTAAGAGAGTTCTGTAGAGATTGAAACAAATAATAATCTAAATGTGCCAGATCTGGGCTATATGGTGGATGCATCAAAACTTCCCAGCCAAGCTGTCTCAGTTTCTGCCAGGTCTTAAAAAATGTGTATAGTCTGGCGTTGCCTTGGTGGAATAAAACACCTTTTTGGTCGATTAATTCTGGCCGTTTTAATTGTATTACTTGTTTCAATCTCGCTAATTGCTGGCAGAAGAGATCAGAAGCAATCATTTGGAAAGGTTGTAGAAGCTAATAATGAACAATTCCCTTACAATCCCATCATATACACAGTCTACGAAGTTTCACCTTTCCGCATTCATGATCTTTTTCGCACATTATTTTCGCATCACTTTTCATCACCCGTAATCATTCGGATCCATCAAATAAGCTATAGTGTTGCCTGATGCAATTATTATTACCAGAAATATAACATTTTAGAGCAGATTTTGGCAAAGACTTGCTCTTCTCTTGTGTTTTCACATGTACGTACTCACACGCATAGGCAAAAAATAAGCAAAAATTGAGCACGCATAGGCAAAAAATAAGCAAAAAAATAAGAAGTAAAGAGAAAACAAGTTAAAAAACACAGTACAAAGTGGTCTGAGTGAGAGACTCTCAATTACTACCATAATTGTAAAATGCATTAATATTAGTTTGCCGAACGCTGTTTTAGAGCCATTTACCGACAATTTGTAACCGAAGGTTTAGTTTATAGGTTTTTTCTTTAAAATTGTTTCTATAAATGTCAAGAATTTTGCTAGTATCTATTGTACGTAATAGTTGCCTGAGGTGGAATTAATAACAAACAGGCATTCTGATATACAAGAGCTGGTAAATCATATCGAAATACTTGCATTAAAGGTGCGACTAAAAAAAACACCTGTTGTATTGAATGAATTACTCAATGATGATTTGCGTCATATTTATGTGATCTGCACAAGACCTTCCCGGCCTGAATCCAACCTGTTCCTTTCGGAAGATGGTTTCCACTGTTGGGGATATGAGATTTAGTATCAGGGAAGATAACGCTTTATTAATTGCATTCAGCAAGGTTATACCCCCCAATGATTATTACATAGCCCGATGTCTTCCTTTTTCGGAATTGTAACTATCACACCCTCCTTCCAGCAATCCGAGATCGATTCTTGTTTCCATACTTTTCTGGGTGTTAAGGCCAAAGCACATACAGTCCGTCATATGTTATACGTCGCCTTTTCAACTGATAGCTAAGTTAAAATACATGTATTGTTAAGAACTTTGTTCCATTTAGTACGTCTTTTTACTTTTGACGTACATGACACACATCAGCTGATTTATTTTACTTTGATTTTGTTTTTGTGTTGCGTGACGGTAAAAATAAAATAAAAGAAAATAATAAAATGGAGGAGAAACTTATAAAACCAATTAACTATAGATAAATAAATAAAATGGAAAAGACCGAAAAATCCTTAAATACCATTTTAAATGTGTGCTTTCATCAAATTTTCTTGCAAAAATGCTATAAAAAACAAACAACTGATTAAATACCCGTCAGAAAGTGTCAAAACTCTGCGTCTATACGTTTACGTCAGCTGCAAAAAGGCAACGTATGACGAATGACGGACCGTGTGTGCCGTGACTCTTATAGCCACAGGGAATGTTGGAGATGCAGTCAAAATTTCTCTTCTTGGAGCGCGTCTGCTCTTCGGCCAAGTCCAGGGGTGTACTCGGTATCGAATACAACAGCAGCTTATACCTTTTGTTTGTTGATTTTGAAAGCACCTTCGATACCGTGTCCAGACCAGTACTGTGTGATGCACTAAGCAGCAAGAGCATGCAGCCGAAAATTTAAAACCTAATCCGCGAGCTATATACGGATGCAAAGAGCAGAGTACGATATAGAACAGATGAATGTGCCTCCTTCGAGACGAGCACAGGAGTGAAACAAATCTGCATTCGGTCTCCCACACTATTTTTACTACTTTTGAACTGTATGGTTTAAAAGGCTAACTCCGACGCACCATATGACATCCGCTGGAACCTGAGAGAACTACTCTATAGTATAGACTACGCAGACGATATTTGTTTGTTCGCTCATCGTTTTGTGGATATTCAGAGGAAACTCCACATCTATGCGAAATTGCTAAAAAAAAAGTCGAGCTGAAAATTAACGCAGGAAAAACCAAATTAATGCGTATTCCTACTAGCAACACGACACCTCTTACACTTGAGTAGCAGACAATCCAAGATGTAGAAGTTTTCTCATATCTAGGTAGTCTATTTTTAAACTCATAGAAAGAGACCTCCAGTTTAACGCCGGCTCCGAACGACAATTGCATTTAGAGAAGTTATCAATAGTAGTAATACTCATAACCAGTTACTAGCTAATGTTATGAGGTGATACTGCTGTCGAAAATTTTTTTTCTTTTTTTCAAGATGGTCTGGCCTGGTATTGAACCGAAGACTTTCTGGTTGGTAGGAGGGTGTCTTATCTACCATACCACAGCGGCACACATTTATAATGAGGATATTGCGGTCCAAATAAACAAAGCCCGAAATGTATTTCAATCCCTGACAAGAACATGACATGCAAACATGCATGCGACTCATACAAAACTGAAGATCTTTGATAACAGCGTCAAATCAATACTCTATGGTTGTACTAGTTGGAAATCTACTTAAAATTCCCGAATAAAGGTCAAAGCTACACAAAGTTAATTCTATGTTAAATCTCCGACGTACGTCCAAAAATGAGGGAAAGCCCAGAGATCTTGCCGCAAATCGAAAGAGGTTGAAATAAAATAATAAAAGGCCTATGCCCAGTATAGAAGCAGTTCGCAGTCTTTGAACCAAGAGCAAGACACCATAATAATAATAATCACCCCTATTCTGCGTTTTGATTACGTATCCGCATTAAGATATGTATCCATCGAAAATTGGTATACCAAAAAAAAAAAAAAAAACGGAATCGAAAGAAAAAGAAGACAAAATCATAGGAACCTATGAAATAGTAACTGATAAATAAGCAAATTGTAAATCAAAATCAAGTGCAAACGCAAAGGGGTCCAATAAGAAAACATTTTGTAATTGTCTTGCATGCAATGGACAAGCGTAAATTTATATTTTTATGTCATAGTTTTTATTTACTTTTTGTATATTTTCATTTTGTATTTAATAAAAATAAATAATATTATAAAAAAGGTTAGCCAAATAATAAATTCTAAACTAAAAGAACAAAAATCGAAAAATCTCCGTCACAACTTTACCAACTTAGAAAAGCGTAGCTACGATCGTAATGCAGAATACATACAATCAAAAGAAACAACGAAATCGAAACTCAGAATATCAAATTTGCCAAACGGAGAAAATTTTGATTCGATTCGAAACGCAAACAAGGGTGAATAACTGCAATATAACTTTTTTCTTAAATAAAATACAAGCTCAAATTCAATTTAACACGTTAACTGCTTCATATACATAAATAAATCATCATCTACATGCCGAAAAAATATGCATATAATCAACAAAGATCGGATGGTATGCATGGCTTCTTATTAAAAAAAATGTGACCACCGATAGCGCAACGTGTCACTACTACTATTAATTTCCTTAAAGTATTTTTTTAAAGGTTCATAACTTTTAATTGGTCACCAAGATCATACTATTTAACATCATTGGATTATTTTCTTTGGGGTTGTGTAAAGTGAATTGACTACGTCGATAAACCAGAGTCAATTGAACATCTGGATACCAACGTTCGAATAGTTATTGCCGATATACGGCCGCATATGCTGCGAAAAATTTGTAAAAATTGGTGTTCCACATTATGCCTTGTACGCGCCAGCCGTGTCGACCATATTTATTTTAACATTAATGTCATAAAATTTTCTATCCAACAAAGCCCGTTTCATTAATATTACAAATATATTTCCTTGTTTTATTATAATTTAAACTTGAGTAACTCTAAAAAACACCCGATGTTTTTGAATTAAAAAACAACCTTAAAAATAGACCATTAGAAATTCAAAACATTAACTAACACTAATTTTAATTTCCAGTCACTTACAAACACTGTTTCATTACAATAAAAAGCACTGTCACAGGATAAAATTCAGTGGCACTCAAAGTGTTCAATTAGACATGATTTATCGTAAACACCATAAACATAACCGTAAAGAGCTGTTCTAACTCAACCTTAATGGCAACACTGTATTTGATTAGTGTTGACATACCATAACGTCACAACCGTAATTGTAGATATCAATTGGAGGTATGACCGTAAATAGATGTTTTAAGTCTACCTTATGGACAAAACTATATTTAATTAGTGTGACATATAACTCCATAACTATAACCGTAACCATAATCGGTTATGGCATAACGGTATGTTACCACTGATCGAATACATTATTGTACCTAAAGTTGGTTTGTCTTGTTAAGTAACGTTTAATTGAACCCTAAGTTTGGTAAACGGACTTCAGTGGAATCTTTGGAGTATGTTCCTAAAAAATATGTATTTATAGGATGATATCATTAAACAAAAACTTCTCAAATTAATATATAATCCTCAAGTATTAAAGTGCTGCGAACAAAGTTGTCTATCAAAAGTTGACTGCCCAAAACTAAGGACGACACTAAAAAGAAACGGGAAAAGTTTCTAATAAAGGAGTCTACTTAATAAGCCAAATTTTTTTTATATATTTCACAAATACTAACAAGGATCATCATAATCATAATCACTTACCTTAAAATCACTTCACTGCATACTAAATTTTTATAAATGTTTAAAAATTATTGATAAACGTCTTTTATTGACTTTGTAAATTTCACCTTCGATTGGTTATGAAGAAAACGAGAATTTTTAACATGTACACATGGTATAGCTACTGGATGGGATATTACATTAACATTTAAGTATTTGCATAAAGAATAGCTTAATAACAAGAAAATAAGTTAAATTCAACTTAAATTTCAACATAAATTCATTAAATTTAATTTAATATTTCAGTTACAACATCAAGTAGCCATTAGCCAGTGGAAAGAGACAGAACTGATATTTTATTTTTTTTCTTCTGTTAAACGTTTAGAAGAATAACTAACACTTAATTTATGTATAAATAACACCTTTACTTTGTTAAAATGTAATTTTTTAATTTAAAACACTATAAACACACATTTTTAAGCAAAAGACACAAATTTTCACTATCTTTTAACACTTTGCTTTTTCCCACCAAAATACCGTTAACCATGGTTTGTATTACCATATCATAAATAAAATGGAAAAAATATTAACTTATACAAATAAACACAGCTTTTTAAAGCTGCCAGTTATAAAAACAAACGTTAATAAAATAAAAATTTTATTTTGTTGCAAATAAATCCTCGTTTCAGTTAAAATAAATCCTTAAACTATGTTTTATTAAATGAATTAAATTATTCTTAACTCTTGGTAAGAATATTTAATACAAACAAACTGGAATTATTTCTAAAAAACCTTTTTTATCTTTATCAGTTTTTAAGATCTGGCATTTCTCAGGTCCGCTGACGTGTCTGTCATACAGCAACCGCTGAAGTAGTAGATTTTGTGGTGAAAGAAATTTTTTGGGAAAAATCGTAGAATTTTTAAATTTTATTCAAGAAATTTAATAAAACTTATTAATATTTATTTAAATACAAAACGTATTAAATAAAAATGAATAAATTGGGTGAGTATTTATAAAATATAACAATATAGTATGAGAAAAACAAAAGCCGGCTCTAACAGTGTGGCATAAAATTAATGCCGGTCGGTGTGCTTATATAGAAAAAGGCGTCACTCAAACAAAAAACACATTATTGCAATTCTATCTAAATTTTGGCTCATCTATAACAAAAAAACATCTGAATTGTTAAATTTTTCAGTTTTGTCACTATTAGTGGCACTTACATTGAGTTGTAATTGCTTGGCGGCACGTACTGTTGATAGTCATCTAAGTGCCCACGATTTGCAGCGTTTTCAGTCGGTTTTTATAACAGCTTTATCGTCCAATGACTTGCAGTCAATCTACTATGCGACATTGAACATAGAACCTACCAGTGCAGAGGAAAGGAAGCAATTATGTCAAAAACTTAATAAATTGCACGAGGAATCAAAATTGAATGTAAGTTCCAAGATTTAGCCCTTAATGGTCTATACAACATTGTAAATATCTTACTTTTTTTTAAGGAATTTGAAAAAGACTTCTATTTAGTGGGTGCTTGGAAGATTTTAAAATGTAACGACAAACTGCCCGGACAACAATTATCCAAAATTTATGCTGCTTTCAAGACACCTGCTGCCTCATCCCAGGAAATCTTTTACCGTGTAGCAGCTCATAAATATCTGGGAGTACAAATCGATGAAGAAACAGTATCAAAGATTGTCAAAAACTTGCAAGATCTATTAAAAAAGGATGATACACTATCCAATTTGGGCTATGCTTTTAACGTGGCCACAGAATTGGGTTCATCGGCTGCCTTTATAGCAGATCGCATTGAAGATGCCATAGTACAAGCCGATGAAGTTGATGGCAAACTTTTGCAATTCGAAGGAGGCCTAAGTATAACTTCATTGATCACTAATGGCGCTTTTAAAACTGCCAAAGCATTCGATAAAGCCTTGCCAGTGACTGCAGAGCAGGCTGTTAAATTCGCCCACTATTTCCTCTCTAGACGTTCTGTTCAAACTGCTAAGGGTGCCCATGTACTCATAGAATCCCTAAAAACTTTGTCTACGTCGTCTCCCAAAATTGCACCAATTTGTGTCCAATTGATAGGCAATGGTCAATTATTGGCTGATTCACCACAACTTACGATAGCCGTTGTAGATCTCTTGGGTAAACCAATTTCGCCAGCACCACAAAAGGTATCGGCCAAGATCTCTCAGAAAAGAGATAACTCAGTTTTAGCCGAAAAAGTGTTGTTTAGCTCAAAGTCATCTGACAAAACAACTTATGTAGCGGATCTCTCATCCTACAAACCATCCCGTGCTCTTTATGTGGCCGATATTTCAATTGACTCCCCCTATACACAAAAATTGAATTTTAAAGTATTGGGCAAAGTCAAGGTACAACAGTTGGAAGTTGGAGTTGGTGAATTAGATGCCAGTTCAGCAGTGAAAAAACAAACCGTTGTCTATCCCAATAAGCTAAACGAACAATTGTTGGCTGATAATACACAGAAAATTCTGCTTAAAACCACTTTAGTGGAGGAAAGTCAACCTACTAAGGTAAACTTAAAATTAATACGATTTCTAAGCTTTCAAAAACTTATTTTATTTTTTCTTTACACAATGATTTTAGCCCATTTCAGTGCACCAATCTTTTGTACGTTTCTTTAATAAAGAAACTGAGGATGAAGTAATCTATGTTGCTGAACAGGACAGTAGCAAAGCTTACAAATTTGACTTGGATGTTAGTGCTAGAGCTGTTGATTTTAAATACAAAAGCGGTGTCTACGAAATGTATTTAATTGTGGGCGACTCTTCTATTTCTAATTCATTCCAATGGTTGGTAGCCGATATTGAATTCAAGTTTCCTGCCAGCACTAATGTAGGAGGTAAGCTAGGCTGTATTTTTATTATAAATTCGTATATTAAAATATTTTTATCATTCAACATGAAAACGTTTCCTTACAGATGCCAAAAAACAGCCCATACGTTCTCCTTTACCGGAAATTAAGCATCAATTTCGCATTCCCGAAAAGCGCCCATCACGTATAGTGTCCGATATTTTTACTGGCTTGTGTTTGACACCGTTGGTTTTATTACTGATTTTCTGGTCAAAGTTGGGCATCAACATTGGAAATTTCACCTTCCATCCCAGCACAATTGGGTTCCATGTTGGTTTTGGTGGAATTTTACTTTTGTTTACAGTTTTCTGGTTAAAATTGAACATGTTCCAGACATTGCGGCTCTTAATACCAATTGCCATATTCACATTCCTATGCGGCAATCGTTTATTAAGACGTCTCTATGCCCAGCGCATTGCTAAGAATCCTTCGTCGGCAACCGCCTCCGCTGCATCATCATAAATTTGTGCACTTCTTTTTTAATGTGACTAATTTAAGTTAAACAAAAAGATTGGAACAAGAAAAACAAAACGAAACAATTATTTATAAAGAAAAATGTTTGATTTAGTATTCGGGAGAATGCCTTGAAATCATGGCGTGTATTACAATAATAGAAATAATTTTTGCTTAGAATACCTTTTTACGTGATCTTTTTGAATTAATTTTACGTTTATCTTTGTAGCACACAACTACCTTTAAATTTAACATCAGTTATACTTCTTATATATGTATTTCAGAGCATGAGAACTGTGTGTGTGAGCATAATTAACACAATAAAAATTAAAAATATTTTAAAATTTTATTTTCCCAATTTTTTTTGATGTTATGAGGGTAATAATATCTGCTCGTATGTAACCAAATTTGATTATTAGATCACCATGATCGTTGGTAGATTGTTGAATATTTCATGGGATTCTCATGTAGTTGAATCGTATTCGGAAGCACATCTTGTGTACCACAAAAAAAATTTATAGTTTTAAGAGAAGGATAATATATTATACATACTTGCAAACTACAATTAAGAAGTCATAAGATTTACAATGAGATTGCAGGATAGTATCCTTTTTTACATTAATAACTAGGAAATACATTAAGATAAAGCATATTAAGTTATGTTATTCCTAAGAAAATATATATTAGAGAGGAAAATATAACTCAGATGAAAATAAGGCCCCAGTTAGTAATATTTATTGCGTTGGTTATTGTTAGTTTACACAACTTCAGCTAAAAATCCTTCGGTTTCTTCGGTTACAATAGCATCGATATTATAGAAAATAGCATGTAAAGAAATCACAAAGCAGGAAGCACCTAAAATAGATATTTTAGAACATTTGAGTATATTCCAAACATTGTGTAAGAAGTAATAGCTACCTAAAGTCCAGAATAAAGCTGAACCAGCACCCACTAGGAAGAGTATGGGTACAGAGGCTATATTCAAAGCCATGATCTGATGGCCAGTGGACAATTGATGACCAAATACATTGACAGGTGTTTGGGCTTTTCGAACTCTGTGGCTAGCATAGGCCACACCGGCCAACACGAACAGTATCAATGGTGAAGTGATGCTATAGATTTACACAAATAAATATTATATGCTCATATGTATGTATGTATTACCAAAAACACTTACAGGCAATATATCATCAACACTATGAATACGAATATATAATTACTTTTGAAATAATCCAAATTTCTAACAAAACGGCTAGTTAAACGTGGCATACTGGCGGCTGTTTTAAAGTTACCCGTATTCAAAAATTCCGACCATGGTCTGATATATTGGCGTGTCAGTTGTATCATTTCCATGGGAGAGGGTATCTTTTGAAATTTCGTAAAGGAACTGAAATCAAATTGTGGTTTTGTTTCGGTCTGTGGTACACTCATGTCTCCCGACATATCGACCCTAATGTCCTCCATGATGTATGACCTTTTTAAGGCTGTAATTCTATCGTGAGATGTGCCGTTGAGTTTATTTTGCTGCTGCGGCTGATGTCACTATTCAACAAGAGACACGTAGTTTATTTGCTTTGTTAGAATTTGGCAAATATTTGCAATTTTAAATTGTTAAGCAAAACACTTTTGTAGGATTTTATAAATTGAAATATATTATAGATTCGTTTTTATATCTTTTAAAACCATTTATCTTCCTATTTCGTCGCAGTAATAAAAATTTCACAAAAGTTTTCTCATCAAAATACAATTTACGAGCAAGAGATGGTAGTTGTAAACGATATAACAGTTTATCGATAACACTACACACAATGTCAAATCATTTCTCAATGCTGCCATACTTGGTAATGGTTCTTTTATATTTGGCGGGAATAAAGAGAAGCCAAAAAAAACGGTTGAAAAATGGTTGATTAAAGAAACTTACAAATAAAATCGTTGGAATAAGAAAATTTTTTTAAGCTAAATAAAATTTATCGCTCTTACCGATTTAGAGTATAATCGCGTGTGAAAGTGCTATTATATAAGATGATAACGTGGTTGAAAAACTTTTGCAATTTTTAAAGTGAAACAGAAATAGACCAGCGCTTGAATGGACTAAAAGGGATGTAAGTACTGGCAAGTTTTTACCATTTTTATTATCATTATACTTCTCATATAATATTAAGAGAAGTAGTATTATTTATAAAAATTACATTAAGACAAAGTCCACGATCGCTGCATAAAAAGTTTACTTCCTTCCGATGTCATCGTGAAGGCACTCGGTAGGAAAATTGTTCCTACTATTTTGGGTAATTGAATAGGAGAATCGTTGACATCCAGAGTTATTAAGCTGGATCTGTTTGGTTCATCAAGGATTATCGGGGAAACTAGGGATTGTCCACAAGGTGTAGTTTTATCATCTCTTCTGCTCATTGATGTACTTCTGAAAGTGCCTAATAACTTGGAGCTCCATACTATTGTGTACGCTGATAATGGTTATATGGTAGAACGTAAGCTTATCGAAATGTTTGCAAAATGTCCTTGACATAGTCTTCAAATGATGCAGGGTAAGTCGGTAATTGTATCATTCACCAGACGGAAGAGTCTGAGGCAACAATAAATGGCTTGACTATTGAATTTTTTGATAAAGTGAAATATCTGGGTTACACCTTGTTTAAGATTCTTACATGGGTGCAACACTATCCTATGTTAAAAACAAAGCGATCAATTCTGTCAGCATCTCTATAGTAGAACGTCTAAATCCCAGAATAGTCTACCAGTTTTTTTTACGATAGTAAGACCAATACTAAGTTATGCTAATTTGGCGTGGTGGCCTAGAACAGAGATCGTCAATGCGCGGATTCTACTTGGAAGAGTATTTAGCCATACTTGTGTTCCTATCATGGGTGCAATAAAGAATTGCCATCAAAACCTGCCTGCACATTTCTCCATACCATATTTTAGTGATGTAGAAGGCTTGTAAAAGTGATGGCTGGTGACATAAAGTTGGTCACATGAGGATATTGCGTTTTTAATTCGTCGGCTACTTTAATATTGGGGCAGGAATTTTATTGTCCATATACCCGAGAGAAAATAATGGTTGCACCATTCTTGATAGCGTAATAGTTGGTCCCATTTTCCAAAGAGCGTTGCCTATAGGCAAATATTCTTCGATTTTCTTGGCGTAGTTTTACGCCATATCCACTTAAATTGGAAAATGACTGAGTAGAAAATGGAGGGGTTTTAATACTTGTCCGATGTTAGATAGTCAGTTAGGCGCTTTAAGAGCTTTGTAGTGTGAGGTTAGGTTAGGACTGTGTGACATCTCTCAATGAACTTGACATTTAAAACATGGTTACGCTATGTTGGATTTTGGAATATGGGGGCCACCCTGGAAACGAGAGTGAGCTGAATATTTGAAGAACTCGGAAGATTTTTATTTTATATTTTTGGTGTCTCTGTTGAGATACTCAAGGTAAAGATTTTGGGGGAGTGCTTCCGATATAAGACAGGCAAAAAAAAGTTTGTCTCCCTTTCTCCCGGTATATCCAAGACACTGTTATAGCTCAACAGAAATGCTGTAGTGACTCTAAAAGAGCTGCACAAAGGATCCCTTGGCTCGCTGTGCGCTTGGGCTCTAATCAACATAACATAACACTTTCTTATTTAGGCATAAAATTAAGAGAAGATATATTATACTATAAAATATACCTAAAGTTAAGAATATTCTATAATTAAATTATGCTTTGGATTTCTTTTAAACTAAACGAAACGAGTGTTATTAAATACTATGCTCGTATTTCAATTGATTGAAACAATTTGAAAGCAAATCAATTTTGATTTTTTTTCCGCTTACTTTCATCTTAGCATTGTAGTATTATTGACGATGTTTAGGTAATCTAATTATAGCTGGTGGCTGCTAAGAGTATTCTAATAAAATGTAATAATTTAATTATAACGTTTTGCTTAACATAACATATAAAAGCTTTTATAAAAGGAATTTTATTTAAAAGGCTTTTTAAAATGCCATAAAAAAGAACAACAATTTGGACGGTTTATGATTCATTTGGCTATTATAGCTGCCTTTATTGTTATTATTGTTGTTGTAGTCGCTGTTAATATTATTATTATCATTTATTATTTACTAAATATTTAAAATCGGTGCAACATAACTTGTTAAATATACATAAATAATATATCTTTTTATTAATATGTTATTTTTTATTTATTTTTTATATTTTGTATAGAATACTCACATTTAATAAATACATTTAAATATGGGTTCATCTGTTCTTTCATTTTTTTTTTTTTGATTTACATTTGAAAATTAAACATCAATTTATGATTTATGTATGCATATTTGAAATGTTTCCAAATTTTGCCAGTTTTTGCTTTCTGCTCCTTTCTTACTAAAGCCGTTCATTTTTAAATTTTTAATTATAATAATTCCTCAAAAATATGCATGTAAGTGTGTGTATTATTTTATTGTTAACAAATTTAATGTTGTTTGTTTTAAATTATTTAAATTAATTAATTAATATATTATTAAAATTGTTTAATTTAAATAACATACATACGCACATATACATATGTAGACGGAATTCTCCCGTTTCAAATAGGCAAGGTAGGACATGAAGGTAAAGGAGAGGGTAAATTACATTTATTACGATATATTTTGTTATAAGATTTAATATACTATATAGTTGCTACATGTAGATCCGATTTTAATTTGTTGAAATATACTCTATACTTTTCACTTATATAAATATATATGTATATATGTATATAATATGTTTGAATTTAATACTCTTACTTCTTTCACTTCTTTCACTTCTTTCAACTATCTCTTTGTACTTAATATCTAAAGAATACACTGAGATTTTTATGAAAATATTATGTTTGCGCAAAAACGTATAAAAACAACAACCAATATGGCCTCTATACTGATGTTTTTTAGGTTTAAAGGCCAATTTCACGCATGGCACTGTACAAACAAGAATTTTTAATACATTCACGAGGTCCCAATTGGGGTCCAGGAGTGCCACGTAAAATCATTAAGACCGATCTGGCAGCTGCCTGACATTCGTTGTTATTATTACCGCATACAGCGTCAGCTTCCGCTAAGTATTGATAATCGCAAGCTATTTGAGAAGTTCCCTAAAACATTAAATACAAATGTCATTTAATTGTTGTGTTGTTAAAAAAAAACACCACAAACTTACACATAAATAGCATAGCTGGTGTACCCCACACAGTGGCAATAGTTCTTGATTAACATCACCGCTAAGTAGATCGACACCTCGGCAACGTTCGGCCATGGACTGCAATATATCTCGTTTAGTTTATAAAGCTTTATTCATAAAGTGTGGATATCGTTAACTTACCTCTATTATGGGACATTGATTAGTGCCTAATATATAGTTTTTATTGCCTAAATAAGCATCATTAAGTGTCTCATAGCGATTGGGTGATTGTAGAGTATCTTCAAGGTCTGTAAAGTCATTAGCCACATCAGGATAGCGCATAAAACCGTTGCTTTTCTTCATTTTCTTCTTCATGGCCTCTTCATCGGCATTGGACTTCTTAGCTAGGGATTTATCTTTTTTCACCGCCTCCAAGGAGTTGTTCTCCATAGAGCTGTCATCGGTTTCAATAATATTGCGCATTAAATGATTTTCATTATCTACAGATTGGCGTAGTTTTCCCAAAGCCCTACGCATTTTCTCTAAACTATAGGCTGTTGCCAAGCGTGAAAGGACGCGGTCTTTAAGTCGTTGTATTTCTTCGGGATTATCAATGCCTAATAAAGAAAAACATTTTCTTTATCTTTGACTTTAGTTTGATTTCTTTTTGCTTACCTTCATGGGCTCCTGTGTACTTAATAGTTTCGTTGATAATGAAATCCTCTATTGCTTGTAATTTCTTATTCATATTGTCTAATTTGGTTGCATCCAGTTTACGTTTCTTCTTCTGTTTGCTGGGGTCATCGGCTGATGAGTCGGTTGTATCCTCTGCAGCATTTCTCTTTTTCATAGTTTCACTTCTAGAATGTTTTTTATTTAAATAGACAATTTTTATGTGAAATATATTCAAAAATTTTACTTACTCTACTGTCATAGCTTTTTTCTTGCGATCAAGTCCAAAATATTTAAACCAATCTATTGATTTCTTACTGCGCATAACATTAAAATCGTCCATTGTCCGTCTTAAAGTCTCTACGTTACGTTTTTTCTTAGACATTGTAGTGTCACGTTTCTTTTTACGTTTCGATTCTTCCTCATCCTCTTCATGTTCGTCGTGTTCGTGTTCATGTTCATGTTTATGTTCATGTTCATGTTCATGTTCATGTTCATGTTCATGTTCATGTTCATGTTCATGTTCATGATCGTCGTCCTCCTCTTCACTCTCATGCTCCTCTTCTGAGTCTTCCTCCTCTTCTTCACCTTCATCTTCGTGGCTTTCATGTGAGGCGCCATGATTGCTACGTTTGCTATGCTTTTTTTCCTTTAGTGTGTGGCTAGTATGTTGATGATGCTCTGTATCATGTTGGCTACCTGCTGCTACTACCGATTTATCCATTTGCTGTGCCAAAGAGTCATTTTGTTTGTTTGCACTTTCCATTTCTAAACGCATATCGTTTGTACTTACAGCCACATCAGGGACATGAGTTGTAGCTTTATTAGTGTGGCTGCTGTCTATGGATCTCTTTTTCTTTTCTTCTGTTGCGGTACCGAATAATTCGCTCAATTCTCGTTCGACATTCTCATCGGTCTTTTCTAAGTTACTTATGGCATTTTCATTGTTTATGTGAGCCGTCGAACGCTTCGATACAGGAAAACGTTTTTTGCGATCGGCATTGTAGGGCAACCATGGCAGCACGGGATAAGAGCGTTTCTTTTGCATGAGCATATAATAGGGTGGCATACGCATGCGTTTCTTTTGCTCCTCATATATATCACCGTCTATTTGATTCTCTTGTTGCTGATACTTTTCCCAGAGATTGCGTAGGGCTTCCTTATAACGATCCTGACGTTCGTGCTCTTGAGCTCGTTCAATTTCACGCAAGAACTGATCTGTCAATTCCGATTGTTCGGGTAGTTCTTGTGCTTCACGTTCGCGGAATAATGAAGCAGGGCCATCGTCTGAAATATGAAATTTTAGAGAACCATAGCTTAAGTATAAAGTGTTTAAAAGGGAATTATTTTATAAATTAATAGTCTGGGAAATTGTAGCAATATATTTCAGGCGAGGAAAGAATCGAAGTTAATAAAAACCACTTCTGTTAAATTTTTACGCTACATTGTATTGCAGATTCCCTCAGTTGTACCTAATATATTCGCATACTGTATGTATCTTTTACTAGCATGTGAACGAGTACGTAGACCTGCCTAAAATGTCTTCAGTTATCGTCATGTCAGTCAGTGCTATAGGTAAATTAAAACCATTTATTTGCTTTAACGGGGATGTACTGTTGCTGTGATTCGAGTGTACCATATAATGCCAACGCCCTAATCATTCGTTTTACAATATTTCCTAAATTCAGACAGATTTTATAAAGAATTATATAGAGATAACTCGATATATATTATACACTCCACGCCACATGAATTGGACCTCGCTTTGTATTTTGTACAACGGCAATTCTCTCCGATATTTGCAAACAATTGTCGGTGGCTTGTTTTGTATTTTAAATGTGTCTATGTTTACTTGCCTGAAGTCAAATTTGTGTTCCCGTTATAATTTTTTTCATATTTTATTTTTTGATTGGCCAAAATTGTCTATATTTTTCGCGTCATTTTATTAGGACCGCATTAATTTTAGTTTTCTTAAACAAGTGAACAAGTTCAATAGAAACAAAATGGTTTTAATTATTATTTTTTTGAAATGGGTCGAGGAGAAAGCTTAACAGAAGCTAAAAATAATAATATTTAAAGAAAAAACATGAAAGGCCGTTTTAAAGTGTACTTTCCGCAACTGATAAACGTGCTATTCTCAGCGCAGCATCAAATTCTTAGGAGCCAATTGCACAAATTAAAGCTCAAACTGGTGTTTCAGCAAGCGAAATAGTGCGGTGTGTAATTTCGAAGGCTGAACATCTATAGCAATTTAAGATTAAGAAAAAACCCACCACTTAACGATGCTAGAAAAATATGCGCTGGAATAACGAGAATGACGTGGAATAACGAGTGAAATTGTGTCGTTTTTTCTGATGAAAAACATTTAATTTAGACCCTGATGACTTCAATTATTATTTTTACGATCTCTGAAAAGAGAAGCATTAATTGCGAGTTATGGTGTGGGTAGCCATATTCTATTATGGTACCTGCTAGCTGAAATTTCGTCTAGCCCCACTTTCAGAACATTTTTGAAATCTTACAGTGGACATTCCAGCACAACAATGCACAAACTTATACTATCCGCGATCAGAATGCTATGAATGTTCGATTAGCCCCCTTACTCATCGGACCTTAACATCATTGAAAATATTTGTGGATGGCTAAGTCGTAAAGTATATGTTTCTTGAAAAAAGTACATATTCTACTAAAGAGGAACTTATTGAAGTTATAAAAGTGGCTTGGCCGACTATTTCGCTTGATTACATAAAATCATTGTATGATTCTATTCCCAGTCGATTTTACGAAACAATCTGTGAAAATGTTGGTTCTACGCTTTATTGAAAAGGCTTTTAAATATATAAATTTTCATGAAATGTAAATAAAATTAAAAGATTTTATTGCAAGCTATACATAAACTATTTTTTTATAGTAGGGTCCTATGCATTTGATGCAAATTTTGAATGCACTTTATTAATTGGTTTAAAAATTTTTTTATAAAAGACAGATCAGTGTATATATTGAACAAATTTTTGTAGTGTTCAATTTATATAAAAATAAGTTGTCATATGTCCGTCATACTCGAGAACCACTAAACCATTGGAAAGGTGTACTTTCACTGATGGTTTGTTTTCAACTGGACGATGCCACGCCAATAAAAAATTTGTATTTATTTTTTTATTCTATTTTTAGATTCATTTAAAGGAACCTACAATTTAATGCCGGCTCCGAACGGCATATGCATTAGTTAGAGCGTTAATACACATTAGTTTATAACGTTAATACACATAACCAGTCGCTAGCAGTATTATGAAGTGATACAGCTGTTGAAAATTATCTGACGATCTGGTCTCGTATTGAACCGAGGACTTCTTGGTTAGTAGGTGGGTGTTTTACGATAATAGTAAGAGTTTCTAAATTTGGCCCAAATAACTTTGTGGTTAATATAAATATCACTCAAAAAGTAGACAGAATTGAATAAGTAGGATTGGCAGCTCCTATACAAAGTAAATATTGTTTTTTGTATATCCAGAGAACGGTTAGAATAACAGTTTCCGAACTTGGTCTAAATGACTTGGTTGTCAATACAAATCATTAGATCTAAAGTGGACGGAATTAAATAAGTGGGCGTGGACTCTCCCATACATAGTAACTATTAATTTTTATATATCTTGAGAACGGTAATAGTAAAAGTTCCAAAATTTATTTTAAACAACTTCTTGGACAGGACACATCTTCAACATCAACTAACAACATTCATACAGTAACAACTAAATTACCGTTAAATAGAAATAAAAATTAGTTTCGTAGCATTATTTTTGTAGAAACTATAACCTTTTGAAGAAAATATATTAGGGGGTCTTATTCATGTGGCAGGAAGTGTATATGAGACCCTCTCTCCCTACTTGAGCTTCCATTTAAAAACTTTCCAAATTGACTTGCAAATTATTAACTTACCATACATATTACTACGTTCCCTAAATACGGAAGAACGTTTACGATCTTCCTGATATTGTGATGGTATCACCAGTTTATTACTATCTTCATCAAATTCATAGCCACCAAATGGACCCAGTGTTAGACCGCCATGATCGGCGTCATAACTTTCACGTTCCAAATATTTGGCAAGTTGTTTATTTAAATGACTGCGGGGTTTTTTCGAGTTGTAAGTGTAGGCCGCCTCTGTAAAGGGGGGAAAACAGGGTGGAAAAGAAAGTGGAAAAACAAAATTGGAAAGAAAAAAAAATGTTGTTGTTGTAGTTGATAATGGTTGGCTAGTTGATTGGTTCGTGGTCATATATGTATAAACAAAAACTCCAAAAACCAAACTAAAACAAGTAACCATGGTACATGCATTTAAACCAAAATCAAAAACAAACCAAAAAAAATTTGCTTAATTGTTGGAAGTGCAGTGAGCAGAGAGTGTTAAGTAGAGTGCGGCAAAAGAAACAATTGTAGCAACAAATAGTAGATATTGCTTAAAGCTTATTAAATAACAAGCCATAGACATACAACAACAAAAAAATATGATGATCCCTTTAGATGCTATGACTGGCAAAACCAATAACTAAATAGTAGAGAGCGAAAAGCATTTAAGAAAACATTTTTTTTACAAACGTACCTTCCTCCCAATAGTCCTGATCGGGGGATGTGCCAAAGGCTCCAGCCATGAAATGTGGTTGCTGCACTGGAGGTGGAGCATTTAAAGGATATTCTTGGCGATGTAATTCATCAACAGCAGCCTGTAACGAAAATGGTGAACGCTGACCCCGGCATGAAGTGACAAACAGTGACATTGCCAATGACGTTAGTAAAAGAAATTTATAACCTTTACCCTTCATCTTGATAATCAACAAGTGGAGCTGAAAAGAAAACAAAAGAGACGGAAAAAATAAGAATTTTATGAGTGGAAGTAATTTAATATTCATCTTTATCATACATATTGGCCATTAAAAGTAAAAACCTGTTAAGGAGGGAGGAAAGAGTCTATTCCATTTGTATTATAAACACAATTTTAACGCTTAATAAAGGTTAAACAAAGTACGAGTTTTGATTTAATAAAATGCTCTCTTTTACTTGTATTTCCTTTTATGTTTAGCACCCAACTTTCTCCGACTGTCCCTTATTATTATTTTATTTTTTGTTCTTCGGCAGACCGCATTCTTTTTAATTTTTAAAATGAGTTTTTTGTGGTTTCAGATTAATTTTTTTCAAACTTTTCTTAAAGAGGGTTCTTGTTTGAGGTAAACGGGTTTTTCTAATTTTATTTAAGTCATAAATAAGTTTATGAACGACTACGTGCATATTACTTTCTGGCTTTAATTTTCTTTTTTGCTCTTGTTTTATGTCATTTTTCAAATTTTTTTCACTTTTCGGTTTATGATGAAATTCCTTTTAGGCATTCATTCCATCACGTGCCATTAAGACGATTATATAAAGTGTTTGGAATTTTATTGTGCCATCGTTCTCTTGCTCTCCTTTCTTAAGGGTCCTTTTACTGTCACTAATGATAGCAATATGATTATGATTTTTTTAATGGTGATTATAATGGACTCTTTCGTAATTTTATAAGTGAAAATTAATGCAATCCTAATTGTTACTCTTTCTCTTTGAAAAAGTAATGTATCTTTTTTTCTATTTTTTTCCTTTTTTTAGGATAAATTAAGTTGTTGTTGTTGTTCTTTTTTTGGTATGGCTTGTTGCTGGTTCAGGTGACTCCAACTTGCGGGTCAATTAGCACTTAGTGTTAACTCATGATGTCATGCCAATCCGCCGGGTTTTATTGGGTTCTTTGATGGGTTTTATTGAAATTTATTGAATTTTATGACTGCTTACAATTTCGCACTCTTCTGGTGAGATCAAGGCAGCATTGTGTACTATGATCTGCGACGTTGAGGCGTAGCAGCGCACTCTAGATGGAAGAGATTTAAGACTCCTGAGCTACAGAAGATATATTAGGGGAAGCGAAGAGAAGTTGTGAAGTATATCAAAGAGGCTAAACTCCGCTTCTATCAAAGAAAATTTTCTTTAGCGATTGACAGCAGATCCAAATGGAACGAAATTCGGAAAATAGGTATAGGAAGCGAAAGTAGCATCAGCCGAGAGATCCATGTTAATAGATTTGTGAATATTAATGACCTGTGTTCGCCTCCATTTAGATTCTGTTGCGTCAGCCAATGTGAAGTTTTTTTAAGTTTTTTTGGCGTCGATTGAATGAAGCTTTCCTTTTTAGAAGTCATAATGCCAAAACTCCTGCCACTTGTTACACACATATTTAATACAATACTTACAAGGTCAGTTTATCCCAATGGATGGAAACTATCTAAAATACCCATTCCTAAGTAAAACAATAACTAAAGACCAATTGCTATTCTGTCATTTCTATTGGAAGTAATGGAAAATATTATGTGCAAGCAAATTAAAGATTATCTTGGAAAGTCGAATTTTTTATCAGATAGACAATCTGGCTTTGTGAAAGGGAGGAGCTACAAAACAGCTCTCATAAACGTGGTTGAAAATCTGAAAACTAATTTTGATAAAGGCATGGTAGCCTTTCTAGTACTGCTTGACCACAGTAAAGCTTTCGATACAGTCGACTATGAAATTCTATTGATGAAGCTGGAAAAATTTTGTTACTTTTCATCAACCTCCTGTAAACTCTTGCACAGCTATCTTACCGGACGATTTCAGGCAGTTCAATTTAATGGTGAATATCCTGAACTTCTAAATGTGAACAGAGGTGTCACACAGGGTTCAATACTTGGCCTTCTATAATTCTGCCTATATATTAATGATTTACCTGGTATTGTTAGACACTGTAATGTACAACTATACGAGTATGCCGATGATGTTCAAATTTATAATAGCAGTAAAGCAAATAATATCCATTCATATGTGGACAAAATAAACAGATTTTTAGTGATGATTAATAATTTGGCTTCGAGTAATATGATCCGTGATGTTGATATTCAAATAAAATTAGACAATGATGTGATTGGGCTTGTAAATCGTGCAAAAACTTAGGGGTTATATTTAACGATGGGCTGTCTTGGTCTAATCATATATCGAATGTTATTGGTCGTATATATGGCATGTTCAGAAACCTTTGGGCTGTTAAGTATTCAACCCCACTAGCAATAAGCATGCTGTTTTCGAAAACGTACCTGTTACTCGTCCTTCTGTACGGATGTGAGATACATGCTAACTGTTCCAGTAGCGACTTCGATAAATTCAAGGTGGAGTAACATAGCTAGATACATGCTCTCGGGAATCAATTTCCTCCTTTTTTTTATCAGATCTATCAAATGAGCTGTGAAATCTTCTGAAATTTAGGAGCATTATTTTTCTGCATAAAATTTTAATTACTCGGCAAACAAATTATCTTTGAAGACCTAAAATTTGGAAGATCAATACGAGGAAGAAAATTAATTCAAATAAAACATAAAAGAGCCTTCTCAGAGCGCCAGTTCTTTTTATTAACCATTTATCTTTGGAACCAACTACCTATGAATCAGATTCAGACAATTAGCAACGCATACAGGTTTAAAATCGAGCTTATAAAGTACTTTAGCCAGCTTACCACCTTGAATAAATTAGGTAGGGTACCGAGACTCGCCTGTCTCAATGGCTCAATCAAAACATTTCCAATAGCGTCCTTGAGTGGTTTAACACCGCTTCACACCTATGTGATGCTTGTGGCTACTTGTTCGGCGGCAAAGTTTTTCGCCAAAGGGTCCCGAAATGCATCGGAAAGTCTGTCTATTCTACGCACGGTGGTCGGAGAACCAACTTAGATCTTGAGTGTCATGCCTTTGAATCAGCGCTTTGGCGGGAGATTCAAGGTTGAATTCTCTGACCGGGACAGTTTTATCTAAACTGTTATACCGAAAATGAAAGACTGTATCGGTGGTGGTGCTCATGGACCCAAACGAGATTTGTCGATCCCTCTGGGGAGATCGCAGAGTGTCTTCCGGACTGAGACCATGGCCACTGTGTAGAGATCAGCCTACAAAGTGGGCTCAAGGATGAGACCATTAATATAATATCTGACAGTCAAGCTGTCTTAAGGACACTTGGCTCCAATATACTCAGAACACTGAAATGCTCAAAAAGGAATTCGCCACTCTATGGTGTCATTCTGAGGTTCTCAAGTATGGCAGGCCGGACTTGAAGCTCCATACGGAGTTTCTTACGGGCCACTGTGAACTAAGAGCGCTTCTGAAGAGGGTGGCGGTCACAGATAGTGATGTTTCTAGACTGTGGTCACAGATATCAAAGACAGCGGAACACATATTGTGTGAATATAGGGTTCTTGGTAGTTTTAAATAGAAATTTTTTAGTGAGGCATAGGGTCTCATTGCGTTACATATCCTCCACGTATGCCGCTTGACATATTCCAAGTCGTTCGGTCATGGTTATGTCATTCAGGAGTCTACGGAGCTTGTGTCAATTTAGCGCTATTTGCGGCGTTTTGTCTCCACATTTATTGAACTGTAGCTTATTATATATAGCCCATAGCCGTTATTATTATTATTCTGACCAGACACTATTACAGGACACTTCGACCCATGGGGTCTATTGTGCCCATTCCAGTCTATAGTTTGTTCAGCAGATCTGCTGCCTTTCTTATGAGCTTGAAATTAAACAAAACCGAATGGAGCAGATTCGTTGAGTCCCTATGTAAAAAATAATAAAACAAAAAAAAACATTATAGTGTTTAAAATATTCGTTTAGAACAATAATATCGTTAGGTGTTAATAAAATACTGCTTTTCATTTAGAGTTAAAGCGTGTCTCCTCTAAAAAACCATTTAATTTATGTTCAATGAATTGAATGATTTTGTTTTCTCAAGTTGTGATCTTAAATATGGAAAAACAAAAAATAAACAAATTCCTGAATAATTATTATTTACTCGTATCTGAAGCATAAATTATTTGCTGCCATTAAGTTTAATTTATACGAAACGAATATTTTTGTATTCACTTACACTCACAAACATGCAAACAAATTCTAAAGGTAGAAAAAGAAAAAAACAAAAAGTACATAAATAAATTCCTTTTATTTACGAATATAAAATTATGTTCGCCTGTATGTGTGTGACGAACAACGTTGTTCCTTAACTCCTGTTGAAATCAATTTTTACCCATCAACAGTTGGAAAATGGCAAAGGATTTTCTTCATATATTATATAATATATACATACATACACACCTAAACATGTATGCATACATATGAAAGAGTATATACATACATACGTATATAAATAAGTATTTATTATAACACGTTACTCTTTTCTTAACACACATATTTATTATGATTATTATTGTTGTTGTTGCTTTTGTTTTTGTTATTGTCTTCGTTTTTTTGTATTTGCTAAAAACATTTGATTATCATACATTTACTACTTACAATTACAGTCTTACACCGTTATATACCAATACATAAAACGGTGGGCATATCTATTGTATATGACGAGTATGTATGTATGTATATACATATGAGTATGTGTGTGAATAAAGCACTCAAAAAATTTAAAGAGATCAAACGGAACACATTTTTAACACAGTTTAAAAGCTTAAAAGGGATCTGTGCTTCCTTTTTATAGAGGTCAGAATTCGAACAAAAAAAAAAAAAAAAAATCCAATAAATTTAACAATTCCATTAACCAACACCCAAATCCATATTCATGTACACACACACGCATAAAAATGTTATGACCACAATATTCGCTTGTCGCTATAAATCTGTTCGCTATTTAATAAACCGAAAATTACTTCTGTCGAATAATAAACAAAATTTTCCATTTAGACATTTTAAAAGGCTTTTAAAATGAATTTTTCTGAGGAATTGAAATATAGAAGTAAATTTAAGTTAAGAGTTAATAGGTTTAAGAGTATATTTCTTACGACTGATTTATTTTTGAATTACATAATATGAGAATTGAATTTTTATGCTCCTAAAGAAGAACATTGTAAATGTTATTTGAGATTTTATATCATATTTTATATTGTCGAGAAACAAAAATTCTGATTTCAATGCTTATTAAGAAGAGTAAACTGTTATATCAATAGGATTCAGATTCTTGGAGCAGTATTACATACTAACAACGGTTGGCCACTTCACTAATTTTATTAGGGGCGCACAAAAAAGCAATTAATTTTGAAATCTAGGCAGATAAAAACAAAAATTAAATCAATTCGTTTATATGAGCGATTATATAATAATTCGTGCTTTTAAGTATTTCCTGCACAATAACTTTAAATGTAACTCTGCTGCTAAGTGTTATCTACTTCTGATCTACTGCAGAACTATGAACAAAATGCCTCTTTTATTTAGTTTAAGAAAGCAATTGAAAGCACAACCTGATTTCGAACTAATTTTCTCATCATTTTATGCGTTTATAACTCTCAGCTCAATAACTCTGTAAATTTCAACAGATTTTTTTAAAAACATATTAGTATTTTATTCATAATTAAACATACTTTTTAATAGGTTCATAAACTATTTTATATCGAAACCATTAAATAGTATTCAAAAACAGCTCTAAACTTGGAAAATGTGAAAAAAACTGATGAAAAATGTATTTGCTTTAGAAATACAAACATGTTTTTCATGGCTACTTAAGCGAAATATAGAGCATTTTAAAGCTCTATTACATTTCTTTCAAAATCTGTTGAAAAACTTAAATTCCGTTAATACTACGATAAGTTATTAGCTAAAAATCATTTTTTTTTTTTTACTAAAATAGTACCACGTCTTGTTGGTAACACTTCCCAAAAACAAGAAAAGGCTTGACGAACAGTATACATACGCATATGTGTGTATATGTATATATTCGTTCCTTTTACAAGGAACAAGGTTGACAAGGTTTTCAAAAAATCCAATCGTCTGCACGATACAAAAGCTCTTTCTTTACTACCCTGCAGGCTCCACTCAACCGCCATCCTGGCTATTAACTTTTGCTTTCCTTAGTGTGTAACAAATCCAGTTCCACTCACACTTTTTTATTGCAACTTCAATTGACTATTTTTCTTAGTTCGTTGTTTAAGATGAATAGGATTATTTCTAGGTATTTGTTGATGTAAACATGCAATCGCGTGCTGCCATGTTCCATGCTTCATATCCCTTTAGCAGAGTAAATCTTGCGTTGAAATTGAATATTCCATAGTTTAGTCTTTTACGATATGTTAGCTATGCGAACGTATTCCTTGCTCTATTGATCCGATGAGTTATATCAGCCGATGACCCATCTGATTTGTTCATGAGACTGCCCAGATAGCAGAACGACAAACAATACATGTACTCGGTGTAGTGGTAAATTTTGATCGATCTTTGATTTCTTATTCAAAGAAAAGCAAGGCAATGACCCCATGAGCTCAAATGCTTCTTTCTTCTCTCATTTTATTAATTTAAGAAGATTCACTGTTTTGTTAACAGACCCAAGTGCCACGTCTATGTTAATAATTCGGCTCATTGACTTTAGCGAGATATTCACCTCACGGATCATGATTTTCTGTATCTGAGAAAATTTTGCTGAATTCTTGACTTGAGGTCTTTAATGACTTGATGTCTTCGAAATTTAAGTGGGCGGCTCAACCCGAGGAGATCTTTTATGACTGGGGATTTGAAATAATCACAGAGGACCATAAGAAGGGTATTATAATAAGCGAAGTAACTGGCTGGGAATTACATTGCTAAGTATGGTCAACAAAATGTTGGCTCATATCATAGCCAAAAGACTTTTGATTGACTTGACACTTGGCTGAGCTGACAATTAAGCTGATTTCGACCAAATATGTCATATGTTGACCATATTAACTCATTGAGGATTATCGTGTAACAACAGGTTGAGTTTAGAAACCCCTTGTATCTAATATTTATTGATATTGGGTCCGTCAGTGGTGTGTTTTTCACTATTACTTCTCAATATCATGCTTGATATTCGTCTGGTTTGGGTTTCCAACAGTTTAATGACCGAAATATGCATTAAAACTTGTCAAATAATGGTTGGGTAATTTAAAAGAGTTCTCGCGTAGTTAGCTCAATCAGTTGATCTTAACCCTATTTAAAATCTATGGAACATCATATATCGCAACAAAAAAAGGATTTTAAGAAGAACAAACACATCATTTGTAATCGTGTCCAGAAGGTATGGTATACCATTTCTCATTTTCTCAAAATGAGGTACACATTTCTCACAGATGTGCTGTCATCATTAAAAATTAAGGTTACGCTACGACTACTAATTTTATTTTGAAGCTATTTGACAGAAATACAAAAGTTGCTTTAGTTTTGACCAGGCATATCTTAGACTTGTTTCATTATTTTGATAACAAAATATCTTTTAGAAATCTTAATGATAAAATATTTTATTTTTATTTTTGTTAATGGATTGTTAATATAAAAACAGAATAATTTTCCGTCTAAGTTGTCCTTAAGGCATTATATTGGTCAAAACATCGCTGTGTAACATCAGTTGCTTTAATTATGGCCACCAGTGTATATATGTATGTATATACAAAATATAATATACAAGCATTTTCATTTTGATACGATGTTATATTTGTACGGCAAAATGTTAAAAATAAAAGTTAAAAAGCCAAATTTGTAACAAGATTTTTGTATATTCGAAAAACAATCAAGTAGCACGATAGTCAGTAAAAAAATTAAAACAATCGAGCCTAAGGATATGAAGATATACATAAGCAAAAATATAATCTAGCATTACATTGCTAAAAACGGAAGTGGTGTTTGACTTGAATCACAAAATTGCATAACTCAGCGAATTGTGCAAGTCTTTTTGTATGAAACCTTATTTTTTAGTAGGATTTAAAATAATATTACTTTCCAATTTACGAAATTTAAAAATATTTCCTCGTTTTTCTGTTATTAGCCTTAGTATCTGATGTAGCGTTATATGGCGTTACGTTACCTAAAATTCCATTTGATAATTTTAGATAAGGCGTTGCCCGGGAATGTCCGGCGTTGCCCGGGAATGTATAAATGTACAATAGTTGCCATATATTTAGGAACAACAATTGTTTGTATACTGTTTCAGAGTGATTATTTATTGATTTAAAGCCTCCATAATAAGCAACGGTTGCTTACTGTGTGTGAGAGAAGCCACACCCACTTATCCGATACCGTCCATTTTTAATTGATGATTTGTATTAACTACAAAGCCACTTAGGCCAAATTCATAAACATCTACACTAACTTTTTAAGATTTAATAATTTACTAATTAAGATTTACTTTGTATGTTCGTCTTCTTTCCAAAGCCGCCAAAAGTCTTATAATCGGTTAATATTTAGCTAGATATTAACCTATAACCTCTCGAGACCTGAACATGAAGAGATTATAATAACAGATTATTTTTGTATACATCGTTTCCTGTAGGTCATTCTTAAAACACTCGTGATCTTATTGAAAAAAATTAAATTCTCCAATTGTAAAAAAAAAAAAAAAAATGGACCCAACTTTGGTAAAATGCCATTTGCCGATAGTTTTAGAAACCCTAGAGTTTACGCCAAGAAAGTCTTACTGCTTCCAAATAATGTCGCTAATTGTAATAGATAAAGGTCATTTAAAATACACATATGTAAACCCGAGGTCTCAAGAGGATAAGTGCTTGAAGGTACGAAAAACCGGTTTTTTAATAGTAATATATGATTTTTAAGGTTTTACGAAAATTTTTCAATTAGATTCTTGTTGTTCTCGATAACACCTATCAGAAAAATGGTATTACTTACCAGATATTCCAACTTTATTCTTTCTTATCGCATACGTTTTCGACTTGTATACTTATTTTTGACGCGTAAAAATAGAGTTTTTTTTCGTTTTTGTTGTCTAACTTTAGTTGTTGTAAGAATTTTGTTGTTGCTTTTTAAGGATTTTGTGGGGCCGTAAATGCAGTCTTAAAAATATATAAAATGTTTAAATTCATCGTATTTTAAAAGACTAAAATATAAACTAAATTCCAGAGAATGTGGGTGTCTACTTAGTTTTGGCACTCATAGTAGCAGATTTGATTTACATTTAATTTTAAAATCTATTATTAGCCGAATGCATTTTTAATTTTTTTTTTCTATTTCACAAATGTTCACCATTTTATTTTAGAAATCGAATCAAATGCAATAAATCAAATCATAGATATATTTCAATAAATGTGTGCAGCAACTTGGGAATTTTTTCATGAGTGTGTAGAGAAATCGAATATAGAAGTATACTGCCTATCAACAGGTTACCAACTAAAAATATCCAAAAAATATATAATAAATAGCAAAGCATATACGATAATACGAGTATTTAACCAAATGGCTTATGAAAATGCTTGTTTGAGAGAGAAGTGAATTCCTTTTTGTTTTTTTTTTTTAGTTTTTTTTTGGGTGATTCGAGCATTAAAAACATGTCAGCATGTTGCAGTGAGTGAAACTCATGCCACAACAAATGAAATAGGGGGGAGAAATATTGAATATTTTGTATTTATTAATAAAATGTTATTCTAAAGCCCTCTTAGGTTATTTTTTATTTTACAATTTTTTAACAATAGCGCTTTTAATTTTGTTAGGAAAACGTTTAATGTAATAATCAAAGTGTTGCTCAAATGGATTTATTGTATGGTTGTATGTATATATGTATGTATGTATACCTATGACATGCCTACCTAATAAATATTTAAAAAAAAATTATTAAAGAAATTTTCATTTTATATGTATAGATACATATAATATATCTTTTGCATTCTTTTTGTATTATAATATAAGCTTTTGATTGTCTTGCTATCTCTCTACATGAAATTTGATGCTATGACATTTAACCTTTAGATTATGTTTTTTCTATCATTGTATATAATTAAGGAATATTAAAAAAATACCGTTTTTTGAATAATTGCAAATACTTACTTGATTTTTATTTTAAAATTTTTAATTTTTTACACTTTTCTTTAGTTTTTTAATTTGCAAGGAAAATTATTTGTTTCTTTCTTTTTTTATTTTATGTGATTTTTGTCTTTAGCAAGAAGTTTATTTTGTTCGGTAATGTGTTATCCCTACGGATACTTATTGTCGAATGAATTGAGTAACCGAGATGCTTACGTATTATAAATGCGATACGGCGAACACATCCATTGACTTTATGTTAAGGACACTTGTCGCAACATGTACGTAAATTCCTTAACATGAATGAATTCTACTTTTTTGTTATTGTTTTTCTTCTTAGCTTTTTTGCTTTTGTCATTTATTGTCAGTATTTTTGTTGTTGTTAATATAAATATTTATCCGCTTATTTGTTTTTGTTCTTCTTCGTGTTCCTTTCAATTTGTAGATGCTAGTCAGTCATTTGTTATGTTTCGTTCGTAGGCTTTTATCCTAAATCGATATGCGTGCGCACACTATACTCATCACCTTAAAAATGATTGCCAAACCTTAATAAAAATATTTTATCCGTTATTCCTAACTTTAACTATAATAAATATAATTTTTTGCAAAATTATTATTCGTCATTAAAGGGCTTTAATTAATTAAGCACGTTTTAGCTTTAAATTTAAATATAATAATGTGGGTGTACGGGAAAGACCAGTCGATGTCATTATATTTATGTTGGTTAAGGCCAAAATTCTCCATGACTGAAAGGATCTCTTGTACAGACCCATAAGTTCACCACATTAGATTGAGTCTGCAAAGAAAGCCAGTAATCAGAGAGAAGAAATACTCCTTTCGGAGTCAACGCAGCATACCCCAGGAACCTTATCCTCTAGCCCAAGGTAGCTGGACGCTCACACAGTACATGTTCAGATGTTTTACAGTACAGAACCTAAACTGATTATCCTCAACATTTCCCAAAATACACTGATCATATCTAAAATCGCAGTACCCTGAGCTCGCTTTTATTGAGCGGCAACAGCCCTCTGGATCTACTGAGAAAGAGAGAGAGAGAGAGCGAAATAAAAGTAATCGATGTTACTATGTAAGAAATATAACATTGAGTATATGTCTGCCACGATTTTACTAGGTGGCAGATATACGAAATGTTTAATATTTCATAATTCTGATGCATAAATCAGTCTTAATTTAACTGATAACTCGGCTTATGTTCGCTTTGAGAGTCGCATAGGTCCACGACCTAAGAAACCACACAAGAAAAAGTCTAACGGGTTCAAAATGCAAGTTGAAACCACAACTCGTTCGTGTCCATATCATCCAATCAGGCCAAAAAAGTTGTTTTTATCCATCTATAGCGCTCTCTACTAACGCCCACCCGTACGACGACGAAACGTAAGATCTGTCAAAAACATGACCGCTGTCCATTAGAGTGTGCACGTAAAAGCTAGGTGGTCTATTACGCGTCACTCACAGCAGCTAATCGTAGGCGTCATGACTTGCGCCTGCACCCGTAAAAACCTGACTGATGATCAAGGTAAGCTACTATAGACTACAACGTGTATTAGCTGAATTAAACCTGGAGTAGTTGAAAATTTACCCAAATTTTCATCAAAAGTCATCTTCAGAGATGACACTAATTTTTTGAGTGTCTTCCAGGCTGAGATTATGGCCATTGCCATATGTGCGGAGATCAACCTAGACCGTGGGCTCAATGGTAAGACCATTAATATATTCTCTGATAGCCAAGCTTCATTAAGTTCACTTGGCTCGAATCGTATGACATCCAGACTGTTCAAATATTGGTACGATACGTTGCAGACTTTCGCTTGTAAATAAGGTCCAGTTGTTTTAAGTACCTAGACACTAGTTGTGTGTTTCAAAGATTAACTCTTCGTTTGACACAAATCTCTTACCACCTAAACATTTCTTCAAATTTAAAAACGGTAAATAGTTTCAAGAGTTAAAATCTGGAGAGTATGTTGGATGGAATAGAATTTCGATGCTAAATTAATATACTTAACGTGATTGCTCAACTGGTGACCCATTTAATCTTTTTTAGTGCCACCTCACACACCACATACTGATCATCTGATATCATTTCATGGATTTTATAAAATACTAGCTAAAACCTAGCGTGTTTTATAATTTTTTTTATTTATAATTTTTTCACCTTTTTCCCCATTTAATCCTTATCTGATCCAAATCCAAACATTTAAGATTGTCTATAGTTGCTTCTAGAAAGACACTCTAGAGTATGATTTTTAACTGTGTACAGTCTTTAAACAAACACATATTAATTTTTATATAGTACATGTATATTTTAGATATCTTTTACCCGTTGTACATTGTGCAACACCCGCTTATCAAACCATACCATTTTTTATTTGATGTGGATAAATAACGAACATTTAATTTTTGTTGTTCACATATAAAAAATTCCACATTTTGTATGAACGGAAGGCGTCACCCCCACTTATGTAATATCGCCTAATTTTTGATCAAAATCAGAAACTTACACTTTAACTATTCTCAAGGTATACAAACATCAAAATTTAGTTTGCATGAAGATATCGTGACCACTTGTCCTACTTCGCCAACTTTTTGACTGATATTTTGCATTGACTATTCCAATCTCGCCCAGTTACTGACTGATGATGTGTTGTGTTAACAACGTTGTTTGGAGCGAATTTAGAAACTTCTAGTATTATCGTTCTCAAGATATACAAAAATCAATATTTAGTTTGTATGAAAGGTACCATACCCTCTTGTCGAATTCCGCCAACTTTTTCACTGATGATATGAATTGACTATGAAGTTATTTATACCATATTCAGATACTTTAGCCTTAACCGTTCTCCAGATATACAAAAATCAATATTTAGTGTGTATGGGAGCACCATGCTCACTTGCCTAATTCCGCCCCCTTTTTGGCAAACGATTTGCATTGAGTATGAAGTCATTCGGACCAAATTCATTCCGTTCTCAAAATGTACGGAAATCAATGTTTAGTTTGTATGGGAGGAATCACCCCCACTTGTCCAACTCCGTTCATTTTTTGACTGATGATTTGTATTGACTATGAAGTCAATCAGACTAAATTTTGAAACTTTAGCTTTAACCGCTCTCATGATATACTAAAATAATATTTACTTTGTATGGGAACTACCACTCCCACTTTTTCAACTCCGCCTACCGATGATTTGTATTGACTGTGAAGTTATTTGCCGTTTAGCCGTTTAGCTGTCTATAGATTTCAAACATACAAACATACATATGTACATACATACAAACACATTCATTTTTATGTTATATATATAATATTATATATTTATGTTATATATGACCTGACGACCTGAACTGCTATAGTAAGTAGCGCTTTTTAATACATATGTTTCAAACAAAAAATAAATAACATTTATTTTATATTAAATAAGAATTTGATTTCGATTTTTATTAAACTATAAATACAAAAATTAATAAATGTTACTTTTCGTTGTTTTTTTTTTTTTCATTAATATAAATTAATAACTTAAATACAATAGATAAAATAAGAATTTTCTTTCATTTTTTAAATTTTTAATAAACCAAAAAAACTTCGATTACTTTTATCACTTAAGAATGTCAAACGATTCGTATGGAAATCTCGTATATGTATCTGTTCATTGTGCCGCAGGTATATAAGACCACTGGTATGACATGTATTGACAAGGGCTTCATTATTTGCATGTGAGTTATGCAAACACTGCAGGAACTCTCTATCTCCATGAAAGATGGTAAAGCCATTTCTGGCAAAGCTATTATTATAACAGATCTGGGCATAAACATAATAAAGGCCAGGTTCACGTACAGTCAAAACGCCATGTTCCACCTGAAAGTAGTTTTCGACATCCAATTCGTTGGATAAACTGGCTTTGCCAATATAAACATCGCCATTGTGATCTGAAATATGTATGATTAGAATTCGCAAGATTTTTGTACATTAAATAGGGATTTACTTGATATTTGAACCCGATGCTTATGATAAGGTACTTTGTGCGTTATATGGAAATGAGCGGCTGGTTTAACTTCAATTGGATTAGAAGTTACTGCTAGAGTTTTTGCTGAAATTAGAGAATCACCTGAAAATTTAATGAAATACACAGAAAAAAAATTATTGAGCTTTTAAAGGATAAAAGGTTTAAGGAGCAGAATCTAGGAACATTTTTAAAATTTTTATAGCAAAACATACCACTTTTAATTAAGGGAAATTTACGTCGACGTGAATTATAGACTCTCAAAGGACTACGACGTCTTTCGAAATTTTCTGTGGCATGTATTGATTTCGAATGGCTGTCCTTAATAGGCCTACACACAGATGAAAAACACTTTAGTTCTCGCTTTTATAGTTTATAATAGTTTTCTTAAAATTATAAAATACCTTAGAACTACTTGAGGATCATTTTGGGTATTTTCTTCGTTATTTTCATTTTCACTGTTTAAAGCCGTTACCGATCTGGGTTTTCTTTCTCTAAATTATTATTAAAAAAACATTTTTATTTCAAAAAAATAAAAAGTTAAAAAAAGTTTTATATTCACCCATGCTGATGTTTCTTTTTGGATTCATTGTATTTTCCAAAGTCGTCATATAAATTATCATCTCCTAAGGAGTCAGCATTTTCAGTTTCTTCATCATCATCATCGTCTTCAGTTTCTTGATAGTGTCGGAATTTATTCATTAGTTCTTCATAGTCTTCATAATCGTCTTCGTCATCATCATCTTCATCTTCAGCATCATTATCATCGCCGCTCATATTTTCAGTGTCATCATCAAAATCGTCATCGGGAAGTACATCATCAATTAAAGCATTATTGTTCTATTTGAGAACAAGAACCGACATATTTAAACACAAATAAAAATAAAAAAATAAAAAACGATAAAAAAATTACTTAAGAAACGAACAATTTATTTCGAGATCAATTTAGATTAAAAACTGAACACATATGGATCATATGGATCATATCACATTATTTAAAAAGATAATAAAATTCATATAAGCCAATAAGAAAATTAATATTTTAATTTGTATTTTATTTTTAATTTTTTTTTTTTTTAATTTTCAAAACCATTAAGAATTTGATTTTTATCGCTATTCAAAGTTCTTTAATACGGAAAAATTGCGCAATATTTTTTAATGACTGAGAGAAACACAAACAAGGAAAATGTTGAGAATAATATTTCATATATTGAAACATTTCCTATATTGATTATATCAAGTTATAGAAATTATAAGATTATCTACGACTTAAGAATATCCTACGCCTACATACATATGTATAATATGTACCATATATGCACATATAAAATCTCTTTTATATCCATAAAAGCAGTTTAATGATTCTAAGATTTTTTGAATAAAAGACATATTTTTGACGTAAAAGCGTTTATTCAACATATTTCTCTAAAAGCTCTACAAATTTAGTCTATTCCTTAAAATAGACGTTAGTTTCAATTCTTTCTTAGAAACAGGAGATAGCCACAAGAAACTAAGTGTAATGAGCAGGGTTGGCAAAAATCCGGGTTTTTTAAATAAAACCTAACCCACCGGGTTTTATTGGCCTTTTTGATGGGTTTTTTTGGATTTTATAACTGCTTACAAATTTCGTTCAAGTCGACAATATTTTTTGTTTTAAGTATTATTACATTTTTTTAGTATTTAAATATAATGAAACTGTGTGCTCTTAGTGCGATCATTGTGTGCTTTGAGCTACTAAAACTCGGTGATCGGCGCAGTCTGTAATTACTTCGCTTAAACCGTGCATTATAAGAAAACGGCTGTAATATAAAGATAGACAGACAGACAGTTAAAGTTTTCCTTTTGCATGACAACGCTCTGTCTCACTTCGCCAAAGTTGGCAAACAATTATTAAAACCAATCAAATGCCACAGATATTTCGACGGATAAAATATCTTTTGACTTCAGTGTATCGCTTAAAAAGACGAGAAGGTTTCGGACATTGGCTCAGAGGTGAGGAAAATAAGTAAGCGGTGATTTTATAAATTTGCTTTGTTAAATTTGTTAATTCATTATCTTTTTGAGTTAAAAAAACAGACCGAATTAAATTATACTCCAATACGTAATATTTAATTATTTTTGTTGTAAATAAACTACGAAAACCTTTAATTGGGTTACCCAGTGGTTTGCCAACCCTGGTAATGAGTCGCCAAATTCATGATTTTTGTCTTAGTGACGACAACATTCGTGTACAGCGTTGCCCTTTTGGTACAATCGGAACAAAATTGGTAGGTGTTCATTGATTAAAAACTATTTGATAGTTTGGTTGGTTTGATGCAATTTTCTTACATTTTTGGTAGATTTTTTTCGCAAAAACACCGTACATAAACATCCAACTTTGATTTCAATAACACTGTTTACACTGTTTTAAAAATAATTTCATAAATGCAACAACTCTATGTTCC
This sequence comes from Wohlfahrtia magnifica, assembly GCA_023159175.1. Classification (NCBI taxonomy): domain Eukaryota; kingdom Metazoa; phylum Arthropoda; class Insecta; order Diptera; family Sarcophagidae; genus Wohlfahrtia; species Wohlfahrtia magnifica. The sequence continues at coordinate 934,591 of JAKWBJ010000484.1, read as the reverse complement.
TTTGTTCAGAGACTATGTTATCCCCCCAGCTTTTAAAAGATAATTTTTTTTAGAGATTGCGTGGAACTGTCCTCAAGTAAGTTCAATTATGGCAAACGATCCATAGTTGCTTTCGTAAAAATTAATCAATCGCCGAACCATAACGAAATTGCCTACATCCATTCTCTATCGTTCGCATCAAGTTTTTGGGATTCCATATTTTTTCTCCAACCGTTTTTTCATCACATTCAAGACAACTTTAGGATAAAGTATGGAATAGGAATTTATAGCAACTTTCAAGGAAGTAATTCCACTTGTAATGCTTTTTTAAATTTTTTACATAAATCTTAAGTAGGCTGCGAACGGTTTTGGTGGAATTTTAGAAAAATTTTGGTAGTATAACAATTTCTTGCGTGGCAACGCTGTTCGTGTGTATTCATGCATTGTCTTGATAGAATATTTGTTTTTTCTTCGCTAGATAAAGTCGTCTTTGCTCAAAAGACGTTAATAATATTCGCCTCAGTGTTGCCAGAATCCAAATACAATTTTACACAGACAAGGCCTCAAAATTATTCAAAATTTTATAAATTACGTAAGATTTTGTGTTTGTTTGTAAAGATTTTTATCAGTTTTTGTAAACTTAACTAATTTTCTAAAAAGTCTTCTTACTGAAGAGTTTGAAGATGGCAATGAGAGAGTAATGAGAGTGGCATCCACCATATAGCCTGAACCTTGCCACCCGAGATTATCGTTTGTTTCGATCTCTGCAGAACTCTATTACCGGTGTAAATTTAAATTCCTTGGAGGCCTGCAAAATGCAATTGGATCAAATTTTCGCTCAGAAAACCTAGAAGTTCTACACTTTTCCCCAAAAAGGGTAAAAGATTATCGATCAAAACGGCACATACTTAGTTCAATGCTGCTAGAATTTACTCTTTTAATTTGGAGGGATCTTTTAAAACTCCCACCTAAAGTAAAATCTCATTACATCGTATAGTTTTAAAACTCGATTAATGCAAGATTTGAAAGAAAGCCATCTATTGATGGTAGGTGATAACATTATGTACACCTCCACTTAAAAAAATAGCTAAACTTCCTAAATCTTGCTCAGTTGTATGTGACTACCGTTAAAATAATTGAGGAACTTTGAATTTTCGAAGTAGATAAAAGGCTAATAAATGTGCTAAATGACAGGAGCACTTAACCGTTTAAATTATTTACCTTATTTACGTTATATACACAACATTTGGTGTATTGATCTAAATATAACAAGATTATCAAATGATATACATACCTTTTTCAGTTAAAGAATTTTTTAAAAGATTATACATTTCCTTCGCTGTCGCAGCTTAACAATCTTTTAATCAAAAAACGAGAGGCGGTTTTTGAATTTGTCGTTATCGTAAAAGATAGTAGCGAACTCTTGATTTACAATTTATTACAATGAAATATTGTTGAAACAAAATTACGCAAAAATTACACAAAATATTTATAGTACAAAAATAGATCAAGAAACAAAAATTTGTAATCGATGTATCTAAGTAATATCTCGAGCGTGCGATATCATGACTACTGTTGCACGACTTTGACATGAAGTAGAAGGTTATGTTTCCGACAATTAAAAAGTATGGCGCAGACACAAGGTGATTACAAGATGGCTCACAAAAGTGGTGCACGAGTGGATTCAAAAGTCCCACAGAGTAGAAGCGGAAATAGTGGGTTCCAGGCGGAACTTTACGCGATGATGGAAAAGTTGAAATTCTAACTGAAAGAGAATACAAGGATCAAAATACCCTAGTACAGTCAATTTGTTTTTAAGGCCCTTAGCGGTTGTACATTTGTGTCTAAGGCAATACGGGAATACAACATAGTACTCAACAGCTAGCTACTCAAGCAACTGCTGCTTAAGCACGCTTAAATCCATTAGTAGTGCATGTGTTAGTGGAAGTGTGTCTGTGTATTAGATAATATTCATTCATATTATATCATACTATTCAGAATCAGATTACCCTGGCCTAGGTGCCACATCATAAAGGACTTAGGGAGAAGATGATATCTGGCATCTATGCCTCCCTTTTGGTATAGATGTCCGACATCACGTTAGAAGAGATTAGGATTTGTTCAACATCCATCAAAAGGACACATTGGTTTCTGAGCTTCAATGCTAAGAGGGAGGACTCTGTTTTTTAATTAGATAGAAAGAGTTTGAAGGCACTTTCGAGAGCACTCACGTGTTATTATTCCTCTAATAAGCACCTGTACAGAATGGACGTATCCCACACTAGCACTTGCAGATTCTACTGTGAGGAATGGGAGTCAATGGAACACTTGATCACTAACTAAAATCGAAGATCAACATCAAACGGGAGGAAGCATTATAACGACACTAGCGTCATTTACCAGTCTAAAAAGTGTTTGAACTTCATCGTTGAGTGGGCGGACTCCGCTCTGAAATTGTATAGAAAAAGTTTGAAGACACTCCCGGTCACTGTTCCTCTAATGAGGACCTGTATATAATGGCCGCATTCAACATTAGCACTGGCATATTCTGCTGTAAGGCAGAGAAGTCAATGAATCACTTAATCACTAACTGTGTGGCACTGGGACACAGTAGATATAGATTACTACAGCCTTATTCGCTTGATGAGCAGAACTTATTGATACTCTCATTAAAGAAACTAATCCTGTTTCTTGACTAAATCAGTATTATTCGATAAATAATAAATGCATTCTTTGGTATTCGAGTTAACATAAAGCTTTTTTGTTTAAATTGGGACTAAGGGCATCTCAAAGTTAAAAAATTTTATTTACAATATTTTTTGCAATTTTAGTTTTCTAATATCTAGCGTTCTAGTTAATACAGCTAGTTAAACTTTTAGTATTATATGTACCAATGCCTTATGTAAATCAGTGAATCAACACACACATATTGAATCGGCTTTACACTTTTTTCTAGGGGCTTGAAAATATGGTGGGACATATGTGTCCCATTCTTCGGTAAAGGTAAAAATAAATATTGTTGTATTTTATTTAATATTTAGTAGTTGAAAAACAACAAAATTCAGCAAAAGACATAAAAATAAATAAAATAAAGCAAAAATGTATATAAAACTAAATGACTGTCGAACATAGTTATGATAAATTGAAAATCAATTCCTATTCCCAGTAAAGCACATTGATTTTTTACTTGTAAAACAATATTGTGTTTGTACGACTTTCGACTCCGTTTTTTTTTTTTTTGCAAACAACGCACAGCTTTCCCCTATCCTCAATATCTAATTCCAGCACATTCAAAACCTATACAATTTCACTATCAGTTTTATAGAATTGATCAATCTGCTCATTTAAAAATAAATAATAACTTACTACCATGATAAAAAAGCTTCCAGAATAACCACCGTGTGGCGGTCCCATTGTTCCAAATTAAGTTTTTTTTTTGTTAAGTTGGTACACCTGTTATTCCCGCCAAATGTTAGCGTCATAGCTTGGCAAAAGCTACGTAGCCAAAAAAATTGTGACCGTGATCGCAAAAAACATGATTTGATGATCCGATGCCACATTCATCAAAAAAATCATTACTGGAGACGAGACGTGGGTTTACGAGTACGACACGCAATTCAGACATCAAACAAGTGAATGGCGTTCACCAAATGAGCCGAATTCAAAAAACCACAACAATTTCAGTCAAAAAAGAAGACAATGCTCACGGTTACAACGGTGTTGTGCATCATGAAATTTTTCCATAAGGCCAGACAGTAAAAAAGAATTATATTTGGGCATTATGAGACATTTGCGTGAATCAATTCGCTGAAAAAGACCAGAATTGTGGGCAGAAATTTCGTGGATTTTGCACCATTATAACTCACCGTCGCACAGTGCCATCATTATTCGAAATTTTTTGACGAAAAATGCAACAAATATCCCTGGGACTTCTTTCTGTTCAATCAAGCTAAAAAAAACTATTACGGGAACGCGTTTCAGCAGCCGAGAAAAAGTTATGGAAAAATCACAGGAAGCATTGATGGACATACCGAAAACTGAATATAAAAAATGCAAATGTCAAGCTATGACGCTAAGATTTAGCGGGAATATCAACAAGAGATGTACCAACTTAACAAACAAAAAAAACTCAAATCGGAACGATGAGACCGCCATACCAGGATTATTCCGAAAACTTTTTGACCAAGGTAGTATATCTATATAATATATAAAACTAAGTTGTCCTATGTTCGTAATTTTATAACTCGAAAACCACTGAAACGCTACACAAACCAAACCATGCGTTGGAAAGGTGTACTTTCGTTGATGGTTTTTGTTTAACTGGTTGGTGCCACGCCCACATAAAATTTTTATTTATATGTCTATATCTTTAAAACGGTAATTGTAAAAGTTTCTAAATTTTACCAAAATAACTATGTCAATACAAATCTTTAATCAAAAAGTAGGCCGAATTGGCTAAGTGGGAGTGGCACCTCCCATACAGAGTAAATATTGATTTTTGTATATCTTTGGAACAGTAATAGCAGAACACGTTCTGAATGTGGTCAAAATAAGTTCGTAATCAATACACATCATCAGTCGAAATATGGGCGAAATTTAAGAAGAAAATATTGATTTTTGTATATCTTTAGAACGGTTAGAATGACAGTTTCTGAACTTGCTTGGCAGTCAATACAAATCATTAAGTTTAAAGCATTTCTTTAAATTTTTCTTATGTGAAATACATTTTATAAGTATATAACGCAAAGGCTCTCAGCAACGCAGAAAGAGTTACTCTCGTAATTTATAACAATTAAATGGAAAATAGGTTCTGAAAGCGCAACTAAAACCACGAATTTTCTTCGTCGTCAAACGGTTAAGCTGGTGAATGATAAGGGGAAGCACAATAGATCAACGATTGCATCGGTGCAAAGGGTCGTCTTAGGCCTGTCGCAAGATTACAATACAAATAATACCTCGAACTTTCTAACAAGTTGTGACCATGATTTTGTTAGCCGACAGATCCACTTCAGCTTTATTTATTCCCAAAAAAAAATCACTTTTCTCCTTGTTATTCTGTCGCCAATGTGTTGTAAACGATCCATGTTGCTCCTATAATTCTAAAGCGGTCCTAAATTCATTCGGTTTAAATTTAAACATCGCTAAACACTTCATAAAAGTGTGTACACGATTGCGATTGCAATCAATTGTAAGCAATGGAGGCAGCTATCTCGCGGTTGGCTCCTTTATATTGATATATTCATGCAAAATATTATGTCATCTTATAAGGTATTGTTTCAGCCATCTTATAAACTTTCAATCACCGATTGTCTAATATGATTTCGTGAATTGTATCGAATATTTCTAACGTGATGACTTCTCTTTAACGACAGAATTTGAAGTCTTCTGTTCGGGCAAGATCACAACGGAACTCAATAAACCATTTTTTAAATATAGAAATTTATGGTCTAATCAGGCCTTTTTTGGTCTCGGTGAATTTCGTCTGTATTTACTATTTTGTCTGCTATCAAGAACAATTTAGAACACAGATCGATCCAGCTAACGATAAAGCAATAGGGTGGGATCAAATTATTAATATTAATCCGCATATCTTAATAATATTAATCAAATTTTTATTTTAGTGAAGACATAATACATATTGCAAATTTATTAAGTTGACCACCCAAAAAGTATGTAAAGAAACTGAGAATTTTTTTTGTTTATTCGAGTTGTTTATAGATAGTAATAACAATAAATAACTGTAAAATGTAGTCTCCAAACTAAATAAGGTATACATTAAGTAAAAGAAATTAAATTCACAGGAAGAGTGGGCGTGGCACCTCCCATAAAAATATTTATTGTCGTATATGTCAATAAATTTGTCAGCGGGAAACTTCAACATTTTCTTTATAACACCAATAGGTGGCATAAAAACGGTTAGGATCGGGTATTTATCTCCTATTTATAAACTATTAGCTAAAACCCGGCACGCTTCACCACCCCTATACTATGATTTTTTTAAATCATTTTTTACCCTTTTTCCCCATCTTATTCCCTCCGGTTCAAATCCCAACATTTAAGATAGCCTATAGTTCCTTCCAGAAAGACACTGTAGAATCTACTGTTTAGCTGTATACAGACTTCAAATAAACACACATTAATGTTTATACAGCATTGGGTGTTTTTCTTACAGTTACACAATCTTAAATCATAATAAAACAAAGAATTATATTTTTAATATCAATTAAACAGGCTTTGTTGGATAGAAAATTTTATGAAATTAATGTTTAAATATGATTTCGGCCATGTGGCAACCACGGTTGGCGCTTTCAAGGTGCAAACTAGAAGGCAATTCGCACAAACTTTTCTCAGCATATTCGGTCGTTTTTCGGCAATATCTCTTCAAATGTTAATTTCCAGGTGTCCAACTGTCTCTGGTCGATGTTGACAAGTGACACTACGCAATCAAAAAAATGGGGTTAAATTACAATTGTAGCGCGCGGTGTGTGGCATGTTACTTTATCCTGTTAGAGCTAACTGAGGGTTTCGTACCTCAGTCTCTATACCATCTCTATACCATTCACGATTGACAGTAACATTCTGACCATCATTGTTTTTGAAGACATATGGAGCAATGACTTCGCCAGCCCATGAAGCACACCAAACAGTAAAATTCTGCGGATGTATTGGTGTTTTGAATTAAGCTAGTGAATTATCCTCACTCCAAATGTGACAATTCTGCTTATTGAATGGGTACTTAATTCAACCAAAAATTGGCTTCATCGGAGAACAAAATTTTGAATTTTGAATCAGAATCATTATTTTGATAAATAGTTTCAACAATTTGCAAACTTTACTCTGGTATAAGGCTATCCATATGAAATATCAAACCAAACTAAAGAAAAAACAACTATAAGCTGTTAAATCGGTTGCCAAATAAAGGAGTTTTGCCAACTGAAAGTTATGAACCCCGCTTTTACCAAATTCAAAACTTCTACTTTGACTGTTTTTAAGATATATATTTAGTTTCTGTAGGAGGTGCCATGTACACTTGTCCTATTTCGCCCAATTTTTGACTCATGAATTGTGTTGACTGTGAAGTTATTCCGATCAAATTCAGAAACTTTAGTTTTAACCGTTCTCAAGGTATACAAAAATCAATATTTAATTTATATGTGAGGAACCTTGCCCCCTTATCGGAATCCGCCCACATTTTTACTGATAATTTGTATTGAACTGTTACTCGTACCATTTTGAAAATATAGACAAATAAATATTTATTTTGTATGGGCGTGGCACCGCCCAGTCGAAATTTTTAACATTTATATAGCGTATAGTTCCTTCCAGACATACAGAAGATACTGTAAAAATTTAAAGAAAATCATTTCAGCTGTCTATAAGGCACAAACAAACATACACGCATACATATAGACATTCATTTTAATATATGGGTATATATATGTATAAAAGGTTAAGCTAGTTAATTTTATATATTTAACATCAATATTAATTAACAATTTCTAATTGAAATGGTATGCCTTTGTATGGTATATTGTATGTATGTTTAACATAAGCCATTATGATCAGTATCAGTATGATAAATTAGTGGCAATTCTTTTTTTTTCTGTTAAAACATTTTTTAATTATTCAACACAATGAACGACACTATTTATCAGGGTTTATTCAGCGATGAAATTTCTTGTGATTGTATGACACCACATATTTTAGAATGAAAATTGATCACCATACCGATAATAGGCATGAAAATGATGTGATAAAAATCAAAAAAAAGTAATTAGATAATTCAGTGATAATTACAACAATGAAACAAATAAATATAAATTTAAAAATTTTAAATTGAAATACTTTATACGAGTGAGGTTTTAGCTCTACCGGTTCGTATGCAAACAAAAAAAAAACAACGATTAAATACTTTATTTAAAATCATCATAAAAAAGTAGAGGAATTAATAAAAAACAAAAACTTTTTTGATCTAGAGGATTACTTTCCTAAATCTCATTCGAAGTGATGGCGCCAATGGCAATTTTAAGTCAATTAAATAAACATTCCGTAGTACATATATCACAAACCAAATGGCACAACAATTCATTTTTGCACGAAAACATTTTGTTTTTAAAATTTCGATGGTAATGTCTCGCCCGGTCTCTGGTCGGTCGGACTTACATGTATTGGCAATTGTATAGACATTTTTTTATGATTTCATTTTTAAAAATATATGTATGTCATAATTTTTGTACAAAAAATTTTGTTGTATTTTAATTTCTAAATCTAAATTTCTTGTTTTTTATTATTATTTTTCGTCTGTGTAATACCCTACAGCACATCAACTGCAGAGTAATATAACAGTAGGAAGCCTCTAAATATAGAGTCATTTTTTGGGGAAAATAGCCAAAAAATGTATATTTTACGTTTTAATCTATCCTACGATTAGGTTATGTTAAAATGGTTACATTTAGTAGATGAGTTCACACATAGACCATAGTGTCTATTTGCAATAATTTTTAATGCAATCCAGGAACAAGCACAAAGTTAATCTATATTTTACACTTACAAACTGTGTCTCACAGAAAACCAATTGCATTTCCTGAAAAGACTGTAAGTCCTTCTAGAATAGAGGTTGAAGTCTAGAGCTAAATAACAGAGATCTTATTGACAATACTGCAAATGGTGCAGCGGAAATTAGAATAGTCCTCGACACCAGAGCAATAAAGAAGTACTAAGCCTTGGCAGTGTAGCCTTAAACTACGACTTGTGAAACTCTTGTATCTGGTGTTTCTTATAGTTATACAAGTTTAAACCATTATAAAACAAAGAAATACATTTTTAATATCAATGAAACGGGCTTTGTTGGATAGAAAATTTTATGACTTTAATGTCTAAATATGATTTAGACCATGTGGCCGCCACGGCTGCCGAGTACGAGGCGCAATCTGAAACACCAATTTTCACAAACTTTTCGCAGCATATACGACCGTATTACGCCAATAACTCTTCGACGTAAACGAGTGACTTTACATAACCCGATCTTGGACTATTGCGTGAAATTAGTCTTTCATCTTTGTGTAAATCAATTGTAGAGCGTTCTGTGGCATGTAGCTCGGTCCTGTTGAAACCGCATATCAGCAAAATTAATGCCAGCTAATTGAGGTACGAAAAAATTTCTAATCCCTATACCGTTCACCAATGACAGTAACATTCTGATCATCATCGTTTTTGAAGACATAAGAACCAATGACTTACATACTTAGGTGGCTATATACAACCTCGTGGAATAGCAGCAGCCTGACTAAGAATATTGTTCCAAGCACGTCGATCTAATGCGCTTATTCTCCAGTCTCTAACACCAACTTTAGGCAATTCTTCTTCTGCTTAGTCTTACCACTGGAGTTTTAGACTTCCCCTTCTGCGCCTTTTTTTGGAAACAGATCCGAAGGATTTCCTTGCTGAAACATTTTCATTCACGCGTATTACATGACCTAACCTTGTCTAATCGTTGTGTTTTGATACGCCTAACAATTTTAATATCTTCGTATAGCTTATACAGACGGGCCCATATATTTAACGAAGAATTTTTCTCTCAAATACTCCAAAAACAGCTCCGTCTGCTTGAGTAAGTACCCACTCTTTTGCGCTATGTAAAAGCGCGGATAGTATAAGCATTGTATAGAGTGTAATTTTTGTCAATCGAGAGAGGGTTTTGTTCCCAAACTGCTTACTCAACCCAATGTAGCATGCATCTATTGACAAGAATGGTTCTTCGTTTTATCTCCAAACTGATGTTGTTAGTTCTATTTATGACAGTACCAAGATGGACGAACTCATTTACAACCTCAAAGTTATAGTCACTAACGTTAATTCTTTGTTCGTTGATATCATAAACTTTTACCCACTTTAGCCGACTCTCTTTCAATGCTAGAGAATACCCCAGTTACCTTTCGTTCTGTACGCCATATGATATCAATATCATCGGTATATGCAAGTAGCATGTGGTTCCTGATGTAGATTGTATTAACCGTAGCATCACGTAGGATTTTTTCCAACAAAATGTTGAATAGATTAACAAAGTGTTGTCTGAAGCCTCGTTTAGAACGTTTCGATCAGACATGGCCTTGAAGACCTTAGCACATATTGGGCTGTCAAAGTCAGCCTTGAAGTCGACAAGCAGGTTGTAGGTGTCAATTTGTATCGCTTGGATCTGTCGTAATGTGAATCTGGTCGATGGTTGCTTTACCAGGTCTACAGCCGCATTAGCAGGGTTCAATTATTTCGCAGACCTTATATAGGGTCCGCCAAATAAATTTTTTCTTTGAAAATGCTATAAAAAAAAAACTACTGAATATTTTTTTTTATTTGAAAGTACAATCCTTCCGGTTAATAATAAAAAATAATTTCATTCTGCCACGGCTGGCCATGCAGTAGCCTACACGACCGGTCCAATTTTTAAGCACATTATCGATTGTGTGCAGCTGTATTTCACTAATGTCTTCACGAATATTGTTCTTTAAAGCGTCAATTATCTCTGGCTTGTTACCGTAACACTATCTTTGACGGCACCCCACAGCCTGCACTCGCAGCTCCGAGGTGGCCAAACGACATCAGCTCTGCGGCAAATAATGCGATCTTCAAAAACAGGGCGTAAAACATCGAGTGTAGCTTCGGCTCTGTGGCACGTAGCGCCTAATATCCTCCTCTTCAATTTTTGTGAACAAAAATTCGTTCAACATGGTCCGATAACGATCGCCATTGACTGTAACGGCCACTCCTTGCTCATTTTCGAAGAAAAATGGCCCAATTATGCCTCTGGACCAAAATTGGCACCAAACAGTGACTCGTCTTCGGTGTATCGGCTTTTCAATGTATGCGTGCGGGTTTTCTGTGCCACGAATGCCACAATTTTGCTTGTTTACATACCAGCCAATATCAAAATAAGCTTCATCTGCAACATTACCATAGTTTTCAAAGTAATGTCGCAATATTTCCCAGCGTTGTTCAAGCGTATACACTACCATATTCGTTGAGCGGAAGGATAAAACCAATTATCTGTCAAAACAGACATGAGCTAAGTGTTACCATTCACGAAATAAGCACTAGTTGACAAAAAAAAGGTTAGATGGCGGACCCTTTATTTTAATCGTCCACATATTACACTTGATAAAATTTTGTACGCAATAGGAGGAAGACTTATACTCTGTAGTTGGCGCACACGGTTTTGTAATGGTGTAATGGTGTTTCAACAAAAGCTTGTGAATTATCCTCACCCAAATGCAACAATTTTGCTTATTTACGTAACCATTCAACTAAAATGGGCTTCATCGGAAAATAAAACAAAAGAGAAAAAGTTTGACGAACAGCACCATTATTTTGATAACAAATTTCAACAATTTGCATGCAAGCACGTAAAACACTAAGAACCCTCATTAGTGGTTCAGTTTTCAACAGGTTCTTCCAGTAAATTAATCACATGGATATAAATCCTGAGTCTAAAGCCCTAATTACAGCTAGCCTCACTGCGAACATCCACTTCCATCTATGTTGTGTGCTTAGTATGCTCTTTTATTAAATCATCAGTTCTACCTATAGCTCAGACCTCATCATACAGCATCATAGATTCAAAGATTATTCGAGAATACAACAGCATTTGGCAAATAACTATCCAGACAATTAACTATCTCACTAATCGAAAGTGCAACAGGAACCAAGCTGTTGCTAATCAAAATGGTACACTAATAACGCACACAGAGAAGGAGAGAACATTTCAATGAAATTAGTAACGTCGCAAACACTACTGAGGACTCTGTATCTACTGTTCATCGATTTCAAGAAAGTGTTTGATACCATCAGACGAATGGAATGCACTAAGAACAAAAGGAGTACCCCAAAAAATAATTCGAATAATCAGAGCGATGTATGAGGATGCAGAACTTTCAGTTCTTCACAACGGGAACATCAGGCAACTATTCCATACCACTTCTGGAGTTAAACAAGGATGCCCACCATCACCGCAGCTATTTACCAACGTGCTGGATGACATAATGAGCAAAGTTTGTTCAAAAGAAGAGGGATAACATGGAGTCTCTCATGCCAACTCGAAGACTTGGACTATGCAGATGACATTTGTCTACTCTCGAATAAGATTTTCAATATGCAGTCGAAACTGGAGGACCTAGAAAGATTGGCTCGTAACGTTGGACTTGAGATAAATATCAAGAAACAAAGGCCATGAGAATAAGCAATACGAGCATGGAAAACATTATGCTACAGGGTCAATCAGTCGAGTATGTAGATAGCTTCTGCTATCTAGGAAGTACAATGAGTACAAACGGTGGCGCAGAAACAGACGTAGATAACAGCCTTAATAAATCGAGAGCGGCCTTTGGACGACTGCAGTCAGTATGGAGAAGCTCACATATATCCAGACGGACTAAGTTCAGAATATTCAACTTATGTGTTAAATCAGTACTGCTGTATGGCAGTGAAACTTAGCTTGTATCAAATAACATCACACAAAAACTCCAGGTATTCATTAACAAGTGCCTCAGAATCATATGGAGAATATTCTGGCCTAATACCCTAAGTAACATAAAACTGTGGAGAATGACTAATGAGGAACCCATAATGAAACAGATAAGGAAAAGAAAATGTGGATGGATCGGTCACACCATCCGAAAAGTCCAGATAGTATAACAAGAATGTCACGCGAGTGGAATCCCCAAGGCTCAAAAAATCGTGGTCGACCAAAAAACACCTGAAGACGCACAATTGTCCAAGAACTGAGACAGAACAACCTAACATGGCAGGAGGCAAAGTCAACAGCCGTAAACCGTGTTAAATGGAGATGCTTTGAGGAAGCCAATATGCTCTCGCGAGGAGTAACGGGAGAAAAAAATAACAACAGCACTTGTACTTATGTCCGCCTCTACATTGTCTGTAATCAGAAATAATTGAGAAAGCAGTTCAATCTTTTTGTGTATCTGGAATACGTATTTCATAACAACTAAACTTTCGCAATAACAATTTATCACAATGCTAAAAAGTGTAGGGTAGTTTTCTTTTCTATATTTTGTGTTTTGTCTTCAATTTGTTTTTTTTTTTTTAATAAATTTTCTAATAAATTTAGCATACAGCCCTAATTAAATAATCTCGTTTGTAATGGCATCAATTTGGCACTCTATCAACAGGTAGAATAAGTTTTTTACTTTTATTTTTTATTTATTAATTTTTATTTACCTCTTCGTCCTTCTCGATTTCGTTTAAATCATCCAAATATGTCAGACCCAAACGTTTTTGCATGCTGTCAATGACTCTGTTTAAACTTTGAACTTCTGTTTGTAAATTTGAAATGCGCATCGTATTCCAGATCTGAAATGATGAAAACAACAAAATTTTATTTTTAATTTTGATTATTTTTAATAATCAGCAGTATAAAACAATACAAACAATTTAAAATTAAATAAAATACTGGAAGACTAAAGATGAAATACAAATAGACTACGAGGGCAGTTTAATAATTTATATTGGTATTTTTAGTAGTAGTAACTTTTTATGTAACTATGCTAATGTAAAGTGTTATCTATTACTGAAAGCGCAAACCCTTTAATTTTTATTAAAACAGAAAAAAAAAATTTTCGTAATCTGGTTAATTATTAAAATTTTTTTTAAGTAAAAATACATCACGGAAACCAAAGAAAGATTTAATGTATAATAAAAGGCTTCCGCACTATTCATTTTAATTGTACGTTTAAGTAGCTCCACTGTTGCGCAGTGTGGTATAAGCAACCGAAAATGAAAAAAAAAAAAAATATAAAATTTCTTTTTATTTAAATAAACACTAAAATTTTGATGAACAACAAGAAGTGTTCGCAATACTATATTTTTATGGAAAAAGTTAACTGAACTGAACTGGAAACCCCTATATTTTTTTTTTTTTTACTTGATACCAGTACTCAGGGGATGGATGACCCATAATCGATGCAGTACATCATAGTCATACAAAGAAAATAGGTTGTGGGAAGGAGGAAAGAGGGAGTAGTGCTTATGTTCGTTCGACTTAAATTGATTCATGTCGTAAGTGGCAGGGAAGACATTCGCGAAGAGATCGTTCCACAAACGACTAAAGTACGGATTCTCCGTATAATGCGTTGAACGATTCGCTGGACAATCAATTACAAAGGGATGCGTTTTACGAGAAATACGCTACTACGTAAGAATATGTGATCATTAGGAATTAATCTTTTTATTTTGTCAGACCACATTCCATTCCAGTATCGATAGAACAATGAATAATACGCCTCATTGTTATGATGCTCTAATGAATCGATAGAATTAGCTACCTTACCGTCATTAATAAGCATCTTCGCCATTTCCTGTACACGGTCGAAAAGCTTCAAAATAGACTTTGAAGCACCGGTCCATACATAAGAGTTGTTTTTGTAAATGTTCTACTATTTTTCTGTTTGTTTTACAAACGAAGACTTTTTGAATTATTAGTTTGGAAAATTTAAAGATTGTGTGCATATTAAAGTGAAAAATAAAAATTAAATCATTATCTATGGGTTTAATAAACGCAGTTCTAGAAAAAGCTACAAATGGCGATTCAACTTAAAAAATTGCAAATATTTATTATATAGGACAGCGGTCAGTGGTTAGAATAATTGCTAATTACAAAAATTCTAATCCAGATACAAGTTTTCGAGCAAAAAATGGAAGCACGAAAACAATTACTGACTGTGAAGCCAGAGCTCCTGGACGTTTATTCGTTTCAGATTTATCTCTATATTCGCTCACTTTTGTACCACAGTGCAGGTCTTGTAAATATTAAGGATATCAGATGGGCTGAAGTATTTCTTGCACACGTCTTAAAAATCCGAAACGCTTGAATGTTTCTTTCGACACTCGAAATATGTAATCGGTCCAACGAACATCACAATGAATTCTCATGTCCAGAACATCAAGAGCATCTGATTCCTCAATAACTACATTACCCATAGTCACAGATGACACCACACCACCAGGTATATGTCTCAAAAAACAACATTTTATCAACTCTTGCATGTGTCGATCGAATGTTTGAAATTTACAATTTGTGCTCTATACAGATTATCTTTGGAAACATATAGAATTTCAAGGAAACAATTGAAAGAATTACAAAAAACATAAACATATCCTTTGGTCAAATCAAGCAACCGTGCCAAATTTTATCACTCTGCAAAAACTTGTTCTAATTGCTTGCAATGAATCTGGTGTTTTCTCTGACGGGCTTAGGATATAAATTTCTCACAGTCTCCCATCTTCCCTGTCTGTCGAACATTACCTTAATTTGGATACCTCTCATTAGAATCACAATGGCAATGAATGCGCAGCCGAGTTAGCTAGAACGGGATCAGCTTTAAATATATCCAACACTTTTTCAGTAACAATTCCGCTGAGATTTATCATAGGTAGTATCTTCAGACTCTTTCTTCTGAAGGTATAAATCTGGACATTTGTAGAGTGGCCAAGCTTATGTGGTGCTCTTCTGATCGGAAACGCGCTATGCAACTTATGGCCAAAATAGACGAGACATAACATAAGGTTGCTGACAGTAAAAACTGGACATTAGAAGTAAGGTGAATATGCGGCTCAACTTGGACACGTCTTCAACGACTTATGTCGCAATTTCAGTAACAGGGTTTTCAAAAGGAAACAGTGTTCCCTCTTTAGGAGCTGTCAAGAGAATTAGATTACATACCTTGCAGCTACATAATATCCAGCCTTGGTAGGGTTGCCAGATTCCACATTGGAAAATGCTTGACATTTATAGAAAAAAAATTTGATTTTGAACAAAATTTTGACGGGCAAAAATAATGATGTTCGAAAAACTTCCAATTGTCGGTAGATGGCTCTAAAATTTAAATTTAAGTTTAATTTCCATTAGGCAACACTAAGCTTTTTCGACATGATCCAATGATATCGGACGATGAAAAGTGGATCTCGTATAACAATAATCTGATAAAAAGATCATTGACAAAGCAAGGTGAGGCTTTGCAGACGGTGGCAAAGCCAGGATTGACACCAAGAAATATAATGCTGTGTGTCTGGAGGGATTCAAAGGAAATTGTTCATTATGAGCTTCTACAATCTGGTCAAACGATTGATTCTTATCTCTACTGTCAATAATTAACGAGTTTGAAGCAAGCAATTTAATTAAAAAGCTAGAAAAAATTAATTAAAACAGAAAAGGTGTTGTTGTGTTCCATCATGACAACGCCAGACAACACACATCTTTGACCCGGCAGAAAATGAAAGAGCTTAGCTGGGAATATTTGATGCATCCACCATATAAACCGGACCTTGCACCTTCAGGTTATCATTTGTTTCGATCTCTACCAAACTCTCTTCAATTTCGTAGAGGCCTGCAAAATGCAGTTGGATCAGTTTTGCGCTCAGAAAATCCAGAAATTCTACACTGAATGGAGTAATGGTAAAAAGAAAATTCTTGTAAATTAATAATTCGTGGCTATTACCTGTTTCAAATATTAGGAAATGGCTAAGTTGTAAGAGATTTATGTCAAACGAAGAAGCCACCATTGAGAACAGGATTCTATTTTGAGGATCATTAAACCCATTTATATACCCATTTTATACCAGAAAAATTATCTTTACTAAAGTTACAAATTTAACAAACTATCTTCTAGAGTTCATTAATAGTTTTCTTTATGTTTATTAATACAAAAACTTTAATTACTATTACGTACAATGGTGGCCATAACTAAAGCAACTGATATTACACAGCCATATTTTGCCAAATATAATGCCTTAAAAACAACTTAGACAGAAAATTTTTCAGGTTTTATAAACATGGTATCAGCTCAATGATGATGTGATGCTGTTTTAGTTGCTGGGGTTGAATCAACTCGCCAAGTTACTGGAAAAATGGAGCGATTTTTTTAACTTAAGGCCAGCACTCGTGCTGGTACTAGGAAGGACGATAAAGGAAGTAATGGTCAAGGACGTTCGATGCGCCCGAAAAACGAAATCTCTCTACAATGCGTTGTGATATTCATTGGACAATCAATTACTAATGGATAGCTCTACGGGAAAAACGAGTATTGTGTAAAAATATGTGATTATTAAGAATATAATTCCCTTATTTCGTTAGAACACATTATATTATAGTACCGACAGAACATAAAAAGAACACACACCACACTGCAACGATGCCCTAACGAATCGAGACAGTTGGCTACCCTACCATCATTGATAAGCACCTTAGCCGTCTCCTGTATGCGAGAAGCTCTAAAATAGGTTTTGAAACGCCAGCCAATACATGAGAGTTATATTCCATTATGGTTCGAATTTCTTTGGACACTCGGAAAATGTGATTGGTCCATCGAACATTACAACGAATCCTCATGCCCAGAACATCAAGAGCATCTGCCTACTTAATATCTACATTACATACAGACGACGCTATACCACTTATTTGTAGAAATGTGTTGGAAATCATAATCTTTCCTTATGTAGAAGAAAATATGCGTCTGGTTTGGGTTTTCCAACATGATAATGACCCGAAACACGCTTCAAAACTTGTAAGAGAATGGTTGGGTAATTCCAAAGTAATAGTTCTCGGGTAGCCTGCTCATTCGCTTGACCTTAACCCTGTAAGAAGTCTTTGATACATCATAGATAGCAGGATAAAAAGGAGTTCTAAGATGAACACGGACACCATTTTTAATCGGATCCAAGAGGCATAGTACACCATTTTTAAAACTCTAATTGAAGGACTTATTGATGCAATACCCCACAAATTTATAAAAAGGTCATTAAAAATAAAGGTTACGCTACGACTACTAATTCTATTTTGATGTTCTTTGGCAGAAATACAAAAGTTGCTTTAGTTTTGACCAGGCATATATAAGACTTGTTTCATTATTTTGATCATAAAATAACTTTTAGAGAAGTAAATGATAAAATCATTTTGTAATACTTTTGCGAATAGATTGTTGATATAAAAAATGACCGTCTAAGTTGTTTTAAGGCATTATATTGCCAAAACGACGTTGTGTAACATCAGTTGCTTTAGTTATGTTATGACTACCAGTGTATTTGGAAGAATTTGTGTTTTCAAAAACTTAAACTCTTTATTGACTTTACAACTCTTTAAAGAAATTTAAGTGTGTAACAAGAACGAAAAATAACAATTGAAACGGAAATGGACTCTCATTTAAACAACACACACACACATTAATGAACAATTAAGAATAATCTATGTATGTATGTGTGTGTAAATATACAAATGTAGAAATTTATGGTATGTACTTACAGCTATGCCTAGTAGTGCTGCAGTTAAAATAACTGTAATCACACTTGCGGTTATTGCAAGGAAATAACAACTACGTCTGTGACGTGTTGATGCTGCACTTGAATGTGTGGCCACATAATTGTCAGCACTAGTGGGTGTTATAAATGGTTTAAGTGTCTCGGCCGTCATATTTGTTGTCTGCTTTCAAGATTTGAAACTTTATTTCTTTTTTTTGCTTACTGTTCGTTTTTCTGTCACTTAATTAAAGAATATTGCAGATTAAATCGTTGGAAAAAATATGTTGAATATCATAGTGATTTTTTTATTTTTTGGCTTTATTTTTTTAGTTCTCACTAAATTGTAAAATAATCTTTTGTATTTTAATTTTCTTTTATTTTGCCGGCTGATAGTTTGCTGTTTTTTATTTATTTATTTTTGTTATTATCAAGTTCAATTTAATGATCATTATTTGGAGAGAGCAACTAAATGTTGTTCCTTTACTCTCTATTTATTTACCACGAACAAAACAAAAAGGGCTTCATCGATATGCAACAATTTAGTATTTGCACAAAAACAATAAAAACAAGTTTTTCCTTTTTTTATTGTTACTTTTACTGTTTTGTTTTAATACAATTTTCTTTATTCTCTTATCACGCCAAAATAACGATAATAGCAAAAACAACAGCAGCAATAATAATAATTATTTAAATGGATATTTATCGGTCATAAGCTATTTATCGGCATAAGAGCTTTAAAGGGTATTTTCTCTTTTCTTCTTGTACACTCTTGACACTTGTACTCACTCACAAACACTTGTTTTATGGATAGTAGTAGTAGGTATATCAATAAAAAAAATATAGTTTAGTATATGTGTGTGTATAGAGATGACATAAACTTATAATATTTGTTGTTGGTTGCTTGTTGATTATATTTTTATCACTTGTTGTTCTTTTATTTGTATATACATATGTCCGTATTTATGTATTTGCTCGTGAATGTATACTTTTTTAAGGATAATAACAAATTTGATATGTAATTATTAAATAATACAAATATTTTTTAGGGGCACACAATGACACAATACAATACATCCTGTGATTAATAATTTCTTTAGTTTTCTTCTTGTTATAGTTATAGTTGTTTTTACGATACAAAAACGAAATTATTGTCCGGCTTTTAGTGAATGAATACTGGATATTATTTATGTGCGGTTTAATAAATAGAACAATTATCCCCGTTTATGTTTTGTCGTTGACCGTCTGTTCATTCTTATGGCTCGCACGCGACTGAGCTAAATTTCCTTTAACTATTGATATATTTGTTGCTCATTGAGATTGAGGAGACGACGAACAACAACCGGCAACTGTTTTCATTGTTGTCGTTGCTGTATTCTTTGTCTATACTAAGTAGCCAAGACTGTTTTTCTCGCTGTTTTTAAAACAAGACAAATTTTAGTTGTTGTTGTTGTAGCAACTTTGTTATTGAAAAAAAAACAACAAAATAATATTACAAATGGCAAAGTTAATGGAATGTAGTATATTTTTAAGCACAAGTGTTGTTTTAAAGATTCTCAAAATTCTTGCGATCATACTTTTAGACACAAATACATACATATAGATACATATCATCCTATATAAACATACACCCTAACTATAACAACAACAATAAAAATATCACAATAAAAATGTTTACATACTCTCTGGTACTTTCATAAATATAATGGTGTTTAATGATTCTTCTCTCTTGTAATTATACATATGCGTATGTACCTACAGTAACAAATTATGTTCTCTTGGATTTCAGCACATGATAATGCTGATGATGATGATGTTTACATATAACCTATTTAAGCACTAATACCGTGTGCGATATGTACGAGTATGTTTAGTTTTATGCATTATACTATACTAATGCCTTGCGTGTGTAAATTAGCCTTTGTGATCTTAAAGTAGTATTGGGTGTTTTTTTACAGTTACACAAGTTTAGATCATAAAACAAACAAAAAATTTATATCAATAAAACTGACTTTGTTGGGTAGAAAATTTTATGACATTAATGCTTAAATATGATTTCGGCTATGTGGGCGCTACAGTTGGCGCGTACAAGGCATAATCTGAAAGACGAATTTTCACAAACTTCGAATGTTGATTTTCTGGTGTTCAATTGTCTCTGATTTATCGACGTAAACAACTGACTTTACATAAATAATCCAATCGGGTTAAATCACACGATCTTGGTGTCCATTTAATTGGACCATTATGTGAAATTACTCCTTCATCAAAAGTTTCTTTAAGTAAATCAATTGTAGCGCGCGCTGTGTGGCATGTGGTTCGGTCCTGTTGGAAGCACATGTCAGCAAGATTAATGCCAGCTAATTGAAGTACAAAAAAAATTTCTATTCATATCCCCATACCGTCCACCATAGACAATAACATTCTGATCATCATCGTTTTTGAAAACATATGACTTCGCCAGCCCATACAGTGCACCAAACAATAATTTTCTGTGGAAATTCTGCTTATTTACGTACCCATTCAAACAAAAATGGTCTTCATCGGAGAACAAAATTGTGAATGTAAATTCACAATCAATATCAATTTGTTCTTCAGCCCATTCACCGAATTGACGGCGGTGTAAGTCTATCCATAATGAAATGTCAAACCAAGCTAAACAAAAAGCAACTATCAGCTGTTAAATCGGTTGTCAAATAATGCAGTGTTGCCAACTCAAAGTTATCAGCCTCTAAAAAACACCCGATATGAGTGAATTACTCTTTGTGATCTTAAAGTAGTATAAACTGTCCGTATATAACCTTACTCTTAGAAAGTAAAACACACACACTTTTATGTATTTGTATGTACACTGTATATTTAATTACACATTTATTTTTTTGATTTCATATATTAGACATTAATTACAATAAATAAATCATTCTTGATTATCATTTACGGGGTGTATACATCTACTTACATAATAGGACCGATCGCTTCTTCTGTGTATGTTTTTGCAAACATATGCACAAATTTCATCTTTAAAATGAAAAACTATATCAAAATTATTGATAAAATTTCTCAAATCTGAGTTTTTCTTTCCTCTTTTTAAATAAAACAATCAATTTTATAATGACTCTCATTTAAAAAATCTGTAATTTCTACAAAAAATAAGTGATAAGTAGAGTAATACGTACACATATACTTATGTGCCTGCTATGTTATTCCTTTGTTTCTATTTCTAATACATTTTTTTTTTCAACATTTACAAAATTCCAAAACGTTTTAAAAAATTTTGTCGCAATTAAAAATAAAAAAAATAAAATATTTGTCTTTAGCAATATTATAAATTGATAACAATAGGGCATTCGTTTTAAAATTATCTGTTCAAAAAATTAAAAAAAAAAAAAAAAAAACGAATATACGACATAAACCTATTTAAGAGCTTAAATGCTCCTGATGCACATTAAAAATAAAAACCCCAGAGATAAACTCAATCATACTTCTTTATACATACGTACATATGTATGTTTGTACATAAATAGAATTAAAAAAATATATGTTATTTTAATTTCGATGGAATGAACAATAAACATGTTCATTTAAAAGTTTACCCTACAATGATCAAAAGCATATACTAAGTGCAGCATGACATTTGTTGGCTATGATTCTTAGTTTTAAGTTAATCAGTGCTTTTATATTTTTACAACTGAAAACAAATTATTTACCCTTGGTGTGGCGTACTAGCTCCTTAAAAATTAGAACATATGCTTTTAAATGTTGACTGACCCATTTCTTATTTCACATGTTCCTACACAATTTCTATAGTAATTATTATTATTATTATACCGACGACATAATATGTGTTCCGCTGTCTCTGATGCCTTTGAGAACAGTATACAAATATATACATCAATGATTGCATGCTTTTCAAATGCACTTTTCAGTCCACAATGGCCTGTAAGAAATTCCGTTAGGAGTTTCAAGTTCGATCTGCCATACTTAAAACCTCAGAGCAACGCCCTTTAGAGCGTTCCAGTGGTCCAAACTCCAATCTTTAAAAGGCAAACATTTTGGCTGAAATGTTTGCAAGAAATTTTCACTTGCTGGAGAGCGTTCAACCCGAATGGTATATCAGCACTGGTCCTGAAGCAGTGCTCTTCGACGCTTGTGCGTCCGTTAGCTAACCTTTTCAGTGCATCATATCGAGCCGGTATTTTTCTATCTTGCTAGAAGGTTGCTAATGTAACACCAATTCCTAAGAAGAAGGCGAGACTAGTAACCCTGAGAACTACCGTCCAATAGCAATTTTTTTCGCACTTTCTAAAGTTGTGGAGTGTATGATTATCACCACCTTATGAGGTATTTGGTGTCCGACAATTTGCGAAGCAATCGTCAGTGCGGTTTCTGCAAGGGCCGTTCTACTGGTGACCTGTTGGCGTTGCTGTCGGAGAAGTAGAACAGGCCCTTATTTTGGCGATAGTAAGGTTGTGGCTATGGATATTTCCAAGGCGTTTGATAGAGCTTGGCATGAGGCTCTCATTTCGAAACTAATTGCTTGCAGTCAATTCTCTCGATTTATATCGAGCTTTCTCAAAAATTGCTCTATAAGAGTGATTATAGATGGGGTCTCATCCTACGACTTCACGCTAAACTCAGAGGTACCGCAAGGCTCTGTTCTTTCTCCCACTCTATTTCAATTTCATCTACCCTTTCACAGATGACAGCAACATTTCTCATTCATATTATTTTGATAGTAGGCCTAGCCTCTTGAAGGATGAATATGAACGACACACACTCACAAGCGCCCTGGTGAAATTCATCGAGTGAGGTCGTGCGAACAGGGTGGATTTTAATACACGCGAGATCCAATGTTGTGTTTTAACATACAGATGCGGTAGTGCAAAGTCATCTGTGTCTATGGGTAATGTAGACATTAAGGAATCAAATGCTCTTTATGTTTTGGACATGAGAATTAACTGTGACGTTCGATCACGTACATAAACTGTCGAAAGAAGCATTCAAATGCCTCGATTTTTTAAAACGGTGCAAAAAATTCTTTACTTCATCTGATCTCCTTAATATTTACAAGACCTATACCCGACTCAAAATGGAATACAACTCTCATGTATGGGCCGGTGCTTCCAAGTCTATTTTGAAGCTTCTCTATCGCGTACAGGAGAAGGCGAAGGACTCATTAATGTCGGAACGGTAGGCAACTCTATCAATTCATTAGAGCATCGTCGTAATATGTCGTGTTTTTCATTGTCCTATTGGTACAATAACGGAATGTGTTCTGAATTAATTATGAAATTAATTCCTAATAATCATATAGTATATTCTTACGTAGTACTCGTATTTCTCATAGAGCGTATCCCTTTGTAGTTAAATGTCCAGTGAATCGCACAATTATGCATTATAGGGAGAATTCATCCTTTGGTCGCACTGACCGTTTGTGGAACAGTCTTTCCGAGAAAGTCCTCCCTGTCACTTACACATGAGAAAATTTAAATCGAATGCCTACTACTCTCTCTCTCCCTACTCCAACATAATGCACAGTTGGTCTCAAGAGAAGAAAAAGGACAGTAGGGTTCCGGACCTATGTAGGGTGCTAAGAAAGATTTTCTATCCATTGCATTCGCTGCTTCGTTGCTAGTTATCCCACGGTGTTCAAGTACTCAAAACAACTGGACCTAAGCGCCTCTATAGTAATTAACACCTATCTTACATAAGTGTAGTGTTTTCCAGTTTATGGCCTTTGATTTCAATAACATGAGGAGGTGACTCGTGATTATATCGCTGCTCGTGATAGGGTACACATTTGTGTGTACGACAGTCTGGCTGCAGGAAGACCCTCACGTCGCTCCTGAATGCGCATCCGTCGGGGGAACTGCACGTTCTCCAGGCTACTATGGCCCAAACTTAACCTCTTGAGGACGGAATGGGTCCTGAATCTGAATACATAGGTATTTTAATAGGTTTCCTGACTGGGCACTATGCGCTGCGGGCGAAGGCTAGATTGTGGGATACATGTACTGCTGATTTCTGCAGAGTGTGTTGCAATGAAGGAGAGCCTGAGACAGGTTGCTGGGCCGGAGCATTTTCACTGGCCTTAGCTTGCGTCTGCTAGGATTTTCGACCCGGAGAGTTTTATATCGGGAGAGATTTATATGACTAGTAAGATGACTCCTAATGTCAGGGAAGTTTGAATTTGTTTCTTAAATATTTTCCTTCTTGTTTTTTTTTTCTTTTATTTCCTTGAGTCGCTGTCCTATTTCTTTTATTTTCTACATTCCTTTTTACAAATATTTCTCTTTTTCTGAAAGGCTTTTGCAATGGACTTCTTTTTGGTCTTTAGGTGGAGAACTCGAACACCGTCTTCGCTACCTACTTACTAGAGATCAGCAATGAACACTGAAAACGTGAGTATACTCTAATCATGATTCATAAATTCTTATACACATACGCATTCATAATCATTGCAATGAGTACTTAAATGCATTCATACTCTACTACTGCAAGTTCAGTTTTCTCTTATGAATCAACGTTATTGTGAGTATTATTAGTTAATTTTGAATGGTATGTACTCACTTATACTTATAAATTCATTGCTTCTCCCTGCTACCTACCTAACACGGATTCTTTTTAGTAGCAAAAGCTTTCGTACTCATGATCTCGTAAGTTTTATTTAGAGAATAGGGCTATAAAATTCGATCAATATATATATATATTTTTAATTCATAATGTTTTCTATAGTTTTTTAGTTAAATTTATTATAAAAAAGATTAAAAGTTATCAAATATTTCAGATTTTTTTTTTAAATTTATTTTTCTAATCAAAGACAATTTCAAACTTTTTTAATTTTTTGCTGGAAATATGTATACTAGAAAACCTACTGTTATAGTCTGACATTTTTTAATACAAAAAAAGTACTTACATACATATATATTTTCCATAATATGCTTTTTAGCTTATGATTAAAAACATGGTGACAAATTGTCTAGTTTTTTTCTACTTTTCTGCTATACTTTTCAAGATTTTTTTGATCAATAATTTTAAAAAATATTCATAAGACTAAATTTATGTTTTAGATGGAAACAAGCTGCTTTTAAAAAATCATATCATTCAAATCTATAAAGCAATACCTATACATTTCATCTTTAGTTCGAAGGAACCATCGTAAATCGTTGGCAAACCATCTAATTACCCCTGACAAATTATAAAAATAAAGACACAATGTAAACGAAAATCATTAGATTCTTATTTATAATATCACTTACTTTTTCTTCTTACTTGTACGAGTATATTAAAAAAAAAAGAACGAAATAAATCCATATTATCGCATGCCCATTAGGCTAGACTTTATGAGTAATTAGTTGGGTTCTCTTTTATTCCTGAAATATTTTGGCCTTATATTCCCACACATACATACATATGTACAAGTGTGTTTGTGAGCATGTAAGTAAGAATGGCATGAATATTGAAGTTTTAAATTTCAGTTCTAAAATTATTTCAAGGCGACAGGTAGATTTACTTTTAATCTTAAGAAAAATTATGCGTTTTCTTTTCCTTTTTATTTTGGAAATCGCACCTTGAATGTCCAAATGCTTTCATACGATTTACATATATAAAATTTCTTACTGTCTAATGTAAACATGTTTAATTTATGATCATAAAGTCATAAAAAAGCGATATTCGGCACATATTTAAAATCTAAATCCATAATACACTGAAAAAATAAAGTACAGCTTTTAAATATGGATATTAGCAACTTACTTATAGAGAATCTATCATCTTTGCTTCAATTAGAACATATCTTACATACATATTTAAGAGCCTCTCACTTAGGCCACTTTGCACTGTATATTTCCACTTGTTTTCTTTTTTACTTCTCTTCTTTATTTTTTGGCTACGCATGTGACTACGTGCGCGTGAAAATAGAAAAGAAGAGCAGCGCCCTGCCTGAATCCTATTTAAAGGTAAAAATGTTATTGTGGAAGTTATTCAATTGGTTTATGTCAAGGCTTCGATCACCCTGTCAATGACATACTTATTTGTGTTACCAATTACATATTTACCATTTCAATTTTGGGTATTAATCTTTAGTAGCCGAATAGAAGGTTATAGATTGTGCTAAAACATTCGAAATTAATGTCAATTTGCTATAAAAGGCGGCGCACCGTGCTTAGTAATTTAACGGTCAAAGAGTAAAGTCGTGTTAAGGTTGAGTAAATTTTTGTATTAACTTCGATAAGTTGATACTGTACAAAGTTAAAGATAAATAAAGGACTGTACAAAGTAAAGCAGCAAAATTATGTCATTTGTTTTATTTAACGCTATTTAAAGAACTCAAACGTTTTAAAAAGGTTAAAACGTAACAATATTCTTAGCTTAAAGCGTTAATCGTGTCATATAACGGGTGATATTTTTTTGCTATTTGGTTTTTCAAGGCGAATTTAACAAGGTGGTCTCATTTGGAAAACGAATACAACACTATAAACAGACTTTAACGTTGTGTCAAAAGAATGCAACACTTTAGTAAGCCAATAGTAAACAAATTAACTGTGTGGCTCATATATGTATTGTAAAAAAAAAAATAATAATGGCGAATCGTTTTGACATATAGTAAAATATCAGCTGTTGCTTACGTAGCAAGCCAAGGTCGCCTGGTTTGAATTCGTCTTGAATTATGCCACAATTGGAGCTCATAGATGGACCACCTACGTCATAACCGCAGGCAATATTTATGTCAAATAATCTGTAAAAAGCATTGATTTTTGCAAAATTCTGTGTTTATACAATTTTGATAATCCTAACTGTTAAAATCATTCCCCGTTTAAACATAAAATTTCTAACTCAAGATATAAACCATTTTCATTTGTCGTAATACAGTATAATCGTGTGATACAGTACATAATTTTTATCGTAGTACACAAAAAGCTAGCGCCGTCTCTTAAATTACAAAATTAACGGCGTTAACTTTTCATTAAAGTCGATTTAATATGGCAACGCTGTCGGGTCCTCATTTTCATTAGTTGGCAGTAAAAATGAGAATACTTGGGAATATTTTCGTAATTTTTGTAATTACATTATTCATTTCAATTGAAAACGTCCTTTTAAATGAAGTAATTGGATGTGGCGGCTTCATTAAGAGTCATGCGGACATTGATTTCTCTAAAGTGGAAGTAAAATTGTAAGTATTAACCCGGTCAAACCGGCTATAAATATGACCAATAAATTATTGCACACCTCTATAGAAGTCGAAGAGTCTCAAGATAAGAGATTGACAAATGTAAAGCAGGTGCTTTACGTTTCACTAAGATTTTTGATTAATTTCAAACTACTACTACTTACATTTTAGATTAACGAAACAGGGAGCTTTGAAAGATAAAACCGATTGTTCACCTTCGAATGGCTATTACTTTTTGCCTATCTACGATAAAGGTGAATATACATTAAAGATCTCACCACCGCCCGGCTGGAGCTTTGAACCCGAAGAGGTGAAGTTAAGCTTCAATGGCAAAACTGATATTTGCAGTTTGGGAAAGGATGTAAATTTCGTATTTAAAGGTTTTGGCATAACTGGTAAAGTTGCTTTGGGTACGGGTGGTGTAAAGGGCATTAAGGTGGAATTAAAATCAGAGGATGACAAAGATGTTCGCCAAACTGTCACTGATGTTAATGGCATATTCTCCTTTTCGCCTATAATACCGGGAAAATATATTGTTAGGGCTACACATAACAAATGGTACTTTGAAAAGGACCAGTATACCGTTGTAGTTGAGGGCGGTAATACTGTTTTGCCGGAAAACTCTTTGGTAGTCTCTGGCTTTGATGTCACCGGTCGTTTCGATACATCGGGACAATTGAGTTCCGGTATTGGTATTGCTCTATTCAAAAGTAAATCGGTATGTAAAGTTTAGAATGCAACTCTACAAAATATAACAGTTTTAAAATGTACTACTTATTTTACTCCAAAGATTTCAACTCCTTTGAGGTGTAGTGTAAAACAAACTGTAAAACCTTCAATTAACAACGATGTGGCAAACTATGAAGCAACACCCTCCTGTTATAGCCAGATTGATAATACTGGAGATTATATATTTGAAAATGTGGCTCCTGGAAAATATATTATTTTGCCGGTAGTTGAAGATAAAAACTTAAAGTTGAGTATTAAACCCTCTTATATCGAATTTGAAGTGAGCAAAGATACTTTGGAACTAAAGAAAGAATTTAAGGTATATTTTAATGTAATTTAGAAAAACGTCAGTGATAATGACTGTCAATTCTTCTAATTCAATTTAGATAAATGGCTTTAGCGTAAGCGGCCAAGTTTTAGATAGTAATGATGGAGCTCCCATTTCTGGAGCTATAGTCAAATTGAATGGTCAAAAAGAATTTGTTACTAACGAAAAAGGTATTTACATTTTAAATGATGTAAGTCCTGGTTCATACAGTCTCCAAGTGCAAGCCGACAAATATGAATTTAATGAACAACGTGTTAAACTACAATTGACAGTGCCAACTTTACCAACAATTACACCCTATGCGTATGAAGTGTGTGGCAAAGTTGTGGCTAAACAATCCTATAAAGTAGGCATTACCAAACAGGGATCTACTTTCCACACAACAGTTAATACCAACGCTAATAGTGGCGTATGGTGTGTCTTTTTACCCAGCGGCAAATTTAGCATTGAAGTTCTTACTTCTGACACCGACAAATCAAATGGTGTACAATTTTTCCCGGTGCAACAATACGTTGAGATTAGTTCTCAGCCTGTAAAAGATATAGTCTTTTCACAGTTAAGAGCTACATTGCAAGGAAAGTTACGATGCTTACCAGATGCTCCAGCAACAGCTTGCCAAGAAACTGAAGTTACTTTGCTCCAATTACATGCTAATGGTCAATTAACTGCACAAAAGCAAACTACTAAAGCCCAAGGTATTGCAAATCTCTTTTTGTAAATCAATTGATTTTTCATGAATTTTACTTGCATTAGGTGGAAAGTATAGTTTTAAAAATGTTTTACCTGGACCTTACGAAATAACTATACCACAATCCAAATTGTGCTTCGATACAACGCGTGTATTTATAAATGTGGCTTCTGTATCTGAAACTGCTCCAGATTTTATACAACATGGCTATGAAATTAATATTATATCTAGTCATAGGGCTATAGTAAGTACTTAAACATTAAGTAAAACGAAAAAATTATGCTAAATATTATGATTTCTATTTTTAGGTGAAATATTCCTATAGCACAGCTGCTGGTTCAGAATCATTTAAATTACTTTCGGGTGTTAATACCTTCTGTGTTCCCAAATATGGGTCTTATAATATAAAACTGGAAGGTTGTCATTTGTATAATGACGACGAATTACCATCTACTTTCGACACTTCTAATACCAATCCCATTATTATAAATGCTAAAGCCCACAAAGTGGGTGTACGCGTGCTATCACCTGACTCTAGCGCCCAATATTTACAACTATTAGTTGAATCTTCTACTTTGGGTCAACGGGTTGTAACTCCAGCCGCAGAATCCCATAAGGTAGATGGCAAATATGCTTTCCGTTTTGAGACACATTTGAGACCAGAAGAAGTTTTAAAAATCACACCCAAAAGTGATATTTTGCTATTTGAGCCGTCTACAAAAGAAATTGTAGGTGGTAATGACTGCATTGATGTAGCATTTAACTTTATGGCCTCAAAAGGCTTGATATTGCGTGGTAAAGTTGTGCCTGCTATTAACGATGCAAAGATTACTTTATCGTTCCCCAATAATCCAGAACTTACTACCCAAACCACACTAACTTCAGTGACTGGTGAATTTAAATTCGGACCTATAAACGAAAATTTACATTACGAACTTAAAGGCGAAAAGGAATCGTATGTTTTCTCTGATTTTGATCCTGCGTCAATTTCCTTTAGTGTTCATAAGTTGTGTGAGATTATTGTTAAAGTAAAAGATGAAACGGGCAAGGGATTAGGCGGTGTATTGGTTTCTCTCAGTGGTTCCGAAAGCTATCGCAAGAATTTAATAACCGCTGATGATGGTTCTATTAATTTCCATTCTCTATCGCCTTCACAATATTTCCTAAGACCCATGTTAAAAGAATTTAAATTTGAGCCAAACTCAAAAATTATTGACCTGAAGGATGGCGAAACTGTCGAAATTGAAATGATGTGAGTAAACATACAGTCACTTTATATTGAATTATAAAAAAAAGTTATTCTTTACAGAGGCAAACGTGTGGCATATTCAGTTTTTGGCAGTGTAACCTCTCTAAATGGCGAACCGTTTGCCCAGGTCAACATAGAAGCTACAGCTACTGAAAAATGTTCTCACCATCAGGAGGAAGCTACCACTGAAAATAATGGAAAATATCGTGTGAGAGGTTTAAATCCTGGCTGTGAATACACTATTCGTGTAAAAGATGCTGGTGAGCAAGGCAGTAATGTAGACCGATCAATACCATTACAACGTGTATTAGAAATTTCATCTCAGGATGTTCACAATGTTAACTTCTTAGCTATTTCTCCAATTAATTTTGTTGATGTTACTGTTCGTGTAACAGCTGCCACAAATGATTTTTATAAAACGTTAAGGCTGGTCATGTATCGCAAGGGTTCATACGATTCGCCTGTTTATTCTCAACGCGTAGAATCACCACTTAACCCTAAGGCGCGCTACAATCCTGGTATTATGGTATTCCTGCCACGTATACCTTTAGATGGTAAAACGTATATAGTCGAATTGAGATCATCTTTATCAGATAAGACTTATACGTACACAACACCTACCGAACAATTTGTAGCTGATACCGGTTCAGTTTTTTTAGAACTTGATTTTACACCTGAAGTGAAATCATTCGAATCTGATCTCAATCAAAATTCAATTTCAGCTTTAATATTGTTGGCTTTAGTATCGATAGCGTTCTTCAAACAAGATATAGCCATGGGTTTTCTAAATTTTGTATGGTCGAAAGTTAATGCGATTGCCGATGATTTTGCTCAACGGCAAAAAAATCAAGCGAAAAACAATGTTAGAAAAGTCGAACAGATTAATCAAAAAGAAATCGAACAAATGGCGGAACAAATTAATAACATAAAAAAGAAAAAGACTAAGAAAATTTAAAAAATATTTTTTTTTTTTTTTTTTTTTTTTTTGTTAATTTAGCTACTTAACTACTAGAAAAAAAAATAACTCTTGATATTCGAGAGCTTTTATTTTCACAGTAAAAAGTGACTACTATACTAAGTGTATGTAAAGTGAGTGATATATAAGTCTGTTTCCCCTCTTAAGACCATAAAGGTGTTGTGTCGTGTCGGGTCCTGTGTATTTAGTTTTCAATAAAAAAATATTTCAAATTTTACTTATCATGTTAATTTAATAAATAAAAAATAAATAGGAAAATGTAATTAAATAATAAATAATTTAATAAAATACACAGTATTTAAATGATAACTTGATTGTTAAATACCAAAACAGATTTAAAGACTTTGTAAAAATTTATCAATGATAGGGTCATCTTGCATTGCTCTGTAGTGGCTGAAATTGTATAGCGATAGTATTTTAATAATATTTTTTAAACTTATTTGCATATAACACTCACCCATAATGTAAATGCTCCACATTTGGACAGCTGCCATAAAATTTACCCAGATATTGGATTGCCCATATAAATGCTGTTCCCACAAAAAATGCTACAACTATGAGTTTTACTTTTATCCAATAAATCCATGACAAAGCATACCAGCCATGAAAGGGATCTAATGAAAAAATTGAATATTTTATTATGAAATTACATACGTATATGCATATATTTTCACATTTGTTAGTAAATATATATTTAAAACGATCAGTAGAAATTTTTACTTGCATCGTGTGCATATTATCAAAAGTACTCGTATTGTGAAAGTGAAGTGTTAATAGTAATTTGTTATATCGTGATTTCGTAATATATCATAATCGACAAATTATTTAATATTTGTATTACCTATTTTAGTTCAATAATTAAAAAAAATATTTTATTTAATATTTAGAGTATTAAATTTTGGATATGGGCCATTCATCTTTTTGTGAATAGTGTTAAGAGATTCGATGATTAGTTATACTTACGAATAAAATAATGTCCAACTTTACGTCGTCGACTCTCTGCCTCCAAATTCATTACACCAGATACCAACTGAGTAGAGTTTGCTTCATTATTATTATTGGTATTTAGAGAATCCAAACCGTAAACACTGACTATAAAAATACTTAAAATTAATAGAATTGCCAAGCGAGTCATTTCCCGTTTGTGTTCTTTAAGAAGTACTACGCTTGTGCGCAAATTTCAAATAATCAAACGTTTAATAACAAAGATTTTTACCGATTAACTTGTAATGTTACAATTTCATGGCATTTTTATAACTTTGCGCAAAGTAGAAAAACGTGTTAATTTAATTAACATTTAACAACGATCGGTCAATGGCAAACAGAGCAATGGAAAGTAATTCACTAAAAAGAAAGGGGGATGCAATACTCGTACGAAAGTAAAAGTGTTACTATTTTTATTTGAAAAAGAAAATAATATTTTTGTATTAAAAAGCCATACAAATTTATAGTTTTTAGATTTTTCTTAAAATATTTGTTTTTCGGCACGTAATCCACATAGAAATTTATTTATTTTTTTTTTTTTTTGTTATGAGTGTAAAAGTTTAACTGAAAATATAGTTGCTCTCATGTAGAAAGATCCTAACTCGAATTTTTTCGAAAATTAGTTTTTTAGTGATTCCAATACATTGCACAAAAATACATCTTGTCACAAATATTTAATGCAATAGCATCAGAAGTAACGATTTTACAAGCAGTTGTATAAAAAAGCCCCAACTCATTCCAAAAATTTCTTCTTGCAAAAAGCTCTAAGTCACCAAATATGGTGTATGATAACTATATAGTATTATTTCAGCAACATGTTTTTACGCGATATTAAATTTAATTGATTTAGTATGGTAACCAGCATGTGTCGTTGGTTCATGGCCAACAAAACTGGCTCTATCCAAATAATTTAATTTTTAACAACCCGATAAATATCCTGTTTGGAGTAAAAGATTTGAGATGTAGGCCACAGTATCTAAGCTGTGTACCAATGGGCGATAAGTGTGAAGAGTTATAGCTCCGAATAAATTGTGAAACCTCATTATTGTTGTAACAATTAAACCCTTTCGATATATACCTTCAACCTCAGAGAAATGTGATTTTTATAAGCTTAAAGTTTACCTCAAGGGTACAGAGGCCAGGTGAGTCAGTTGATGAATTTATTTCTCATCAGTACACCTTGTGAATATCAGAGCTGAAACTACAACAAACGTCATAGATCTGTAGAACTACTAGAGTTAAAGAAAGGCGAAAGCGATCGCGATCTGAAAAGATGTTGAAAGCAGAATTAGGTGATTAAAAATGGAAATAATGGCTCTTATCGCGGTTGGCTTATCCGTTGTCGTATTTCAATTTCATTTTTGTCCCAGATTAAAGAAAACAATCGACTACGAAAACAAGAAACTAATCGTCTACGACTCGCCAACCATAATAAGGGTGAATATATAAAACTGGGGGGTTATTATTATGTATTTCGATTCAAAAAGTTTAAACCTTTCGTAAGTAATTTTCTTCCGAATAATATACGAACTTTTAACATTTTTGCATTCTTCACAAATAAAGTTTCATAAAAAGCACCGCATAATACAATTTGTTCGGATTCGCAGGTTTTTTTCCATTCGAATCGAAATACATAAAAAACCCGCTGTTAACCCTTAATATCCTTATAAAGCTTTTAGATTCTATTTGAATTTCAATTACAAACTAAATTTCAGAAAGAAAAGCTGGTGATTATACTGTAAATATTCTGCGAGTATTATATGCTAATTCTTCAGGATTTATATATGTTAAAACGAAGAGAGAAAAATAGCAATTTCAAAAAAGTGGGAACATTTGAAAGATTTAAAAAAGTTTCTTCCCATAGATTGCCATAATTTTTATGATACTTTCCCATACAAAATGTGAACAGCTTTATATTTATGCATTTAATTTTTTTCTTTGTACAATTTGGTTTTTAGTTTATTTAAATGAAGAGTTTT
Source organism: Wohlfahrtia magnifica (assembly GCA_023159175.1). NCBI lineage: Eukaryota > Metazoa > Arthropoda > Insecta > Diptera > Sarcophagidae > Wohlfahrtia > Wohlfahrtia magnifica. The sequence continues at coordinate 900,219 of JAKWBJ010000484.1, read as the reverse complement.
TTATTATAATTTATTTTGAATGTTATGCAAAAAGCCCTAACTTCATTTAAGCTCAGAAAATCGACTACGGAAAAAACCCTAACTCGTGTTGTATCAAACTAGAGTTATCCCTCCCGCGTTGTTGGGGGCCTCTGTGTTGTACCTGCCTTTTGACTGGTGTGGATAGATAAAGAAAGCTTAACTGTTACCGTTCTCTACACATGCAAAATTCCATATATATATTTTTTAATTATGCTTTATATTGACTGCCAAGTTATTTTAACCAAATTTAGAAACTTCAACTCTAACCATTTTCAAGATATACAAAAATCATAATTTAAATTTTATAGGAGGTACCATGCCCACTTACCCGATTGTGCCAAATTTTTATCTAAGAAGTCATTTAGACCAAATTTAGAACCCTCCATTTTAATCGTTTTCTAGATATACAATAAACAATACTTATTTTGTATGGGAGATGCCACACCCACTTATTGAATTTCGTCCAAATTTCGACTGATAATGTGTATTAACTACTAAGTTATTTAGACCAAATTCAGAAGCTTCCACTATTACCATTTCAAAGATATACAAAAATCAATATTTACTTTTTATGGGACGTGCTACTCCCATATATCCAATTCGTCCCAATTTGACTGATGACTTGTGTTGACCATAAAGTTATTTGAACCATGTGTGGAGACTCTTACTATTACCGTTTTAAAGATATAAACATATGAACGCACATTTTATATGGACGTGGTATTATCGTCCAGTTGAATAATAGCGAACCTACACACTAAATGAAAGCTTTTTATATATGTACATAGTTTTAAAAATATTTTCTAACTGACACAAGGTTTTCTTGCTGCAACAAATTTCGTTTTCAAGTGAAACTTATGCAATTCGAAAATAAATGCAGCGAATTTATTTGTTTTACTTTATGCACTTGTTTTTTTAACTTCCACTTATATAATTATAACTATACAGTATCCATTTTATTTATATTGCTCTTAATATTCGCTTAATACACCAATTTATTCAATACACGACTCTTAGTACGACTTTTCACTATGACTGCCAAACTGTAACTAACTGACTAAGCGTAATGTGTCACTTTTTATAGTAAATTATCATCAATTTCGAATGTTTTATGTTTATACAAAAATTAATCGAACTGGCAAGACCGTTAAACATGCAATTGGTGGTACTGTTAATTAAAAATTAATTATGGCAGTGACAAATACAAAGTGTATTGCTTATACTACTACTATACTAATTTGGTGTATCTTTTCTTTAGCCATTGCTTATTTTCGTAACAGTACGTTTCAATTAAATATGTATGTTTTATTAAATTAAATTGAGTCATTTAAAATATAACGATTTCTGTATCTTCTTCTTTTAACTCCAGTCTGGCATCTTCGTTGTTTTGTGCATAATTTCCCAAAGCTTTTGTTTTCCTCGTACCAAATCGTTACGACAGACTGGCATCTTGTTTATTTTCGATAGTGTGTGTGTGTTGTGTTGTGTTGCTTACCATCCCTAAGAAACAAATGATTCTAAAGAGACTTTTTCTTTTGTGAAGTATTTTTTCCTGTAAATTATAATATTTTTTCTCCATAACTTTGCACCTGTATAAACTAGTTCATGGCAAATACATAGCGATGAATAATAACAGATTTTTTAATTGCTATTTGTTGACGATAGTCTTAAATTCATGTTGGCAGCAGAGCTATGGCTATAAACAAAGTAAGTTTCTTATTCTTGTTTTCTTTCTCCCATCTATATTGGTCAGTATATAAAAATGTAAACTTGTTTTTTTATTTTTGTTGTTGTTGTTTACTGCGTATATATGTATGCACTTTATGAATGCAAATTGCTCTTTTGTAGTACGACTGGAAGATAACTTATGTGCAGATCGTTTATTATTTACCAAATTATTCAAGGATCCCTCAATGACATTGAGGGAAGACCGTGATTCGGCAGCTATAATAACTCAAGTCTGGAATACTACATTGCCAGGCTTTTACTCGAATAATAAAATACGTTATGAATGTGAATTTCGGGTGCACAGTGATGAACCGAATCGTCCACCCCGTGGCATATATACGGTAATGACACGTTTAAAGTTTCGTCATGATCCAGTAAAAAATGAATGCTTGGACTATATACAATTTCGCGGTGGCAATCGATCGCCAAGTGAAAAAATTTGCAATGACATCTCTATAGATGGTCCGGGGGGTCGTTTGATATTTGATCAACGTGATCGTGAAGTCACGGTTTTTATACACATCGATAAGAAGAGAATGATTACCGAACCCTTGGAGTTGCGTATGGTTCTAACAGCACATTCGCAATGTAAATATACGGGGGATTTTCTTTGCGAGCCAACTAAAGCGGATACATGTATTTCACGTTATTTTGTGCGAGATAACATAACGAATTGTTTGTATCCTTGCCGTGATGAAGTTTCATGCTTTCATGATGCCATCACTTTGGAGGAAATTGATACAACAAATGTAGCTTTATCGGCCATTACATCGCTGATATTTACTATGTTGGGTGTTGGTTTCTGCATTTGGATCTGTTGGAAATATTGGAATTGTATAACAGTGCAACAACGAGCACATGAGGCGTCAGCTGTTACGAATCGTAATCGTCGTCAACAACGTCAGCACAGAAATAGTATACAAAGGGTATGTTTTAATTATAAACGTAAAAAAAATCTCATAATAATCACCCCTATTCTGCGTTTCGATTCGAATCGAAATTTTCTGATCAGTTTCTTTCGGTTGTGTGTATTCTGCATTACTATCGTAGCTACGTTTTTCTAAGTTGTTAAAGTTGTGACGGAGATTCTGTTAATTTTTTTTTATGTCCAAAATTTAATAGATTATAATTTATTTTTATCACGTGATTTCAGACCACATACAATTTAAAAATCACCAGTGATTTCATTTTTTTTTTTTTTTGTGCACTAAACAACTTTTCATTTATTTGAAATCACACTGTCAAAAAGTGATTTTCAAAACATAATCTTATGTTATTTCTTTTTATTAAATATAAAATTAAATGTAAAAAAAAAAAAATTAATATACGCTTGTCCATTTGCATGAAAAAGACAAACACGAATTAAGTGTTTTCTTATTCCACTCAAGTGTATGCACTACATCTTGAGTTTATATTAAAGCTTATATAGTTTTCTGTTTTTTATTTCATACGTTCCTATTTTGAGAACATTATGGTCTTCTTCTTTTTCTTTCGTTTCCGTTTTTGTTTCGAATACTAAAACGTAACTGAATGCGGAGTAGTAATCTAATCGCAGAATATCATCGTCATTTGAATTTTGTAATAGATTAATGCGAAATTTTGCTAGTTGTCTTTAATCTAGGCAAAAATATTAAAAACTAAAAACCACTACCAGTACGATAAAGACCCATCAATCGGCCTTATAACTAAAAGGCAAAAAATCACTTTTCTTTTTTAATCTATTACATAAATTCCGACAAATCAAAATAATTACGACACTCGCAATAAAATCTAATTCAATTTAAGGAAGCTCCTGTCATTGAGTTACCTACTGCACCATCATTTGATAGTGGTTCAACAGTACCAGTTCATAGCTTGGATGTTAACCGTCGACAACATCCGCAAGAAGAAGAAACACCAAAAGATTTACCACCCAGTTATGAATCACTATTTCCAGATAGATAAATACGAATGAATGCTTCCAAATAACACTGAATTTTCAAATCCTGTGTTCAGTCATGTGTTCATTGAGGAAAACAACCAAAACACAATAACAGCACAGAGAGAACACAACGCAACACATCTTTTTTCTTCCGTTAGAAGTGCCAGGTGCATAGTTAATAAATTAAATTTTAGGTTTAAATGGATGGTTTGGTGGAAAAAAAACAATTACTTTTATTAACAAGTCAAATTATTTAAAAGGCAGCCTTTGAAAGTCAATCAATAACTAAATGTATATACAAACAGCAAAAAAGAAGAAATTAATATCCTTCTTTTTTTAAAGTAGAATCTCATCTTAATATAGATCAAAAAGAACAGAAGCGAATGCCACAGTATAGAAATTACAAACATTCTCTTTAAACTCGAAACATTTAGAATATTATCTGTATGTTAATTAAATATAAGTTGTATGTAAATATTTATAAATTATATAGTTTATATGTATATCAGTAGTTTGACCAAAAAGAAAAAAATGCAGTAAAAAAGAAATTGTTAATTATAAAAATAAGTGTCCAAAAGTTGGCTTAGACACTACTATAAGCCACGTAATTTATGTCGTTTTATCCACAAAGATTGTAGACTACAATCAATTACATATACATACATACTTGTTAGTTAAATATACATATATACTTAATGATAAAAATATGGAAACATATACAAGTTTAAAGTCAATACAAAATAATAACTAATGCATTACAATTTGTAATAAATGACATTTTAATTTTTTTCAAAAATTCTATTTTAAGCTATTAATTATAATTAATTTGTTATTTTTTCTTTTTCTATTTTATTTGTACATCTATTATATAAAAAAGTACCTGTTTCTCTTACAGCTTGAATTCCGAATTTTAGTACCTTAAACATTTCTTAATTATTTTTTTATGCCATAAATTTGTATTTGGAAAAAAAATATAATTTCATTATAAATAGTATAATGATTCCATACACTTTTAAATATTTTTTAAAATTAAATTTTGTTTTAAACATTTTTACTAACATTCTAAAAAAAAGTATTCAAATAAAAAAAATAACCAAAAACAGTTTATAAATTATATTTGTTAAAGTTTTCTTAAATCTTAAACAGTTTGGGATGGAGAAGTACTGTAGCCTAACCCCTATTACGGTATCTATTGGAACTCTTCCTAGTTCCAATTTACTATTATTTAATTCATAATATTTTCTTTCATTCCGGATTAAGTTTAGAATCGCTGCTTCTAATTCAAATTGCAAACTGAAAAATTGTAATCACATTTAACTTGATTATTATCAAGATTTTCCTTTGTGTGTAAAAGACTTGATCTCTTTGTTAAGAGGACGAAACTTTTCTGGCATGATGCTTTTTTGTCACAATGTAGAACACTTTAAATAACATTTGCATCATTTTTCTCCAGTGGCATCAGTTGTTTCATCTACTGTCCTCTAAGAACTTTTAGTAAATATTTTTGATATGTAAACATACAAACACTTTATAGTTTATATATTCTTAAAAAAATGTGATCCTGGTAACATTTCGTTTTCACTGCAAAAATATTTTAGAGTATACTATAAAAGCTCCAAATATGCACTAAAAAGGTTTAAAATGCTGCTTAAAAATGAAAAATGTCGAAGACATGCTCTTAAAGCTGAAATATGCAAAAAATGCTGTTATGCATTAACAAACAGATGCCAAAATTCATAAAAAATAAACGAAATGGATAAATTGTGTAAATTGTTGAAAGTAGCTTTACGTACCCAAGGAGAAGGGCTGCTAGGAGCTTCTTGAGGATTTTTGAACGAGGTCTAGCCAAGTTTCTGGGTTATGGACACTGCCATTTTGGAGGGACTTGACTGGGGTGCGCATTCAGTCACCTGTGCTGGTTCTACGGACTATAGGGTCAGGGAATGCGACTTCAGCATGTTTTTAGACGGATAGACAGTCTTGGCAGGATGTTAATCGACTTTTGAATGGCCACGCTATCTTTACAGATGTTTCTAAGACCGAGGAGAGCACTAGTGCGGGTGCCTACTTTGCGGACAGTGACATTGAACTGTTCTTTAGACTCTCGGATGAATACAGCGTTTTTCAGGCCGAGATATTTGCTATCCTCAGAGCAGCTGAGCGTTTACGCGACTTGGCTGTTGTGGGGGATGGTGCGGTCTTTTACTTTTACTTGGTCGCCATGTCAGCTCAAGGCTGGTTGCATTGTGCAGGACTGCATTGTGAGTCGTGGAGGAGCAGGGGAGACTATAGGGGAGGAGGAGGGAATCTTTTAGGATTCTGATAGTCTTTGTGACTGGGCACTACGCTCTGAGGGTGAGGACTGGGATTTGGGAAGCAGGCTCCCCTATTTATTGCCCAGTTTGCGGCGATATAGATATTGTGTTGGCTAGGATATGTGACCTGGAGGGCTTTCTGTCAGGTCTCAGCTGGCTCCTTAGGTGATGCCTGGTCCTTTTTGGGCATCCGTGTTTCTTTCTGACCCTTTTTCTTTCTCTGTCCTTCCTCTCTCTTTTCCTTTTACTCTTTCTCCTCATTCCTTTTTGGGAAAAAGTCTTTCCACAAAGGGCCACTGTGGTCTCTGGGTGGGGTACTTCGGTACCGCCTTTCATACCTATCTACCTACGTACCCAAAATTTTCCGGGGAATATTTGTATAAATCACCTGTTTGTCAAAATCTTCACTCAAAATGCAAAAGAGCCTAACAACCAAAAAGCTCAAAATAGAGTTGTTGGTTAGTAATAGTACAGTGTATTAAGGCAAATGCCATTGCAAATTTTTAGCCTTCTAATTCGTAAAAATAACAACTTTGTTAGAGGAGTTCGATAATACATAACATCAAATGACTTTTTTGCACAAGTAAACATACATATTGGGCCATATCAAATAAAGTAGTTTTAAATAAATATGATTTTCACTTTTTCTATGGAGATATATGTGTAAGTAGATATAAGTAGTTAGGATTGTACTATGAACCCAACATTTTTATTTTATCCATTAAGGTAATTTATTTCCCCGCGAATATTCAGAACTGGGCTGATTGGAACAATCAATAAACAGATTCCACTCTCATCGTTGGAAGATACGGTTTCAAATTTGATACAATTTGAAAAGCAACTAAATCGAATAGGAGATGTGGTAGGATACGGTAAAAACGCTACGAACTTATTTCCCAACCTTATACTTTAATGTGTTTAGCACCTAAGCATGGAGATTCTTGGATGATAACTTTTTTAAATGATTCCAGAATGTAGTTTGTGCTTAATGCCACTGTATTGATCACAAGATGTAAACACACTCTAGCCTCGTTTTATGGGAATTACAATTAATGCGGTTTTAAAATTTCCGTTTTTTTTAAGTGAACCCTCTTAGAAAAAAGAAGTGTGGAAAAAATTTCCAATTTTCGATTGAATTATTATGGCTGCATCAGCAGCATCAAAAATACGACTGCAAACCTTAATTGTGTACTGGAAAGTTGAATACCAAGATTGTGTTGGTGTCAATACTGGTGAGAAAATATTGACATTATAGAATGAAATTTAAACCCTGGCTCGCCAAATTGGAGGCGAGGGATATCATTCTCGAAACCATAATAATTAGAAGTGCTATTATCTCAAGAGCTGACAATTATGACAACTCATGGGGTGAAGAAAGTAGGTCTTGACCTTTATTTTGTATTCCAAGCAATATCAATAACGCCTTGAGATTTTCGTTCATTTATAGTGTCAATAAGTCTGAAGATACCATTCAAACCTTTGTGAATGATAGGAGGACTTACTTTCTTTAATTCACTTTTCCCGATGTAATTATTAAATATTTAGTATTACTGAGTATAACTGTTCTTAATGGTATAAGTTTAAGAAAATTTTTGTTAATAGAATTACCTTTGTTGCCATTCTCGTTTTGATTGTCACTATTTATTGTTTTATTGTCTTATATCGGGTGGGCCATTTAGAAGTTTAAATTTAAAAATACAATAAAACGAAAACGGTTTGAAATATTGTCAAATTTATGTTTTTGTTATAAAGTAAAATTGTTTCGGTTAGAAATTATTACTTCATTCATATGGTTGCCGCGGACGACCCTTACAGTACCCCATTTGATCGTATCAATTTTCAAAAACTTTTTAGAGTGCATGGGGTCGTATCTCGGCAATGGCATCACGAATGTTGGCCTTCAAATGCTAAATTGTCACTGGTTTGTCGGCATAACACTTGTCTTTAACGGTGCCCCACAGAAAATGGTCCAACGGTGTTAAATCGATTGTTGCATGGGATATGTGGTAAGTTGCACCTTCCTGTTGAAACCAAACATCGCTCACATCAATACCGTGAATACCGGACACAGAAAAATTGGTTATCACAGCAATTTCCGACCAATTTTGTTTGTTTTGGAAATAAATTTCCAATAAATCCCAAAGTTGATCAGGCTTAAATCGATTCATTTCGTTCAGTGGAGATAATATACTGAATTTTGTGACAGAATAGAATGACATAAATATTGTCAGATTCGAAATAACCGCTGGTTAAAATTTAAACAGATACATGGCCCACCCGATATTACTTAAAAAAACAAAATTAAAAAACCAAAAAGAAAACTGATACACACTAAAGCGAAAAATAACTGTAAACTGTTATAAACACAAGAGAAAGTTAGAAAACAGCGCAGTCAAAAATACACGTCTGTTCAAAACGAGTGATAATCGGTGACTGTCGCCAAATCTAACATCAAAGTTGTATCTGATGTTTAAAGTGCTTTAAAATAAATCAAAGTTATTCCAGGCTTGAAATCTTACCCACTATAGCATGTAAACAAACAATCTGTTGATGATTTATAATTATTGTTTATAATAATATTCAATTTATTTATTTTTAATTTTTTTTTTTAAGAATATACAATAATAATTTTTGTTTTTGTTTTTTTTTTTTTTTGTCAGTTTCACAGCGATAATAATATAATAATATAGTATAGTAGTAATAATAATGATAGCAATATCTTAAATAATTACATTTAAATTTTTTCTTTAACATTCTTGTTCTTTTTTCATTAAATAAACAATTTTTCTTCAATTCTTTTTTATCTGGTTCAATTATAATTTTATTCTTTTTTACATAAAACATATTTCAGATAAGCAGTTTTTATCTTTATTTTAGCGGCACAATCGTTTTTGATTACACTTGTAGAAAAAAAAACAAGAGAATATAGAAAAAAAAAAATATTTTATTGTGTTTGTTTAGTTAGGCCACAAGTTTTTAAACATAAAATGGAAGATGATTGGTCTCTGCTGGTTTTGTTGTAACCATTGCTGCTGCATTACGTTTCAAAGACGAGAACGACGTTACATTATGAATTGAAAATGACGACAACGATGATGAGTTTGAAGAAGAGGAGGATGAAAATGCGTGTTTTGGAAATGACATTAGAGGTGATGATGATGATGATATTAATTTAAAGCTAGTAAAAGAGCCAGTTACAAAACGTCGCCTAAGAGAAAAATTTGTTGTTGTTGCTGTAGTATTTGTAAGAGAGAAATCATTGTTGGTGTTGTTGGTTGGCGTAGAAGATATTAAAAGCGTGTCCTGCACCAATGCTATTCCATTAATTAAATGTGAATACGACTCTTTTCACCTGGGTGTAGTACTAGTTGGCATTTTTTCCAAAAAATCTTTGGATAATACATCCTCAATTTCCTGCAGACAATTACTGACTTCAGTATCAATGTCAGCATGGTTATGAGGATTTGGACAGGCTACACTCAGGGTTGAAAAGAAACCGTATAGATCTTGTAATGAATTTATTTGTTGGCATGTTAACATTAAATGTTTGCCCCGCTTAAAGTTTAAAGTCTGTAACGAAAACGATAAAAGAAAACACTTAATAAATACATTTTTTTCGGATTTAAAGCAAAAGACAAACTTACTGGCGAATGAACAGCATACTTCATATCCATTAATCTGGCTATTCGCCTTATATGAGGTACATAATGAGCTGGCATTCCAATACTTTCTTCATTTACAACACCATTTGGTATAGAATTTTTATCGGTAACGTCGAATTCAGTTCCTACGAATGCCCAGCGATACATTTGAAAATGTGGCAAAAGAGTAGCTGGCAAAACACAACCCATTTCTAAAAGTTTTGAAGCTTCCAACTGTACTGAACGCCAATAGTAGACTTGAGTTTGTGTTGAAACACCATTGTTAATAGCCGACGATGACCACGAGGAATCTATGCCAGAAACCATACGACTGAAAATAGTTATAAAAAAAAATGTATTGACATGCAAAAGCTCATTTATATTTTTGAATCGGCTCACCTCAAATCTTCACCATCACTCTTCAATTCTTGTTCGAGAGACAAGAACACTTGCACCATTTCAGCTATAATTATTGGCCACAAAGATGTAACATGATCAGGTGACATACGCAACAGCAAAACTCGGAAACATAAAAAGACCGCCGCTTGTACGGAGGGAACATTAGAAAGCAATCTTAGGCTATTGGCTAGTTGTTCTAGAAGCAAATAAAAACAGAAAGAAATACGTTACAACCAAATTCCTTGATATTTCAATACACTTCAGACAAACCTTGTATTTCTGGCATATACTTATGATACTGATCGAATTCACTGCAAAATATAACAAACGCTAAACGCTTTAGTAGCATTGAACGTTGTTCATATTCTTGTTCCCGGGAAGTGAAAATATTTAAGCTACCGGTTTGTGTTAAGGAAACACGACTCATTAATTCACGAAACGTGGTATTGTCATAAGTCATCAAACTGTCCATGATTTGTTTCCAAAATGGCAAACAGCTCAAGTCCATTTGAAAGAATGCCGTATCTAATAGTAGGTCCATCATGTCTTTGCGCCATGCTTTTCGCGTGTACTGATAACCACTTAGCGAAGCCAACAGACTGGAGCAGGCATAAAATGAAGGTACATTGCGAGTAGTATGGTTCTTTAAATAGGGCGTTATGTTGTAGAGCAGTGTAGTTATAATCGATACTACTTTGTCTTTTTCTTGAGAGCCATATGCCACATCTAAAAGATTAGCCAGTATGGCTGCTAAGACGCTTTGAGCTTGTACAGAATATTTCTGGATGATAGCAGTACCACCAGCACTCGAAGTTGATGTTGTATCACCGTCAGTCACCATAGGTGTTATATCTTCTTTCACCGCTAAATTGCGTCTTAGCCAAGTGGTCTGTTCCAAACAAGATCCAGCTACATTGGACAGCGAATCGACTAAACGAGATGTGACATCGTGCAAGTCTCGTATATCTTTCTTATCTGGGAATGGCATCTGAGGACAACGCTGTACGAATTCGTTAAGTAGCATAAGCAGAGTAAATTGTGCTGGCGGTGTAAGCGATAAGCCATCTCGTAACAGAGCAAGTAGTGAAGTCCAAGAGTCTCCTAGCTGAGGAGCTGGCGCAGATTTCATATAAAAATAGAACAATTCTAAAGCTGAAACTTCTATTTTTAGGTTCGTGGGTGGTCTGTGTATGGGTGGTGGTGATTTAACAACTTGATGAAGTGTTTGCACAAAGGAATCCATTGGCATTACGCGTATACTGGATACCAATGAAACTAAACTTAGCTGTTCGGCACAAGCCTGAGGCACCGAGTTTCTTTGATACTGTTGAGGTATTGTAAGATTTTTCAACTCATGAGCACATTTCTTACGATTTAGTTCACCACGTTCTTGCCATGTAACAGCAATAGCTGCTAAGAAATTGGCCCCATGATGTAAAGATATTGGCGATAGGAATTCCATTAGCTGTTGCTTTATTTGGCGTATCTGACCCAAATCACTGTCCCATATTGCAGCTACGCTTGAAACAATGCGTGGCAAATGAGAAAGCACGGCATTTCTAGCTGCCATTAATTGTTGATTTTTTGGGGCTTGTACATCAGTCTGATTAGTGTTCAAGCTGGCTGAGGGTCCGCCACTACCCGGCAACAACGAATGAACAATACTATTGAATAGTTGTCCAGTGTTTGAGTTTTGTGAAGCTATAGAACTTGTTTGCGGGTATGCCTGATTGAATAGTTGTGACAATGTCGTCTGCTGGGTATTGTCCAACAGACAGTAGTGGCAAAGAACAGTGATAGCTTCTAGTTGTGAAATTACATAGTCTGGTGGTAAGCCCACTTGTTCCTTAAGTTTCATCTTGGTTAAACGATCAATATTACTGCACAATTGATGCACCACACTTATGACAATATTTGTTAGAGAGCCAAAATTAAAGCAATTTAGGGAGGAAGTTACTAGATCCGTCCAATTATGATGTAAAGGCTGCAAGCGTTCATCCTGTAAGGCGCTTAAAATTGCTGATAAAAACATGGGCTGTTGACTAATAACGCAATTGGGTAAATATTTAAATGAACCTGATCGAGTTTCGCTTGCAGTCAAACGTGTAGGTGAAATATTACCTGTATCTGTTTGGTCATTTGTGCCGTTTCCATTCGCATCATTTTTAAGCAGTATAACCTCATATTCAAGCTTTATAACCACCATGAGCAGCCTCAGTAATTGTATTTGAAATGCCTCAGCGTGTAAATTTTCATCTTGTGGATTGTTAAAATTAATTATTAGTTCGGCCATGGTTGAACCAGAATAGTGATGGCCATATGTATTTACCGAAGAATTCAGGCAATGAAGAATAACTTTCTGTAGCTTACATCTGGCCATAAGATCAGCTAAATAACAGGCTAAGCCTTTGCCCATTCCTTTGACTATTTCAATTAATTCGGCACAAATCAAAGTCAACAATTCAATGCTCTCCAATTGAACTCGACAATTGCCAATGACATCCGATCTAGTTGGAGGCTCACTGGCTGAATCATGTGAATCGATGTGAAAATATCCACGTGCATAGAATAAACAGAGCAGCAGTAAAACCTCCAAATGCATGCAACCTCTATAGCTTTGTGCGAATTCCGAAGTGGTTATGCTTCCAGAAAACCCTTTACCAGCTATGCACTTGCGATGTCTTGTCAAGAGCTGCTTTAAGGAGCCGCTCGAAAGTGATGTTGTAATAGAGAGACAAAGGAACGTACGAGTATCACAGGATATTATATTCCGTAAGGTATGAAATGCATACAGGGTTTGCTTTGTATCGTATACGTTCATATAGATTAGCATGTGATTCTGGTACAAAGGCGGTAGTTTTTCATCAGAACGTTTCGTCATGGAACCCTCAAGTGAGGTACAACTTTTTGTTGATGAACGTTTGCTGGACGCCTCATGTTTAGCCAATTGTGATGAAGCTGATTGTCGTAAAATTTCCAAGTTCTGTTTACTTTTCTCTATAGCTTCTGGGGTCAATTCCCATTCTTTATTGTGCGATTTTGCTGCTGTTGTTGTTTCCAAATTTAGTGTCTTTCTCTTCTCCTCAATGTTGATAAATTTCGTAGTTGAATCTTCTTCATCTGCGCTCTCCTTGGCTATCTCTCCCGTAGTAAAACTGTTATTACTATCAGTTGATATTTTCGATATACAACTCATGCGTTTCGAATCAAGTTTTTCCTTTTGCTGTAAGCCAGTTTTATTCGTTTTAAGTTTCTTAATACGATTCTTCAATTTCTTTTTGCGTTTCGTTATACTTGTATCGCCCACCTTTTCTATTAAGTTTTCTACGAACGATTCAACTTCACGTTCATCGGATTTTGTATCGAAGTATTCGTCAGCTGCATGGGCATCGTCATCCTCCTCCTGATCCATTTCCAAAGACAGTGGTCCATGTTCATCGGTGGTAGTCGATGTTAAACTTATTTCTCCGGGAGTTTTTTCTCTGTTCATATGATACACTTTGCGATTTTTAATGCGATCATGTTGTGACAAAAGCTCTGTGACACTTTCGGTATGGCCAACATAGCGCTTAAGATGTGATTTATTTTCATATTCAGATGTTTGTGTTATAGAATCATCTTTTTCAGCACTTGTTTCACGTTGCTCAGATTCTGAATCAAAAATACTGCTATCCGATTCGTCGGTATAATCTTGATCAAATGCTGCATCATCGTTTTCATCCTCCTCCAAATCATCAGGATCATCATCTTCCATTAGAGTCTGAATAATAAAAAGTAAACGTAAACGTATGTGGAATAAATTATTAAAAATGTAGTGAAAGAGTCATCACTTATAACTATTACGATCTTATTACGAAGTATGTAATTAAAAACCAAAATCGCAAAATACAAAAAAAAAACATGATAATTGTAACACTACAAAATAGATTTCGTATTACAATTGCTAATGAAATATTTAAACAAAAACCCAAAGCCATCAAAATAATCAGAGCCAAATGTGTTGTGATGAAAAAAATATATATTTTTTCTACTTATCAATACCAATCGTTTTGGGTGCCCATATTTATTAAAAACTTCTTAAATTTTGTTTAATAAATCGAATTTTTTTTTTTCAATGCAATTAAATGTTTAATGATTATTAGCACACACTTACCTCTTTTGTAACTAATTTCTCCTTTACCTCTTGAGTTTCCGGTTCATGCTCATCATCGAAATCCAATGAATTCTCTAATGGGTTTACAATAACACCAATAGGTGTAGTTGGTGGAGGTACGTCTATGCCGCCGACATTGGGCGATGTTGAAGCCGATGTTGTTTGATCGCTAACAAAATTTGAGGTCTTGTTTTTGCTACTCAGAGCAACACCAAATATTCTCTTATGGAAAGTTCGTATGGGACTTCTTTTTTTGTGATGACTTCTCGAGTCGGTTATATAACGTATATTTCCACATTCTGAACTAACAACATAAACGTCTGCCTCCACTGAACTGTCAACGTCTCCTTGATTGCTCTTACAATGACCATTTAGGGATGATGTTTTTGCATTCGAATCATCATCAGTACCCTTTTGTAACAAATGTAAGTGAACAATACCAATACGTTTCGTATTGGAAGCCAATAGAATTTTATATAGCGGTTTAACCAGCCGTGATAGATCACCTCTTAGCAGAGCAGATTGTAGCCATTTTGTTACGCAAGTCCTTACAGACATATATGGTGGTAAGGCTAAAGTGTCTAATACTTTAAATTGCAGCTTTTCGAAACCTCTGGTTTGTTGCTTATCGCGTCCTAAATGCCACAACAATTCATACTTTTTGAAACTTATTGATTCACTTTCATTGAGTTTTTCAATGGTTGTGCGCTGCACTAGAAACGAGGGTGCTACACACATCATGTGCACGTCATTGGCTCTATCATTGTTAAAGGAATTTAAAGCCGTTGTTAAGAGTTTTTCACTTTTACGGTTTTGTCGCTTGTTATCGGCCAAATCAAAGGCGGCTGTAAAATGTTGTTGCATTGTCTTGGCAAACATACGGTTATCTATAATGCGTTCCACCAAACCACTTTCCAAGCAATTATGGAGTTGATACAACAAAGCACAGACTTGTGTATTATCAATTTCATATTCTCCCAAATAATCCCATAGCTTAGAAGCCAATAATTGAAATACTTTAGTGTGACGTTCTATGTAGTGGACATGTCCAAATTTCAGAAGAGGTAGCATTACTACAAAAGTTACACCCGGACTAGTGGTATGTTCAATTTGGATTTTAAAAGGCTAAAACAGAAAGAATCGAAACATTAAGCAGAAAAAAAGCATAATTTCGTTTTTCTTACCTTATAAGATCAAATAGCGTAGTAATGGAAGAAAGCTGTAATTCTTTATCATTTTGAGTATAACAAGCCACAATGCATAGCACTTTCAACCAACTAGGTAAATCGATTTCTGGAAAGAGAATAAGGCATAATTTGTCAAAATAAAATTCTGTTCATTTCATTTAGAAAGCTTACCATTCTTCTCTAATGTTATATTTTTATTACAATTCGGAAATGTTGACATCTCAACCAGTAAATTCACTGACAGTTTTATAGCTTGTTTCAGTGAGCTCGATAACTGAATTTGTAATAAATTGTGTATACGCTTTCGAGTTATTTCATCAATTTCGTATAGGTTTTCTTCTGTTTCACCATTATCACTACCATCAGTATTCTCGCTTTGTGCCTCATATAAGGAACGATTTAGCAAAGAGTGTAATTGTTTTGACCTGTTAACCACATGTATCTTCAATGTTTCGAACAGATTATCAATATCTACGATGCGGCATGGATTTATATCCTCATAAACTTGTTCATGCTTAAAGATGTTCTCAACATTAGGGATCTTATATTCACCATCACCTGTCAATGAGTCTTGATTTTCTACCTTTACTTTAACGAAGAATTTATTCGATTTGTTAGCGGCAGTTGGCTGTTGTGATGTAATTTGTAAGACTTTGTGGCTTAGGTAAACTTCAAAAAATATTTCATATTGTTTTATGCACTTCTCTAGAATACTAGATGTGGCTGAAGCCTCTTGTTGCTTCTGCAAGTCATTTTGCTCGCTACCCAAATCTTGGTAGTTGAATATAAAGCCTTCTGCATGTTGTTTGGACAGTTGTTCTAATGGAGCACTTTTTGGCTCATCATCTTGATATTCAAAGTCTGGTGTATCCATGTGTTCGTTGTTGGAATGTTTCGAGTCCTCCCTCATGGATGATCGTGATGATTTATTGTGTGTAATCGATAGTTCATGAGGTCTTGTTTTCTTGGGACTCATACGTAAGCGATTAGCTTTAGCTTTGATCTTCTTTATGCTGGTAGGTGTATCTAAGTCCGAAGACGATTGTCGTGGATCTATTAACTGACCGGTGTCAGGACAAATCTAAACAAAAAATTAAAACTCAAATTACATTTTGGTAAAACTATAAAAGAATGCTGACCTCTTTGTCAAGTTCTGATAGTTTTGAAAAAGACTTCGCCTTTTTCTTTTTCGTTGGACTTCTTCGTTCCATATGTTGGTTTGAGTTTGATCGTCTGATATGCTCTTCATCACGAGCAGAAGTAATTGATTTATTCAGATTTTCAGGATTAGCAAACTGATCAAGTTTTGAATCAGATTTACTCTTTTCCAAAGCATTTGAACCCATAATTGCAGATATAGGCTGAACTCTACCAACACTATTGTCACATTTTTCATTATCCGAAGTTTTTGAGCCTTGTTGTGAATTGCGAGGCATTAGTTTTATCGGACTTCTGTGAAACAAGCTATATTTATGAAATATATTCTAGAAGACATAATATTATTACTCACGTTATCATCGGTTGCACTCGCGACACAATTTTCATACAAAGTTTGAGAGAAGCAGTTATCTCGTCATTAGTTAGATTTTCCAAATGTATCGTTAGCATTTGTGTAATGGCTAAAAATACTTTAGGCAAGTAGATACGTGTTGTTTCATTATACATTTCTAAAGAAATTGTTTCCAGTAGGAATTCTGTTAGAAAACATATTTCCACCAAAGAGGGATCACCCGAACCTACAACGCATTGAAAGCGTTGTTCAAGACTTATAGAACGATTCAATGATCTTCTTGCAGATTCTGTCATATTAGTTTTCTTATACTTAAAAAAAGAACAGATTTAAAATTATTTTTTATATTTAATATTACATAGAGTGGGGCTGTGGTTTACCTTTTTACATGATTTTTCAAACATTGTTGTCATAAAACTCCATATGTAAGCTGGATCGAATGTAGCAAAGAGTAGGTTCGAAGATTTTATAACTTCAACACAACCGCTCGATAAGGACATTGTACGAATTATGTCACATAATACATGGTCCAGCACTGCACTACCTATTTCGGCCTTATCCAATAATGAAACCATTATACGATACGGCTTAAGGTCTACAGGTGAACATTGTAAACTGAATTTTAGTGTTGAGATTATAGCCTGTATAACTATATGGCGCGAATGCTGTTCAAAGTATGTTTCCTTTTGCTCTGCATATTCTGTTTCGTCTCCGGCTACATTTTTAATTGCATCATATGTGGGTGAATTTTTCATCACCTCTGAACCCAGTAACCATGAATATAAGCGCCTATTCAATGACATATCACGTCTTAAGATCGTGTTTAAACCATTGGTTACCAGCTTTATCAAGTCGTGCTCGGATAATAGTTTCGTATGCATAGGGAATCCCAGTAATAAAAATTCCAAAGTATTACGCTGTACCAGAATAACACTATCATTTAGACAAGCACATAAGCCCGACATCATTATGTCTCGATTGTGACCCATGACATAGATTTGCTCTTGCATAGTAGTACGTTTATTGAAATGCTCTAGTAGATAAGAAATGGCTGGTAGACGTATCGAAGCATTTGTGGCCACACATTCCCAAAGGACGGTATAAAAGTGTGTTGGATTGACGGCAGTACATACTTGGGTCAACAAAGAGCTAGTACGTTCAAAATGATCTAAGCCACACTCGTAGCCCGGTAATACACCGCTCAAAAAACCACTTAAAGCCGGTCGCAATTTTTCGCCTAACGGTACAAAGTAGGTTTCATATATGCCTAACAAGGCCGGTCGTACATTCATAGCAGCATAACCAAGTAACGGAAATAGACCAGAACTGAAACAAGAGTTTATTTTATTACACAGTTCAATAAACTTTATTTTCCTTATCTCGAAAAAAGTCTCTACATAAAACAACAAATAAATAATCTGCACGTAGTATGGAAAACTTTCTGCCTATAAAATAAACAAGAAGTCCAATATTCACGAGGTCAATGAACAAACTTACGCATAAGACATGATAAGACAAATATGTCATATGTAATATGTCCAAATGATAGGTTTTAAGTTCAGTCTTAATTGCACATAAACTTTTTATTAACCGGAGAGATTACGTTAGATAGGGCTTTTTAAAAAAACGCATACTTGAAGAAAATGGTCCTTATCGTGAAAAAAATTTCATAAAATTTATTCAGTTTTCACAAAATTCTGATTGGAAATTTAAAATTTTTGAATTTTTGTACTATTTTGTACTATTTTGTAGAATTTTTCACTCTTTTTTTGTTTATGGAAAAAAAATTCACGTGAAGATATTGTTCGCCTTTTATTCACGATAAGGGTGAATAAAATAAATACAATATACGTTCTAAAATAATAGGATTTATTTAATGATTCTCATTGTTGTCTTCCGATGGTCCTACGACTGAATATAATTTTTAACAATGCATTTAAAAGAAAGTTGTTCATATGTAATACATTGTAAGTTATATGTATTGGATCAAATAAAACAGTTAAAGGGGTTATCCCAAGCTTCTATAAATGATAGTTGTGGAGTGATCTAAACAGTAGAATCTGCTATTATAGGAAATATAGCCTTCTAATCGGTTGATTTGGAAGTTGGATTCTAATTGGATATATCACTACCATATTTAAAACGCTTTTTTATAATTAAAGAGACATAAGTTAATAGAAATCAATTAGTAAAGAATACTTTCACTGCGAACGTAATTTGATACACACTTCTTTGTAAACATTTTACATAATAGTATTTCGTTTATCTTTCTCTTGATTTACCTGTAAATAAACAATTCCGTGGCCAGCCTTTCAGGTCCGGTTTTGGCGAATATTACGGCATAGGTTTCCAAAGCTTTAAGATGCACTCCAGATGGCAATGCCGGATGCATACATTGTGCTAAACGTTTCGATATTTTAATACGTCTTGGTATAACTTGATACTGTGTGTTGCTCGAAATAGCCTATCAAAGACAAAAAATGTGTAAGAAAACCTTTGACACATAAGTTTAGAACTTACCTTACTAAGTTTACCAAGGGCCGAAATTAAATCAGCCCACTCCGATGAATATTCGAAATTTCTCAAGGCTTTATCGATATTGGACATATAATTGCGGTATTTTGCCTCCGCCATAAGCTTTTTCTCCTCCATTAAAACATCAGCTGACTCCATGATGAGAGATGTGACGATGATTGTCTGGCTGATGTAAAAGCTTGAAAACAAACAGTATTTGGTCTTATTACGTTGTTGCTGTTTTAATTTTCTGTTTTTCTCCTTATATTGTAATTGTTGTTGTTATTAATGTATATTTAAGAATATATTAAAAATCTGTTTTATATATAATAAAGAAAGGTAAAGTTAAAAATATGAAAAAGGAAACAAAAACAAAGTACAGAAAAAAGTTAAAAATAAAAAAAATAAGAATGGTCGGATTTTTGGTGTTTTTATTTTTGTTTTTCTTTTCTTATTTCTTGTCGTTGGGATACAACACAAACAACCATTGTCATTCGTTTGGTGTCATCAAAGGGGGGATTTTTTTCATTTTTTTTCATTCTTTATACATAATTGATTATGAGTAAATTAACAAATGTTTTACAAGAATAAAAATTGATAACGAAAAAAAACAGATTTTCATCGTTCAATCACTTCTGAAATTTATCATATTTATTAATTTCGTGTCTAATTTCATTTTAAATTTGTCCTTCAACTCCCTAATTTTCTTATGTATAGATTTTTTTGTTCGTTGAGCCTGCCAATCTTAATTTTTTTTCTTTGTAATTATTTTATTCAATTTGTATGCAAACATTAAACTGCTGACGCATAACTTTATCTGTTTGTCGTTGTTGGGAGTCTACATATTTATTTTTGGTGATTAGAAATGTTGATAATTTAATGAATTTCACTTTAATTCAATTCTCGTTAACATATTTAACTGTATGCCTATATACACTTAGTAATTTTTATCCATTTATTATAATTATTGAACATTTTCCATGATTATTTCAAAATGTTTTCCACTATTGTGTTTTATTTTTGAGAAAATTTTGCAAATGTCGAAATGAAAAATACTAAAAGCAGAACAACTGATTGAGGCTGCCACACTATATATGCTACTAAGAGAGTAGCCATACTGCAGATATAGTTAATGAAGTTTAAGAAATAATAACAATCTAAATCTTGTATAACTCATGTTTTATTTCTATAGAATTTAAAATTAGCATCAAATTTCGTAAGACATACTAAAACTAAATAAATTAAATTAATTTTCGTTCATATACAAAACTTAACAGTCTGGCAGCCATTTAAAAATAATGTTTTGTTGACAATTACTATTTTGGGACAAATAAAGTTTGGGCCAACTTGACTGATAAAAACAGTATGAAACACAGCTGTTTGATATTAATCTTGTAACAATTTAAATAATTAACATATATATTTATTTTTTTATTTGATAAACAACTTTATTTTAACCATTTCAACTCAATATATTACACAACGTCTTACTTTACAAAAATGGCCTATCCATGGGGGTCTTTTTGGCTCTCTTATCGCGAGAACGTGGAAACCATCTATGTTTCGTAGTATGTGTTAGACGCATTAGTTCCTCGCGTGCTACTTCAGGTCTTTTATCCTTAAAGGCACTCATAGCATTATTGATAGACTCTTCCTTAATCAATGAAACCGACTGTTTCTCAGAGGCAACTGGCAGAGGCTTTGTGAATTCATAAGGAAACTCAGGTTCAGGGTGCCATGCAGCTATTGTTTTACCATTTGATGCTACAGCTACAGCTTCAACCAGACTTCTACCTCCAATAGCATTCTTATTTATCGATAATTTTAAAGAGTTTGTAGAAAATCTACGCAAGAAACGTGTTACCGACATATTTTTATTTTGTAATTTTATTTTCCTCTCGCTGCTATTTCCAACAAATCAGCTGTTTTTAGAAAACTATGACGATCTTTTAAAAGTTAACGGCGTTATAATTGTAGGTGGCATAAGCATATGAAAGCTGCTGTTTTTGAAACCCTCGTAAAAATTGTTAATGGCAACACTTCAGTATGTACCGTTAGAAATTCGCTTGTTTATGACGCGTGTGTTAAGTATGTGTAGAAAAAGTTGAAAAAACTAAATATTTTTGGATTTAAACAATAAGGTTTTAAGGAATTCAAATATATGTAATAAAAAAAGGTTTATAAAATTTTGTACGCAATTTCTATGTACAAATGTATCTTTGTGCACGAAAATCATTTGTTTGTTGATAATAAATATGTATTCCTCAATACAAACATTCTTACGCACGTATAAACGATCATTTTATTAATGAACATAGATACGTACATGTGTGTGTTTGTATGTATCAAAGAACGGAGTGAATGTATTTGCTAAGTATACATTCATTCATTGCTTTTGTTATGCGATCATTCAACAATAAGCTATAATCCTTGCTATAATCAGCGTTGCCATTTAAGACATTAATTTCCTACTAAAATATTTTCAAATCCTACCAAAACAGTCCATAACCTACCAAAAATTTATGTAAAATATTTAAAATTACACTTTTTAATTAAAATTACTAAAAAAAATAATAAAACTAATAATTTTCAAATGTTGTCGTATAAATGTGCGTATATAGGAAGGAAATAAAATTATTCTTCCATTATGATTGAAAATAAAACAACAATACGCTTTAAATAAGTATTCACACACAATTATATTGTGTACTCTGGACAAACCTGTGCATGTTGAACAAAAAAAAAAAGCAATAGGCTTTGTTGATATATGGTGCGCGAGTGATTTAAGTGCGGCAGTAAACGACTACAACAATATTCACAAATAAGTATACACACAAAATTGCAGTTAAAACAGCAATAACAACTACGCCAATACTCTTACAGATTGTAGATAAGTAGTTAAAACAGAACGGAAGAAAAGTACAACTTTATAATGACTGGAAATAAGACAACAATAATCGTCGTAAAAAGTATATAAACACGTACATACATACACAAAATTAAATAAAGCAACAACTACATTGTGTACTATGTAAAACTTTAGTGTTGTTTTAATCAATAGTTTATCTCTCATATTGCATTAAAGCTCTCTTGACATAGAAAAATTGAAAAAATACGAGATGAAAATGAAACAGTGCTCGGTGATGACGCAATCGCGTTGGGTTTATTATCAAATCGTCTTGGAAATATGGTAAAATAATTAATAACGGGAAGTAAAAGTTAAATAAAACACTTAATTTCAAATCGTAAATAGTTCAAAAGTCAGGTTATCATATTGCTTAAAGGAAATTTCTATTAAAAATTTAATAATTATGACAAACTTATGCATGTTAACGATATGTTAAAAAGAAAACATGAGCAAACCACAAACTTTATTGATATATGGTGCTCGAGTGTTTTTTTAAGTGTGACAATAGTAGATATAGTATGTACATTTATAAAAAAAATTTATTTTTTATTTAAAAACTAAAGCTAAAAATGTACAAAATTAATTGCATTTCGTCAAATGATGCAGAAATCACAACGGCATTATTCGCAAATAAGTATACATAAAAAATTGCAGTTAAAACAACAATAACAACTACACCAATACTCTAACATAGTGAAATATGAAGTTGAAACAGAACGGAAAGAAATAAAACTGAAATGAACGGAAATGAAACTAAAATGACTGGAATCAACACAACAATAATCGCTGTAAGAAGTATACACACACACACACACGCGCGCGAACACACACAAACAGAACGGAAGGAAATAAAACTTTAACTATAATGACAGGAAATAAAACAACAATAATCATCGTAAAAAGTATACACAAAATTAAAGTAAAGCAAGAACTTTAGTGTTGTTTTAATCGGCACATACTTTATCTAATCCATTTATATCATATTGCATTAAAGCTCTGTTAATATAGAAAATTTGATAAAATAATGACGAGATGAAAATGAAACAGTTTTCGTTAATGACGCAATCGCGACGGGTTGGTTTTTTTACTGTGCGCGAGTGTTTTAAAATCATACAAAGTACAATAATAACAGCAAAGCCGTATCCATACGCAAAATTAGTGGTAAAACAACTATGAAAACTAAATTCTTTATTATACAAATACATATGTATGTAGTAGGCAGCTTGTTGTATACTAAGTTGTACAGAAGGAAATTAATCTGTTACCGAAGAAATAAAACAACAATAACAGTAAGATTATGTGTGTGTGTGTACATATGTATTACATTTTGGCTATCGTTTTATAGTGCGCGAGTGTTTTAGTTACGTGTGGTATTTTACAATAATAAAAAATAAATCAAACATGCAGTGTTGTTGCAGCAAACCGTTCCCATTTTACCAATAAAAAAAATTGGAGTTATTTGGAGAATTTGTTGCATTCACTCTTCAATGTATTCAAAGCAATAAAATGATACACCTAAAACGTTCACTGGTATGTATGTATGTATGTTCTATTAAATAAGCCTTCAATAAAATAAACCAATTTATTATGCGTATATATATAAAAATCATCTTTCAAAATGTCTTTATTCATTTTACCATCGATCGAGTAACGATTATTTTCAATTTTTATTTCTCGGTAAATAGGCTTCCAAGAAAAAAGCATATCATAGTGACAGACTAAAGGGTTGATTTAATGGTCTTATGAAAGAGATTTTTGATAAACTAATATATTTATTAGATAGATATAATGATAAATTTTCCACAAAAGTCACTATATTTTACTCCAAAATTTTTTATTATATTATTTAATAATACAAAAAGAAGAAAAAAAAAACAACTAATTTCGCTGAAGAAAATTATTGGCACATTTCATTAGAAACTACATTTGGGTGCATAAATATGAGTACAGACTATTAAGTATACGTTAAGGTCTGATTGTGGTGCTAAGGAGTAACGGTATTTTTTTGAAATTGGTTTTACTTCGAATGATAATCCGACTTCTAACTATTATTTATACAATCTCAACGTATGATTTGTCTTGATTGGTAGATATATCGGGTCCGCCATCTAACGTTTTTTTTTTCAACTAGTGTTTATTTTGTGAATGGTAACACTTAGCTCATGTCTGATTTGACAGATAATTAGTTTTATCCTTCCGCTGAACGAATATGGTTGTGCCCAATGCGTTTTCGCCTCGCTAAGTGGGCCTGCGATCGACTTACAGAAGATGCCGATTTTGCCAAAAAAATCATCTTTTCAGATGAAGCTCATTTTGATCTTGGCGTGTATATAGACAAGCAAAATTGTCACATTTGGGGCGCAGAAAACCCGCACGCATACATTGAAAAGCCGATACACTCAAGACGAGTCACTGTTTGGTGCGGATTTTGGTCCAGAGGCATAATTGGGCCATTTTTCTTCGAAAATGAGTAAGGAGTGGCCGTTACAGTCAATGGCGATCGTTATCGGGCCATGTTGAACGAATTTTTGTTCACAAAAATTGAAGAGGAGGATATTAGCAACATTTGGTTTCAACAGGACGGCGCTACGTGCCACACAGCCGAAGCTACACTCGATGTTTTGCGCCCTGTTTTTGAAGATCGCATTATCAGCCGCAGAGGTGATGTCGTTTGGCCACCTCGGAGCTGCGATTTGACACCGTTGGACTATTATTTGTGGGGTGCCGTCAATGATAAGTGTTACGCCAATAAGCCAGAGACAATCGACGCTTTAAAGGCACAACATTCGTGAAGCAATTGGTGAAATACAGCTGCACACAGTCGATAATGTGCTTAAAATTTGGACCAATCGTGTAGGCTACTGCATGGCCAGCCAAGGCAGCCATTTGAATGAAATTATTTTCCAATATTAACCGGAAGGATTGTACTTTTAAAAGAAAAAAAGAAATTTGAGAAAATATTCAGTAGTTTTTTTTTATAGTATTTAAAAAATATATATATTTGGCGGACTCTTTACATACATATGTACTCGTACATACATAATCGCGTTTTTTGTTTTAGTATTTTTTTTTTATACAAAAATTGTATCTTTTATATTTACAATTTTATAAAATTTCAAACACAGTGCTAAATATTTTTTTTTGGTAAAATATTTGGTTTTTTGTGTTCCCGTACTTTTGTACATTTATCTCTCCTATGAGTGAAATTATTGTTTACTCTCATTTTACTGAACTTTACCCAAAAAGTAAATGAACAGACCTAATATAAAAGAATTTTGGAATGTAACAAAGTGACTTTTGTGCAGTGTTGTCGATGGCTGTGTAATTACACAAAAATGGGACAAACAGTTTTTTAGCTATAAAATTGTTGTGTAATATTTGTATAATTTTGTTTCAACAATATCTCATTGTAGTAAATTTTCAATTTAGAGTTTTAATTTAAAGTTCAAATTTTTAATGAATGAAACGTATGGTTGATTGATCATACAAATAAACCCAAATTATGAAATATTGTGTATACATACATATATATTCATCATACATATATCATTCATTAAAAATTTGAATTTTAAATTAAAACTCTAAATTGAAAATTTACTACAATGAGATATTGTTGAAACAAAATTATACAAATATTACACAACAATTTTATAGTTAAAAAACTGTTTGTCCCATTTTTGTGTAATTACACAGCCATCTACAACACTGCACAAAAGTCACTTTGTTTCATTCCAAAATTCTTTTATATTAGGTCGTTCATATATATATATATGTCTAGGTCATATAGTCATATATATATATATATATATATATATATATATATATATATATATATATATATATATATATATATATATATGTCTAGGTTTATTAGCTTAAAAATTTATTCCTTCTTGTTTTCTAGATGATTTGGAACAAATCAACACCAATTAGAGAAACTTTCATATTGAAGTGTTTGGTCAGATCAGAAAATTTTTAAATTTAAATAACGAATTTTACACAATTTACCAAATTGTGCAGCCAGGGTAAGCACAATATTGTCAAGTTAAATCATCAATGTATTTTGAAAATAGGTTTCCTATCATAGAAATTGATGATTAAAAACGATATTGAAAGTGAAGTGGAAATAATTTTTAGCGAATTAAAATCAACAAAAACTCTTAAATATCGTTACAAACAAACACTAAATGTATTTTGTGAAATTTATAAAATTTTGGATAATTTTGAGGATTTGTTTGTGTAAAATTGAACTTGGATTCTGGCAACACTGCTTTCTGTGGTAATTTTATCATCCTATCTAGTAAATGTATCTGTTTATCAAAAAGCTCTTTAATAAGACCATTAAATTATTCACGTATTTAAAAGAGATTACTCAGTGTTGCCAACTTTTTATAATCAAAACGCGCAGATCTCTTACTTAAAAGGCTGTAAATTATAATATATGTAAATATATGTAATCAAAACGCGCTGTAAAAAAGCGCTAATAATGCTTAATAACAGAAAAATATACTGAAATTTAAAACAATGTCTATTTTTAAAATTTCCATTTCTAGAGAAATATTTTAATAATTTGATTGATTGCGTAAAAAATAAAATCAAAAAGAATTTGGAGCAAAACAAGTATTGAAAACTTCTTAATTTTTGGGCTCAGGTGTAACATAAAGAAAATACCTATCAGAGCTGGTGATAGGCAAAATTCTGTTCTTATCCACTGCTGTTTAACGTTGTCCTCGTTTGTATATTACAACGTAGAAGACCTAGATTACGCAGACAACATCTATTACCTGGATCCCAGGCATTGAGAAATGCAAGAAAAGCTGGATTTTATTCAGAGTGGATTTGCGAATTCTGGAATATAAATTCGAGAGATGTCCAGTCTGTTTGCTATCTTGGGAGTATCCTTACGACGTACGGCTGTTCAAATGCTGATATTCGTAACATATTGAATTTATTGCCGACTAAATAGGGCGTTCTCCACATACTTCTCCAAAGAAGAAAATTAACTCTTCAACTCATGTGTGAGCTCTATTTTTGTATGGTTACGAGTTATGGAATGTGGCTGTGACTGATGTCAATTCCATTCATGTCCATAGCCAGAAACGAAATCACACCAAGTTCGTGTAATGAGGGAAATTGTGGGAAGGATTGTATTAGGCACTCTCTGAGGAAACCAAACTACGTCTTAGCGAAACTGGCCATTAAATGTAACTTTTAGAGAAGCAGAAGAATTGGAATTCCTAAAGAGAACAGATTGAAAGATAAGCTGCTTCTCATAGAATGATTTGGGGCGAAATTAGAAAGAAATTGTTATGTTATAATAACAACAACAAAGTTTAGTATCGTTAATAAATAATTAAAATTTTTAGTTTTTTTCTTTAAAATATTTATTTTATTTCTATTTTACTTAAAAAAGCTTATGTCTTAAAAGATGGGCCCTTAAATTTGAGATACGTTTCAATTTTTTTTTTATTAAATTTTGCACAAATACTATCTGAAATAACATAAAGTTTGCAGCATGAAGCATTTTAAGTGCATACATAGTTTAAATGAATTAATTAATTAGCTAATTGACTTTAGTGGCTTTCTATTTCTTACAGAAAATTGGAAATGGGTAAGCGCTAACCTAGCGCGTTTTTTAAAAAAGCGGTAAAGAGAAAAAATGCGACTTTTCAGTCGTTGTAAAGCGCTAAATTGGCAGCACTGAGACTACTGCCAATAATTTAGTTTGTCACTGTACATGTTTCAAAAAAATTCAAAAATTAATACTTTTTAAAGTTATTTTTTCTTTAAAGACAAATAAGAACGAAGTTGAAATACTTGGGAAATAATACTTCGTTTCTGATAGGCAATATCGAGAAGAACAAGGATCTGTTTTCGAAATTTTCGAGACACCTCCACACTCACGAGTAACGAGTAAAAAAAATATTTAGCATCTTCATAATCTAATAACTTAGTTGAATATTAACCGATTTTAAGTTTCTTTTTGGATTTCGAAAGAGAAACAGATCTTTTAAATAATATATATGTCGTTTAAGTAGCCTTGAAGAATTTGGGTATATTTCTTAAACAAACACATTTCTTATAAATTTTTTTCGCATTTTTAAGTTTAGTTGCATTTTTGCGCAATGGTGGAGGAATAGCAACTGTTTTATATAGAAACTATTTATGAATTAGGAAAATTGGAGGATTAAAAATAAATAAATACATTCAAATTCCTGTTCAGTATATGATATTCTGCGAGCTTAATAAAAATTTCATTTTAACAGTTTAAATTATATTTTTCTTTTGTTTATTTATTTTTTTATATAATATTAATAATATAAATTAATTGCAATTTTGATAAGCGTTTTTTGAACATATAAAGATCGACTTCTTAAATGTATATTATATATAACAAGAGGTAGAAAAAACAATTTTGTATTAAAGATTATGATTAAATAATTCGTACACATATATAGTATGTACTTTAAGAATTTAAGACTAAAATCAAAGCCATAAAATGAATGAGTAATAAACACTTTTTTTAATAAAAAAAAATCAATTGTTGCGTTTGAAACTTTTTTGTTTTTGTAGAATAAACTCCAGATATAAGTTTTATTCGTTGGTGTTATTAGCACACACACACAGATATGTTTATTAAGGCTAATAAATTTTACGTGTTAATATTTCCTAAAATTATAAAATACTTGTATAAATATAATAGAAGAGACTGGAAAAATAATCATTTAAATCAGAAATAAAACAACAAAAAAAAAAAACTAAATTAGGCCATTAATTTGTTTTTTGTTTTCTTTTTTTTTGACATTTATTTGATTTTAAGAGTTGGTTGGTGGTAAAGTTAGTATCGCTATTGGTTAATGACCAACGACAATTGCCGCTGTGTATTCTAATTTCTAATGTGTTTGTAATAGTTGTTGTTTTGTTTGTGGGTTTTACTAAGATTAGACGATGACGCAGTTCAATCTTTCTTACCAATCATTTATTTGTTTCTTTCGTGTCGTATGGTGGAAGCTAAATAACATGCCAGTACAATGCCCAATATTTGTATAAAAGCAATACCAATACCCACTCCAATCAATATAATGGCATTTTTCTCTATACGCTCTTTTAGTTTGCCAACGCAACCCTCCTGTAAATATGTAGTTAAACAAATATCACGTTTAGCTATCATACAACAAAGTACAGAGTACCTAGTGAAATAATTAATATAGAAAGCATTTACCTGAAAATATTTATCTTTTCCAAGTGCTGGCGATTCTCTGCAATGACCTATTCTTTCCTCAATGTATTGCGGTTGACAACAACTAGCTGGTAGAGTTTTGTTAGCGCTCATAGTACGCCAATCGGAAGGATTATCCACGCCACAGCACATTAATTTCCTTTGTATGTTATCCCAAGCCATAATATCATCATTATTCGAACGTTTTATAGAATCTTGTAATGAGTTTTTAATCATCATCTCTAGATCACTCTTAAATACACTAGCCGCTATACCTACAGCCAATTCTATGATAAATATTATGCCTAAGAGTACGGCATACTAAGCGAATAGGAAAGTTAATAGTTGGTTTTGTTGTTGTTTCTCAAACTCGGTGAAATACTTACGGCCAACAGTAAAGTCGGAGATTCTTTGATGGCACCAAAACAACCCAATGAGGCAATAAAAAATATTATTAAGCCGGTAACAATTAAGACAATTGGTGGTGCTGTTACTTGTCCCTCTATAAAGTGACTGAATTCATTGACATCGGCTAAGACTATTGCTCCGGTTATCAGAATACCTAAGCCGGATATCTGGAAAAAGGAAACAAAGTTATTATATGAAAGTAAAGCTTAATCGTTAAATACTTCTTAATTTTTTAATTTTTTTTTTTATAAAGCCTTAGATAAGCCTTAATCTAAGTAAATTATGTAATTAGAATAAAATCATGACTCATGATAATATGGTTGACATGTAAGGAAAGCGTATAGCCTTAAGCTTCAGTTTCTAAGGATGTCTATAGGCTTTTTAATATTAAAAAATAAAAATAATTTTAATATTCCAAGAAAACTAAGGTCATTTTCTTTTATAAGAAACATCATGATTTATTAAAGCCACTTAATACGAGTATTATTCGAAATTATAATTTTTGAAACTCGCATGCAAACATGATTTTTTTATTTACTTAATATTCTTATTAAATTTTGTTATACTAATTAAATTATATATTTATTTGTAATGGTTTTTCTCGTATTTATTTAATTATTTTCATGATTTTGTTTTCTTTTATTTTCATTCATTATATTGTTTATTTATCCACAAAACAAATCTAATTTTTATGAAAGGACACTCCACTGACACATAACCCATGTCATGTGTCCTTTATACGCATTAAACCATTTGCGGACGATTAGCATGAACGTACATACATATGTACTTAAGTATGCTCACTATTATAATAAATGTTTATTCAAGGTAAATAAAATAAAAGTTTAGAGAATTCAAATGAATTCATATATGAATAACTAAAAAGTGAAGAAATTAATCATCAAAATGAAATGGATTTTTAATGATGGCAATAATGGTAATTTTTCTCTTAAAGGAAATAAAAATGCCTAAAAATGTATCACAGAACCGGTTAACTGCATTATATTCTAATTATTTCGAGTCTTAGTTTATGTGAAGCAACAAAAATTACACTCAGACCTCGTTTTATGTGACAAATACATTTCACAATAATCCGCATTAACCAAAGTCGCTCTTGAATTAAAAAAAAAAAAAAAATTTAAAAATTTTAATCAAAGCATGAAAAGTCAAACAAAATCACATAAGAAAAGTCAACAAAAAATTCACTTTATTTACGAAAACAATTAAAAACAAACAATAAGAATTATAATATTAATTTAATAAAAGGAATAAATATAAAATAATCATATTTTATCGGGTGGGCCATCTATTGGTTTAAATTTGAACCAGCGTTTAGTTCGAACCTGACAATACTTATGTCATTCTAATCTGTCACTAAATTCGGTAAATTATCTTCACTGAACGAAATGAATCGATTTACGCTTGAGCAACGTTGGGATTTATGCGAAATTTATTTCCAAAACAAAGACAATTCGTCGCAAATTGCAAGAAAATCGAAAAAAAAGAAATCTTTTCGAATGAAGCTCATTTTCATCTTGGTGGGTACGTTAATAAGTAAAATTGCCGTATTTGGGGCTCCGAAAATCCAAACGTAGTCTTACAGAAGCCAATGCACCCATTACGCAAATTACCCATATTGTACTTCATAAAAAATTAATTTTGCAACATTTCAAACCGGTTTTGTTTTATTGCATTTTTAAATTTAAACTTTTAAATAGCTCACCCTATACAATGTACACTCCCCGTCACATAAGTAGGACCCCCCTGTGTATTTTGTACAAGTGCAATTCTCTCCTATATTTGCAAACAATATCGGTGGTTTGTTTTGTATTTTAAAGGTGTCACCAACGGACCCCCTACATTACTTAAATTTTCTTAAGCAATTGAACAAGTGCAATCGGAAAAAAAAAATAATTTTAAGGCAAATTGAATTATTTTAATAATTTTTTTTTTTTAATGGGTCGGGAAAATCTTTAACAGATGCTGAAAAAATAAAAATTACAATTTATAAGGAATCTGGACAATCGATCCCCAAAATTGCTGAACGAATCAAAAGAAGCCGAAATATGGTATTAAATTTTTTACGGAATGAGTCAAACTACGGAAAAAATATGAAAGGCCGTACTAAAAGTGTACTTTCGGCAACTGATAAACGTGCTATTCTCAGAGCTGCATCAAATTCTCACGACTCGTCCGCACAAATTAAAGCCAAAACTAGTGTTTCGGCATTTGTAAGA
The DNA here is from genome assembly GCA_023159175.1 of Wohlfahrtia magnifica. Lineage (NCBI taxonomy): Eukaryota > Metazoa > Arthropoda > Insecta > Diptera > Sarcophagidae > Wohlfahrtia > Wohlfahrtia magnifica. The sequence goes on along the minus strand of JAKWBJ010000484.1, from coordinate 868,058 downwards.
ACAGTGCAGCGTTAATTTCGAAGGCTGAACATCTGGAACGATTAAAATTTAGGAAAAAACCATCACTTAACGATGCTCGAAAAAATATGCTCTTGGGTTTTTGTCGAGCTCACATGACGTGCAATAAGGAGTGGCACCGTGTCGTTTTTTCAGACGAAAAAAAAAAATTAATTTAGAAGGCCCTGATGGATTCAGTTATTATTTTCACGATCTCCGAAAAGAGGAGCATTAATTGGATCGTTTGTATAGCAGAGTGGGAGGGGTTATGGTGTGGGGAGCCATATCCTATTATGATACCTGCGAGCTGAAATTTTTGTCCACCTCCAAAAGAAGCGTTTCCTCACTTTCAGAACATTTTTGGTGGCTTACTGTGGACATTCCAGCATGACAAAACTCCAATTCAAAGTCATGGCTACACGATCAAAATGGTAATGTGCTCGATTGGCGCCCTTAGTCGACAGACCTTAACATCATTGAAAATGTTTGGGGATGACTAGCTCGTAAAGTGTATTCTTCTGGAAAGCAGTATACTACAAAAGAGGAACTTATTGAAGGCATAAAAGTGGCTTGGTCGACCGTTTCGCTCGATTACATTAAATCTTTGTATGATTCTATTCCCAGTCGAATTTACGAAACAATCTGTAAAACTGGAGGCTCTACGCAATATTGAAAAGGCTTTAAAATGTGCAAATTTTCAGAAAATGTAAATAAAATCAAAATTTTGTATTGCAAACGATGCATAAACTGTTTTTTTATAGTAGTGTCCTATTCATATGACGCAAATATTGAAGGCATTTTTTTACTTAATTTACAATTTTTTTTATAAAAACAAAACCAGTGGGTATATTGAAACAGTTTTTGTAGTGTTCAATAACAACTAACTTACCGTTAAATAGAAATACAAATTGAGTTCGTAACATTTTTTGTGTTTTGTGTCCTATTCAAGTGGCAGGAAGTGTATTTATTGCCGGGTGTTTTTAAGAGATTCATAACTTTGAGTTGCCAACACTGCTTTATTTGACAACCGATCTAACAACTGATAGCTGCTTTTTGTTTAGTTTTGTTTGACATTTCATTATGGACGGACTTACACGAGAGCAACGATTGCAAATTTTTTTGATCAAAATAATAGTTCTGTTAATTTAACTTCTAAATTCAAAATTTTGTTCTACGATGAAGTCCATTTTTGGTTGAATGGAGACCTAAATAAGAAGAATTATCGCGTTTGGAGTGATTGCTTTTGTCGAAACACCATTACATTTACAAAAAATTAGTGTTTGTTGGCCTTTATGGGCTGGCAGAGTCATTGGTACATATGTCTTCAAAAAAGATGATGATCAGAATGTTGCTGTCACTTGTGAACGGTATATAGACATGATTAGAAATTTTTTTGTACCTTGAGATTAGCTAGAATTTATCTTGCTGACATGTGATACCAACAAGACGGAGTCACATGCCACACAGCGCGCTCTACATTTAATTTACTTATAGAAATTTTTGATGAATGAGTAATTTCACGTAATGGTCCAATTAATTGGCCACCACGATCGTGTGGTTTTACCCCATTGAGCTATTCGCTTTAGGCTTATTTAAAGTCAATTGTCTACGTCGATAAAATAGAGACAAATCTGCAAATCAACATTCAAAGAGTTATTGGCGAAATACGGTAGCATATGCTGTGAAAAGTTTGTGAAAATTTGTGTTCCAGATTGCGCCATATACGTGCCAGTCGTGGCGGCCACAAGGGCAAAATCATATTTAAACATTAATGTCATACAATTTTCTATCCAACAAAGTTCATTTCATTGATATTAAAAGAAATATTTTTCTTTGTATTATTATGATTTAAAAAAGAAACTAAACTAAAAACTAGTGTACTGTGCCGGACACAATCAACCGCATTCTAGCATCTGATATTAATTTCTTTTCATTTAAAATTTTTCATACAAAATTTTCTTCAAATAGATTTCAAGTAAATTTCTTATATAAACCTAAAAATATAAAATAAAATTTTCCAAAAAATGTATTGTTTTAAACAAATCAAAAAAAAAAATATTTTTATATGGTGAATAAAAAATATACATACACACATACATATTTTCTTTTGTTTTTTATTTTTAGCTACCCAGCCAACATTTTTGAAAATTTTTAATCAAATTCAAGTCTATTTTGACTTCTCTGCGCGATTAAAAAGCTGGAATATTTTGTGATTGAAAAAGATACTTTTGTCGGGAGTAAATTCTCCCTAGCCGCGACTCTTCTTGATGAATCATTTATGAGCCTTTTTCGTTGATAGTTTAGTTTTAGTTTTTCAACCCCTTTTCTAGTAGTATGTAATACTCATATTTTAAACCTCTGGATGATTAATTTGGGAATGCTATATAATTTGTTATTGTATTTCAAATCATACTCTTTTAACCATTAGCGCGAACTTTTTCGAGTCCTTTATTAATCGTGTAAGTGATTAAACAGTTTTTAATCACCAAAAGGACTCGAAAAAGACTCAGCAAGGTGATTTGTCGAAGAACGATCTTCCAATTGCTGGCTGGGTACTACGGAGATCAGACGGTTATAATTCAACCGGGATTAACCGTTTTTTTTGGTTTAGTGGAATGCGGTTATTTCTTCATTTTTCGAATATCGAATAATCCGTTTGATTTAACACGAATAACCGGTTAAGTTAAACAAGTATAATTTTTATACTTTTTCTATGTTTTTATTTTTATTGCAAATATCGAAGAAGATACTCACATTTGAGCAACAATAACTTTTTCTCATCTTTGGTAAATAAATGATTTTTATATATGGAGAACGATCAACTAGACGCATTGAAAGCGGCCAACAAACGTCGTCTCCGAACGGCAGATATATTAGTTATTGAAGTTTATCACAGCAAAAATACACATATCCAATTAAGGACTCGTATTTTAGTAATAGATTTAATAGACTTTAATAGATTATTCTTATCTTATGCACCTAAATTATAACTATGATAACAAACCTTTAATTCCCTTCTCTACCAAGTAATATAACAACAAAAACAAAATTAGCTCCTTGAGTAACTGTTCGAAACTTAAGCAACTTTCAGTACTTTGTGTAATAACCTATGCTTTTATGGCCTTCGCACAACGTTTTGACAAGGTTTTTATGAGATGTGTTAGAATTATTGTTAGTATTGATTGCCACTTTAATTTTAAGGTCTGCGTCAGCTTCCATTTATTTTTATAACGACGTGGTCCAACTCTGCGCTTCAAAAATTAAGTACAATTGTATTTAAAAAAAGAACCAGTTAACCGGTTATTTGAATTTTTATCAACCGAAGACCTGTTTTTTTTTTAAATTGCTACTTTTCGAATTATTCGAAAAACGTTCGAATAATCCGTCTTCCTATTGGGTACACAAAAAAATTTTTTTTTTCTTTCTATGTATTAGTAAGTTACTCCCAAAGTACTGGACCGATGTAAATCAAGTTATATTGTGCACATCTGCACAGAAAAAGCTTTAAGCCCATATATGGCATATCTTTTTAAAATCGATGCAGTAAAAGGGGGTTGTGTTAGCCTATTAATTATATAAATATGTTTAAAAAAGTTTTTGTTTTTTAAATAAAATTAAAAAAAAATTAACACAAATTTTTTCAAAAGTTAGGCGATTCATAATGTATTTTGGATTTTTTAAAATTCGAATCAAACAGAAGATTAAGTGTATGATTATAGTTCAAAAGATATACATATTTTTTTAAATACAATAAAACGGCTTATATTAAAAAAATATATACAAGTATACTTACAGCAAAAACCACATTAAATGCAAATAGAATATATTTCACTAAACTCATGCCACACGAACGCATTTTAAACTTCATTTGAAATTCCTTTTTAAATATACAAATAAGTTTTTAAAGTGTTATTTTATAAAGATTTTCAAAATATATTTTATTTTTCTGTTCTACAATAACTTTTCGTTTAGAATGCCGTTCAAACGTCTATTTAAAACAGCGGCTCTAAGAGAACTGACCGAAGTTAAAAAATTTGATTAACGACCAAAACTAAGTTGGTGGCCACAACACACACAACTAGTAACTAGGTCGTTATGAATACTTCTTTTTTTAGCAGGACTAAAGCAGAACATAAAGAACTCCTTATAAAAGGGTGAGAAGTTAAGAAATTCTAACGAAAAAAAAACAAAGTCTTTGCTTTGTTCCTTCTAAGGAAACTGTCAATATTACTTGAGAATAACACACAGTTACGACCTAATTTGGATTTTTATAAAGTTTTATTTCTGACAAACAATTTATTGCTCCTTTATATTTATAAAGAAAAGTAGTATTTCAGAAAATCAAAGCACTTTTAAACTCCTACTAATACTTAATGTAATTAAATAGTAATACCCTCTCTTCTTTTTTCGTTCATTGACTTTTGAAGTAATGGTCTATTAACCCTTAAATACTTAAGACCGTTAGAGATGGTCATCAGAAAAAATAGGCTTAAACAAAATCAGCAAAATCAAAAAGCTAAAAAATTCTCAAAATAAGAGTACCAAATAAAATGCTATCAATTAAGTTGTTTGATAGAAATGATCATTTTTTCCAGAACTTTTATACAAAAAGAGGAAAAAATTGCTGGTGAAAATTTAGTGAAAATTATACGTTTTCTTCATTGGATTAAATTCGGATTATTTTTGCCTAAAAACTGAAATGTTTCTTTTATAATTTGTAAATTTAAAAGTAAATCAAGCAACTGTTTGATTTCAATGGCGACTTTTGTGAACACCGTCTGTATCCTTTTTGATTCAGTAGCTTTCCAGGAGCATTTTTTTTTTAATTCCGCTGTGTACCAAAATAAAAATTATTGACACAATTTAATACGTATTTCAAATTATGGTATTTAAGGGTTAAATTGTATTTTGAAGTTCTGAAATGAGTTACAAAAATTTTCTGTTTTTGGTTTTGGTTATAGAACATTATTGGAAAAATGGTAAATTTCACTTTTTGTACAACATGTTGCGATTAGTTTGCAAAATTTGCATGTTTTCATTATTTATGTATATAAATAACAGCTAAGTAACGAACGAATCATCGAATCCACCTGTAACATTTACATTTTGTAATTACTGTAATGGTGTCAATGACCTGTTTGTTCATATTATAGAATAAAACATACGAGTCGTATATGTATATTGTTTTCACATACTCTTTCTTTTCTCTTTCTTTACTTTTAAAAATGAATTTCTATGAAAAATGAAATTTGACCTGTTATTTTATTGAGGTTAAAAATTTGAAACAGAACAAATATTTTATTTATTTATAAAATTAAAGAGAGTCAAATGAATATTAAAAAACAAAAAGCAAAGGAGATTCTTAACAATTTCAAAAGAATTTGAAAGCAATTATTTAGAATTGATAAAATGGAAAGGGAATATAAGGGTAAATAGACTAGTAATGAAATCCATGAAAGCGCCTACATTAATCTTGAAAGGCACAAAGCCATTCGATCTGAGGAATTGGGCATTAACCCTCTAGCCGGTCAATTTTTATATACTTCTTGTCTAAAAATATAACTATAGCGATCAACAGTTTACAACTATTACGCAAATTCCTGTTGTTAATTGTAACAATAAGTAAATAGAATGTTTCTGTTCACGTATTTGCTGCTTTACCGAATCTTTAGAGGAATAAAGCAACAAAGAACACATATAATGTAACCTACCTAAGTACAGGCTAGCTGGCTATGGGTTCAATGCCTATATCTTGCAAACCTCAACGTTAATTAGTCATCAGAGCCGTATGGTATGTCAACACTGTTCTAAAAGCAGTGCTCTTTGACGCTTCTGCGTCCAATAGCTATACTTCTTAGCGCGTCCTATTGCATCGGTATTTTTCCATCTTGCTGGAAGGTTGCTAATTTAATGCCAATCCCTGTAAACAGCAAGGCTAGTAACCCTGAAAAGTACCACACTATAGCAGTTTATTCTGCACTGCCTAAAGTTATGGAGAGTATGAATAATTTCCACCTTGTGAGGTATTTGGAGTCCAACGATTTGTAAGCGACTATCAGTACGGTTCCGCTGCCGTTACTTTCGCAGAAGTGAAACAGGTCCCTTTATGGCTTTGGCGAGAGTAAAGTTGTGGCTCTAGATCAGTCATGAGTTTTTCATGGGACTTTTGTTCCCGATCAACTCACACGTATTCTTACGTACACTGATCTATAGTCTAGATCAAGGGCAGTGTTGCCATAGCTTTAAATTTTTTCTAACCAAATTTCAATAAAAAAGTAACTAATTTTGATAAAAATAACTAAAACTTCTAAACCTGAACATTTAATATACAATTCAATTTAATTACAATATTTTTACAAATTCAGATGTGAAGATATTGATTGCATAGTAAAAAACTGGTTGTCTTTCCCAAAAAGGTCAAAAAGGTCATCATGAGATCCAATTTCAACATAGTTTAAAAAGGTTGCAGGTTGCTATCATTGAAGTTTCAATTACTAAAAATTAAAAAAAAAATTAAAATTAAAGCTTCTCGCTGATATTTCATTTTTGGTCACTGATTCAATACAATTCCGACCATTGTTTATAAGTCTAGAAGTTCAAAATATGGATGCATTTTTATCAAAACCTGCACAATAGCAGATAAGCCATATGGACTCATTGTTTCCATTCCTTTTTACAATAATTGCCACTTATTTGAAGTTACTTTCTAATAAAGAAATATGTCATAGATTCTAGCCAACACTAATAACTTGTATAACATTGAATTTGTCTATAAAAATTATATATTTTTTTTATTTTTCTGAAAAATTATAGTACAACGAAAAAATTTCAAAAATAGCAAAGAAATAAAGAGCAGTTAAGTATGTGTTTCTTAGCAAGTGATAAATTTTTTATTACTTCGAGGAAAAAAGTAACCAAAATAGAAAAAAGTACACATCTACACATTGAAGAAAAAAATAACCAATTTTGGTTAGAAATAACCAAAAACGGCAACGCTGGTCAAGGGTGACCATAAAGAGAAATTTGTTGTGTGGTAGTGTTAGTGAATTTTTGCTGTGTGAGTTGAAGAGAAAAACTAAAAAGGTAAACAACAACACAAACAAAAAATTTTAAAAGCAAAGCGACATATGTCCACTTTATTATTCATTCACATCTTTTCCACAACTAAACAAAATTCGTTATTTTATTTATTATCTCGTTCTTATCTGCTCATTTTCGTTCGGTTGTATACACATAAGCTGTAGATAATTCTCAGCCAGATAAGGTTCAAAAAAGCTTATCTGTTTTTATTATGCTCTAGATATTTCCAAGGTGTTTGATAGAGTTTTGCATGTTTGCATATTTGAAAAAACACCCCATATGATTTATACACCTATGAGCAGGTAGTGTTGAGGCAAAATGGAAAACTGGCTTAGAGGCCCCTGATACCGCGTGGTTATGAAGCGGAATGCATGGGAAAAGTACCAACAAACCCTCCTAAATTTACCAAATTTCACAATAAAACATCCAATTTCTACTAAATATCACAATAAAATATAAATTTTCTACTAAATTTTACAAAAAAAATAATAATTTCCTACGACACTTTACAAAATTCCACACAACAATCTTCATTTTCTGCTAAATTTACCAAATTGCACACTGAAATATAAATCTCTTATGAAATTCCTCCATTGCCACACTCAATTCACCAAACACACACAAAAATTCCAATTTTCTACCAAATTTACCTAAGACACACTCAAATTACCATTTTCTACCAAATTTCTTCATTACCGCAATAAACCAAATTATCACCCAAAAACACACACCAACTACCAAAGACACATACCCACATCCACCCACTCACCATTTTGATCGAATTCGATATTTTGTCCAATCACATCTTCTACATTTCAAATCTTATTGCCTTTGGTGTCGATAGTCATTTCTCACGATTTATATCGTTTTACAAGAGTGGTTATAGATCTCACCCGACGAGTTCAGGATAAACTCAGATGTACCGCAAGGCCCTGTTGATTTTTAATATTCCCTTCTTCTTCTTAGTTCCAATCATATCAACTCTTGTGCAGATGACAGCAACATTTGTCATTCATATTCTTTTGAGCGTAGGCCTAGCCTCTTGGAGATTGGGGCGAAAAGGATGAATATTAATGACACACTCACAAGCGACCTTATGAAAATCCCCAATTGAGGTCAAGTGAACAGGGTCAATTTCAATGCACGCAAGTTAATAAAAAAACGGAACTAAAAAGTTTTTCTCTTTACTAAATTGTATAGCGAGCGAACACTAAGTCGAGTTCTGACGAAACTGTATGTCTGCGGACATTAATATATTAGTATTATAACCGTCTCCTCTATTCCACCTATCAACCTACCTAAATACTTGAGAAAATAAATTATTTATTTCTTTTTTGCAAAAATCCTACAAAATTGTTCATTATTAATTAATTATTTAATTTGTAACACACTGTTATTATGAGGGTATATATATAAATTATTTGTAATTGTATAGTTATTTAAATGAATTCTAATGTAAATGGAAAAATAGCAAAGAAAATATCTCAAGGCAAACAGGGGCTAACAAATAAGAAAACGAATTGCATACATATTTAAGAAGAATTTAATTTTAACTAAATTATTTTTTTAAAACTGTACGCTACAAAACAAAACCCCTGGGAAGTAATACCAATTTTCTGATAGCCGTTTAAGAGCACAACAAGCATCTGTGGATTTGGAAAGAAAATAAATGGGCCTTCTAAGTCTTATATATAAAAATGAATGTGTATTTGTATGATTGTTTGTTGGTTTGTGCCTTATGGACAGCTAAACGACTGAACTGATTCTTTTTTTTTTTTGAAATTTTTACAGTATATCTTTGTATGTCTGGAAGAAACTATATACCCATAAACAACAACATTACCACCAACATGCTTTGCAGTCTTAAGTGTGTTTATCAATCATCTAAAGTACTTATAAATTTATAAATATCGAGGTCTTCATACTGTAAGGAACCATATATCACTGCTTTTTGAAGTACACTTTTAAGACTGTAAAGCATGGTGGTGGTAATAATGTTTTTTAGGGGTAATTTGCCTACTATAGTGTTTAGCCACTATATCGTCAACAGAAACTTATAGAAGCAACATATTATGTTGAAATCTTCCGAATGGGTATGCTACCTTTACCCGAAGAGAAAATAAGCCAATATGATGAGTGATGCACTGCAAAGTGTTCTAAGAAAGGGTTCGATGATAGCAATATCACTGTATTAGTGTGGCCCCTACAGTATCCGGACTTAAATGCGATATGGAATTTGTGGAATGTGGTAAAAACAACAACCAAAGTAATATGTCCCACAAATTGTTATGAGCTTTGGAAATTAATTCAAGCTACGTGGTACGATATATCTGCTTCAGTAGGCCAAAATGTTGTCGACTCTATGCCCAGACACTTTTAAACAACCAGGGAGAGCCTCGATAAAATATTAATCACTTTAGAACAACATTAAAACTGAAATTAATGCAAATCTATTATCATATTGTTTCTTTCTTATGACTATTTCTAAAATACCATAAAGTGTCCTTCTTTTTTGCACAGGTTGAATTTGTATTTTATGTTTCATTTAATTAACACTTTAAAATACAAGCAAAATTTAATAAAAATGGAATGAAACATGTTTCTGTAGTTTATGAACTAAAAATAGGTACAAACATTTATTAATTATCTCATTTTAAGTACTCTCTAATTATATATCAGTATGCCGTATTGGTATACGTATTTTTTCAGTATTTGGTCTGAATTACTTCACAGTCAGTACAAATCATCAGGCAAAAAATGGGCTGAATTAGACACGTGGGCGTGGTACCTCCCATATAAATTGAATATTAATTTTGTTACATTTTGAAAACGGCTATAGCAAAAGTTTCTAAATTAGGTTCGTGAAGAATACACACCATTAGTCAATAACTGGACAAGATTGGATAAGTGGGCGCGGCACCTTATATTCATACTAAATATTGGATTTTGTATATATAGGGAACGACAACTATTCATGCTTCATTATCTACCCGCATCAGCCAAAAAGCGAGAATTGCGGAAATCACAGAATTACAGAAAATACACCACATCATGGACTGTATTGTGGAATTTTAGTCTATTGGTTTGCGTCAAAGTTGTGAATGTGTTACCCTGATAATGGCGTACAGATTTGTGTATTTGACGGCATTGCTAATTCGACCATCTCTGGGTAACACAATCTTACATGTTTCAAATTAACGGACATAAAATAAAGGATTTGGTAATTAGGTATAGAAGATGGCTGCTTTGCCTAAGTCAACATAGTTATCGTTTTGCAGTCATAAATTCAAGTCGTGTTTAGGCGTAAATAAAAGTGTTCTGTAAACGAATATTAAGTACAAGATAAATAAGATGCTGTGTTAGGAAAAACTGTGAAAAGATAAGATGAGGAAATAGAAACTGTAAAAAAACAACAATGTGGTGTTTTATTTTTTATTTTGAAGCAATTACAAAGAACTCAAACGTTTTTAAACGGTTAAAACGTAACAATACGTATACTATATAAAAATAAATGAGTGTTTGTTTGCAGACAGCTAATAATCAAAACCAACAGTGTCTTTCTGAAAGGAACAAATGATTGGATATTGACCTGAAGCGGACAAAATAGGGAAAAGATAAAAAATGTAACTAAGATAGCATTTAAGATAATAATCAAGATGGAGGTAGCGAGGCTTGCCGAAGATTGGCATACTGACAGGGGTTACAATGCAGGCTTGGATATTGTACGGGCGGTAAAGCTGATGGAGAAATTTAATTACGTTGTTGTCACGTGACGAGGAAGAAAAGCAAATAATAATGCGAACAGTCGCAGATTATGAAAAAAATACCCTCATTCGACCAAATCTATCCTAAACAATTAATACGGTAAATGTACGAATAAAAAAGTATAAAACAAAAATGTAATTAATTGTGAACAAATTTTACAAGCATTTTTTTCCAAACTTATTTTTGAAAACGTATCAAAAAATAATATTTTTCTATATTTGATACGTACGTGTATCTAAAATAAATGTTAATAACAAAGATTGGATTCAATTATTAATAAAAACCTTTTATATGTGTATGTTAAATCGATCCTTTTAATTTTTTGTGAAAATTATCAAACTTTGGGGGATTAATGGTATTTTTGCAGAATTATTTAGAAAATAATTGTAGTGTGACCAGTTTCTAGGAACTTTGTTTTAAAACCCATTGGTTAACTGTACTCCACTTAAGAATAGAAAAACTTATTTGGAAGGTTTTGCACATAAATACCATTTGTATTGAATATGTTGATATTGGGCATACATCAATAATTTAAGGCACCTTATTTTTGCGATGTGAAGAACATTTTGAGAGGGAGTTACAACCGAAAACTTGCAAAAATGTTTGGCCCATACATTCATATATGTTTTTATCCTGTTATATTGTTTCTTGAATTGTTAATTTTTTACATTTTACACTGTAAATATATACAAAAGATATTAAATTATTGAATAAATAAATTTTTTCTAAACAAAAAACAAATTTTTGTTTTTTTAGAGCGTATTTTTAATTTTTAGATCATATTTTCGGATTTTTACTGCATATTTTATGCGAATATATGATACATATAAGAAAACTCTTACTCTTATAGTCAGCACTGTAAACACAACTGGATTATAAACTTACATTCACTGAGCTCACAATATATTGAAAATATATCTATTAATACTTACCAGTATCACCAGCATTTTTAAATTTAAGGATATACAAACTTTTAAATATTTCATTATTTTCTCAAATTTAATTTAAAACTAAAAATATTGTTAATAAAGGAAAGATACACACATAATATATAAGCATATATATATGTATATTATCTATTTTAATTTGTTTACAATGATTAATTACTGAATATTTCTATAGATTTTCGCACACGTAGATTTAAGATTAATCGCATTTGATCTTTAACTCTTTATACAGCAAAGTTGGCTGCAGTTAGCGGTATTATTTAATTAATCCAGGGTTTGGGTATAATATTAATTAATGAAACATAAAGTCATATTTGCTCATAACTTCAAAATCCTCCACTTACTTGGATCGTACAAGTAAACTTCTGTACTTAGAAATTGCCATTTAAAATTATAAGTATGTATGTTAAACTAATATTAACTTATAAATTACGTAGGACTAAGTTTAGATATAGAAGAATGTTAACTAAAATGAGTAAAATGACATAAAAAGTTAGATTTCTCATATATGTGGTGCTAAGTCAAAATAAGAAAAATTACAAAATCAGATGCTACGATAAATGAAGAATATAAACTTATAATGCCAAGTATCGGTTCAAACGTAGAGGCATAGCGTAGAGGTATATTTGTGTTATATTTGCCGCAATCTAATTAAATATAGACCAATCTTTACCAAATTCACTGCAATATGCCCAGTTTTAGCTCAATAGCAATATACTCCTTGAGCGTCTAAATATCCTGTTCGATGATAGATGAGAAATAATGTCAGGGTTGAGTACAATCGGAACAAAATAAAATTTACTAAAAGCACCAAAGTTCGATTGTTGATCAAACTATTCTTGCAAAAGAGTTAATGAAAATTTAAAAAGTAATATAAGTATGAAAGAACTCCGTTTTGAGAAGACCACACTACTAGCCAGATGTACCGCCCTCTACATCGATTTCTCAGTAGGTCATTAAGTCTAGGCCTAGATAATTCAACAAGATTAGACTGTATGTAGCTGCTAAGGAATCTGTTTCTCCTGATAACATGCTCATCTACCACCCAATGTCCAGTTATTACTGCCAGAAGCCTTTATATATTCCGTCTATTACGGACCATAAATTTCATAGTGCGTTTTTCATTAATTTCAGACTCTTTCTTCAGTGGCCCTCTTCACTGAAGAAAGAGTCTGAACATACTTTATTTATTGTCGTATTCCACCAGGAACATAGACTGATTACAAAGATTTTATATCTGTTACTAGCTAAAGAACGTATGTAATTCATTTAAAGTTTTGCCTGTTTCGTTGATTATGGTGTGCCTCCATGTGTATATTGCCTAGCGCGCCCGCGCGTGTCTTATGGATTCCATTCCAGTGCATCATGGCATATCTCGCCGTAGTTTTCGTAGACGTATTTTCGCCGGCTTATTTGAGTATTTATATTTCCCTGTTTTGCAGGGAAATATCCGTGGCAACCAGATCCTCAATTCATTTCGCAGGTATCGGTCTGTAAAAGATTGTAGTTTTTTTGGTTTCGTTAGTAACGAACCTTGCTTCAGAGCCGTAGAGTAACACTGATTTGACGCATGTGGTATAGACGTTGATTTTAGCCATCGGGAAAAGTGTGATTGATTTATAGATGCTTATAATTAATGCGATTTCCCACGTCTTCTATAGTGCCTCCCTCTAACGAGTTCACGCTACCCAAATGACAGAATTTTACAACCGTTTCAAACGTGTACCATTTATATTAAAAACGGCCTCATCTGTGCGTGCAACTGAATACGATTTCGTCTTCCCTAGGTTCGTCCGCAAACCTATCTTGCAGTCGTTGAAACAAGATCGTTGATTTTAGACTGCATTTGACCTTTCCTGCTGTTCAATAGTACGATTGACGATATCGTAATCTAGATCTTCTAGATGTTGATATACTTGCCAATCGACATCCCTTCTTGTCTTTGTTACGGTGTAGTAAATAGTAAGGGCGACAGTATGCATCGTTGTTTTACACCGGTGGTAGTGCTGAATGGTTTGCTTGTATTACCGTTATGTATAACTCTGGTGCTAGAGCCATCATATTGAATTTTAAAAAGGCAAATTATTTTCTCTGAAATACCTTTGCTCTGTTAGCAGTTCATTTGCTTTAACGGTCAATGGAATCGAAAGCTTTCTCGAAATCGTTGAAAGTCATATATGAAGTTAACTTTAACTCGCTGCATTGTTCTGCGATTAGTCTGATGCTGTTAATGTAGTCGATACACGACCTGTTAGGACTGAAACCAACCTGCTCCTTTCGGAGTCGTTGTTCAATAGGGGCTATGATACGGTTTAACAAAATTTTGTTGAAAACTTTAACAACACCGCAATGTCCCTTTAGTGTGAACATTTCCCCTGATCGCCTTTGACCGGAATTTCCATGTTCAGGCTTTATTTCCTTTGATGAGTTGAGCTTTCCGTCTGCCATACGCTCTTAAGAAGGGGGTGAAAAAGCTCGGCATATGTTCATGGGACAATTTGCCTGCTTTACAGTTTTTTAGCCCCATTATTGCCTGTTGATTTAGCGTTTCCCGGAAATGCCCACACTATCTGGTTACTTGTTCTTCTGTTGCTGTCAAAAACTATCATCTTTGTTCGTTATAGGCATGTTCCTCGCAGGCTTCTTGTTGCAAAGCTTTCGGATTATGTCAAAGACCGTTTTACAGTCGCTGATTCTGCTGGCTACCTCACACTCGGCTGCAAGATAGTCTGAAGACACTACTTTTGATAAATTCCATGGAAAGTGCGACTGAAACCGAGTTGGATATATTTAAAGAAATTCTAGTTATCTCGTCTAAATATTCATTACCATAGTAGTCGAATTTCAATATTGCCAAAAATAATGCGGTCTGCCATTACCACAAATACTTATAACTGAAGAACATTACAGTTATTCAAAAGATGGTGAGAAAAATTATTATCCCAAATCAGTGTCAGAAAATACGAGATCCAGCAACGCAGTTCATTTTTGAATCATACGTACATATCTGTACCACTCACTAGTGGAGGGAGTTTTGATTTTAAATACTACAAAATCCTCATAAGGGATAGTATTATAGCCCCATAGTTGGTTCAAGACCAAGTCAGCAGGCTCAGAAAATAAATTTATTATATTGTATATTAAGTTTATTAATGGATGGATTTTTATTTTATTTAATTACAATATATTTTATAAATGCATATAATTCGATAAGTATAAATGCTTAATTATTATTAATTATTATGGCAAATATAACGGAGATTAAAAGGGTTAAAGATACACCTACTGCAGTCGAACCACCGCGGGTGCAGGGTATTACACCTCCATCAACGTGTCTGAAAAAATCGAGTAAATTTAAGAAAAAGGGAAATAACAACAAAGTTCCTTTAAAACACATTTAAACACAACGGCACGTGACATTAAAAAAATTAATTTAAAAAATTACGAAAAATTAAGTTTAAATTATTTCAGAATAAGAAAAATTAGATTCTCGTTTACAACCCACACACGTTTAACACACGTACACTTAGCGATAGTAATAGGGATGAGGTTGTGGATAATGATATGTAGAAGGATAAGGATAATGATATGGATAGCCAGAGGATAATAGCGGATAAATAACTTGATCTTGTGGTTTATCATGAGGTATAAAAAATGTTGGTTGATTTTTCTGAGATGGTGGTGAAGAGCATAATAGATCTGCATTGGATGAGATATGTTGACTGTAAAAAGAATTTCAGAAAGACGTAAAAACGTTTAAAAATATATAAAACAATGAGTAGAAATAAAACGCTTATAAACATATTAAAACCCATAAAAACAAAGTTAGACAATATCATGATTAGATTCGGATATATTTTTAGTTGTTTTGCTAAAATATCAAATAATTACTACTTTTAATACAAAAACTTTAGTTTTTGTTAATTTAAACAAACATATTTTCCCAAAAAAGGACTATAAATAAAGGTGCACTAAGAGGATATTAATTAAATTTTTCAAATTTAGTAGACAAAAAACGAAAAAATGTTTGCGTTAAATATAACACATAAAACGATTAATTTTTATATTTTAATTGCTATTAATATTATTATTTAGTATTAAGTATTAAATGTCAAAGTAATTCACAAAATATATTGTAAGAACGCATTACAAAAAAAAAAAAACAAAACAAACAAACAAATATTAAAAATATTTACTTGACACCGATTACGCCACAGGCAGCACGACCGCCAGCATTGCCAGTTTTCTTTGAGTCAGGATGTGTTGTTTTACCCAAATCATCAACATTATCGTGTACGACTAAGCCACGTCCGATAATTGTGCGTGGACCGGTCAAGCTGATCAAATGATCCGTAAAAGTAGTATCAACAACACCATCAGCATTAGCCTCAATATTACCCAAATCACCAACATGGCGAACCTCATCACTGGGGCCACCGTGATCCATCTGTAAGATAAAATTATTAAAATAAATATACATGAAAAACATGTTTATTATATTTAAGTATAGGAACAGAGATAAATAAATGCGATATATTGAAATTGATTGTTAATAAAGGAAAAATTAATTTCATTAAAACTAGGAATTAAAACTTAGCCACTTCGAAATTAAAAAAAAACAACTTTATTGAGCTCAAATGTTTATATTTAATATGTACTTTGTTTGCTGTCCTTTTGACTTTCCTAGGCATCAAATCAACAAGTTTTTGGGTGAATTCTGGAGAATTCTTTAGTTCATCTTTACAAGAAAATTTCCTTTCTCTAATTTTCTTATCGAGATATTCCCACAAGTGCAAAATTGGGCTTAGGTCTGCGGACTGACACTCAAACACTCCTTTACAATTTTGGAGGTATACTTAGGATCATTATCCAGTTGAAATACTCAGTTATGTGGTAAATCCAATTCTTCTTCTCTAGGCGCAAAATTATATGTATTTCAGAATGTTGAGGTAGTTTTCTTTTTTCATCGTTGATTCAATAAACACAAAATTGCCTACTGCCGATGCCGCCATACATCTCCAGATCAAAACTGAGTGTCCACTATGGTTTATAGTTTTCATGACACATTTATAACTAAACTCTTCGTTCTTACTTTGCCATAGCTTTGGCTATTTTTTAGCATCTAATGCTTCGTATTTGCTTTTATCTTTGCAGAGCATATTTCTACAAAAGGATAAAGACCGATTTTTATATTTTTGGAAAAATTTATGCGCTTGCTTTGGTTGGCCTGTGACAGAAAAGGCATTCTTCGTGGTACTCTACCATGTAATACGTGTACGTGTAGGGATCTTCTTACAGTGCTAGCACTCAGAGGCTTACCGGAAGTTTGCGTGATATTCTCAGCTATTTTGCTTTTACTTGTCTCACTATAACTCTCACTTCAGAATCTGTAAGACGTATTGGTCGTCTTCCGCGTAGCAAATTCTCCACTGTTTTTATTTAACGTACTTCTCTAAAAAAAATTTTATGGTGCAATGGTTTCTTCCTTTTTTTTAACTTAAGGCCAGCACTCTGGGGATAACCTCTACTTATGCAGTGTATTGTGTTGGTACTAGGAAAATAGATTGTGGGAAGGAGGACAGAGGAAGTAGTGTTTATGGACGTTTGATTTGAACCGATCCATACCGTAAATGACAGGAAAAACTTTCTCAGGATGATCGTTCCACAAACGAACGGTGCGGATAAAAATCGAATTCACTCTATATTGCGTTAGAGGCAAAGGGATGTGCTCTATGGGAAAAAACGAGTACTGCGTGAAAATATATGGTTATGCGAAATCAAATCCTTTATTTCGTTATAGTACCGATAGAACAATGAAACACACGCCAAATTACGACGATGCTCTACGGAATCGATAGAGTTGGCTACACTGCCGTCATTAATAAGCATCTTCGCCCTTTCCTGTAAACGGTCGAGAAGCTCCAATATAAACTTTAAAGAACCGGCCCATACATGAGAGTTGTAGTCCACTTTGGTTCGGATATAGGTCTTGTAAATATTGAGAAGGTCAGATGAAGTAAAGTATTTCTTGCACTGTCTTTAAAAACCGAGGCACTTGAATACTTCTTTCGACACATTGAAAATGTGATTGTTCCAACGTACATCACAATGAATCTGCGTGCCCAGAACATCAAGAGCATCTGACTCCTCAATATCTACATTACCCATAGTCACAGACTACACCACACCATCACGTCTGTGTGTCAGACAACATTGGGTCTTGCGCGTATTAAAACCAGCCCGATTCGTACGACCCCACTCGGAGATTTTCGCCAAGTAACTTGTGTGTGTGTCATTCACATTTCGCCTCTTCGCCCCAATCTCTAAAAGGATCGGCCTGCGATCAAAAGAATATGAATATGTATGACAAATGTTGCTGTCGTCTGCGAAAGAATAGATAGGATTGGAAGTGAGAAGAACAAATTCGTCAAGAAATATTGGAAATAGAGTTGGAGAAAGTGCCTCGCAGTACCCCTTAATTTATCCTGAACTCGTCGGATGAGATTCCATCTATAACCACTCTTATGGCAGTAAGTTTCAATACTAACTCCTCACGCCAAACTATCAAACGCCTTGGAAATATTTAGAGCCACAACTTTGCTCTCAACCAAAACCATGAATGGATTTGTTCCACCTCTCGGAGAGTACCGCCAGCAGGTCGCCAGTTGAACGGCCCTTACGGAAGCCGTATTGACGATCGCTTAGAAAACTGTTGGATTCCAAATATTTCACAAGGTGATGATTCACCATACTCTCCATAACCTTGGAAAGTGCTGGACAGACTGCTATTGGGCGGTAGTTTTCAGAGTTGGAGCCATCACCCATTTAGGGATTGGCGTTACATTATCAACCTTCTAACAAGATGGAAAAATACAGGCGCGATATGACGCACTGAAAAGGTTGGCTAATGGACGAGCAAGCGTCGAAGAGCACTGCTTCAGGACCAATGCTAGTATGCCATCCGGCCCAGACGACTTGTTAACGTTGAGATTTGCAAGAACCGTTTTTACAGCATAGGCTCGAAAGTATATACTAGGCATAGCCATTGATAGGCTTTGGATTGCGCGCAGTGGTTGGCGGTTTGCCTTTTCGACCGGGTTCGTGAACGCTTGGTAATTCTTTAAAAGAACTGGAATCGAACTAGGGAAGCGCAAGCTTCCCTCAACATCAACTCGCCATCGTTCTCAAGAATTTAACATTTCACGCACCAGTTTACGTCGAATTGTGCGAAAAGATTTCGTTATGACGTCTTACAAAGTTTAATTCGCTATATGGGCCGACGACAAACTGCACGATGATGTCCATTTTGCCAAAAAAAATAAATTATCTTTTCGGATGAAGCTCATTTTCATCTTGGTGGGTACGCTAATAAGCAAAATTACCGTATTTGGGGCGCAAAAAACTCAAACGTGGTTTTACAGAAGTCAATGCACCCATTACGAGTGACTGTTTGGTGAGGCTTGTGGAGCGGAGGTATCATTTGCCCATATTTCTTTGAAAATGAGGACGGCGCAACCATTACGGTCAATGGAGACACCTATCGCAGCATGATAACCGATTTTTGTGTCCGCTCTGCATGGTATTGATGTGAACGAAGTTTGGTTTCAACAGTATAGTGCAACTTGCCACACATCTCACGCCACAAACGATTTATTCCGTCAAATGTTTGATGGCCGTTTAATTAGCCGAAATGGTGATGTCAGTTGGCCGCCAAGAAACTGCGATTAGACAACGTTGGACTCTTTTCTGTGGGGCGCCGTTAAAGACAAGTGTTATGCCGACAAACCAGAGACAATTGAGCATTTGCAGACTAACATTCGTGATGCTATTGCCAAATACGATCCCATACACTAGAAAAAGTTCTCTAAAATTGGTCCAATCGTATGGGGAGGTCGTGTGAGGCCAGCCGCGGCAGCCATATGAATAAAAAAAATTTTCATTTCTAACCGGAATAATTGTTACTTCACAACAAAAACATAAATTTGACAAAATTTAAAACCATTTTTTTCATGATTTATTGCATTTTTAAATTTAAACTTTTAAATGGTCTACTCGATATAATAAACATGTTTTTCATATATAATGAGATGTTTACTTTCATTTGACGCTCTTAGTATGTATTTATTTTGATTTAAAAAACGGGATGAACTAAAAAACATAAATGTTCAGTATCATTTCTCTAATACTTACTTTATCGGGATTGAAATGGCCAGCCGTGCTCAAACAACCATTTGTTAAGTCGCCCTTCTCATGGACATGGAAGCCATGCTTACCGGGAGTAAGACCCGTAATATAAACACGAACATGAACATTCTCACCGCAAGCGTTCTGTATGAATGTAACATTTCCATTGATTTGATTGCTATTGGGACTTGATACATAAGCAATGGCTTCAATGCGAGTATTTTTCTATTAAAAAAAATATATTAAAATTTAAAAGTTATTTTTAAAAATTATTAATTTTTTTATTCTTTTTAATTCAAAAACAATAAAATTTACCTCTGCTGCCAATATTGATAATGGTAGCGTACAAACAGCCAAAATGGTATATAACAAATGCCAAGAATTCATTGTTTTACTGAAATGGGGAAATTAAATTTGATTGCTATTATCGTTAACACTATTATTTCCTTTAATAAAATAAAAGTATTTTAAAATGTATTATATTTTGTGTGAATGTGTATCATTTCATATAATTTTTTTTTTTTGTCAATGAAAATCAAGCAGTGACGTTTTTTCAATGAAATAAACTATTTGTCTGTCTTGCGATTTATGCACTCTTACACATGTTACATATTTAGTTTAAAATGTAACAGTTGACACTATAATTTTAAAAGCTTTAAATATAGGAAATATTTGTTATTTTTGAAAATAATTTCATAAAACTGATTTGCGTTTAAACGAATTACCCCGACTATGGGTTTAATGGTCAAACACAAAATATTTTTATTTTCTGATGTATAAAATGAGTTTGTGTGTCATTATTAGACAGACAGTAAATAAATCTCGTGCTCGTTTATGGTTAGATTTAATCAATTATTATATTCCTATTTAGATTACCTACATACATATTTTTTTCCTACACTTGTAATGAGATGAAAAAAATGAATGAATGAATGAATGAATGAGGTGATACAATTTTTGTATTATTGACCTGACCTCTCAGTTAAATAGTTTTGATTTTATAACCTTAATAATTGTATAATTTAATTAAACATTCTATCTGTACATACATACAAACATATCGTATGTATGTATGCATGCATTTGAGGAATATGAGTATTTTTCAATAGAAAGTGTATATTTTGTTTGTTTTCAATGTCTATACAGGGTCATAAACGTATTTAAGGTGTGTAATAGAAATATCATTTCCTAAATTTCAATTATGCGTTACAATACGCACAGTTTGCGAGAAAAGAAGAGGAAGTGTTTGGAATTTCCAGCGATATGTTAGATATTTCGATTTCGGTCGCAAATTATCGGGAGATGGCTCCTAAATATAATATCTCTGGTAATATTAATAGAACCAGGCTTAAGGTAAGGTGACCTTTTAAGCTCTACTTTGTTAAAAGACATTGTTAAAATCAATATTTAAAAATGAATGAAAATTCAGAACAGTTCCATTATGAACAATGCTGTAACTAGGAAAAGAACAGCGAAATTGTTTGATTTGTTTTCGATTAGAAAGCTTTGATTTAAAGATGTATCTCTGGTCGAAAAATTGCTAAAAAAAAAGTCGATGCATGGATGTCATGGAAAACATCTGGGAAATCTGGCACAAAAGCAGCGGGCACGTTGCCAGTTCGATACACAAAGAGGCTCGTTGTTTGGGTGTCACATGAATCAACAGAGAAAAATTTAATGAGCCGAATTACCATTTGCGATGCATGGCTAAAATTGAACGAAATGGAACCATTCTAAAGAAAATGTTTATATGCGAAGAGAAGTAGATCACGTACGATAAAAATGTGAGTTGAAGATTATGGACGAAGCAAAGTGAAGCTTCATAGACGGTGGCAAAGTTAAGACTGACACCAAGAAAGGTCTGGTTGGATTGGAAGAGCATTGTTCATTATGAGATAATACAACCTGGTCAAACGATTGATTTTGATCTCTGTTGTCAACAATTAAGCAAGAAGTGTAATTAAAACGTTCAGAATCCAGATCAACAGAAATAGTGTTGTATTTCCGTTTAGCAACACCAGATAGCACAAATCTTTGATGTCTCGACAGAAACTAAAAAAGCATGGCTGGAAAGTTTTGATGCATCCACCATATAGCCCGGATTTTCCCCTACTTTTGACAACACTGGATAGAATAATAGCTTTAACTCAAAAATAGCAAAAGGTTATCAATTCAAACGGCACATCTTTTGTTTAATAAAGCTCGTTTCATATACATACAAGAAAAAGATTTATAATTTTTAGTCAAATTTGTAATCGTATAGACATTGTATGGACAAGCCTATATATTTTGTATAAATAGCCAAATCCTTTATCCTGCTCTGTGAAGTACAGAGCCATATGCAAAGCAAAATGAACGATTTTGTTATTCATAACAAATATATTGACTTGCAAGTCAGCATTCAAAAAACAAAAGTTATGTGTAACGTCCATGTCCGTACATAACAAATTAGTAAAAATAGTGTTTCTAAAACGTATCTCAAATTTAAGGACCAATTTTATTTGTTATTTTGGTGAAGAAAGCTAGAATATTTATCAGATAATTACAATACTAAACTTGTAGGCAATTATTATTGGATTCTTTAAATATACCAAGGGAATCTTAGGGCCATAACAAATTCTTTCCATCTACGCCGATCTAAAGCTAATGATCTAAACTGGCTCCAACTCATTCTGTGGGAAGCAGCTTCTTTTTTAATCTGTCTTCTCTAGTAATTGGTTAGCCTCCCGAGACTTCTGCTTCACTTTGAGTTTCATTCAGTAGCCAATTCCGCTAAGTCTTAGTTTTGATTTCTCAAAATGTCCAATACATTTCTGTTTTTTTCTCTCAGAATATTTTCCATAGACTCCGGTTTATAAATGCCAGAATACAAGTGACATCAATCACAGCCGCATTTCATAATTCGCAACCATTCATGAATAGATTTCACACACGAGTAAATGTTGTTAGTTTTCGTTTTTGAAGAGATATGTGACGAACGCCCTACAGCATTCATTCGGCGAAGAGATTGGCTGGCTAGGTTCAATCTGTTCTGAATATCAGCACTGGAACTACCGGACGTCGTGAGCATACTGCCGAGATAGCAATGAGGCAACTCCCAAATTTGCATTTGCATTTCGAAAGATCGTTGTGCTATTCGCATTGATTCGCATAATTTTGGTTTTAGAGATGTTTATCAGCAATCAAGATGTTATTACGCCTGTTTTGAGTTCAGACAGGTAGATGTCATTTGCGTAATACAGGTCTTCCAACTTTATGTTAAGTCCCTACATTGCATACAATCGAGGACAACATTAAAAAGCAGTGGAGAAATAACACAACCTTGCCTGAAACCTCTGTTAGGTAATTTCCTGAACCCAAAAATTAAATAAAAGTTTTTAAGTTGCTGATGAGTTCTAAATCGTTTTTAATTTTATTTTGCAATTATCCTCACTATTTAAAAATCATTTTGTAAAAAAAGAAAATTGTTTACAATTTTAGTACATTCTTTTGTTTTAAAATATTTTTAACACTTTTGTACAGAGCGTTTTGATTCCAACATTATTAATATAAAATATAATTTAGCGCTATTTAGCACCTTTTGACTAGACGGTCTGCGCGTTATGATCATAAAAAGTTGGCAGCACTGAGCGAAACATCCATTTAAAACGCAAATTATGAATAGTAATTACAATTACAATATAAGGAAAGTATTACAAGATATGCCCTCGAATTCAAGCCTGCTAACAGTAGAAGATATACGCCCGAACTTTGATCTTAGAATCTGACAAACTCAACATGTCATAGAATAAGATGGAATAATAGGGAGTGTTGCAGAATTTAAGTCAAAATTATTATTTATCAGAATTGAAAATCGATTCTGATATGAAATGGTGTAATGAAATCGTTTTGATTTCGAACATAAAACAAACCATTCTTCGAAACAGCTGTTAATGTTTTCTTTACATTTTGTTGCCTTTGTTTTTAATTTGGCGACGTGTAAATTTTAATTTTGTAAAAATGTTTGAGTTAATAAATTTGTGGTAAACATGTGGTAACATTTTTATTAATAGAAGTTGTAAATGATAGAGTGCTGTAAAAAAATCGAAAGAAACATTTTAAGAGAACAATTCAAATTAATTAATTTTATTGTATTACTTTCATTTTAATAATAAACCAAAAATAAGTCGCCTAAAGGAAAAATAAACAATGCAAATCTGACAGCTGCTAGCTGCTCGAATTATTACTGACAAACAAAAAACGATAAAAACAGATTTTATGACACCATTTTCTGATAAAAATTCTGATACGAACATGAAATCGATAATACTACATATATTGGATTCCGTGACACCAAAATCAAATTTTTGTCGGTTTCAATTATGTTTCCAACAATAATCAGATTCTGTAACACTCCTGAATATCGTAGATGGATAGCCTGTGTTCCCAAGAAAAATAAATAAAGAAGAAAAACAATATTCACAAAAAGAAAACATATTTTTTCCATTAGCAGATAAAATATGATAATACGATAATTTTTTTTTTTTTTTCTTAAAAATTCAATAGAATAAATTGGAAACAAATATTCAGTAATTGTTTATTGAAATAAATATGCATATAATTTAAAATAATCAAAATATACTCATTGGGTACAACTCATTTAACGTTATTATTTCGGAACCAGTTTTGTTATTATTTATTTATTTTCAAGGTCTTATATAGTTTTTTGTCTTTTCAATAAAATTTTCTCACATAATTAAAAATAACACTGTTTTTATTTTATTTTAATTTTACGATTTTTTATTTTGATTAAATTAATTTTAAAGTTAATTAAAAATCAACATATTTTTTTCGTTAGATTAAGGGCTAAAGAAAATTTATAGACACTCTATGTGATTTTAACTTTGTATTAAAAAAAAACCTTTTTTAATAATTAAAAACTTTTTACATTGATATATACTATATATGCACCTATTTACGCAGATGTCATTCTAAAATTCTCCTTTCTTTATAGCAGCTTTCTAATACAACTTTTTAATACTTCTTTTTTCTTTTTGGTCTTTTGGATTTAACATAATTAAAATATTTTATTAAACTGAATAGATAGTTTTCGTTATTATTTTCATTGATTCATTTTCAGAGCGTAGATCAAGAATAGTATATATAGTCAACATTTCTTAACATGATATTCGGAAAAAGAAATGTAAAAGTTAAATGAACAAAATTCAATTTTTGAAATGATTCTTCGATTTTTTTTAAATTATTATGACACATATTTGTGAACGTTGTTCCAGGCTGTTCTTTCTCTAACTAAAAGATTTGTAAGCTTGGCAGGCCAAAACATTAGCCAACATGGAAGAGGTCAATGAAAACATTATAAAGATGACATTTTTTTTCGACCGGTCTTATTCTCGATTTATAGTACATCAACTAATTGATCACAATGTTACCATCAACAGTTTGGTTTGTGATCTCATTATGCAAAATTCAAAGAAACCAAAGAAAATTATTAAACTATTGTTATCCTTTAAGTGATCAATTTGTTGAAGGGATTTCACTGGTAACATTTGAAATTGCGCTTTTGAATTCAACCCATGCATGTTTTATCGAGTTGTTGCCCGGCTTCAACAACTTATTTTTGAAGCCAAGATCGCTCTACACAGATTATTATCTCGCTGGAAGATGGCGTTCGACACACTTTTTTCACATTCCAATGCATCCACACAAACTATACCATTCTTTTCATCCTCCTACATCATTATGCTACCCCCGCTAGTTAACGGCTCGCAAGTCTTTTTCTATTTCCACTGTCACCCATCTTTTACATAACGATTGATTTTAGTTTCGTCTGATCGTGTAACCCGGCTCTGGTCTTTAATGTATAGTTTTTGTATTTTTTCTGGCGACTTCAAGTCTCATGTTTTATTTTGTTTTATTTGACACGTTTATTCCTTCGTTGTGGAAAGATCACGTCTTATTTGGGCAGTATTTTCATGAATACTAAACATTAATCGCCTCGCAATGTGTTTTTCTAGTGCAGCAGACATACTTACTAAACTCATTATTTTACGGTGTAAGGTGCTCAAATTTAAAGTCTTTACATTTCTAACAATTTGGTCGAGTTTAATATTCAAATTTTCGAAAACATGTGATCAAATAATTGAGTTACTGTAAGTCACATATAGGAAAGTAATTTATTAGATATGCTTTTGTACAGCACTAGTATATCAAACGTGCGCTAGATTGACTTGTTAGCAATGAAAAAATTAACCAGAGATTATAACCTTAAAAGCAATACAAGCTTAATAACCACGAATTGTTAGAAAGAAAATTCAAATTTAATCGAAATCCAAACACTAAAGCCAGTTTATTTTAAATTTATAAATTTTTTTGAAACCAAAGGACGGTTATCTATTGCTGGAGTCAAGGCTTGCTATTGATTAAAGCTAAATTGTTTATATAAAACTTGAATTAGAAATAAATCTAACGATTTGCTATGTTTCAAGAATCGTAAATTGAAAATAAATATTAAAGTTAAAATATGTATTGTAATAGTCGGCTTAGAACCAAATGTCTCTAAGCCAATACTCTTTTTCTAACGGCGACTGCACTATTTAAACTGTCGACTACTTTCCTTTTATAAGCGAGTAAAGATACATTAATGCTATGTTCGCACGACACCGTTTTTTCGTCACTTAGCTCTCTCATTCATTAATTATATAAATTTCCATACAAAGTCTGGAGAGATAATCAATCAAATTGTAAGTAATTCTATTTCTATTACCCTTTGTATTATTTAAAAATCAGTGTCAAAAAATCAAAAGAGTTTGGCATACTTATTAGCTCTTTACCAAAATGTTTTATTTCAAGATTTAACCTTAAAGTATGCTGTCAAGTGCAAAAAATAAACAAGAAAAATATAAACAAAATAAAGACAAAAAACAAAACAATGGCCGCTCGCTGCATTGACTTCATATGCCAGCTGTTAAAAGGTGCTGTGCGAACGGTAGAATCCAATTAAGTAATAAAAACAGAAATAATCAGAAGGATCACATAGGATCACACATAGATGGCGTTACTAGAATTAGTACCATATGATTTTTATTTAGCACCAACCTTCAAACGATACGTGTATACATCTGACAGTAATTGGACTATTGATTCGTGAGTTAAGGCATTTTGTTTGAAGCAACTTTTGTTATTGAATAAAAATGTAAAGTGAATTTCGAATTTTGATAAAGCATTGCTTTTTGATGAAAAAAATACAGTGGAAACCAAACAACGGCTTGTTAAACATTATCCTAACTCTGCTCCATCGAGACAAATAGTAGAGAAGTGCATTGCTGAATTTAAGCGTGGTTGTACCAGCACAAATTATGCAGAGCGCATTGGACACCCAAATGAGGCTGTTATTCCAGAAAACATCAAAAAAATCGACAAGTTGGTTATGAACAATCGCAAATTGAAGCTGCACAGGCTAACTGACATTGTAGAGATATAGAATGGTAGTCTTTACCAGTTTACATGAACATTTCGGTATGCGAGCGCTTTGAACAGGTGCCGCATGAACATACAAATAGTGCCATAAACTGATGAAAGCGGTGGCAAAATTGAATGAATTGGGCTTCGAATTGCTTACCCACCCACCTTATTCTTCAGATTTAGGACCCAAGCGACTTTTTGCTGCTTTCAGATTTCAAGAAATTGCTTGCTGGAAAGAAATTTAAGTCCAATGATGAAGTAATTACTGAAACCGAGGCACATTTTAACGAGAAAGAGATAACGTACTGTAAGAGTGGTATCGGAAAGTTGAAAAGTCGCTATAATCGTTGTACCGCCCTTGAAGGCAAATACGTTGAATAATAAAATCGAGTTTTGACAAAATTTTGTTTTTTTCTTACTTATCCTACGGATTTATTTATTGACCTGTTATATAAGTAAGTTTCCGGAATAACATTAAATCCACGTCTCGTCTCCAGTAATGATCCTTTTGATGAATGTGGAAACGGATTCAGCCTCGCAAATAATGTCTTTAGATGTACTCTTGACGACGTAGCTTTTGCAAATGTCAAGCTATGGCGCGGATTATCAACAACAGATGTACCAACTTAACAAAAAAAACTCAAATTGGAACGATGGAGCCCCCACACGAAGGTATTCCGGAAACTTTTTAGTCAAGGTGGTATTTATAATTAAAATTTCAAATAAAATTAAAAAATCCTGCCGTTACGACTATAACGCCTAAATCGTATGCGACCCAATTTAAAAAATCAATTTTGTTTAACTGAATTCCATGAAGTATGCATATAAAAGTTTAAGTTATGCAGGTTTATTTAAAAGATACCATATTTTTTTTAATTTTTTATTGTCTTTGTCCTGAAAGGTGAATAAAATATCTGTTAATTTTGTTTTTTTTTTTTTTTTTACTTGAAACATAAGAAGATTCTTTGTAAAGATATTGATAATTTATTATGCAAGTGTTTTTATTTTTGTTTATTAAAAAACTTTTAATAACCGGTTTTTGCATTGCAAAATAAAAAGATGGCTGTGAGCCTGAATGCAAATAGGCAGTAATATTTATTGTATAAACCACTTAAGGTTGGTTAAACGATGATTGTGCAAAAATCATTGTTAACAAGGTTGAAATATTTGTAATTTTTTAAAGAGTTTATAAATAAAAAAAAAATCTTAAAGTTACTTTAATTACATATATTAAATATAATTTTAGCACAATTCTTTTTCTTTTGTTGTTGATGTTTTGACTGATTTGCTGACTATCAAAAAAATCAAATAAATAAATAAATAAAATTCAACGAAAATAAACTACCTATTTATTATTTATAATTATTATCTAGTTTTAATAAATCTTGTTTATAGTTCACGAAAAATTCTCATTTCTTGTTATCGTTGTATCTACGAGTTTGTGACCTATGCCTTTTCGTATTTTAACTTACCCCGTATCTATTCACTGATTTTTTATTATTATTTTAAATTGTTGTAGTGTTTTATTTTTGTTCAAATGAGTTTTAATAATAATAAAAAAAAATAAGTTCGTAATACTCGTTTGCGCGGTTCACTTTGAAATACAACTGTTTATTTCAGCAACTAAACACCAACTGTTCTCTTATAGCAGTGGAACAGCATTCTTTAGATCAGACACTCACTCAGCCAGCCGCATTAATCCATTCCAAATGAACGTAAGTGTACTGCAGCTGAAAAGCTTATAACAAAACTCACCTTTATTTTATCTCATACTCATAATAAAAAAATAACAAAATAAAAGCACTCAAACAACAAGTACCCGTCAATACCTTAAATTGATAAGTGAAGCTGATAATGTCTGTATTTTGTAATTTCAGGTCCACTTTTATTAACAACAATTTCTAAAGCAGTGATTTCATTCACATGCAGTAATTTTTTTAGCGGTTATGATTTCTTTTGGAATAGGCATTATGTGATCAATAATAAAAGTGTATGGTGGCATAGGGTAACCTATAGTTAGACTTGGTCAACAATTATTTATTAGTAAGTTGTACTTATGTACATATACATAACTACGTGTGGAATGTATTACTTGTATATCAAATTTTTGAAGCTGTACAATTACAAGTATGTCTATAATCTGTCTTAGTCACATTTGTTTATGACGATAAAAGTCGGTACACAAAGCTACTCGTAGCAGACAACTTTCGTTGCATATGTAATGTTTAATTTGGGTGCTAATAGCACGTATTTTGATTAGAATTTCATGTTAATTGTTATTGGTATTTAAAATTATGTCATTTAAAAGTACTTTTAAATTCAAGAGCCTATTGCGTTTTAAATACTTACTTATTTATGGCTCAAATGTTAAATAATATAAATTTTATTTAATTCTAAAATTTGTTTTTCATAAAGAATATGTTTTAACCTAAAACATAATATTAAAATAAAAACTAAAAATTATTTTTTATTATACAATATTGTTACGTTTTAACCCTTTTATAACGTTTGAGTTCATTTATATTGCGCTAAAATAAAATAAAGCTCTACTTTGTAATAGTTTTTACGGTCTTTATTAATTCGATTATAATTTTTATACTCTATGCCTTAATACAGCTAATTCGCTCATACAACACTTTTTATTTACGCCCGAATGCGACTTTACTTATTGATAGCCAAATGATCACTAACTAACTAATGCGCCATCATCCATTTATAGTATTTCGTCCTTAGTTTCGAATGTTCTAGTACAGACACGAATCTTCGATTGATCTACGTTAAATCAAATAGTCTAAAATAACTTTATAAACACAAAAAGGAATCGAACTGGCAACTAAGTCAGACACGCGAATGGTAGCACTCTTAATTAGTACAGGTAATTTTTGGCAGTTATTAAGTCTTGACACGAGCCAATAAATTTTATAGCTAAAAGCTCATAATAAGTCCCTGATGTGGTGAATTTTGTCTTCAGCATTTTCATTTTCGTAACAATATCATAAATTATATCAGGTCACTCAATAAGTCCATAGGAGGACACATAGATGGTGTTACTAGAATTTTGTCCATATGATTTTTATTTAGTACTAAACTTTAAACAATACGTGTGAAAATTTGACAGAAATCTAACTTTTGATTCGTGAGTTATAGCATTTTGTATGAAGCAACTTTTGTTATTGAAAAAAAATATGGAAAAAAGTGAATTTCGAGTTTTGATAAAGCATTGCTTTTTGATGAAAAAAAAAAACAAATGCAGTAGAAACCAAACAATGCCTTGATAAACATTATCCGAACTCTGCTCCATCAAGACAAAGGGTAGAGAAGTAGATTGCTGAATTTAAACGTGATCATACCAGCAAAAATGACGCAGAGCGCAGTGGACGCCGAAATGAGGCTGTTATTCCAGAAATATTAAAAAAAATCCACCAATTGGTTATGAACGATCGTAAATTGTAGGTGCACGAGCTAGCTGACATAAAGATATCAGATGTTAGTGTTTTCGCCATTTTACACGAACATTTGGATATGCGAAAGCTCTGTACAAAGTGGGTGCCGCGTAAGCTCACAAAACATACCACAAATCGATGAAATCGATGGCAAAATTGAATGAATTGTGTTTCGAATTGCTTACCCACCCACCGTACTGTCCAGAATTAGCCTGTTTTTCCTGTTTTCAGATATCAAGGGAATGCTTGCTGGAAAGAAATGTAAGTCCAATGAATCGCTGAAATCGTACTATAAAAGTACTATCGAAAACTTAGAACATCGCTATACTCGTTGTATCACCTTCGAAGGCAACTATGATAAATAATAAAAATGAGTTTTGTTAAAATTTTGAGTGACTTGTTACATAGAATAGGATTGTTTATGGCATCACACTAGCCTTCACGGCTTCGCTGGCACATATGTATGCATTCTTTTGTCGAAGTTTTCTATGACCATTTTGCATATACCGTTCAGTTTCTTCTTGTAATGCACGAATTGTTGTAAACTTGTTGACATACACCTATGATTTTAAATGTTGGATCATGTTGGATATATTTTGTCACTAGATGATTTGTATATCGATATATCGGCTAACACAAATTAAAACTCGAACTGATAGTATTTATTTAGATACTAGAGTAATCCTTCCCGCATTGCTGGGAACCTTTGTGTTCTATACCTATAAAATGTATTCCTTATAAGAAAAATTTAAAGGAATGCATTCAAATTATGATTTGTATTGACTACCAAATCATATATACAAAGTTCAGAAACTGCCATTCTAACCGTTCTCTAGATATACAAAAATCAATATTTATTTTATATTGGAGGTGACACACCCACTTATTCAATTTCGCCCATATTTCGACTGATGATTTATATTAACCACAAAGTTATTTGCGCCAAATTTACAAACTTTCACTAATACCATTCTCCAGATATACAAAAATCAATGTTTCGACTGATGATATGGATTGGTTGTTATTTAGACCAAATTCAGACCTCACACTATTACCGTTCCGAAGATATACAAAAATCAGTATTTACTTTATATAGGCACATGTATTGCTTTGTAAATCGGTTTAGTAATTCTCGAGTTATAAAATGACGAGGCTTTTGATAGAGTTAATCATAGAATTTTGCTTCATAATCATTCACTGATTGGTATTTCTAATAGACTTTATCATTGGATAGATTCTTACCTCCCTTTTAGCACTCAGAGCACCCTATACCGGCGCGGAACCTTACTGTACAGCACTACTTACTACCATCCCCAATCTAATTAAGGATTGGGAAATTGCCAGATGCTTGGAACACTGGAATGCTCATAGGAGACTTTGCCACTCTATGGCGTTACGCTTAGGTGCATAAGTATGGCAAATATCTGAAGAGGATGGCGGTCACAAATTTGAATACTCACAGGCATCAGAGACAGCGTAACACATATTGTGTGATTGTGGGGTTTTTAATAAGTTTAGATGGATATGTTTAGAGATACATAAGGTCTCATTGGGAAACATATTCACCACTATGGTTTTAGATCTGCTGGTGTTCACTAGGAAGGCTGTAGATCTGCTGAACAAACAATAGACCGGAGGGGCGCAATATATCTCATGGGTCGCCATGTCCTGCAATAGTGCCTGGTCAGAATAATAATAGTATAGTCTATGACTGTGTATGTTTCTTTCAGAGTTCCGCAGGGTAGCCATATGGTTCCTCTATTGTTCTTGTTATTTCTTTATGACCTTCCTAAGGTAAATTCTGAGTGTTGCATTCTTATGTACGCTGATGATGTTAAAGTATTCTATACTTCTAATGATGATTTTTTGATTGATTGGGGTAGAATTGATTTAATGGATCTTAGGCTGAGGAGAAGTAAACATATGAAGTGTAATTCTGTTCGAGTACACAATTGATTTTTGCTATTGGAGACCGTTACTACCTTTCTTGATCTGGGTGTGTTGTTGGATAAAAAACTCTTATTTATAGATCATATTAGAATGATGACTAGTAAGGCTCGGGTTGTTGTAGGTTTTATGAAGAGAGAGGGTCCAAGGTATTAACTGACCTTTATATTGCGAGACAGTTATATAGTTCACTCGTGGTCAATTAAATGGTGGCGGATGTGGTGGTGTGGTGTGGTGGTTAGAGAGCACACATAACAAACAAGCGTCCCAGGTTCGAGCTCCAACAGAGGACAGACGAAAAAATTTAATTGTAGTTTCTAGTATTTAGTGAAGAGACATTTACCCCCCCTGAGGTTTCAGCTTCTCTCTGATGGATGATAACAATTATCAGGCGATTGATCAGAAGAAAACTCCACCTACTGGAAAAAAAATTACAGTGCTAAGTAAAGACACCACCACCACTTAGCAAGGATCTTCACCATACCACAATCATATGGAGGGAAGCTACAGTAGATTAATCATCTACTTAGTTTGAAAAATCAACTTGATTAATGAAACTGAATCAAAGCAATGGATGCTTTGTGGAAAGCCAATATGGAAAGCCGTACAAGGCTAGGTTAGGCCTGCATTTTACTATCCCGATCAGATATTCCTGGCATTATTGTCCACTTTCATTGGCAAAGAAAGGAAAAACGGAGCAAATACATGTCGAAAATTTTTTAAAGTTAACAGTAAGAACGCTGGATGAAAGCTGAATGCAGGAGTGATTTGTTCGATTTCGTTCCGGATATTTCTTTGCTTCAGAATTGAAGGCTAACAGAAAAGTTATAGTAACGGTATAGCCCTGATCTTACACCGTCAGACTACCAGTTGGTTCAGTGTGTGCAAAACTCTATAGTGAAAAACTACAATTGAAGATCTAACCGAAAAGAATTTATAGATAGAAAAATGTAGCTTAAAATTTACCGCGTATACTTTTTCTATGACCTAATATTGTGTTAAACTATATAGCGCCATCTTCTAACCATTTGGTGTATAATTATAAAATCATTTTTTGTATTAAAAGCTATTTGTTTGCAAGTTTTGGTTTAAACTTAAAGTTCCTTTGATAAGGTCCACATATAATTTAAAAAATTAATATAAGTATCAGTATATATTTTATTGTATTGTATTTATAGCTTAATAATATTTGCTTTACACCAGTCGGAAAAGAGATTTTACAATTAAATGCTTAAAAAATAATTTACATATTTAATATTTACACACAATACTTATATTTAAATTAAAATAAAACAATTATACAATTAAAAAAATAGCGACTTGATTACACCAAAATTAAAAATAAATTATATATAGGTATTTAATTTTTGTTTTGTTTGTTTAAAATCAGTTATAGCATCTTTCTTAATAAGCAGATATATGTATGTATTCCATGCATTTCTTTCCAACTACTTCAAATTAAATCTCTTCTTGTAAACGAAAGAGATTATTCAGTAATTTTCATATATTATGCCGGTGCCTTCCCAAAGATGACGTATACATGGGCGGTACTGGAAGTGGATGTGTTGTACAATTCTCTATGAGAATACTATTGTTCTCTAAATATTGTTGTTCACCATTTTGTGCAGAGCTATTGTTGTTTTGATTGATGTGGGCACGTTTCATGGGACGTTTACGTTCAGAGTCAGGATTTGAGCTTAACTCAACCGTCTGTAGACTTTGTGCTCTTTGGAGGGATAATCTTAGAGGTTTCTTAGGAGGGGTGGGTCTTACCGAACGAACTTCCGATACTGTACCATTTAGTTGTTGACGTGTTTTGGTTCGCGTATTTTCGTTTTCACTATCGAAATCTAACGATTTAACACTACGCATATCGGACGGCAAACGAGCTCTTAAAGTTTGAACATCTGTAGCACGAGGTGTATTTTGACGACGATCAAGAGATCTGCATAGAAAATATTGCTTAAAAAAGAAACTTTAAAATTTAAACATAAAAAATAATTGCTTACATATTGTGATGATTAAGATGTTCGACGCTACGAGCTAAAATTTGCGCTTTACAAAGTGATCTCTCATAACGTTCGCGTTCCCGATCTCTATGTCGTTCTTTATCTCGTTTCTGAGATTGTTGTGGCATAAAGGCTGAATCACTGTTGACAGAAATTTTAGAAGCTGATAGCGATTTGTTTGATATCATAACGTTTATATCATGACCACTGTTCTCTCTTATAAGGGTCTTGGTAATGTGAGCTGCAGATTTACTTTTTGTTAAGGCCTGATTTCCGCTATTTGTTTCAGGTGTGTCGTCTCCTAATAATTCTATGGGTTTGCCACCAACAAGGGTCGTGATGTAGTTGCCTCTTTGGTAGATTAAAGGTTTATCTGGTGGTGTTGAGGGTGGTGACGATATACTTATGCTGGTTACATGACCATTGCTGCCGCAGTGCATTTGTTGAGTGCTGTCCTGAGGCAGCTGCTGTTGTGTTTGTGGTTGTGTTTGCTGTTGTTGGTCAAATTTTTGATTCTGCTTGGCAGTTTGCAATTCTTTGACTTGTTCCTCCAAATATGAGATCCTATGCTGTAGCCGCATATTATTTTCTTTTTCTTGGTCGAGTTGTTTTTGTGGTATTGCAGCTGGTCTTTTGCGTAAAACTACCATCTGGCATTTGCCAGTATTCCCAACAAGTTTTTGAAGTTCATCTTTGGTTGTACAGGTTACTAGTTTACCATTGACTTCTAATATGCGATCTCCTTTATACAAACCATCACCTTCTAAAGCCCACTCAACATGAAATACACCAGATGCTTCTGGTAATTCCTGAACAGCCCATCGTCCAGTTGTGGCTTGAACAGCATGTAAACTAAGCGTTACACCGCTGTTAAGTACACTGCAGTAGAATGGAAAATATGAAAAATTATTCAAATAAAAAGAAATTGAGTTGAATTAGAAATCTTACCTAAATAAACTTTGAGGTTCCACATTAGATTTCTCTAACCTGGCTTGTAAAGCCCTGGCTTCCTCTACGATTGATAATAACTGTAGTTCTTCACGGCCTAAGGCATATTCTAATTCTGCTTGTCTTATCCTAACATCTATGTTACTGAAATTATAACAATTGTATATTATATTGCGCACGCTCTATGGATCATAACTTTGTAATCTAAACTTACTCTGTAATATCGAGTTTTTCTAAAGCACTTTTTAAATTTCTTATTTTAATCTTTTTATTTTCGGCTTCGGTTTTCAATTTCTGTAATTTTTGTTCGGCAGCTGGTTTATCGGCTTCATCTAACGGCGGACCAGAAGGGCGTGGTAATTTTCCTAGACATAATTGTATACGTAAGTTTTGTATAACAGATTCACGATCCTGTAAAGCCGAACGTAATTCTTTAGATTCAGCACGACTGGATCGAGACGATAATGTACCGCCCAAAGATGAACCCTTTCGTCTTCGTCCAGTGGTAGCACAGTGTGGTATACTTGTACTTAGATTCGAGTCAATATTAGCTAAAGCTTTGGTACTTAAATTATCGTGTAATAAACTATATTTGGTAGAGGAGCCAATGCAACCTTTCGGATTTAAGATAGTCTGAAATGAATATCAATAAAATAAAGTTAATGTCTGTTGCAGTACATACATATACGACAGTAATTTTTGAGAAGAAACCAATTAAAAAAAATAATTTTGCAAGTTTTATTAATTTTAATTAATTTTTCTTTTAAAAATACAAATAATTTCAATTAGGAATATTCAGTTAAAATTTTATTTCTAAGAATATATAATTTAAGACATAAGTGTTTGGTTTTCATTTCTTATTGTTCCTTGGGTATAGAATAAATGCCACATTCACGATTAGCAGGTAAAGAAGTATCGATTTTATTGGGATAAGGCAAATTCAAATTATCCATAATATGAATAAACTCTTTTAAGGATTTAGTTAAACGAGGATTATATTGTTTTTCTTCCCAAACAGTACTTTCCATTTGACCTCTACAAGAAAGAGAAAACAAAAGTTAATTCAAATAATTTTTTGCTTATAAGTATATTTGAAACAAAAACTTACGTGTAATCATGAGCTGGATATATGCGATAGTTATCAGGTAGAGTAAAGATTTTCTGATGGATATTTTCATATAAATGTTGAGAATTACCCTCTTGAAAATCGGTACGTCCACAGCCTCTAATCAATAAACTGTCTCCAGTAAAAACACAGCCTTGTTCGTGTATAACATAACTTAGACAACCATTTGTATGACCGGGTGTGGCCAAAGTTTCTATAGCATGACGTCCAAATTGCACTTTATCACCTTCGTGTATATGAATATCAGCTTTAGCGCCGCTATCGACTGATATAACAGATTGAACACCAGGCAATAACTGTTTCAACCAGCCGCTGCCGGTAATATGATCGGCATGCATATGGGTATTAACTGAAATTTAATGGATTACAATTAATTAGAATTGTGTATTTTGATATTCTCGTCTTGTTATTTGTAAAATCGAATTCTTTAGTAAGCATTTGTATATGTACATTTCTACAAAAGTTTTTAGCAATTGCACTGAATTATATGACAACTTTGTTTTTAGATAATCATTATAATATGATTCAATTAGAATAATTACATTTAACAAATTAATGGTTATTTTGGAAAAGGCAACAGATTGCCACTTATTTATTATTTAAAACTATGAATTGCAATTTGATTAACTACTTAAAGAACTGAACTTTAATCTCATTCTTAGATAATACATATAGCCAAGGAAAAAAGTCTACATATACCCTATAAATTTTGAAGTTTTAGAGAATTAGTGGCGAAATTCGAAAAAAATGTTGTAGCAATGTTTAAGGCATTTATAATTAAAATTATTTGAAGAAAATATATGGAATAAATAAATAAATAGCAAATCTCCTAAAGCAAAACAAATCTTATTGAGAAAATCGAAACAATAAAATTCTTGCTACTGTACAGACGATCGTAAGAATTTATAACACCAAGTGTACCGAAATGAAGTCACGATATGACGGACCAAAGAAGCTTTCGATATGTGATGTTACCAGTATTGTGAAATTAGTCTATTCGGAACCGACAAAACACATCGAAACACATCGAAAAATTTTCCAATTAAATTGTTGCTCCAATAACAATAATAAAAGTTTTATATGGCAATGGCCACTAATTTCAGCTAAAAATCCTATACTTCGCCTTGAGTTTGCTTCGCGTTATATTTACCGACAAACGTAAATATAAAATTTTCGGAAAGTTTGGAGAAAACCAAACACTACACTTCATTCACAGATTATTGTACCTACAGGAAACGTTATGGTTTGAGGTCTTTTGGTTTGAATATAAAATCATATAGGAACAAATTCAGAGACATCTGTTGATAGCTTGGACTTGAGAAATCAATAGATTTTCCAGTAAGATAATGACCCTTTTTTCGAAACTGGCATCTTTACTATGCTTCACGACTGATAAATTCACCACCTCTGTCACCAGACTGGGCACATATGGGACATTTTGTATGAAATAATGAACTTACTATCCGTGAAACATTAAAAATTACCCTTATTCATGCATGAGCCGAAAAAACACCCTCTATTACAGAGAATTTGGTGACATCAATGCCCCGTTTCTTCAAGCAGTTATTGATGTCTAAGGTGGATCAATCAAATATTAAAAGTAAATTTTTGGTTTTTTATGTATACAATTTTTAAGTAATAATTATTTTTTTTGTAGTTGTGTGTCGACTTTTTTCCTATAAATTTTTGATATTTTTGTTATGTTATGTTTTTGTTTATAAATAAACTTATTAATTTATATTGATATAAACATTTTCTTAAATTTTCTTCATAAATTATTTGAAATACCATTTCAATTGGTGTATATAGACTTTTTTCCTTGACTGTGTATGTATGTATTATATTTCTATGGCTACCAATATTGTGTTGTGGAATATTGAAATCATTAGTGGGAAAAAGATGTTTTAAAACATTTGTTCTTAAATTGTTTCACCTTGACAGAGGGTGACCAGTAGTCTAATTTATAGTTATTACGAAATTCGTATATCTTTGTGATGATAGAATTCAAATAGGAGTTAATAATAATAAAATTAACTGCTAGAAAGAAACTATTTAAAAAATCATATTCTAAAAAAAGAATAAATTGCTATAATAAAGCATACTTGTGGATACAATACGTACACACATACTCGTATATTATTAAAATAGAGTTTATGTGTGTAAATGTTAACTTTTTTTTTTTTTTATTTTGCTTATATGGCTTTCATGTCATATTTTATTTATTTTTAATAATTTATTTTCAATATTTTTTCGTTTTTGTTTCCCTCTGCCTTATTTCCTATTCTATTATTACCTCAAACATAAACATTGTAAACAATTTTTTTTCGTTTCATCATGACTAAATAATTCACCTAATCATTCATACGCTAACTCATTTATTTACTCTCTTGCTAGTTTTTGTTTTAACTTTAACTTTTTTTTTTTGGTGATAACAAAACAATCTATCGATAAAATAAATTTTGATATAAAAATATTCCAGTACTGATTTATTCGATAACAAACAAAAAAAAGCAGCACATGTAAGAATTTCGCAATTCATTTGTAATTGTACTCACCGGCATATTTGAGAGTTAAACCCAAATCTTTAATAAGTTGAGCATCGCGTTTAGCTTGTTCCAATACTGGATCTATAATAATGGCCTCTTTAGCATTCACATCAGCCAACAAATAGGTATAAGTAGAAGTCTCAGTATCAAACAACTGGTTATAAGAGCAAAGAAAATGTTAAAATTTTTTTACGGTTTACTAATCACGGCTTATGACGTACCTGACGGAAAAAGAAATCGCTTGAGAAAGGTATACGGGGCAACATTGCTGTACAGTGGTGTAAACGCTGCTGTTGTTTAACTAGTTGATTAGCCGCTGGTTTTACAACTAAAGAATTTGTGGATCGTTGTAGCAATGACTGGCGTAAAGCCGAAAACAAACTAAGTACTGGCTGTTTCATTGTAAAGCTTTTTATGTTTTCAACTACAGCTACAACAACAATAATAATAACAATAATACGGGTAATAATAGCTCTGTTTCTATTATTTTGTTATTGTTTTCCGTCGTTGTCCGCTTACTTAACGTCACCAACAATAACGACAGCAACAAAAAATATGTATGATGAACGTTTGTGTTGACCATCCATGTTAGATTGTTGATAGGGTGTGTAGAGAGACGTTGGCGGTGTACATAAAGAAGACACGAGTCGCAGAGAATAACGATATTAAAATCGAAACAACAAAACAGAAACCAGATTAATTTATAAAAAATAAAAGAAATTATAAGGAAATTTTTTTCAAAAATTATGAATGGGTCACAATAATGTTTAAAAACAAATGCAGAGCTGTTTTGAGTGTGTATAACTCTATTCGTATCATTTATAAATAATTTATATGGAAATATTAACTGTCAATAACCACTGTTTAATTAATATTTACAAACAAATCAAATACCTATTTTTAGTGACCGCATGTTTACAGAAAAAAACAGCAAACAAAAACAAAATGTAAACAGTTTGTTATTGGCATTTACTGCTTATTAAATATAAGTGAAAGCATATGGATGAGGTATGGGTATATATGTAGGAGAGTACTTACCTTTAGGTTTTTATATTTATTATTTCTTTTTTATTTTCGTTTAGCTCAGTCTCTTATTTACACTTTTTTATTCGCTATAAAACACTTAACACTTGCTTGTAATCTGAAATTTTTATTTTTATTACCACTACGTTATTACGTAAACACTCTCTACTTAGAACGTACAGCTGTCTTGCTCGTTAAGCGTTTGGCTGTGTATTAGATTGAAAATTTTTGCTTGCCTTCCATCTTCCAATCCATACATAAACATATGTAAAAGCTTTTTCTTTGGAAAGCTTAAAGCTTTTTTTAAATTCTTTAATTCATTTGAAAGCTTTACACATTATACGTGATCGTTAAACCAAACACGGATAGAAGTGACCAGCCGAATACGCTTTATTTTCATATGCTATTGTTGTTGTTTTAGTTTAAGCATAAATCCATATTTCATATACAGCGGCTTTTATCTTTTTTTGGCAGGCAGCGAGACACTTTAAAATTCTCTGTTCCATTTAAGGTCCAAGTTCTTACGTATTTAATTCGTATAACGTGTTTAGTATTTAAAATGTTTTTTTTTTATAATATAAACACTAGTGTGTTCAATACCAATATTGTAAATATTTCTATGATTTTGTGTAGCTTTTCAAGGTTAATAGGATATTTGTTACAATACCACCATACATACAGTGGCTCCAACCCAAACTCGGACACTACGAAAAAATATTTTCGATCGCTTAAAATTTATACATTTTAATTATTTATTTATTTATTTATTTATTTTCAAATGTAGTTATTTTCTTATTTGTGTATTCTTACACGTACAAAAGGAAAAATCATCTCAGAATTTTAATAACTGTACGTAAAATTGAAGTTGAAGTCAAAATGACTTGCACAGGCCAAACTCGGACAGTAACTCTTATGGGTTAATTAATAATTGCAACTCTGTAATTACAATGCGGCCAACTTCGCTGATATAATTTACATATTTAGGGGAAAACCCTTTAATTTAGTTTTCGAAAATTATACAGAATAAACAGAGCTAAAATCAAGAAGGTGACTAGACAACGGGGACAAACTAGCATCGAAGTGAGAAAGCTTATTACTTAGCATGCAAGAGAAGAAAAAAAAGTGTTCGCGAATTTTTTAAAATTGTTGGCAAGTCATTTAACTGTGCACAACATAATAAAACTTTTCAAAGTCAATAAAACGGTGCAAAATAGACCAAAGCATGCCCACAACAAAATATTGTTCGAGGCAAAAGAACGTTTTATTGTCAGAAAAAGCAAATTCCTTCCTAAGTGCTCCAACTCTTGCTGCTATTACTGAAAGTGAACTTGGTAAAAAAGCAATCCATTAACAATAAGAAACTTGCTTTAAAAGTTGGTCTCAATGATGGAAGAACTAGACAAAACCTCTTATTAGTAAGCGCAATCAAGCCAAAAGTCTTAAATTTGCAAAAGAATACCAAAATAAAGGTTTTCCATTTTGGAGAAACGTTATGTTCACCGACGAAACCCAATTTAACGTATTTGGGTCGGATGGTAAACCAATAGTATGGAGGGGACAAAATCAGGAACTACGTTTGAATAACTTGAAACCGACAGTAAAGCATGGTGGTGGTTCAGTGCTTGTCTGTGGCTCATTTTCTGCATCAGATTCTGGATCTTTACATTTTATTGACACTATCATGGATCAAAATGTTCATTTAAACATTTTAAAAGAAAACTTGCCAAAAAGTGTGGATAAGCTTGCTTTGGATAACGGTTGGTACTTTTACCAAGATAACGACCCCATATACATGGCCTACAAAGTAAGATCTTAGCTGCTATATAATGTGCCACACGTCATGGAAACACCACCCCAGAGCCCCGACGAAAATCCTATTGAAAATTTGTGGGATTATCTCAATAAAAAAGTTCAGCATCAGTCGGTTTCCAGAAAATCGGAGCTAAGAAGGGTTTTATTAGAAGAATGAGAAAAAATAACAGCTAGTTACTGCCAAAAATTGGTCGAATATATTCCCAAGAGACTCTAAATGGTTGTAAGAAACAAGGGTCTGCACACAAAATATTAATTTTATAACAATAAGTAATAGACATTTATGTAGCCGTCCGAGTTTCGCTTATGTAACTTTTTTTTAACAAATTGAAGTCTTTTTAGTTTATTTCTACTTAAAACTACTGAATTTTAATGTTGTTTTCTATTCTTAATAGCTTAACATACATATATATAATAAAAAATCAAACTAATCCTTAACTATTTCTTATTACTTTGATTTTTATCAACAAAATCAGTTTAATGTAGTGTCCGAGTTTAGCTTGTAGCCACTGTATGTTTTAATTGAGTCAATTTATTTTTAAATTGCGCTATTGTATTTAGTGTTCACACATAGCGCAATTAATGTTACACAATTAGCATTTGACAGCTGAAAATGCTAAGACACATTTTGTACACAAAAACTTAAATTTGTGAATTTGGAATATGGAATTAAAAAACTTTAGCGTTAAAAAGAATGTATTTCGTATGACATTGTACAGTATGCGAAGTGTGTTCATTCAATGTTAAAAAAATTATTTTCTTGAATATTAATATCTTCTACAAAACAAAATGCTTTAAGTGCCGTTTTTTATTTGTGTTTAGTAATAAAACCTCCTTATTTAAAATCGCATAAGATATATTATTTTTAAATATTTATTTTAATAAAAAATAATGATTGTTTGAAAATTTGTACGAATACATATTTTTCTTACTGTATATACAGTTAGTATAATTACATTTCAATATTAACAACCTGGTACTATCGTAAGGGCTGTTGCTATCTAAAACAAACGATGCCGCTAAAAAGCGTTAAGAGTCTGGCATTAAAATATGTGTATTAAAAGACTCGGCGTGAATTCTGTGTGTTACCCCATTTTTGCTCTATCATTAATATTCGGTTTTTCCCCTTATTCTAAAACTAATGCAAAAAAAGGGTTATTAAACATATAATATAAGAATACATCTTAATAGAAGTGTATATCTTCTTTGTTTCACAACGAAAATTCTATTTGATATTCAAATGGAAGGCAAAGGAAAAAAACAGTGAAAACTTGTTGCTTTTCATCAGAAAAAAGGTAAAACCTACAGAGAACTCACCGAAAATCGTGAAGATAAATACAGTTGAGTACACAGTCGAATGATACAAAAACAAACAAATATCAAAAATAAAAAAAGTTTACTGATAGAGAAGAAAGTTTGAAAAGAAAATTTTAAAGAAGTGCCTGCAGCCATTGTCAAATGAACTATAAGGACAAAAGGTTCCAAAGGTCGAGTATCACGTAGTAAGCTACATAATTTGAGCTTTGCAGACGAAAGCAAATATAACTTACTTGGGTCTGTTGGACGAGTAATAGAGTGTCGAAAACCAAACGAGAATCTACAACCGCAAAATTCAAAACCTTTTAAAAAGCGTGGAAATGCATGAAAATAATTTTTATCGATAGAATTATGAATAAGAAGTCGTACTTAAGTATTTTCCGTTAAAATTTAAAAAAGAATGCAAGTAAACTGGGCGTTTTAGAGTCGTTTAAATTCTACCAAGATAATGGCCTCACACAAATGTTGCGTTTAATTCAAGAATGACTACTCTATAATTGTTCTCCAACCATCT
Organism: Wohlfahrtia magnifica; assembly: GCA_023159175.1. Lineage (NCBI taxonomy): Eukaryota > Metazoa > Arthropoda > Insecta > Diptera > Sarcophagidae > Wohlfahrtia > Wohlfahrtia magnifica. The sequence continues at coordinate 823,939 of JAKWBJ010000484.1, read as the reverse complement.
GCTACTTAATAATTGTCCTAAGACTCTCCAACCAGACCTCAATCTAACAGAGATTTTGTGGGATAATTTGGAACGGGGTATCATTTCATACATCAATATCTCTGTTGAAATCAAGGCTTTAAGAAGAATAGGATCGGGTTCTAGTAGCTTATACAGCTGGCAAAGCAGAAACACGTTAAATCGTCTCAGTGAAGCTATTGAAAAAAGAACTACCCAACAAAGTACTAAATTTTGTATTATAGTTGTTTTTTATATGTTATTTGTTATTTTTAATCGAATGTTATTGACGCATAATATATTACGGTAATCGAATTAAATTTAGTTTTTTTTTTTTGTCATATTCTTATTATTTTTTATAAATAAAAATGTGAACTCCTGAATGCATTAATATGTTCTCAATAAAAAGAAAAAAATATTTGAAAAAGATGCGAATATGACTTAATACGAAGCAGTTGATTATACATATGTAGATCTGACTGTAGTTGTCACTCCTCACTGAACATACTTCACACAGAGTTGCCACTCCTCACTCTACATTCTTCACACAGGGTTGCGTTTTGAATTTAATCAACTAATTGTAAAATTAAGTATTAATTGAGCAATTTATAAATTGGGGGTTTATATGGTAAATTGAGCTCAATTAAGGCCTTAATTGCGTTACTTCTTTAAACCAAAATTTTAAAAACACAAACTTTGAATATAATTTTCATAAGATTATTGATCCCAATAAGGTTTACATGGAAAAAATTAGTATAATCCTGATACTACAGAATTACGACACCGCTATGCTGTGGTAGTTAAGTCAGTGTTTAACGTGAGTATCGCCGAGCTGGCATACCCCACGGTGCCCGAGGCACGGATGAATTATACGTCCACCACTGTTTTCCATCTATGATAAAAATCACCAGTGAGTACCTAATTCGAAGGTGTGTTATTTGCACACAAACCTTCACACCTAGGCAAAGTATTGGAGACCATCTAAACTCTTGCCGATCTATGGGTCACGGTACCCGGTTAAGAGTGTAACACCACACTGAGCTCACACTCTGCCTGCGTTTCAGATTTCAAAAATAGTCAGGTAGGGACCGAAATCCCTGGGGCCTCTGACTCCCGTGGCACTACCTCTGGTCAGGCTTATTAGTATAAATGCTAATGCCAATTGAAGTTCCAAACGACTCCGCACTGGTCACCGCCATTCAGTGCTGTGGTAGGTAAATAACAGGCCTACGAACCAAGAAGCCATGACCAGCGACTGGTTATGAGTATTATGCTATGAAAAGCTTCTCTGGCTAATCTGCCGTTCGGAGCCAGCGTTAAACTGTAGATCGCTTTTTAATTAGTATAAATATAGAAACAGATGCAGCTCATTGATTTAAGAGAAGTCCTCCCTGTTCCAGTTAGGATTTTGTGGGAGTTATGTATGAGTGTATGTACAGGCACTTATATTACATGTGGCGGTTGTTTAGATTTTAATCGGTGAAGGATTCTATTTTAGTCTTGATGTGGAATTGCGTTACAAATAATAATGAGATTCCGACCAGAGACTCCTCCGACGAATCCAAAATGCCTGACAGAGTAGGCTATGGTATATACAAGGTGAGTTCTGTCATTAGACTATCTTATAGGTTGCCTGATCACTGAAGTGTGTTTCGAACGGAGGTCACATTACCATACTGAATGCAGCGTGTTGAGTGTCAGGATTTTCTCTGAAAATCTTTTGATCTACTCGGGTATCCAGGCTACAAGCAAGTCCATTACGTTCTTAATCTTAACGTCTATCTTCGCTAATGAATGACGGAGGTTTCTCACGGGAGTTAGGGACTTTTCGAAGGTTACTCTTATACATGTTTCAGGATACAGGGTCGAACTAGCTAGAGCGGGTACAGAGCTCACTATTTTCGAACTGGTACCGGGCATAGGTGTCTTGGCAGGATCCTTGTCTAGGCATGATATCCTCCGGTCGATATCGTTTGCAGCATGAGGGTAGTGCAATATCGCTAGGCTCTGCTGAACCGACCTGGATAAGAAGAGGCGTAACTGCCTTTCTTCTTTTCGCAGGGCCATACATTGCACTTTTGCGGTGCCCACGGGTCATTGCCCTATTGGAAAGAATCGAATCGGCATTCCCTCACATGCACTCTGCAGGTACTGTGTTTCTAAACCGGAAAACAAGACTTTCTTCCACCTCATGTGTTAGTACTCAGAAACGACAGGGGTTATTAGCTTCTTACTTCTTGTCAACTTTAGCTGAACTCTTTAGCAGAAGGGTTAATGCAATTGCGAGATTATTTTTGGAGTCTAAAGGGCTTTCAATGGAGACTATTTTATCCCTGTATTAACTCTTATGCTTGTGTTATCACAATAAGCCTAACTTTTGGACTGAGTGGGTCCTTATCCTTCAAGAAGCATCCGTCACCTATACTAAGCTAATGCTGTCAATCGTACAGCAAAAGTTTAGATAATCCTCAACTTTATGGCAAAGAGGGTTTGTTGCACCCCGACTGTATTACCACAACATTGATGCGCTGTCAAACGCATTCTAAACAATACAGTGTTAGCGCATCTTAGTCATTAAAACAATGACATAATTGTAATTAAGAACAATAATTAATTAATTAAAATATACGGTACTTAAATCATCAACAATTTATACGAATTCTGTTTAAATTAAAACTTTTTTAAGTTTCTCTACAAACTGAAATTAAATTTAATTTAACATTTAATTTTTATTCAACTTATTACGTTTTTCCGGTCAATAATTATTGAATCAAAATATTTTTATAATTAAAATAATTTTTTAAGTAAAATTTCAAACAAAAAAGGAAATCATACAAAAAGCATTTTCGTAAATAAATACATACAAGCCTGTATATAGCAATAGTACGTATTCGTAATTATAAGTACAGCTGATAAGGGGTTTAACGAATATATTTTTTCTTTATAGGGTGTTATTTGTTAAAGTTTGAGAACTTGAGAAAATGATAACACAAGACTAAAATATTAATGTAATGAAATTTTTTATTATAATCTGGTAGATAATTTCATGGCATTTATTTTTAAAATGTGATTTCCATCATATGTCTGCCGTGGCTAATATTTACATGATCCATTCGATCAGTCCAATTTTGTACTCTTTTTTCTCATAAATCTGGTCGTATGGCGTCAATGGTGGCTTGAATATTGGGTTACAATGCATCAAGAGTCGCTGGTTTGTCGGCAGAAACCCATGTCTTAGCATAGCCCCATAAAAAGTAATCTAGAAGAGTTAAATTACACGAACGAGGGATGCAGTGAACAGGAAGACTTCTAGAAAGAAAGTTGCAATAAGTCGATTGTTAAGTGAGCTCTACTGCAAATTGCGCCCTTTTGTTGGATCCAAATGTCGTTGATGATTAACTGATTAATTTTTGGAAACAAAAATTCGGTCAGCATGGCTCGATGGCATTCACTGTTACAACAGCTTCTTGCTAATTTCGATAGAAATAAGAACTGATGATGCCGCCAGCGTGTAAACAACACCAAACAGTGAATTTAATTGGATGATGATGATGAATGATGATTCGTTAACGGCTTGAACATTGTCTTCGCTTCAAATACGACAATTTTGCTTATTGACATGAAAAAACCAGAAATGAGCTTCATCACTAAACTCAAAGTGCTCTATGAATTTCGCGAACTGATTTATTTTTTCAAAGTAAATTTCAACAATTTCGAAGCGATGTTCTGGCGTTAAACAATTTATGATGGCTTGCCAAACTTTGCTGAACATGAATATAAAAACAGTTTAACAATCTCAGCTGTCAAACCATAGTTATCGATATCGATATTTCGCATGCAATTAAAAAAACACTTTCTATAAAAATTGTATTCTATTTAAATTAATTATTTAATTTTTTTAATATGCGTATATTATCTGCAGAAAATGCGGCTACTCCACAGCATTTAACATAGCTATGTGCTATGTGCATTAAGTATATCACCTTGATCAAAAAGTTCAGGGAATTTATTCAGAAAATTGGAAATACAAGTTTATTCATCTCAATCTATATTGTCCTCTTTAAACTTATCCGCATCGGCTGCAACACACTTATGCCAGCGCTTGATCCAATTCTCGAAGCATTTTTTATATTCGGTTTTCGGTGTGTCCATCAGTGCTTCATGGGATTTTGCATTATTTCCTCTCGGCTGCTGAAACGCGTTTCCCGTAATGGTTTTTTAGCTCCATTAAACAGAAAGAAGTCACAGGAAGCCAAATCAGGTGAAGTCGGTAGCTGTTGAATGGTATTTGTTGCATTTTTCGTCAACAAATTTCAAATAATCATGGCACCGTGCGAAGGTGCGTTATCATGGTTCAAAATTCACGAGATTTTTGCCCACAATTCTGGTCTCTTTCGGAGAATTGCCTCACGCAAACGCCTTATAACGCCCAAATAATACTCTTTGTTTGGTCTTCTAATAAAAATTCATGCTGCACTACACCGTTGTAATCCATGAAGACCGTGAGCATTGCCTTCTTTTTTGACAGAAAACGACATTTTTTTGGTTTCGGCTCATTTGGTGAACGCCATTCACTTGTCTGATGTCTGGATTGCGTGTCTTACTCATAAGCCCACGTCTTGTCTCCAGTAATGATCCTTTTGATGAATGTGGGATCGGATTCAGCCTCGCAAATCATGTTTTTTAGCTCCTCAACACGGTCAAAATTGGAAAAAATCGCCATCACACATAGAAATAGATGTACTCTTGGCTACGTACCTTTTGCAAATGTCTAGCTCTGAAATATCAATAACAGATGTACCAACCTAACAAAAAAAAAAAAAAAAAAAATCCGAACGATGGGACCGCCACACGGGGGTTATTCCGTAAACTTTTCGATCCAAGTAGTATGTACTCAACTACATCTAGTTCCGATGTTTTAAATGTCATAGTCAATGTCTGCTTTAAATAGGAACTTGTGGGTGGCCGAAGGCAAGATTTGGGGGCTCAAGCTTGCCATCACCTACTGGCCGTAGTAGAACCCACTCTACTTTACGACGCTCAGATTTGGTGGACGGTGTGTAAGTTTCAGTGCTGATCACTACTGCATTCTAATCTACTTCAACCGAAGCCTTATTTGCTTGACTTAACTATCTTCCCACAGATCTTTTCTTGAAGCAGATGGCTTAGCTGGTGGCAGTAAAGTTAACTCCTGACCTAATTTGGTCTATGCACACGCTGCAATCCTTGTCGAGCACAGAACTTATTCGGATTGATTACATGGTCCCTCATAATTCTCTCGATAGAAGATTTGACTTCAATATACTCCCGAGAGACTTCTGGTCTAGCAAACAATAAGTCACTGATGCTGGTCAGAGTGGGTTGTGGTATACTTATAGAGGATTCTTACATTAGACAGTGTTTGTTCAGGCGGAGGTAATGGCTATACTGAGGGCTGTGCAATGCTTGTTGAGTGACGAGATTTTCCCTGATAATCTTATGATTTATTTAGACAGTCAGGCTGCGATCAGGTAACACCTTGACGTCTACCCTCGTCCATGAATGCCGCAGGTTTCTCATAGTAATCTCGGCTCATTCGAATGTAACTCTGATACGGGTTCCGGGACAAAGGGATATCATCGGAAATTGCGTTGCTGACGAACTGGCTAGGGCGGGTACTGAGCTCGATATTTTCGATTGCCCCGGTTAGGCTGGATTCAGTGTATGGCGAGGCCTAATCTCGTTGGCGGCATGTGAGCACGTGCGGTATTGCAAGGCTCTGCTGGACCGACTTCGATGAAAAAAGAACTAAATGTCTTCTCTTCCTATATCGCATGACCATCCATGACACAACTGCGGTCCTCTCGGGTCATTGCCTAATTGGTAGGCATGTCGATAGACTCAGCATCCCCTCCATTATTTTTGCTGGAGTAGTGATTGTGAAGAGAAGGAGGAGACTGTTTTTTACCTCAGGTGTCAGTGTCCAGCCATTGCTATCAGATGACGAAAATTTTTGGCCTCCTATTTCTTGTTATCTTTGACCGAACTATCTAGAATGAAAGTCACCGCCAAAGTGGGACTCCTTCTCTCTAGGTCCATCACCCTACGTAACCTAATGGGTGTGTATGTAATAGGAGTATTATTTTACATGTTCATTTTAAACTTATTTGGCTGTAATTGCATGCATGCGTAGTGTATTGTATTAAAAATAATTTTATAAATAAAACGAAAAGCGTTAATTAATGATTTCGCTACACGCATACATACATACAAACATATGTACATACGAATAAATTTACGTACATACGTAGATTTATATTAACAATGAATAAAACGAACTGTTTTGAACCTAAAAATAATAAATAAACATTTTTTTGTTTTTTTTTTTTTTTTGCCAACAAGAAACGAAAATAAAAAAACTGAAAACAGTGTAATTAAAATCTTCATTTTCTTTAAAACACCACCCCCACCTGTTCGACTATACAAACACAATAGACAATGAATTACATTATGAAAATAATTTTTTTTATTCCTTAGTTTTTAGATTTTTCGTTTTTTTAATATCAATGAGGAAGGGCGGGAGGGTGTCTGTTAAATGTTGGTTAAATATTCAGTTGGTTTGATTGTTTGTTTGTCTGTCGGTTTTGGTTTGTGCCTAATACACTTTAAATGTTTTATTGTAGTCCGAGTATTACCAAGAAAATTCGTAAGTAAAACCAAAAAAAAGCCAGTAAAATACCAAAAAACTTAAATAAATACGAGTACCATTATAAAAACAAAACGAAAAAACGTTTTTATGGCGAAAGTAATTATTGAGGCATTAAAAAGATGTTTTTGAGGTGTAGTTTAAACACGTTGCCAAATATTTCATAAACGCAACTGTTATTGTTAAATACATACTACTCTCGTATTATGATTTAGTTTTTGTTTGTTAGTTTGTCTGTGATTACAAATATTTCATTTTTAATACTTATATATATACTCGTATATATATTTTTTTCACAGAGTTCGAGTTAAATGAACTGAAATTTTGAAATCATTTTAATAATTGTAGAATTCATAGGATGATAATCTGGCCGTTTTTTACACGGCATCAAAATAATTGCATAAACGTTTGTAAGTTTGATTACATAGTTTAATGATCGGCTTAAAAATTTAAATAATTTTTTTTTATTATCTCATATAATATTGGGTATACAAGTTAATAATGTCGAGTTTGACAACATATGGCATAACTATCACATATGGTTTGTGTCAATAACAAATATGGTATTTTTGAGGGTAAACATCTGCCATTATAATTCAGTATTCGATAGACACCAAAGTGTAAACACGTATTTGTTTCAATCGCTATTATAAAGTCGAATTTTGTGCCCAGAGACGATGTTTTGCGGGGAAGTCTGATAATCTTCTTTAATTTGTAGAAAGCGGCTGCTGAAAGTTATCGACTGTTGGTAGAAGCTTACGGTCAATATGCACCAACTCAAAAATCGATGGTTTGCGCGATTCAAAAGTGGTGATTTCGACACAAAAGGTCAGTGATTTTCGGTCAGCCGAAAAAGTTTGAAGATGAGGAATTGAAAGCATTACTTGACGAAGATTGTTATTAAATGCAAGAGTAACTTGCATCAACAACAAGCCATTTCCCTACGTTTAATAGCATTGGGATTCATTCAAAATCAAGGAAATCGGGTCCATATGAATTGCAGCCGAGAGACATTGAAAGGTGATTTTGCATGTCGGAAATGATGCTTGAACGCTACAAAAAGAAGTCATTTTTGCATAGTATTGTGATGAAAAATGGATACATTACGATAACCCCAAGCGCAAAATTCATATGTAAAGCCCGGCTAACCAGCCAAACCAACGCCGAAGGCGTTTATCCATGACACAAAGGTAGTGTTCTGCATTTGATGGGATCAGAAAGGTTTTTTTTGTACTATGAGCTGTTGAAATCGGGCCAGACGATCAGTGGGGACCTGTACCGAAAACAATTGATTCGTTTGAAGAGAGCAATCAACGAAAAACGACCAGAATATTCGACCAGACACGTGACCATAATCTTCTATCATGACAACACTCGGCCACATGTTGCAAGACCGGTCAAAAACTATTTGGAAAACAGTAGATGGAAAGTTTTGGCTCACCCGCCTTATAGCCCAGACCTTGCCCCTTCTGACTACCATTTCAAAACCGGATCAGTTCTTTTGGCGCGGAATCCATATGCTACCAGAAAAATAGGAAAAAGTAGTGGCTAACGATTGATAATACTTTGAATAATGTATTAATTAATTTTGTTATTATAATAAATACATTTTTCAGGCAAACAAATTAACATTATTAACTTGTATACCCAATACTTAAATGAAAAATTTTGTTCATGGCATATTTACTGCTGATATGTCCACTCCTAACCAAACTCATATATCCGCCTTCGCAGACGATACTCCTTCCATAAGTATTCACAAGAATACAGTAGTTGCCACCAATCAACAGAAGTAAATGGTTAGGTTAGGTTTGGTTAGGTTAAGAACGGCTGCCAAACAAAAGTCCACCACACTTAGGCTCTATATAGCCCATTGCGATATCCATAGTTTCCTCCTGATAGCTAGGGTGAACTTGCTGATCAACCTCACAGAATATTCCTTAATAGCCCCAATACTAACTATATGCCCACCAAATATCCTGAACCTAAGTCCCGCCAATGCTATTCTGTGGTCTCATCACCCCCCCCCCCCCTCTAAACTAAACCTACATAGGACGTACCGTACATAGTACCTGTGACCCAATCTTAGGGCTTGTCTCCCCACAATACAATCATCCGTAAGTGCTCCTATTACCGCAGATATCCTGTCTCTGTAAGTTAAACATTGCCCATTGCCCTATGCGCAGACGGCAGGTAGGGATCAGTGTACCAAACCTCATCCTCGTCAAAACAATCCGAGCCATTGTGCACTGTCTAGCCAGCTATCCGCCGCACAATTGCCCGGAATGTCACTGTGGCCTAGTACCCATATAAGAATGATACCGAAATACTTAGCCATCACACCTAGTGATGAGTGGTGACATTTACTTATTGACAGAGACATAACGCTATGGATTTAATAGCGGACTGACTGTCCGTATATTAACAATATACACTATGTAACACTATACCTTAATAATAAGTCAGCAACCTCACCAATTGCGCCTGCCTCTGCCTGAAATACACTGCAGTGATCCGGCAATCTGTAGAATATGTTGATATTAAGATCAGGAGAATGGACACCATAGGCTACTTCACCATCCAGCTTTGACACATTCGTGAAAAATCGAAGACTTTCCGTGTCCACTTACAATAACTTTTTCCAAGTATTCCTATTCGGAATATATATCCTCGGATTGGTCACTGGCATTAGGCATGGGATACAGTAGTCCGTAGACACTAGAGTACTCCGATAATCTTATAAATCATTTTCTCAGCAGAGACATGGAAGCAGTCGATTCAGTCATGATATCAGGTATCCAGATATTCACAATGACACTGCGTGCCATATCTGGCGTTGCCACCAACACCAATCAGTGCCGACCTTTGTACTCTCATTAAGTGTATGTACTTCCTATACAGAGACCTCCACCGAACTACAATACCATAGAAAAATATTGGTCTGACTATAGCAGTATAGATCCACATAGTGGCCTTCGGAGAGAGTTCCCAACGTCTGCCTATAGCTCCTTTGCAAAAGTATAAAGCAACAGACGCCTTCCTCCACATTGACCTGTTCCGTCAACAGCAATTGCACCTTATTAACCGATAGCGTTTCAAATACGGATATTTTATACGGATATTTTATTTTTTAAATAGTATAACCTCGGTCTTAAGTGGATTCAGTGACAGACCGCCGTGACATGGTTAACATTAATTAAAAAATACTGAATATCGGTCAATGCAAGCAAATGTTCACATGTAACGTTAGCCCCGAGACGAGTAACCTGCCCTACCCGCCTAATATCGGTCAATGCAAGCAAATGCTCACATGCCCTACTCTACAAATCTGCAATGCCAACATACTTAGATCGTCAATTGACATGAAATCATCAGATTGACATGAAAATAATGTAAATTAAGCTGAAGTCAAATTTATTGACTCATTGGCTTATGGTCTGCGCTAGACCTAAAACTACAATGTACTCTCGTATAAAACAGTAATAAATCCAATTTGGTGTTATGGTGTGCTGCACCCCAAAGCTAGAACAAATCTCTAAAACGCTTCCAACGTAAACAAGCTACAAAGAACACAGTTGAAAAAGCTTAATTTCAGGTTTTTCCTGGTATATAAAGAGCTCTAACATCTACAAGGATCTCAATGTCCCTAACAGTCAAGAGGAAATTGAGAAGTTCTATCAAAGTTTAAAGCCTAATTGCTCGTGCATTCAAATGTCCTAGCCTGCCAATTACAGACGTGATAGCCTGAATTGAGCATACGATTGAATTATGCTGTATTCGCACGAGACTTCGGATTACTTCGTGCTCTGTTTGTATTATTTAATTAGATTCTACCGCTAGCAGGGCACCTTTTAACAGCTAGCATATGAAGTCAATGCAGCGAGATGCCATTGTTTTGTTTGTTGTCTTTATTTCGTTTATTTTATATCTTGTTTATTTTTTGTACCTGACAGCATACTTTAGGGAGGTCAATTTAATAAATTTGCAATGTTAAATCTATAATGAAAACATTTTGATTAAGAGCTAATAAGTATGCCAAACTCTTTTGATCTAAAGCTGGAATCACATGATTGTCGCAATGCTTCAATTATTGGTACGGCAATCGTGTGACCGCCCAATGAGTAATGATGCGGCGACAGAAATATCAAAACTGCGCGAATATTTATTGTGTCTTGTACGACAATCGAAGAATAAATTGGGATAAGTTAGATATTACGACAATAAAGCACAATAGAAATTGTGTCATATTGGTACATTTGCGAAAATCCTGTGATCCTAGCTTAAGTTTTATAAAGATTAAAGATGTCACTGATTTTGAAGTAATACAAAGGGTAATAGAAATAGAATTACTTACAATTTGATTGATTCTCTCTCTTAAGATTTTATATGAAAATTTATGTAAAAAACGGTGGCGTGCAAACATAGCATTATACTCTTTTACTTAAAAATGAAATAACTTATAGAAACATTAATAAATTTGCTATGGTAACTGCACTAGCAAACCCTCAATAAAATAAGTTACGCTAAGATTTTAAAGATTTATTGTTATTTTCAGTTACACTGAAAGATTCAATAATAAAATTATAACGTTAAAAATAAAATTTAATTTGAAATTTATACATATGCCTTTAATATTCTTTTTTTCTTTTCACACAACTCACCATTGAAGCGGATTTTTGTTTGGCAAACGCACGATGTGCAGCTGATATGGGTTCACTTATAACACTACCTCCGTCCATAGTGTTCGTTTGAAAGAGATCTGTAAGTAAAATTAAAATATTTATTTTTTTACTTTTTGTTGTTTTATTTTATATTCATCTTCGTTTTATGTAGATATTCTACTTTAAGAATTGTGTAAAAATTTTAATCTTAAATAAAAATGATACTCTAGTATCAGTGTTATATAATATACTGTGCGTTGTAATTGACACACAATCTTAGTTTACACGCACAGCCATGATCTGCTTGGCTATGTTACAAAACTAAATACGAAGATCTTGTAAGATCATTGATCATTGATTAAAAACGTACGAGTACATATATACATACAGAAAAATTGTATTACATTACATAATAACAGCAACACCAACACCACCAACACCAACAACAACAATATCAACATCATCCACTATACTTACTACCAACACTAATTTTGCCACCAACAAACTAACTTAATCATTGTTTTATCTCTAATTTTCTATCATTTTATCATGCATGCATGACTGCATGCAAATGTATGCCTATGTACGTACGTTTAGTAGCAACATTTTCTCAATGGAAATACATATTCCCACCGCAATTCAAGCCATTTTTACAATAAATTTCAGTTTAAACTGCCTTCAAGAAAAAATGCATTTCTTACCTTTTACTTCTGTTTCTGTGTGCCCGATCTGTGGCAATAAATAACAAAAATATTCTTCCCGCTTGAGTTAAGGAAGAAAAATACAAATAAACGGATAGAAAGTTCAATTCCCACCATCATCACTATCTTCAACATCGTCATCGTTAACAATGTCGTCGTTGTCTTGTGAATTTATTTTTCTTTTCTTTTTCTTTTTTTGAACTCTATTCTTCCTTCCATTTCTATTACGATCATCTGCGCTACAATTCCAGTCATAAAATATAATAATAAAGTAATAATTGTAGCAGTTGTTAAATATATAAGTAGTCGTAGTATAGAATAGAAGTAGTATTTACAACGTACAAATATGCCACACTTTTGGAGTCTACTTACACCGGCAACAATAATAATATGACTAATAAGAAGTAAGAAATAATACTTCACATCCTTTTTTTGGAACCGGTTAGCACTTTTTAGAATGCCTATAAAATTTTCCAGTACATTACTGAGATACTTTAGCATCAGCTCTCCTAGAGCAGATCTGTTACATAAAATATGCTGAAATTAATTCCGAACCTTGGACATTAGCTTAATCATACAGTGACCTGTAAATACACTAATAAGAAATGTCAGACATTCTACTTGCAATTGCAATTTAAGGCACTACTTTGTGGTTGAAGTACCCTCTTATTGCTAAGGGGTTGAGAACTATCTAAGTCTCCGCTGCACTTTTGGCCGTATTGATTGCTATGTAACATCATAGTGAGTCAAAATGTTCTTGCAGTTGGTGTTTGTTAATTCTAATTTGCATTGGTAGCTCAAAGGTCATTAGGAACTTCTTTAAACCACATTCAAATAGTTATGATACAGCGCCGTTGTTTGCTTCTACTTAATGCCAACCATTTCAATTTGTGTTAAAATTCTAATCAGAGAAATGTGGAGGCTTGAAGTTGTTAAATTCCATTTTTATATTACAATTCCAAATTACATTACATCACAAATTAGTCTTACACTATAAATAGGTAGGTAGATAGGAACGCACCGAGATATCAGAAAAAATGCAAATAGAATGTGAAAAATAAGCGATAAAGGTGTAAAGGGAGAAAAGAAAGAGACACCTGGAGTAACCTTATTAGCCAGCAGATGTTTGAAATTTCTTTTTCTCCGTCGCTTCTCTAGGGTGCATATTGGCTTTCCACAAAGCATCCACCATCTTGTTCAGTTTTAGAACTCAATATGATTTTTCAAGCTAAGTAGACGGTTAATCTACTGTAATTCGCCTCAATATGATTGTGTGTAGGTGGCGTTTACTCCTGATCATCCGTCTGAAGTTTGTTATCATCGCCAGAGGTAAGCTGAAAGGTCAGGGGGGCTTCTTTAGATGGAATTGTCTGGAGGGAGGTTGAAGTCTCTTTATTAAACAATTGAAACCGCAATTAAATTTTTTTTTTTAACATGTTCACTGTTTGACATGTTCTCTGTTGTATGCCTGCGCTCTAACCACTACACCACGTCAACCCCCATTGTCTGATATAAATCCACTGTAAAACACCCCAGTACCTGCGTCCGACAACTTGGGCATTGCCATCAGAGCACAGTGCTAAGTCAGAAAATCTATCACAATTCCAAGGGGCTTCCTACAGGATACAATTCGTCCTGGAGTGGTGAAGTCTGGGCTATAACAGCCGGGAAACATTACAGTTCTTCCTGCCCTACAGTTTTCTCTCCACATAACCTTTTTACCATACGACGAACTCATAAGTCCACCAAGCCAACGAAGAAAAGGCGGTAGCAGATCAGCGGTTACGGACCCGTCCGCCAGATCCACTTCGTCGCATCATTTCTCGCGAGCTCAATCTCGTTGCCCACTATGCCACAAGGCCCAGGAAGCAAGGATGGCAAAAACCAGGGTTTAAAAAAAGCCCCAATCCACTGAGTTTTATTAGGATATTTGATGGATCTTTTTGCTTTCTAATTTTATTCAATTAGGCAATTATTAGTAAAATTAAGTTGATTTAGATTTACATTGCAATATTGCATTCTTGGAAGGATCAAATCGGCGTTGTGCACTATGGGCTGCTAAAGCAGACTACAATTACATCATTTGAATCGTGCATTGTGAAAAAAACAGCCGGAATACAAAGATAGATATGATTAAGTTTACATTGCATAAGTTGCCAAATGATTGTCAGAAACGGTCAAATGCTGCATCCGTCGTATTGTCCGAAAATTGGTTCCTACGACTATTGGCTGTTTGGACGGATACAATATCTTTTAAAATGTTACCGAACGTTACACGTCACTTTTTTTCAAGAAATATATAATCGGCTTCAAAGTTGGATCGCCTCAAAAGACAATACATTTTTTGAAACAGGATTCGGAAATGGTTCAGAGGTGGGAAAAACCTCAACACGGTCAAATTGTAAAAAAATCGCAAACACATAGAAATAGATGTACTCTTGGCTACGTAGCTTTGCAAATGTCAAACTATGACGCTAAGATTTAGCGGCAATATCAACAACAGATCTACCAACTTAACAAAGAAAAAAAAAAACTCAAAACTCAGAACGATGGGACCGCCATACGAAGGTTATTCCGGAAACATTTTAATCAAGGTTGTATGCAAGCGAAAAGCTTAAATTTAATAATAATTCATAATAATTGCTTATGGTGACCATATTATATCGTTGCTAGTGTAAACAGATCTTATAATTATTTTCAATTTAACTTAATTTTTCCCTAGGGGAATTTTACTTTTGATTTATTATGTTATGTTTTTCATTCTACAATATTAAAAATAATTTCTGTTTTTGGTTCTTCTTTACTTTTTGCTTTTTAGAAGTTAAAACTTTAACTTGGCTTCGTTCTGAACCACTGAACTATAACCAAAAGCGTTGATAACTACATATGTACATATGTAGTACACCTTCGTACTACTGTATGACCATATATTTACTCTTACATAGCGTGTTATATGTGGAATAGAGTTATAATCTCTTTAAGTTTTTTAACCATGACCAAAAACATATAGAGTTTTTGGGTTGCCCTTAAAGCATACTATCTATAATGTAAGTACATATGTAAGAAGTTTTATTAAGTATATTTTAAGTTTAAAGTTCAGATTATTAAGGCAAAAAGAAAAAACATAACAATTAATTTTTCTTAATTAATTAACTATATTAATCTGTATTATTTAAAAAATTTTAAATTCTTTTGAGACAACATTTTGAGCATTTAGACAACATTAACGTTGTTATGAAAATTCTTTTTTCGTTTCTTTTCTTTTCTTTGTTTGCATATTTCAATTACTCGTATTCACAGTTAAGATGTTTTATTTCTTTAATAAATTCTTTTTGATGTTTTTCTTTTCCTAGTAAATCTGGACAATCTTGTTGTTAAACGGTGTTTGGCAATTTGGTTCTAATTCTTTCTCTCTTTTTTTATTATTTTTTTATTAACTTGTCTTATATGTACTCGTATATGCATATATAGAATTTAACATTAACCAACTTAAAATAATCATAATAAAATTTTAGAAAAAGACGCAGTTTGATTTTCGTTAAAAACAAGCTTTTACCACTTAAAGACAAGTCTCCTCTTTTTTGTCTTTCCTTATTTTCTAATCTTTATATGAATGAATTATGATTGTGCGTAAAGTTAATTATCGAAACTGGAAAAGTAGGAAGAAAAAGTCTCACTGAACCAAAAACAAACGAAATCATTAGCAAAACCAGTAATAGAGGTGGTTGAAAAGAAAACGACACGAGTAACGCTCTACAATTTTACATTTAGTGCACACATTAAAGCAAAAGTATTTTCTATCCCAGAACATCGAGGCAATTATTTTGCCTAGAAATAGGGACCAAATTTAAATAACCATCGCTCGTCAATTGTTAAAACATTTCAAATACTTTACTTATGTTTATTGCAATGTACTAATGAGTCACCCCTGTTTGCAGATGCAATGGCTATGTATGTATGTGACACAGAATGTAAGATCGCTCCTTAGTCTGAAGATCAAATGCTCCATTGGAACGTAGCATTGAATAGATGTAGGGTTTCCTGCTCGTGTTCGGAACATAACAATTATTCTATTCGGTGAAGTTTTTAATCTATAAGTCCCCCACGAGCTTCACCGGATAGTAAAAATCCAACACTACCTGATCTGAATTGGTTGTTGGGTTTGTCAGAGTACAATTAAGTAAACCACACTTTTTGTAGTTTCTTTGTGGTCAGGCTATTGTACTTCAGAGAGATCTAAAAAATAAAGTTCATAATTTGAGAATTCCCTACTTATTTGACGAAAACTCTCTGTTACTCTTTTTTGACGTTCCAGGTCCTTTATGTCTTGGCGATTTTGTTAATAAGATATGCGTAGGATAAGCAGATCATTAGACTACCACGTCTGTGCCTAGCGCTAAGGCTTTTATCCAAGTTTCCAGGCAGGCTGTTATTAACACTTTTCTATAGTGAGATGTTTGCTTCTTGTGTTTAGGTTAGGCTCCTCTCTCTGTTCTCCGAAGCTTTAACTTCCGCATTTTTTGTCCGACGCCATGTTGTTCTTTGCCGCCCGCGTCTTCTGATATTCTACGTATTGCAGTCCAATGCCTCTTTGGGGAGTTCACCTGCTGGTTTGCGTAGTGTGTGACCAATCCACCTCCATTTTGATTGTTACTAAGTCCTCATCGCACCTGCGCAAAAGTTCGGAGTTCGAGATTATTCTTAGCCACAATATTCTCAATATAGCGGTACATATGTCTCAGACAGCGGTTTACTAAGACTCGCAATTTATTTGTCTGTGTTCCATTCTTGAGCTAAGTTTCGCAACCATGCAGTAAGATGGTCTTCACATTTGATTGGAATATTCGCAATTTTGTGGTCGTAGATAAAGCCGTTTCCACACTTTTCTCAGTTGACCAAAAGCCGTTTTAGCAGCAGTTCCACCTTTGGGTGTGATTCGTCTGCACAAATAGCAGAACCTTTTTGAGCGTTCTATACTTTCGTTCATGACATAGTTTTTGTCTTGGTATGGTTGATCGCCAGACCTACTCCGTTAGATGCACGATTCAGGTCGTTGATTTTGTTCTACATATATGTAGTGGTTAGATCGCATGCATAACAACACAAACGACCCAGATTCGAACCATAGCAGAAGACATGACGAAGAAAAATTTAATTGTGGCTTCGAATGTTTAATAAAGAGGCTTCAACTTTCCTCCATTTAAAAAATAAAGAAGCCCCCTGACGTTTCCGCATACCTCAGGCGATGAGGGCAAACATCAGACGAACGATCAGGAAAACACGCCACCTACTGAGAAAAAATTACAATGCTAAAGTAAATATTATCACCAATTAGCAATTATATTCACCACCCACTACACAATCGATATGGAGTGGGCTACAGTGGTTTAATCATCTACTTAACTTGAAAGATCAAATTGATTAAAGGAACTGAAACAAAGCAATGTATGCTTCGTGGAAAGCCAATATGCTTCCTAGAGGAGTGACGGCGAAAAAAAATGCATATATCGAGATGATATTAAACAGATGTCGTTGGCATACTCGAGGTCCTCGAGATGTTCCATGAAGTTCCATTGAATGCCGCGTTTATGCTCATCCAACGCCTAAGAAAGAATATCATTGAGATCTATTAAAAATAATATGGGTGGCAAAAGACAACTTTGCTTAACACCCGCTATTGAGCTGAAGCTTTAATAATATTTGCTCTTATAGAGAACTCTGCATTTAAAATCCTCATATTGTGCCCTTATAAGAAGGATATACTTAGAGGTCACACCCTAACTTCGCAACGCCAACCAAATGCATTCATGTGCCACGTCATAAAAGAGGTGATTGCCCCTCATTTAACTGTTCGACGATAAAGCGAAGTGTATTGGTTTGATCAGTACAGGAACTATCTGACCGAAAACCAGCTTGTTGTTTGCGTATTAACGGTTCCACCTTCTGACTAATCCTAGTTAACAACAGTTTTGTGAAAAACTTTGATGGTAAATATAGAAGGACATTCGTTCCAGTCCCAACAAACTTGGTAAACAGACGCTGTACAATGTAGTTAGTTGGCATCGTACTCAGAGTCATTGTATACACTGAGCATCCTCACCTCGACAAAACTGAGCTGTCCAGAAAAAGCTGGTACGAAATCAAAATTTTAGCGTAAGATAAGCCAGAATGGAGGGAATTTGTGAGGACCTTTTGCTCCTCATAGGAGCCATGGGAAATTAAGTATATACTCCTCAGTCACCAATTACGAACTACTTGAGGCTAAATAGTAGTAGCTTTATTCTGGCCAGCGCAATTTATTTTATGTTTGTTTTCTGACCAACTGAGACCGGGCCTCTTAGGCAATTACAGTAGGTGTGATTTTTACTAAAACCGTGGTAAGAACATAAGCTTAGCATGGTGTTGCCTTGCTAAAGATAAACTGAACCAATTTATAAATTATATTGCAAATTTCGATAAAAAAAAAAAAACTTAAAGCTGAGCACTGGATTAAAGACCGTGCGCAACCCATCATGGAATAGACCTAAATTGCAAAGCTATACTATTTTAGACTCAGTGTGGAGCTTAATTATAACCACTGTACACTTGATAAAAATATTCATTTAATTTTAGCATGTTCTCCAGCTACTTGTTGAACAAAGAATCTCAGGGGGAAATGAGAAATAATTGGATTTTTTTTTCTTTGTAACAGAAAGGGTTCTTTTGTATTTTTTGCAAAAAAATTAAAAAAAAGTATTTAAATGTCATGCTCCAGCGACTTTAATGGGAATACATGCGTGAAATTTCCCAGAAATACATATTTGGGATGCAATTTTATTTTGCATTAAAAAAACTTAAATTCTCTTGCAATTTATAACTTTTTCTATATCTGTATGGTATTTATGTATATGGGTTTCAGCACTAATGGCCTAAGAATATTTAATTTTAAACTTTTTTATTTTAAAAATGTTAATTAGATTCTGTATTAGAAAACAGTAATTGATAAATTGCAATAATCGTTTGCTAATAATAAAATTTTAGGGTGTTTCATATAAAGAAGTTTTTTTTTTTTGTCACGAACTGTAGAAATATTTATGTATATACCAGAGTTGGGTTTATTGCATTGAATTTATAATACATTATCGTTTCCATTACCACTAAACAACTTAACATTAATGCAGCAATATTGCAGCCACGACTAGTGGCAGATAGAAATAATTAACCACTAACTCAAACAATTTTAGTGGTAGTGGAAAGTGAGTGCACTAAATGAAGCGATTTTAGTGGTAATGGAAATTTAGTGCACTAAGTGATTCGATTTTAGTGGTAGTGGAAATTTCGTGGACTATATGAAATGATTTTAGTGGTAGGTGGTAGTATAAATTTAGGCCACTAAAAAATAAAATTCGCAAAATAATTAAATTATGATTTTTATAATATTAGTTATATTTGTTAAGGTCCATGATAAAAACAGATGTTATCTTTAAGAAATTATTTTTCTATTGTATTGGAATTTGGATTTGTTTCTTTTTATCAGACATAAATAAAGTTGTAAGTATAAATTGTCAAACTAAAATAATGCGGTTCGAAATTCATGACCGTAATTTTCAGTAATCAGCAAACATTTTAATGAAATCTCATTTGCATTATCATTAAACATTTATTTTTACTTCAATTTTACTGGTAATGCAGTGTCCATTTATGATTGGCTTAAGCTAAGTATATATGTAATAGTATTATGCCTATGTGGAACTGATTTTGCATTCCACTAAGTGCCAATGGATTTCTAGTCCATTACCATTCCATTCTACTAGTCCATTCTTAATTAGTGCACTAAATTTTCACTACGACTAAAATCCTTTCATTTAGTGCACTCAATTTCCATTACCACTGAATTTTAGGGTTGATAATGCACTATTTTTTCCACTACCACTAAAAGTACCGGGTGTTTTTTATAGAGGTATAAACCTTTAATTTCGCAACACTTTTTTAACTGGCGGCCATTTTGTCAGCTGTCAAGTGATTCAACATGAATAGACTGAACGACGCTTTCAAATAGGCCCAAAACGAGATTGACGTTGATCCCGATTCTCATAAGCGAATTTTGTTTAGCGATGAAGCTCACTTTTGTTTGAATGGATACGTCAATAAACGAAGCTGGCGTAATTGGAGTGATGTTAATCCTCAAGTGTATGTCGAGACACCGTTACATCCAGAAAAACTGACTGTTTGGTGTGCTTTGTGGGCTAGGGGAATCTTTGGTCCGTACTCTTTTAAAAACGATGCTGGTCAGAATGTTACAGTCAATGGTGACCGCTATAGAGCCATGATTACTGACTTTTTCGTTCATTAATTGAACAACCATGATGTGCAGGAGCTGTGGTTTCAACAAGACGACGCAACATGTCACACAGCTCGTGCCACAATTGATTTATTGAAGGAAATGTTTGGTAACCCCATAGTTTCATATTTCGGACCCGTGAATTAGCCTTCAAGGTCGCGTGATTTAACGCCGCTAGACTATTATCTGTGCGGATATGTGAAGTCGCTAGTCTAAGCCTATAAGTGTGAAACGATTAACCGATATACGGCCACAAATGTTGGAAAAAAACATTTAAAATTGGACCTCCTGATTAGAATACATCCTAGCGAGCCGTGGCGGTCATATGCCAGAAGTCATATTTAAATTATAATGCCAGAAGATTATCATTCGAATAAAGTAAATTTCATGTCAATTTAAAAAAGTTATTTTTGTTTTATTCCATTTCAAAGTTATACACGTCTGTAAAAAACATTTAGTAGTAAATTAAATCCAATGCAATAAACCCAACTCTGGTATATACATACATACATACATATAAAAAAATGTGAATCTGTGTCTGTTGTATTTTGTTTTATTTTTTTGCTCATATTTATTAAAACAATTTATAGAGGGTTTGCTGCGTTTCTTTTGACAAACGTCATATTTAGCGCATGCCTACCAGCCTACACGAAAAAAAACGAACAAAAAAAATAATTTTTTAAATCAAATTAAACGAAATAATAATAAATGCAGCAGCAAAGACTGTGATTTTTAAATGAATATTTAAGATTATCGCTTTAGACTTTTCTGGCTGACTAACACAAAACGTTAAACAGCTAAATAACAATACAAATTAACCCATTATTTACCATGTCAAGTGTATCAAGTTTACTCAGGTTTCAAAAGGTTCATTATTTGTCGATCCCTACTATCGGATTTAAATTCACTACCATGCCTTGGGTTGAAGTAATATAAATACCCTTTTATGTGCGGCAAGAGATAGATCTCATTAAACTTTATGGATTGAAGCAGCAGAGAATGTCAGTTTTGGATGTTTTTTTTTATTTGTGATTTTATTGCTGGTGATATTGATTTCAAGTCTCCTCTTTCGGAATTGAAGTTTAAGGTACAAATTGGAAGCCACCTGGATTTAACGCATTCTAATAGTACGATTTTATTTTATTATCCTATCTACTTTATTGCAAATTCTTGTGATCGTAGGTCGAGCCTCTTGGAGATTGGGGCGAAAAAGATGAATATGAACGAAACACTCACAAATGACCTGGTGAAAATCTCCGATTGTGGTCATGCGAACAGTGTCGATTTTAATGCACTCAAGGCCTAATGTTGTTTTTTAAACACAGACGTGGTGGTATGTTGTCATCTGTGACTATGGGTATAATGTATATATTGGGGAATCAGGACATGAGAGTTTACTGTGGCGTTCGTTGAAATGATCACATATTTCAAGTGTCGAAAGAAGCATTCAAATGCCTCGGTTTTTCAAGACAAGAAATACGTCACTTCATCTGATCTCCTTATTATTTACAAGACCTATATTCGACCCAAATGGAATACAACTGTCATGTATGGGCCGGTGTTTCAAAGTCTATTTTGGAGCTTCTCGACCGCGTGCAAGAGAGGGCGAAGGTACTCATTAACGACGGTAAGGTTGCTAACTCTATTGATTCATTAGAGCATCGTTGTAATGTCGCATGTGTTGCATTGTTCTATCGGTACCGGATCTTGAAAAACCAAGTATAATTGTATTCGTAACTAAACGTATTTCTTTAATGAATTCATGGTTCGGTCGCTATATATAATAGCGTTTAAAAACATCTCTCTTATTTTATGACATTTAAGTTTAAAAATAATTTCTGCCATGTGGCCGTCACGGCTGGTGCATGCAAGGTGCAATCTGGAACACCAATTTTCACCAACTTTTCGCAGCATATGCGGCTTATTTTGCCAATAACTTCTTAAATGTTTCCTTCGCGGTGTTCAATTGTTTCTGATGTATCGGAAAATATTCCGATAAAAGAAAATATTTCAATGGGGTTAAATAAAACGATCATGGTGGCCAATTTATTGGACCATGATATTACTATTTCATCGAAAGTTTTTTTGTGTAAATCAATTGCAGCGCACGCTGTGTAGTATATGGCTCCGTCCTGTTAGATCCAGTTGTCATCAAGATTAATGTCAGCTAATTGAAGTACGAAAACATTTTTAATCAAGTCCCTGTACCGTTCACTATTAGCTGTAACATTCTGGCCACCATCGTTTTTGAAGACATATTGACCATTGACTCGCCAGTCCATAAAGTAATTTTCTGCGGATGTAATGGTGTTTCGACTAAAGCTTGTGGATTATCCTCCAACTTGCGACAATTCTGCTTATTTACGTACCAAAAATAGGCTTCATCGGAGAACAAAATTTTGAAGTTTGACGAACAGAACCATTATTTTGATAAAAAATTTCAACAATTTGCAATTGTTACTCTGGTGTTAAATCGATTGTCAAATCAAGCAGTCTTGCCAACACAAAGTTATGAACCTCTAAAAAAAAACCCGATATAAATATTATTATTTATATATAAATACATATTAAGTTTGGACTTTGGCGTTTGACGTAGGCAACTACAAGGTTTTTTGTAATTCGCTTTCTCATTCATAATTTAACCTCCAATTATAAGTCTAATTACATAATTCACCATACAAAATTTTGATAGTGAAATAAAAAATAATTCAGTTTCATATAACCTGTAAATTACAAACAAAAACATTAATGTGAAGAAGTTATCGAGCAATTTAGAAGAAGAAGAACTGTCAAAACCAATTAGAAAATATGCCATGTGAACAAGGTAATTCGTATAAGTAATTCAAACAACGAAAAAAAGTAGTTATAGGTGTCGTGTAAACAGCGTAAGTCTGTACCGTAGACCGTTCGCAATACAAAATAACTAGCGTTATATGTATCTATAAGCGGATGCGAACTCACAAGGTCAACTCTATTAACATTTTGCTGTCAGGTATAGTGTGGTAACAAAGGGGTTAAATGTTGATGGTTGAATGCAACTATATTTCTTCGTTTCATTATTATTATCGAAATAAAAATAAATTTTAATCTATACCTAGTACGTACTAAAAAAAATCATATTTAATTATTCTCTTTATACGATGGATGATCTCACATTTTAATATATTTTTAACTGCGAATATTCTTCCTTGCCTTTTTCGAAAATATAAATCGAAAAACTTTAAACATTTTTTTTAAACCACCACCACAATCATCTTCATTTTACGTAATACATATGTACATATATATGTACGTTTCTTGGTTGGTTGATTAACGTTTGACATTTTTCAGTTATTAATTAATTGTATGTTTCTATTTTATAAAAATTACTTTAAAAAATAAATTTTTTTTTTTTAATAATGTTCTTGCCATTTAGTGGGTGTTTGTTCATTTCTATTCATTTGCTGTTTTAGTTCGTTCATATTCGCTGATTTTTTTAATGACATGCTTCTTCTATATTATTATCGTTTTTTTTCTACTCTTCTACTTATTGATCATTAAAAAATTGTGTCAAGCCACCGCCAACATTAATAAACAACAACAAAAATCATGAAAAGAAGTAATTTACACGCATTCTTGATTTAGAGATGCTCTTCTTTTAGTTTGTTTTTTTTGTGTAAACTTCTAAAAAAAAGACACAAAGAACAAAACACATATAATATGATCGGTTTCGTTGGTTTTTCAAAATGTTGGTGAAATTTTTTAAAAATATTTCGCAAAAATAGTACGATTAGTAGTACATACGAGTAGAATAGCTTTCAAACTTCATTTCCAAATTTTAAGCACATGTTTTTTTGTTGTAATTTGAAGCTAACAGTGTTGCCACATTTAATTTGTAAAGGCTATGGAGAAACGTGGATTTCGTCAGCCTCTTTAGCTCAGTGGCAGAGCACTGGTCTTGTAAACCAGGGGTCGTGAGTTCAATCCTCACAGGAGGCAATTCGCATCTTTTGAAATCATTTTTCAATTGAATTTTGTTTCAGAACTTTTTCATTTTATTAAGTGCTACGTTTTGCGGTCACGAATGTTTTTGCAAATATAAAAGCAAAAAACAAACCTCAAAATGTTGTTTGTTTCTTCATACAATGATACAAGTACGTGTTTATAATGTTACTGCTACTCGTACGTATGTATGTATGTATCGATATATTGCATTTCAAAGCTATTATTTCATTACTTACATATGAAGTTTTAGTTTTAACACTAGTTTTTATAATGTTTTTTTTTACGTTTTTTTAATAGTTTGTACTCGTACTCTAATTTAATTTTAAATGTACTTAAACACATGTAATTAAAATAAAATTATTACTCTGCTCTCATAATTCATAATTTCATTTCTAACGAGCAACGAACAAACGAAATGACCTTAATTGTTTATGTACATATATATGTACATAAACAAGTTAAAATATGTGCTGACAAAATACATACATATGTATACATATGTTTTATTTCTGTTTTGTTGTTTTTATTTCTCAATCAAAATTAAAAGAGAACTATTAAAAAACCAGGTGTGACTAGAAAAAACGTAAATTTTTTGAAGTTCTTTAATTGACACATATTTTATTACCTACCTACCTATGTCAGTAAACTATTTCTAGTACATATCTGGGAATAAGAACAGAATGCCTTTTACCATCTTTATGACTTACTTTGGCTAAAATTCTAAATTGCAGAGCATTAGAAAAATAATTAAATCACATCGAGTCTAAAGTAGTCTCTCCCTGCAATTTAGAAACTCAGGAACTGAAGTAACTAAGACTTCAAGTGCCTGTGTTAACAGAATTAAGTCTCTGTGATTAATTTTTTACTATTCAGGCTCTTGACTAACTTTATGGCACGGTGGCTCGATATTTGAAGAAAATTAAAATTGTAAAAATTCTTGATGGTAAAACAATACTATAGCCAAGGCGCTTTATTTTTTCATAATCTATGTAAAACCTTCCCATAATTAAATTCTAACACAGTTTCTTTTATTTAACAAATTTAATAAATACAATAAGACTAGATTTTGTTTTTATATCTCTTATATTATACGCCGGGCTGAAACCCGGCGTATAATAATTGTTACCTTAAGTACTATCTTAGTTATAATTTTTTAACCTTTTTCTCCATTTTATTTCCTTTCAGTGCAAAAATTTAAAACATCATTTACTTCCATCCAGAAAGACACTGTAGATTCTGCTTTTTAGCTGTCTTAAATCAAACACACATTAATTTGTATATAATATACAGTGGCTCACAGCTTATTTCGTGGGCTTTCAAAATATAAGTTTAAACGCTTACAGCATCAAAACTAGGGATGATATCAAAAAGATTTAAACGCACAATTTTTATAAGAATATTTATTTATTTAAATTAAAATTGTGTTCATGTTTTTCAATATTTGTAAAAGTAATTTTAAGAAAACTTAAAACTTTTGAAAAACACAATTCACAGCTTATATCGTGTATTGTCAGCAGTTTTAGAAAAAACTTAGATGGAACATGGTGTAGTATTTGGTGTGACCTTCTTTTTGCTTAATTACATCTTTAAGACGATTTTCCATCGATATAAAGATTTTTTGGGTAGTTTCGGGGTAGTCTTGCTCCACGCTTAGACCAGTGCAGGGTTTAAATCATTCTGATTAGTAATCTGCTTCTTCGGTATCTTCGGTTAGTTTTGATGCTGTAAGCGTTCAAAGTTATAATTTGAAGGAGCATGA
Source organism: Wohlfahrtia magnifica (assembly GCA_023159175.1). Taxonomy (NCBI): domain Eukaryota; kingdom Metazoa; phylum Arthropoda; class Insecta; order Diptera; family Sarcophagidae; genus Wohlfahrtia; species Wohlfahrtia magnifica. The sequence continues at coordinate 797,832 of JAKWBJ010000484.1, read as the reverse complement.
AATAAGCTGTAAGCCACTGTATGTACATATATAGTTAGCTTTTAAGCGTTGTGCAATACCTTATTATCCAGTCATTTCCGGCTTTTTGTTGAGTTAACTTTTACCCTGTGTGCTCTGTTCAATACCCGTTTATCAAAACTTTCCTGTTTTTTGTCTGATGTGGATAGAAAAGAAAGGTTTAATTGTTGTTATCCACATATAAAAAACTCCATATATAGTATGAATGGAACGACCCATGCCCACTTATCCAATCTCGACCAGTTATTGACTGATGATGTGTATTCCCCACAACGTTGTGTGAACCAAATTTAGAAACTTCTATTATTATCTCTCTTCAGATCCTATACAATAATTTATGTTTCCTATGTATGGGTGATGCCACGCTAACTTATCCTATTCCGCCCATTTTGTGACTAATGATTTGTATTGACTACGAAAACATTTAGACCAAATGCAAAGACTTATCTAATTTCGCCCACTTTTTGACTAATAATTTGTATTGAATGTGAAGTCATTCGGAACAAATTCAGAAACTTTAGCTTTAACCCTTTTTAAAGTAAACAAAAATCAATATTTAGTTTGTATGGGAAGTACCATGTCCACTTGTCTTAGTTCGCCCACTTTTTGATTGATAATTTGTATTGACTAAGATGCCATTCAGAACAAATTTATTACCTTTAGCTTTAACCCTTCTTTACTTTGTATGGGAAGTACCATGCCAAGATTTGTATGGACTATTAAGGTATTTGAACCAAATTTAGATACTGCTACTATTACCATTTTGAAGATATAGAGAAATAACTATTTACTTTGTATGGGCTTGACACTACACAGTTCGAATTTTTGTTATTTATATAGCCTAGAAAATAGAAAATATAGAAATATAGAAAATCCACTCAGATATGCTTCACACAAACATACAAAAAAACACACATTCATTTTTACATATAAGATTAAAACAAAATAGGTAAATATCTATTGAAAAATTTGTGTGTCCCTATCATTTTTGTCACCATTGTGTACCATACATTCATATATCATTTGTATTTTTTCTCTCTTTTCAAATTGTTACCGTTATTTTCTTTACACGAAAATCGTATGAAACCTCGTAGAAGAAATTCGAGACATACTTATTTTATTTGTTTTTTGTAACGTCTCATTTTTATGTCATTTTTATTGCTCCTGCGGTTTATAACTCATATTATTGTTGTTGTTATTTTTTCTGACATTTTAATTGCTTTTTTCTTTCTTTTATTCTCAACAAGTTTTGTCATAGTAGTTACACTAACTAATACATGCATATTATCAAACACCTTTATATGAATTGTATTGTTCATCTGATATAATTTCGTAATTAAACTAATTTCTCTCTTACCTCTCTCTTCTTGCAAAACAATCGGCACAGAAAACGTTAATGAGTATTAATAAAGAAAAAACAAAGCAATAATAGCAACAAGTTAAAAATGAAAACAAAATATTCAATAAAAAAAAGAACGGAAATTGGACAAAGTGCACAACCATTAAACGAGCGAACATGTTTATAAACAAAATTAAATACAATAACCGACAAAAAAAAAAACAAATTGGCAAAAACAGAACACATACCAATCCAAGTACCTGCTACCGATGCATACAAATGTTTATATTCATTCAAAAGAAACAAAGTGATGGTAATGTTTCTAATGTAATAAATGTTGTTTTATTGTAATGCGGTGTTGTTTGTGAAAAGTTCGTTTCAGATATCAGCATTTACAACAAAAATTAAGGAAAAAATAGAAAACAAAAAAAAAAGGTTTTGTCAGTCAGAAGACACTTGAAAAAATAGGATCAAAGTTTTTTAAATTATAGATAAAAATATTTATGTTTAATGATATTAGATGGAGCGCAAAACTGCGCAAGGTAGCTGTAGCACTTTATTGCATTTAAACGAAATGAAAATTTTAAGCGCAATCTAAACGAATTGTCGCGCCAATTTTTAATTCTGAATAAAACATGGATCTATCACAACACATTGAAGCTTGTCAAGTTGAACATGCATCAAAGGAGCGAGGCCAACAAAGTCATGGCCAAAGTTTTTAGAATGTATGCGGTGACACTTAGTTATATACTTCAATTTACTTAAAATCGGCAATAGGAAAATTAATGTACAACAACACGAACTTATCTATCGAAGACAATGTACGAGCGTATAGTCACATGGGCTGCATGCCAAAAGTTCAGGTCAAACGAGAAGGAAAAACGTCGTTTATTCAATAAAGTCACGGTATTAATTAACTGTGTTCGTACTTAAAATTTTGCTAAATTGTTTTTTTTTTTTTTTTTAATTGTATAGAAACGAATTAATCTTTACAACCAATTAATTATAAAGAGAAAGTAAAACGTATTGTTAGAATTTCTATTAGTTAAAATCAATAAAAATAAATGAATGTTCACTCTCTATGACCTCGTATAGAAATTAGTTTTACTGAAAGTTTGCGTCATTTATAATTTTGTCATTAATGATATTTAACGATGTTGCCAAAAATGTAAAAATCAAAAAAAAAAAAACAGCTTCATTAGTAAAATTCTAAAAAAAGCTACAGAGGAAGAAGTTTATTAAAACATTGCTAATATATAACGTCAACGATCTAATATACATACATACTAGCTGAAACCCGGCGTGCTTCGCTACCCCTATATTAATTATTATCCTAATTACCCATTTTATTCCCTTCCGGTTCAAGTGGTTTAAATTTGAGCCAGCGGTTATTTCGAATCTGGCATTACTTATGTCATTCTATTCTGTCACAAAATTCAGTATATTATCTCCACTGAACGAAATGAATCGATTAATGCTTGAGCAACGTTGGGATTTATTGGAAATTTATCACCATTTAAAATCATCTTTTCGGATGAAGCTCATTTTCATCTTGGTGGATATGTTAATAAGCAAAATTGCGGTAATTGGGACTCAGCAAGCCCAAAGGTGGTCTAACTGAAGCCAATTCACCCATTACGAGTGGCTGTTTGGTGCAGCTTGTGAAGCGGAGGCATTATTGGCCCATATTTCTTTGAAAATGAGGTCGGCGCAACCGTTACGGTCAATGGGGACACCTATCGCGCCATGATAACCAATTTTTTGGTGCCCGCTCTTCATGGTATTGATGAGAACGATGTTTGGTTTCAACAGGATGGTGCAACTTGCGACAGATCTCATGCCACAATCGATTTAGTGCGTCAAACGTTTTATGGCCGTTTAATTAGCCGAAATGGTGATGTCAGTTGGCAGCCAAGAAGCTGCAATTTGACCCCGTTGAACTATTTACTGTGTGGCGCCGTTAAAGGTAAATGTTATGCCGATAAACCAAAGAATATTGACCATTTGAAGGCCAATATTCGTGATGCCATTGCTGAGATACAGCCCCATACACTCGAAAAAGTTGTCGAAAATTGTCCCGATCGAATGGGGAATGAATGAAATAATATTTTATTTCTAACCTGAACAATTGCTCTTCACAACAAAAAAAAATTAATTTGGCAAAATTTTAAACCGTTTTTGTTTTATTGCATTTTTAAATTTTAACTTTTAAATGGCCCACCCGATAAAAACATAGATAGCTTTTAGCCTGTGTGCTTTGCTCGTTTATTTAATATTTTACGCTTTTCGGCTGATGTAGACAGATAGCGGAACTTTAATTGCTGGTTTCCACATATAAAATTCCATATTTGACATGAATGGAAAATGCCACTCCCATTTTTCCAATCTCGGCCAATTTTTGTATTGACTATGAAGTTATTTAGAACAAATTCAGCAATTTACACTTTAACCGTTAACCGTCAAGATAATCAAAAATCAATATTTGGTTTGTATGGGAGGTACCATATGCACTTATCCTCTTCTATCAACTTTTTGATTGATGATTTGTATTAACTATAAAGCCATTCAGACCAAATTTAGAATCAAAAATCTATATTTAGTTTGTTTGGAAGATACCACATCTATTTGTCCTCCTCCATCCACTTTTTGATTGATGATTGATTGGTCATTCAGACCAAATTTAGAAGATTTAGCTTTAACCGTTCTCAAGTTATTAAAAAATCAATATTTGGGAGGTATCATGCCCACGTCGAATTCCGCCCACTTTCTGGCTGACGATTTGTAGTGATAACTAAGCTATTGAAGCAGATTTTGAAACTCTTACTATTACCATTTTGTGGATATAGACAAATAAACATTTACGTTTTATAGGTGTAGCACCGCGCTCAATTAGAATTTTTAATATATATAGAGCCTATAGACTCTTACCAGACTTATAGAAAGATACTATAAAAATTTCAAGAAAATCGGTTCAGCCGTTTAACTGTCTATAAAGTACAAACAAACACATGCATACAAACACACATTCATTTTAAATACATAAAAGATGTAAAGATGTATGTCAACGAGTAAAATAATACTAAATTATACAGTAATTGCCCAGTTTGCCTCTTCCTTCAGATATCCCAGAAGACAAGTACAAGCTTATTAACAGTCCCGAAAGACACATAAGGGACACTCAGAACATTGAGCGAAAAGTTTTAAATTCGTTTAAGACCTTATTAATAACAAAGGCTTGCATGACAAAGGCGTGTGCCAACTGGGTAATGATTTAATAAAGGAAATACCAAATTTGAAATACAATAATGTATTGATTTATAATTTGTCTAAAAGCCAATAATTGCTAAGTAAATGTATTGGCAATAATAGTAATTGAAAAAAATTCACTTTCTACAGTTTTGTCAGCGCTTAGGTTTACTAATTAAATAATATGAGAATAAAAAAACTTTTTCGATAAATATTTATGTTGCATAATCAATCAGATAAAAAGAATTTTAATTAGAAAGTATTTTGTTTTACAATAATATTTTTAAGAAAGTTTTTAATCATAAAACATTAGCAATTTTCAGAAATTAAGAGTCTTTTATAGTCAAAGAAAAACATTCGAAACTATAAAGAATAACAGCGTTTTTATTTAGTTTTGTGATTATAACAAAAAAAAAAAAAAAAAACTAGAGAGAAAATCAGGTGTTTAACATATGAATTGTATACAACATATAGAGACACCTGTATAATCTATAGATATCTATATACAATATCTACATATATACATGTATATGTACATAGATAAATATCTACAAATACAGTCTGAGATGAGTATGACTTCTCTATACGAAATAACTTTTAACATGTGCATTAATTTATTTATTGAAATTGATATTTTTATTGTTTTCTTTTTTATATATTTTCGCTTTTTTTTCAATTAAGTTTTATTATTATGGTTTTTGTTTCCTTTACATCTTCTTGTTGTGTTTTGTGTATTCAAATAAAATCAATTTCTACGTTTCTTATGTAACTTTTTTTTAGACAAAAGAGCAAACTTTTCTTAACACTTTCTAAGCATGATTGATTTCCCACATAGATAAACTGAAATGCTTATTTATATCTATATTCCAAATACATACATACATATGTATATAAAAATGAATTGCTTAAAACTTGAAAACGACTGGACCAAACTGAATACTTCTGCAATTTTGTTCCTTATGGCTACGCGAATGTTTAGTAAAAAAGAAAAGTCGAAAAAAGAAAAAAGACTATCATAAGACATCACCTCCAACCACCTCCTCTTCATCCCCCTCCTAAGCGGTGCCTAAAGATGAACGCAAAGTTGAGAATATAAAATTGAAAATTGATTTATCGAAACAGAATAGTGTTACCATTATCAATATATCAGATCCAGAGCGTAAGGAAATTGTTAAGCCTGTCAAGCCAGAAAAGGAGTGGAAAGTTAAAACCAAGAAGGAAAAGGATGACAGTCCTAAATCGTCACACAGTGAGCGCAAAATTAAAACTCCTAGCACTCTAACTGTGCCTCCGCTAACCATCAAGGCTGAGCGTATAAGTCCTTTAACAAAGCCGAATGGGTCGTCATCTATTTTGAAAAAAGAAGACGAAAAGTCACAGTTTTTGAAATCATTTGCTTTGACTCCCACAGAAGGCATTAAGACTGAATAAGTAGAATCAAAGCCCAACAAAAATTTTTTGAAAGAATTCACACACAGTATTATTAATAAAATGACTGTCAAGGATCCTTTGAAGCCATCATCATCATTAACATTATCTTCGAAACGTAAGAGCAAAGAACCAGTAAAGACGGTTGTGAAAAAGCCTAAACTCTCACCACCATTGGCTACAGACGATTTTAAAATCAAACTACCTCCCATAATAAATTAGCAACCAGTTGCACCTGCCAATAACGTTAATAACCCGACCGCTTCTAGCGGTAACACCAACAATAAACAATTAATGCCTCCCCCAGCTCCCATAAATGCCATGAGCGCACTTTCTAGTTTACCCAGAAAGCTGCATAAACCTCAGCAAACCAAAGTTACACCCGCCACACCTGGCTCTCTAACTCTTCACCCCATGCATAATGATAACAATGGCATACAATCGGCAGCTCCTGACAGACGTACGCCCATAGTCAAAAGATTTCAACCAATATTGCTCAAAGCTGCGCGTGTTAACCCATTTACCAATACACCCAGTGATGTGAATAAGCTTCTTAAAGATGCTGCCACCGATTTCAAAACAATACCCAAAGAACCTGTAATTTATAAAGTGTACAGCTCGAAAGAAGATGCTTCTCCTTCAGTTATGGGACTACCCCTGCATCTGCAGCGGTTTCTTCTGCCAATAAAACACAGTTCTGTATTGGACAAGCGGGAATCGTACCTCCCGTACAAAGTAAATTTTGATTTGTTTATACCTTGAGAACGTTAAAAAAATAAGTTTTAGAATTCGGTCTAATGTACTTGGCAGTCAATACAAATAATCAGTTTAAAAGTGAGTGGAATTAGATAAGTGATTGTGGCATCTTCCACACATATTAATCCTATAAACACGTTCGAGGCTACCGACCATCGACTACAAGCTGTCAAAAATAGAATACATGTGTGCATATGAGAATAATTATTTTAGCGGCAACACGTCTACCGATTACTATCGTTGTAGCCCGTAGCGAACTTAGGCTAATTTATATTTTTCTTAGCAACAACAAACAGTTTAGTGCTGTCAATGCAATAAAATGCATGAATAAGCGTTTTAAAAACGCAATATATGAAATATATACATTAAAACGCGAAAAAAATCATTTGTACATTTGTTTAAATTTTTTTGTAGCTGTAGTCGTTAAAATAATTAAGTAGTTGGTTACTTGGCTACTTTTGTAGACAACGTCTTTCGCAGTCGAGTGGCCGATGGTCGGTAGCCTTGAATGTATTTATAGCATAACTATTAATGTTTGTATATCTTGAGATCTTTAATAGCAGTAGTTTATATATTTGGTTTAAACAACTTCTTGGAGAGTGCACATCATCAGTCAATAACTGGGCGTGGCAACTTCCATTCATAGAAAATGGGATATATTGAATGAGCGGATATTGCACAAATCACCCGTGTGCTAAAATCTATATACACACGTATTCTATATAAAAATTAATGTATGTGTGCTTGAAGGCTGTATACAGTTTTGGATTTGAACCGGAAGATGATCAAATGGGAAAAAATTATAACTAAGATAGTAATTAGGGTAATCATTAATATAGGGGTAAGGATACACGCCGGGTTTCAGCTAAAGGAACTAAAGACTGTCTTAAATGTTTGCATTTCAACTGAAAGAGAATGAAATTAGAAAAAATGATTTAAAAAAATGATAACTTAGATAATAGTTAAGATAATAATTAAGATTGGAATATATCTTGTATATAAAAATGAGTGTGTGTTTTTATGTTTGTTCGGGCCTTAAGACAGCTAAACCGCTAAGCCAATTTTCATTAAAGTGTTACAATATCTCTCTGTATGTCTGGAAGGAGCTATAGTCTATATAAATTTCAAAAATTCCAACTGGGCAATGCTACGCCCATACAAATTAAAAATGAATTTGTTTATATCTTCAAAATGGTAACAGTAAGGGTCTCTAAATTTGTTCCAAATACTTAGCTCAATGGTCAATACAAATCATCAGTTAAAAAGTGGACAGAATTGGACAAGTGGGCATAGGTCTTCCTTTATAAACTAAATATTGTTTTTGTATATCTGCAGAATGGTTAAAATCAAAGTTTCCCAATTTGGTCGGAATAATTTCGTAATCAATACATTTCATCAGACAAAACGTGGCAAAAATGTGCAATTGAACAAGTGGTAGTGGTAGAAGTAGAAGTTTCTTAATTAGGTTCAAACAACGTCGTGAACAATACACATCATCTATCAGTAACTGGCTAGATTGAAATTTTTTATATGTGGAAAACAACAATTTAAGCTTCGTCTTCTATCCATATCAGGCAAAAAACAGGAAAGATTAGATAAGCGAATATGGAACAAAGCAGGCCGGGTAAAAACTAACTCAACATCACTTATTGGTATTTGACGACTGTATGCAGCTAAAAAGCAAATTCTACAGTATCTTTGTGGAAGGAACTATAAGATATTTTAAATGCTTGCATTTGAACTGGAGAGTGATGAGGAAGAAGCTAAAAAATTATAACTAATATAATAATTAAGATAGTGGTGGCGAAGCACGCCGGGATTTAGCTAATTATATAAATGAAATTACATTAAAGATCTAACATTTAGATAAAAAAAAATATATAAAAATCCATAACGTGACTTTATTTGTAATATGCCAATGAAATTTGAAAATAAAATACTTCCAGTTGAGTATTGATCTTGAATCTAATGATTTAGTTTGAGAGAAAGGGCACTTTTTATTATTAATTTATAATTTAATTACTAAAGACAAAGATCATTTTTAAATGGTTTAATTTAACGTCTGAAAATATATTTTTAAATAATTACTGAGAACCTTTGAAAACAAACCTGTTGCTATAAAGACTCACCATTTTTAAATACAAAAATTCGTTGCGATTGAATATGACGCAAATGATCAATAACATTAAGTCAGCATTTTTAATTTTAAAATATTTACAAATTCTATCATTGTAAAATATCGTTACTACATTTTTAAATACAAAATGATCTATTGATCAATTTTAAAAATATTTTTTTTTTTTTAATTTTCCCTAAATATCTCTGAGTATTTTTTTTATTTCTGTTTAAAATCACCAATGAAATTTTGATTGAACGAAAGTAAACTTGATTTACAAATAATAAAATGGCTATGGCTGGCTGTTAAATTTGTTGCGATATTAAAGTGATAAACAAGAAATTTTAACAAACTCTTCTGACTACTTATCCTACGAACAGTTAAATAATTTAATATAATACATGCAGTTCGTAGCTCAATTCCTGAATTTTTGTTATAATTATTATAAGCTTTACATAGTCCTGGTAGTACAGAACTTTCTTCTTTGCTGCATAAAAACGTTTTTGCACCAAAAATTCTAAGTAATATTTAGCAACATCACTTGGAAGATCTAGCGTATGCATATGATGTCCAATATCCTCAAGACACTGCAATACATAGTAAAATAGTTATCATTAATAAATCGTTGGTTTAACGATTAACTCCATGAAAAGCAAAAGTCTGAAAATAAATTCGCTCAACTCTGACAGTAATTTTAAATTCAGTAACGCCATAATTGAGAATGTCAACTCTTTTAACTACCTTGGTAGTGTAAATCGACAGATGGCGACACTACCAGCGATAGCAGAATATCTAAGGGTGGTGGGTTTTTACAGTTGTTTACCTGGCTGATGATGAAAGCACTTAATACAAAAGTCCAAACATGTATTCACAAGAGCCTGAGAAAAATACTCAGATCAGTGGACTAAATGTAAACAAATTCCGGTACATCTGGCTGTCGGAAAGACGAAGCGGAATTGGATTGAACACTTTAACACTGTATGGAAACAACCAACTAAAATTTGCAGACAAGACCTCCAATTAGGGTTGCCAGATGGCTTTAATTTCGCTTGACTTGCAAGAATTTTTACAGCTTGTCAAGAAAAAATGTGGTTTGTCATGATTTTTTAAAGCACATTTTGAAAGTGTTCTTGCAGGCCCTGATGAAGTTTAAATTTACACCATAAAGAGAGTTTTGCATAGGATGAAACAAATGCGTTATATGGTGAATGCATCAAAAGTTCCCATTCAAGCTTTTTCAGTTATTATTGGGCCATCAAAGAGAGTTTTGCATAGGATGAAACAAATGCGTTATATGGTGAATGCATCAAAAGTTCCCATTCAAGCTTTTTCAGTTATTATTGGGCCATCAAAGAGAGTTTTGCATAGGATGAAACAAATGCGTTATATGGTGAATGCATCAAAAGTTCCCATTCAAGCTTTTTCAGTTATTATTGGGCCATCAAAGAGAGTTTTGCATAGGATGAAACAAATGCGTTATATGGTGAATGCATCAAAAGTTCCCATTCAAGCTTTTTCAGTTATTATTGGGCCATCAAAGAGAGTTTTGCATAGGATGAAACAAATGCGTTATATGGTGAATGCATCAAAAGTTCCCATTCAAACTTTTTCAGTTATTATTGGGCCATCAAAGATGTGTGTGGTGTGAAGTTGTCTTGAAGAAACACACCAATTCTAACCTATTTAACTGAATTTCTTTCCAATTCCACCATCCACACAGCATTACTTATCTTGGTTTCAATCCAGGCTTTGCCACCCCGCCTACGAAGCCTCACCTTACTTCGTCTTTAATCTTTTTTGTAGATTATTGGCGTACTATTTTTCATCGCCCTTAATCATTTAAACCTATCGAACAAGCTATAGTGTTACTTGATGTAATTAATATTGCTAGAAATATTATATTGTAGAGCCACCTACCGACAGTTTGTAACCCAAGTTTTTCGAAAAGCCAATATTTGACTGTCAAGATTTTTTTTAAATCAAAATTTTTTCTATAAATGTCAATAATTTTTCAATGTTGTATTTGACAAGCCTACCTCCAATGGAATCCACAAGTTATTAGAGCACGTGGTACGCCAAAACGCACGTGGAAGCGTGGGAAAGGACAAACAACAATCAGAATGTTCTTTCAATGAAGTGAAGAGCTTATCGAAGAACTGAAATAAATGGCGAAATTTTGGTGAAGCCCCTAAAGAACATAAGAAAAATAATAGAAATCGTTTCACCTTATTAAAGATAATCGATGTGAGCATTCTAAACAAGAACTTTTTCCTCCTGGAAAAAATAGGACGTAATCTAATTAATCCACCTTGCCGCCATCATGTGTATGAAATAATATTGCGCAGTCTTTTCGGTACAAAGTTATATTCTACATCTGCTCCAGAAGTTTCAATATTTGATAGATTTACCAAATCATGGCCATGTTTTAACAAACAATTATGTAGAAGAGGCAATGAAAATGCAACTGTTTTATTACAAATAAGCCCAGCTGAACGTGAAAATTGTATAAAAATTTGTCATGAACAACCGACTGAATTTCAAAATCGAGAAGACTATAAAGAATTACTTTAGTTGGTCTTAATCTTTCACGATGGATGTCAAAAGCAATATATTCTTCAAAAATATTTCTGTTCCACAACCAATTCTCACTTACGAAAAGTGAATCAAATGGATTACACGATATTTGCATTTGTCTAGTAAAACTACATAAAGTTTGGTTAACATGTACCAATGGCATAGACGCACCGCATCACGATTTGACTTTTATTTATGATACTCTAAAGTATTCGGAAACTAGCCCAGAAATCTCAGCAGTAATTCTTAATAAAATGAGCAATCAGTATATTTCTGAGGAAACAGTAGCTCTATACTCTTTCGATTCAAATATAAGTTTTGAAGAAAAATGGTTGAAAAACTTAAAAGAACCAACCGTGAAATTAAAAAATGGCCGAAACTATACAAATTTAATAGGCTTTCAAAAATACACCTTAATTGAAATTTTTTTAGAAAATACTAAGTATTTCTTCCGTCAGTTTAGTTTATCTATGGAGTTTTTAGAGGTTGAGTCTTCAACTTGGAAAACATCATTTGAATTTGAGGAAGGTTGGACATTCTGTAAGGACTTTGAAGCGTTAAATTTATCAAGACTTTAACAGAATTTTAACAAGGCTGAAGAGGAAAAGTAATTACTGCTTCAGGTTGTTGAGGCTTATCGACAGAAATATCTTTCGTATGAAAAATCAGATCTTATATTAAATCAATAATTTTAAGAAATAAAGATCAAATAACACTTCTTTTTTCCAATTTTATTGTTGTTATGTTAACTCAAATCAATAGAAATAGTATTATTAAAAATATATATTCATTTTAATCTATTAATTTGTATAGAGGTATATTAAAGTCGTTTCCGGATCCACTAAACGTTATCGTTTTCGCTCCAAATTTTACTCATTTACCTTTTTAATATAAGGAAACAAAAATATGCCCGGAGACCTATATTCAAAACACCATACAAATAAGAACACTAATACCACTAAATTTTATATAATCTCTGTACAATCCTTAATCCGATATTTTGAGTTCTAAACTATTTTTTCTTCGGATCCATATCTAGTTTTTTAAAAGAAAAATATAATATTTCACAATAAATTTTTCAAAACTCCTTAAAAAAGTTTATGATACTCGTAGTTCTTGATCATGACATGCATTTCATGTCTTTGGAGTTACCTTTATACCAAGTGACATAAATGATTTAATAATAATAGTAAACACTTTTAAGGAGTTCTATTGGCAAACCTTAATTAAGATACACAATTTCTTTTGTTTGATCACATTGACAATTTCAATGTTAATGTGATCATTCATTGATCACTAATATCGAATACAAATGAAAGAGAAGAGAATAAAAAAACTTACCATAAAATAGATATTGTATCCAATTCTTAACGTAGTTGAAGTCGTTTTTATTGAATATTGAATTTCTAAATTTATTTATGATGCATATGAATCAATAAATCCTTCATGAGTTTGAAAAGAAAATTTGTGATTTTGATTTGGAATTTTTCTTGAGCAGAACAAAAGATTAATATGTCAAATTACTGACTGTCTTGGTTGGCTGACTGGCTAGCTACCCAATGTTAGGAATTTTAATTATAATATCAATATAGATTTTGTTTAGTTTTCTTTTATTATTGCTGTTGTTGTTATTGAATGAATACGTATGAATTTATGGATGTGAATGCAGGTATTTATTGAATTAAATTGCATTTATTAAATGTGTTTATTATACGCTCTCTGTTTTATTTTTATTGTTGTATTTTTTAACAGATTATTTATTTATTTTTTTTTAACCATAATTCAGTTAAAAACAACCAGAGTAACCAATGACGATTTATTAGTTTGTTGAAATAATAAATAAATTTTAAGTTTATTGTTATTATTGTGGTTATGATTGCTGTTGTTGTTATTGTTATTATATATTATTAATCTGTAATCATTTAAGTACTTGTAATTTGTAAAGTTAATAATAATTATTTCAATCGTTGTTAGTGTGTTGTTTCTATAATTATAATTTCAGTTTAAAAAAAAATTACTATTAAATACGATTAATTAATAATTTTACTTTTTCGAAATCGATTCAAGAAAAGAAATAGTCGTTTCTTACATTACAGAAACACTTTAATTTTCTTATATTTATTTTCGCTTTTTTTATTTCTATTTACGAGATATTTATGGTTTAACTTTTCAAAGCACTAAAATAAACTGTACGCATGCGCACCACGGCTGTGTTAAGTCTAGAAACGAATCTATCTCTATGAACATTTCACGTTGCCAGACGAATTCCAACTAAATGAATGAAACTCACTCTCCCAAAGTTATAGTAGAATGAATGAGCTGTCTTGTTCAATGAATTTGTATGCGAGCAGACACTACGTAAGTGTAGACATTTGTATGAGTGATTCAAGCAACAATAAGTATTTTTTACTGTAACTTACGTTATACTATAGCAGCGCCGCTCATCCATAATATAGTAGCTATAGTGTGAGTGATAATAAGAGAGAGATGGAAAGAAAAAGAACGTAAATATTTATAGTTGTTGTTTTTGGTGGTAGTTGTTAGTATTTGTTGTATTTTTGTTTTTGTTCGCTTTTATTAAGTGTGGAAAAAATAATAGTTTTTGTTTATTTACATATTTATTGTTGTTGCTGACAGTTTTCAAATGCATTTGTGCAAGATCTAAGCTGCCAGATTTGGTGATTTTCTATTAACGTTTGTAACGTCTGTTTTAGGAGATTATCGCATCCATAGATCAACTATCCGAAATTATAACATATTAATTTTTAAAATATAGAAGTGGCCAAAGCAGTCTGAATTATAAGTTTTTATATTAAAAATAAAAGGTATAGGAGACATAGTTTGTTTAGGCGGCTTCGGTATCAAATTTCAACGTTCCGTTAACCAACATTTTCACTGCGTCATATCACGCCGGTAAAAACTTGTCACTTCCAATCGTATCAACTCTTTCGCAATTGACAACAACATTTGTCAATCATATTCTTTTGATAGCAGGCCGCGTCTTTTGGAGATTGTGGTGAAAAATCGAAATATAAATGACACACACAAGTCGCTTGTTAGGACTTGCGAAAATCTCCGAGTCGATTTTAATGCGCGCAAGACCCATATTATTTTCTGACACACAGACGTGGTGGTGTGGTGTCATCCTTGAACATGAATGTAGAATTGAGGAGTCTGATGTTCTTCATATTCTGTGCCTGAGAATTCACCGTGACGTTTTGTGGAACGATCACTTTTTCGAGTGTCGAAGAAAGCTTGTAACTGCCTCGGTTTTTTGAAATGGCATAGGAAATACTTCACTCAATCTAACCTTCTCCATATTTATCCGACCTAGGATGGAATAAAACTCTCACGTATGAACCGGTGTTTCAAAGTCTTCCCGACCGCGTGCAGGAGATGGCGAAGGTAGGGTAGCCAACTCTATCGATTCGTTAAAGCATCGTCACAATGTGGCGTGTGTCTCGTTGTTCTATTGGTACTATAGCGGAATGTGCTCTGACGAAATATAGGAATTGTTTTCTAATAATCACATATTTTCACGTAGTACTCGCTTTTGTCGTAGAGCGCATCCCTTGATTGATTGTCGAATGAATCGCACAAAGCATTACAGAGAGCATTCGTTTTTTGTCGCACCGTTCGTCTGTGGAACGATCATCCCTGCCATTTACGAAATAAATAAATTCAAATAGAGGGAGTATCCTGTTTCCCATAACCTATTGTGTTCGTGGACAATAAAATGAATTTTGGGAAGGATGATAATTCCTCTTTTCTCCTTCCTATAACCTACTTCCCTAGAATCAGCGCAACGTACTGCATAAGTACGCGCCATAAAAGTTTGCAGAACATAAGCAACAAATTAATATTTCGTTGATGAACCTTATTTATTATAACTCTGGCGCCAAAAATCAATAAGGCTATTAAGTACGGATTCCGAGATACGTTTCCACTCAGCTTTTGGATCGTCAAAGAATTTGTTTTGATTTTTGATTCGTGTTCCTGAAATGTCAGGTGATTGTGCCGGCCAATCAAGGGCTTGAACCCCATGCTCTGCACTAAACTCTCTAACTAAAATCGATTTGTGTTTCGGGCCATTATCGAAGTGGCATACGGAATATTTTTCATTTCAATGATGTTTTTGTGCAAAAAAACGATCCATTATAAAATTTTGTGAAAGAATCCTACACCACTTGCTTAAAATTTTCTTTACAATTGCGTGGATCAAGCCTTCTACTAAGCATACATACTTAAATTGAATTTTGATTCGTCACTAAACAGAACGATTTTTTACCTCTTCTGTACAGACCAATTATTTGTTTTTAAGACTGAGGAAGAATTTTTTAAGCTTTTGCTTAATTTAAACTGTATTTAATCTGGAATTTAAGAAAATTAAATGCGTTTGACGTTTTTCCCTTTCTTTTAAATTTGACGATTTTAAATTTCATTTATCTGGCAACTAGGTAATCAGTCAATAGTGTATTTAAACAAGATTATAATTGTTTTTGTCGGTAGCTTTTCTTCTCTTGTGCTTCAGTATTTATAGAACAAGAGATTTTCCTTTTTCAAAAATTTTAATATTTCACTTGTGTAAAGGTTTTATAACGACCACTTAGAATTTTTCTCAAACCATTTTCTGTTCGTTTATAATTCATTAGAAAAATGCTCTTAAAATTGTAAAAGTTGCATTTTATTATTGTCGTGTTTGTTGTCGTTAATTTATAATAAGGTATTAGAATTTGTGGTAACAAATTAAGGTCCCTAGAAGGCTAATTAACGGTTGAGGCGACTAAACATAAAATTATACGGAGTTAATGGTATCCGGAAATGCTTGCATTGAAAATAATTGGTGTTTAAAGAAATTCTAAAACATACAGGGATTCAAACAAAATGAAGTTAAAAACCGATAAAATTTGCTTTAAAAAAAGTCGTGATAGGTATATACATACATATGTATGTACATAGTATACAAATACGTGTGATTGTAAAAAATGCTTTATAAAAAAGAGCCGATATTTAAATTAAACAAACCAAAACAAAAAGAATGCAGCCCGAACAAATTTTTGGAAAAAGGTCGTTTTTTAAACATTGTTATGGGGTTTATTAGCCTACACTTTTCTTAGTTAAACTGCATTTATTTTTTATTTTAATTATTTCGTGTTTAACGAAAGGCACAAACTACAAAGTAAAAAAAAGTGTAAAATGTATTATTAAATATGAATGCCATCAATTTAGACATAAATACGTGTCGTTATACTAACGCTAATTCAAACTACATGATTTCAAATAATACGACGGCTGTAGGACCAATTTAAAAAAATCGAACTTTTTCTTATCAACAAAATCAAAATTTTAGTTTTCAAGGCTAATTTTCTTTTAATTCTAAATTTTAACAAAATTTTTTTAAATTCTTTTATGGATCAGCACCGCTATTTCTTGCTTGTTAAGGATGTGTACAGCCTAGGAAACTAATAACACTATCAGGTCGTAAAATACATTTGATGGGTTTAAACTTTCCTACCCTTATAGATTTTAATTTCATGCCGTTTTAAGGTGAAATCATGAATTTATGGCCTACAATAAATTCAAGAACTTGGGTACAATGTGCTGGATTAGCAAAAGTAAAATTAAATAAACGAAAGTCCTAAATTGGTACCATTTATTATTTGACTAACTGTATACATACGTACATATCTACATACAGATGTACATATGGCTCACATGTTTATAATATTAAGGCAAATAAAGCCTTTTTCTCCCAAAATAACTTATAAGCAGTGATACCATATTTGGCGATTTTGAATGCCAATATATTCTGACGATTTGTCGATTTGTGCTTTAATTTTAACGATTTTTAGGAATTAAGAAGCACTTTAGCACTTCATAAAAACTGCAAAATTAATATACATATGAATTTGCAATTATTAATTTTGCAAATTTAAATTAACAATAGCAAGTAGTAAAACAGGTAGTTATAGTATACATATGGTATGATTTTTGTCTGTATTTTATATCATTTTTATTCACTACTAACATTTTAAAGTGCAAACTGGTTTACGAGGGAACAGAAATTTGCTAAAACTAATAAGACAAAAAGCTAAGAAGTGAATTATTTTAAATATTTAAAAGCACAAAATTTTACTGAGAGGTAAAAATAAAGTTTTTAAATAAATAAATAAGGAGCAGAATGCTTAGATATTCAAAGAAAATTGTTTATCCTCTGTAGTATGACATTGTGGTATTCGTTAGTTTTTTCAATGCAATAATATGTATATAAAAAACCAAAAATTTAATCCGTAATTTTGTAAAATATGTACAGTCAGGGACATAAGTACTTGTACACCACAACTATTTAAAATTATTCGTACTCAAAGTGATTCATGCTATATTTTTTTACAAAATTGCTTTTATTTGGAAATTGCTTTTTATTAGATAGATTATTTAGATATCTAATTAGCAAAAGTATTAAGTACTAAGTAGTTATAAGTTATTTACTTAATATATAAAAACAACAAAAACTCAAAAAAGTATGATATTGCTCTTCACACTGAAAGCGAGCCACTAACAGTAAATATATTTTTAACTTACAATAATACTTACAAAAATATTAATATATTATTGGGCCACCTTTTGCTGCTATAACTAATATTGTTTGGCGTTGAACATGGGTTTCTAGGGTTGACATTCAAGTTTTTATTGAAAAAAATTTATTCGTTTCACATATTTGAAACCATTCTTAGATGGTGCTTTCAACAAGTCAATAACCCAAACCATACAACAAGCATTATAAAGAAAAACAGATTTATTCCCCTTCCCAGTTCTAGTGCAATCTCTGAACTCATTGATAATTGATGGATCTATATTGACCAAAATATTAGAAAACATGTCATTAGATCACATTAACACCATCTCAATGTTCTACAGTCAAAATAGGACGCAGATACTTTCTCGTATACCTACAATTTATTGGAATCGATGTCTAGACATTTTTAACCTGTTATTTTTAGTAATTTTGTTAATTATTAAATTAAAAGTAAGATATGGACTGAGAATTATTTGATATTTAATGACTTACTGCAAATTTGTTCTTCAGAAACATGAAATTTTATAATTATTTTTTTCTGACAATTTTTTTGACGATTTGAATGAACCACTTTGACGTCTTTTAAGAAATTTTCCATTATATTTGACGATTTTATTATGTATTTGTCCAGCTGCACTGCTTATAAGCCAGATGTTCAACGTTGCTAGAAACTTTGGAAAGAAAATCGTTATATAGCGAAAGAAAAACCATATTTTGAAGAAAAAAATCATAATTTTTTATTATTCAAATATTTTTTATTCAAATATTTTATTACAAAAACATAAAAATAATAACAATTAATTTTATAAAAAGAAATAACAGATATTTATTATATAAACTAGGCATGAATTAAAGTTAAGAAGATGTAAAGGGTGACTTCTTTGCTATTTGGTTAAAAAAAAAAAATCGCGACATGCCATGAATAGACTAACAAACGAACAACTCTTGCAAATCTATGAATTTTATAATAAAAATTCGTGCTGTCTGTGAAATGTGCTTCGTTGCAAAAAATTATCTTCAGAGATGAAACTCACTTTTTGGCTCAGTGGGTACGTCAACAAACAAAATTGTGAATTTGGTGTGAAGAGCAGCCAGAGGCAGTTTAAAATGTGCTAATAAACCCTGAAAGATACACTATTTGGTGCGGTTTGTGGGCTGGCGACATCATTGGATCGATGAAAATGTGAATATAACAATCAATGGAACATGTTGCCGCACGTTGATTGCTAGGTTTTTTTCCCAAAATGAAAGAACTGGACTGGACTGGGAAATGGATATTTGACATTAGGTTTCAACAAGAGGGTGTCACATGCCACACGCACGCAATAACATAAACTTATTGAGGGGCGAGTTTGATGAGCAATTTCTTCCACGTTTTGGAGCAGTTTTTTGGCCGCCAAGATCATGTAATTTAAACTCACTAGATTCTCGTATACAGACAAGCCAGCGACAAATCCAGGCCTGTAAGACAACATTACAGCTGCCATTGGTGAGGTATCGGCAGAAATGGTGAAAAAAGTATGTCCAAATTTGAGCTGACAAATGGACCACTAAAGGGGTAGCCTCGGGCAACATTTACATGAACTAACTTTTAAGAAGAAGATGGCATGCATTGTTATATCGCCCAAAATAAATATTTAATTTAGTTTTGTAATCTTTCAGTGTTTAAAATCTATTTCGATGTTTAGTTTCATTTAAATTGATTTTTCAGAAAATGCGACCAGCGTTCTTGGAAGAAATAGAGAAACTTATTAAATTTGGAAAAAATTTTGATAAGAATGGAAATCTAAAGAATTGTCGGTATAAGTAAAAATTTTTCCACAACACACATTATCTAGTGTTGCAAAATTCTAAAGTTAAAGTTGACAAGATGAAATTTTAAACTTTTTATCTAAATTTTGAATATCCTTCTCATCAATTATATTGAAAAATTTTGAGTTAATGCTGTCAAAGAAGTTAATTTGCAATTTATACTTTTTAAAGGTTGAAGACATGAAAGCTCTCTAAAAAAATCACATCAAAATCTAAGTTTCTCCATATTAAAATTAATTGATTTTATAGTTTTCAAACTGTAATTATATAAATAGCATACATATATTGTACATAAATATAAACATACAACACTATACGTATACATTTTTATTTGTATATGTATGACACTTTAAAAAATGCGTTTTTTAACAATTTTATTTTTTCCTAATGCCCAGAAACAACGTTACATTTTTGTGTAGATTAGGGTAAATAGCAAACAAAATAACCTTCAAGTTGATAGACACAAAAATTTTTCGTTTGAAAAATTAGCTATTATAGGTATTTAGTTCAAAGTAAAAAATTCATCATTTGATATTAATAATCTGTATGGTAAAATCATCATTCTGGCAACGCTGCAGATGTTAAACCATTAGAGAAAAAACATTCTATAAATGTGTCATCAACTATACACACATGTGTGGATACAAATGAACGCATGCTGCTAAGTAAATATGTATATCATCACTCTCTTATGTATATACTCTTTAAATGAAAGAGGAGTAAAGCAACATGTTGCTGAGCAAGTTACAATTTGTCAATGTAACATGTTATAGTCGTAAGTACAATAATAGTATTAAATCGTAAAGATCATACCAAATACCCTGATAAGACTCTTTTGATATAAAAATTAAAATCCATTTACAAGCGATTGTATACGTGTTTAGATGTACGTTTGTGTGTGTGTGTGTGTGTGTGTGTGTGTGTGTGTGTGTGTGTGTGTGTGTGGGTATATGTTTAATACAAATTGTTGTAATGCAGCACCCATAATATGCATTAATTCATTACTATATTAAACTGTGGTGTGCCAACAATGCCAGTCCAAGACATGGTATTATTCGTTTGTTGCAGCTGTTTAAAAGTGTTTCCATGCGTTTATTTCCTTCCCTATTGTCTTAAGCAATTTGAAATGCAAGTGAGTATCACCCTTTTTACATACACATGTGTTAAATATCGAAGCAGCATTACAAATTTTTAATACAAACCGACCAACTGATTGACTGACTGGCAGAAAGATTGTTTGACTATTTATTAGGGGAAATAAAGTGTTGATATAAAAGTGTATGACTTTAAACTTATTATCGTTAATGTTGTTGCTTTTGTTT
Organism: Wohlfahrtia magnifica; assembly: GCA_023159175.1. Lineage (NCBI taxonomy): Eukaryota > Metazoa > Arthropoda > Insecta > Diptera > Sarcophagidae > Wohlfahrtia > Wohlfahrtia magnifica. The sequence continues at coordinate 776,644 of JAKWBJ010000484.1, read as the reverse complement.
CTTTTACTTTTAAGGAAACATTTACATACAAAAGGAAAATTTCTCACAATAAAAATTCGTCAAAATTTGTTTTTTACACCATTGGTGACATTAAAATACTACTATACGACTATGATTTCTATGTATCGCTGTCTCCAATCAACTCTTATTTACATTGGAGCTTTGTTCATATATTCATAACGATATTTATTTCCAGATTATAACACAAATACTCATAACATAAATTCAAAATGACATGCGCCACACGCTTTGGCTAAGATTGATTTCTTAATAATTTAATATTCTTGTTATACAAGACTATTGAGATTGTTTTTTTTAAACGTTTTAGTATCACAAAATATAATTTCTTTACAGAATCGTAGGGTATATCATATTCGTCTACTTATAAAGGGATTGTTTTTATTAATAGGCTTAATCGTCAAAAAGTTTGGCTGTTAAAACAGGAAATACATTTAACATTGCGTGTAATTGTTTTTTTGTTTTTAATAAAAGAAAACAATTTAAGTCAGGAATACTATCGGGTTTTGTTGGATAGAAAATGTTTTGACATTGCTGTTTAGAAGGTGCAATCTGGAACGCCAATTTTAACTAACTTTTATCAGCATATGCGGCCGTATTTTGTCAATATATAAGAGTATAAGAGTGGTTATAGATGGGGTCTCATCCGACCAGTTCAGAGTAAACTCTGGGGTACCGCAAGGCTCTGTTCTTTCTCCTAATCTTTCTCTAATATTTCTTAACGACTTTCTTCTTCTCACTTCTAATCCTATCTACTCTTTTGCGGATGACAGCAACATTTGTCACACATATTCTTTTGATCGTAGACCGAGCCTTTAGGAGGTTGGGGCAAGAAGAATGAATATGAACGTCACACTCACAAGTGACCTGGTGAAGGTCTCCGAGTGGGGTCGAGGGAACAGGGTCGATTTTAATGCACGTAAGAATCAATATTGTTTTTTAACACACAGACGTGGTGGTGTGCTGTCATCTGTGTCAATGGGTAATGTGGATATTGAGGAATCAGATGCTCTTGATGTTCTGGGCATGAGAATTCACTGTGACGTTCGTTGGAATGATCACATATTTCAAGTGTCGAAAGAAGCATTCAAGTGCCTTGGTTTTTTGAGACGGTGCAAGAAATACTTCACTCCATCTGATCTCCTTAATATTTAAAAGACCTATATCCGACCCAAAATGGAATACAACTCTCATGTATGGGCCGGTGCTTCAAAGTCTATTTTGGACCGTGTACAGGAGAGGAAGAAGATGCTCATCAATGACGGTAGGGTAGCCAACTCTATCGATTCATTGCAGCTCCGTCGCAATGTGGCGTGTGTTTCATTGTTCTATCGGTACTATAACGGAATATGTTCTAACGAAATTAGGGAATTAATTCCTAAAAACTATATATTTTTACGTACTACTCGTATTTCTCGTAGAGCGCATTCCTTTGTAATTGATTGTCCAGTAAATCGCACAACACATTATAGGGAAAATTCGTTCTTTCTTCCACCGAAAGTATTTCCTGCCACTTACGACATTAGTAAATTTAAATCTAACGTCCATAAACACTACTCTCTCTGTCCTCTTTCCAATAACCTATTTTCTTAGTACCAGCACAATGCACTGCATGAGTAGGGGCCATCCCCTGGGTGCTGGTCTTAATAAAAAAAATAACTCTTCGAATGATAATTTCTAGGTGCTCAATTGCCTCTGGCTTATCGACAAAGACAAGTGACTTTACATAAGCACAATGAAAAGAATTCAATCGTTGAATCGCACGATCTTGGTGGCCAGTTAATTGGTCCATTACGTGAAATTACTCTCTTTGAATGGAAATTCAATATCAATATCAATATCAATTTCTGGTCCAGCCCATTTGTAGGCGTTACTTTGGTATAAGTCTACCTATAATGAGATGTCTAATCAGACTAAACAAAAATCAACTATCAGCTATCAGAAAAATGGTATCACTTCCCAGGTATTTCTACTTTATTCTTTCTTGTCGCATAGGTTTTTGTCTTGTCAACTTTTTTTGGCGAGTAAAAAATAGAGCCACTTTCGTTTTTGTTGTATAACTTTAGTTGTTATAAGAAATTTTTTGTTGTTTTTATAGATTATTTACAGTCGTAAAAAATATAAAATGTTTAAATTCATCGTATTTTAAAAGTCTGAAATCTATATTATATATACAGAGCGGGCAAATTTGAGGTTAGGAAATAAATTGGCTGTCAAATGATGAAATGTCAAGAATTAAGCTGTCAACCTGTTGACACTTATTTAGTAAAAAATTGGTAAATTTTATCTATGGAACGTTACACTCTTGAGCAAAGAATTTTAATTGTGAAAATTTACTATCAAAATGGTGAAAATTTTACTGTATAACTTCGTAAAATTCGATCAGCTTTTCCTCGTAATAAGGCTCCTTCGAGGCTCACTGTTCTGTTGCTGATAATAGACGAAGTGATGCAAACATAACCGCTGTACTGCAAAGTGTTGACGTTCGTAACAATTTCGCATTACCAGAGGAACCTTGTGCAACATTTTGCATAAAGATCTTCATCTTCACGCTTATAAAGTTTCACTCGTTCAAGAATTAAAGCCAGCCGAAAATTCTCTGCGTCAAACGTTTGTAATTTGACTGGTTGAAGAACTGAACGAAAACAACGCATTTGTCAACAAAATCGTCTTTAGTGATAAGGCCCATTTTTACTTAGGCGGTTATGTAAACAAACAAAATTGCCGCATATGGGGCTCACAAAATCCACAAACAGTCCTCGAAAAACCATTACATCCATATGGCGGCATCATTGGCCCGTATTTTTTTGATAATGAACAAGGAAATGCCGTCACCATAAATTCTCTGCGCTACCTAACCATGATAACCAATCTGTGGCTACAATTGGCTAATGTTGTGACCTTTGGTTTCAGCAGGACGGCGCTACAAGCCACACAGCCAGCTAAACGATTCAGTTATTGAATGAGAAAGTTCCCGGTCGCGTACTTTCTCGATTTGGCAATGTCATTTGTCCGCCTCGTTCATGTAACTTAACGCCGCTGGATTATTTTTTCTGGGGCCGCTTGTAAAACCGGGCTTATGTGAACAAACTACAAACAACTGACACTCTGAAAGATGAAATTCGGCACTGCATTGGTTCAAAATTTTGTGAAAAGAGCGGACGTCTACCGAAGTGTTAGAGGTGGACATTTGCTCGACATTATATTCTATATTTCTATTTTATATTGGTATGAATAAAACTGAATTTGCCAAAAAGCCAATTTACTTCCTAACCTCAAATTTGCCCACCCTTTACGTATATACAAATAACTTGTTCTATGTTCGCCATTTTATAACTCTAGAACCGCTAAACCAATTTACAAACCAATACATGCCTTTGAAAAGTGTACTTTCACTGATGGTTTAGGTTCAACTAGGCGATGCCACGCACATATAAATGTTTATTTATGCCGTTTAAACGGTAATAGTAAGAGTTTCTAAATTTAGTCCAAATAGCTTTGTGATCAACACAAATCATTAGTTAAAATGTGGGTGGAATTGGATAAGTGGGAGTGACACCTCCAATACAAAGTAAATATTGATTTTCTGAAATTCGTCTAAATAACTTCCTAGTCAATACACATCATCAGTCGAAGTAGAGGCGAGATTGAATAAGTGATAGTGACGCCTCCAAGACAAAGTAAATATTGATTTTCGTATATCTTTGGAATGGTAATAGTGGAAGGTTCTGAATTTGGTCTAAATAACTTCGTAGTCAATACACATCATCAATCGAAATATGGGCGAAATTGAATAAGTGTGTGACACCTCCTATATAAAGTAAATATTGATTTTTGTATATCTAAAGAACGGTTATAATGGCAGTTTCTGAACTTGGTCTAGACTTAGTAGTCAATACAAATCACTAATTTTGATGCACTCCTTTAAACTTTTCTTATGATGATTACATTTAATAGGTCTACAACAAAAAGGCTCCTAGCAATGTAGGAGGTAGTTTTTACTATACTATTTCGGCTCACAGGATAAACTTCCTGCAAGTAATTCCAAAAGAATATTTGTTCTTTCATCAAGTAGGATAATTGGTTTTGTTCATAGTTTCAGTTAGTTGTGGTGAACATAAAGAGCTGCATAGAAGATCCTTGGGGTCATATTGCGTTTAGCCTCAATCAATAAGTCAAACTTAAATTTTATACTAAGCTTCTTCAGAAACCGAACTATACTAGTTTTTATAAATGTCCGAGCCTTCTAGAGAATGGAGAGAATGACACACTCAAAATTGAACTCATGATAATCTCCTAGGGCGATAGTGAAAACGGTAATGTGTGCAATGCAATGTTGTTTTTTTATTCCATAGACTTGGTGATGATAATGTAACGTAACAATGAGGAAACAGAAGCTGAGGTTGAGAAGTTACTGTGATGATTACATGTTTCTGCTGCAGAAAGAAGCATTTAACTATAATACAGTTGTTGTCTTCTAAATCTTTTAAAACTTAAAACTTTATTTATTTAATAGCGTTGAAAAATCCCAAATCTATTTTCAATTATTTTTCAATTGCTGTAATATTTTGTTTATCGTCAAATACTGATAACAAAAGTAAACCTTAAACATAAAAACACCGAAACTGACATTAGGTTTCGCTTAATTATTTTAATATATTGGTGATATGGCCATTAAAAACCCTACTCAAACAATTTCAAGTGTTCTATTGTTTTTGCTTTAATTTATTACTCAAAAATAAAGAGAAAAAAGATTAACAAAAAAGAACGTGCACTAGGAAAGTATAATCTCATGTTTACACAAAAATATTTTTTTTCTCTATTTTCTTTAAAGAAAAAATAAATACATGATAAATGAAGGGATGCAATCAGTAACACCAAACAGCCTAAATTACTAGCAGATAACAGTGAGTTTACCCCTGTTATTAGTACTACGAGAAAAAACGATACTTCCATTTATCTCAGTTTGTAGCCAACTGGTGTTTTTGATAATAACCTGTAATATGAAGCATTTAGAACTCGCCGCTAGACAATACCATAAGCGTTGGAACCTTTAATGTTAAATTACATTAATAGCAGGGTTTTTAACCACCTTGTAAATTTAATGCACACTGTTCTTCGTAATCTCTAGATATTGTCATTTAATTCTTTTAAGGGTGGTTAGAAAAGGTAAATTGTGTTAAATGCCAGCCACCCCAACCTCTTTTTTCTCAGTTCATTTCAAGCTTCTAAAACTTTGGAAAGATTAAAATCCACAATACTCGTACATGCTTACAGCTGCTGACTTCTAAGTAAGATTATTTATATGTACAGTCAGCGTCAAAAAGGAATGTACACCCTTATTCTCAAGAATTACGTTTTTATTTAAGTCTTTAAAAATGCGATGAATTTAATCACTTTAAGTTTTTTTTAACTGTATTTAATTCTTTACAAAATGTTTAAAAGCGACAACAACAGTCTTACAACAAAAACGAAAGGTACTCTAATTTTTATGCGTCAAAAAAGTGTAAAAAATAAAAACTCGGTCACGAAATAGATTGAAGTAGAAATACCTGGGAAGTAAAACTATTTTTCTGATAGGTACTATAGAGTAGTACAAGAATCTGTTTTTTAAATTCGAAAATACATTTAAATCTTGAGTTACAGGCAAAAAACCGGGTTTTCGTTACTTCATGCACATATTACCTAATAAAAGGAACATATCTTTTAAATGGTATCTATTTTACTTAAGTAAACCTGTGGAATCTATGTGCATAGCCGAGGAAAACACATTTTTAGTTTATAAATCTTTCTGTACACTGCATTATATAAAATTCGTTTATGAATTCGTTAGAAGACTATGTTTAGTTAATGATAAAAATATACTTGACGACTTGACTGAGTCAAAGCATCTATTTGGTAAAGCACTAAATGTAAGATCTTTCAAATGGCTTTTTATGTCACTTTGAACCCGACTTTCTATGAGCTGCTTTACTTCTTTTGACGCGTAATATATAAAGTACTTCTTACTTTTGTTGCATAACTTTAGTTGCTGTAAGAATTTTTTTGCTTAAATTTGCTAATAATCGCATTATTCTTTTATAAGTTACTTAACCAAATAAGTGCTTTAACTCAGTCAGTTTACAACGGATCTTAAAAAATCAATTATTATTGTATTCTTAACTAAGCAAACTTTTCTAGTGAATTCATGAATAATTCATTCCCTCAACTTCGGCAATTTGGAATAAATTGGATGAAAAATATATTTGGTTTAGCAATGCACACAGATATCACAAATTTACTTAAGTAAAATATATAATATTTAAAGGCATATAAAGGGTGATCCAAGCAAAACGCACGATATTAATTGTAAATAACCCAAAAACTTTTCAAAAAATTATCTTCATATTTTGTATTATTATAGAAGGGGATCTATGATAATAATGTGTGAAATAAAATATCTGCAGAATGCTTGCCACGGCTTCGGTGGCATACCTCTAGCCGTCGGTACATATTTTCAATGATTCTGAAACATAATTGGAATTCAATTCGTTAATGTACCAAATTATCTCATCTTTTAGGCCTTGAATTATTCTTCGCTAATTGACATACACTTTTTATTTTAAATAACCCAAAAAAAGAAGTCCAACGGTGTCAAATCACATCATCGTGGTGGCCAATTAACATCGCCACGACGTGAGATAATATAGCGATTGAATTTCTCGCGCAAAAAAATAATTGTTTCGTTGTCTGTGTGGCAAGTGACGCCATCCTGTTGGAACCACATTTCGTTCAGGTCCATATTCTCAATTTTTGACCACAAGAAGACCGTTATCATCTCGCGGTAGCAAACAACATTCACGGTAACTGCCTGGCCGACCTCATTTTCGAAGAAGTACGGCTCGATGACAGAACGAACTGGGCGAGCATGTACATGTGCTTCTACATTTCCTACAGACCCGTTATGCTGAAATTTACGCACAATTCTTCAAAAAAAAAAAAAAAAAAATATTATGTGCACGAAACGCATTTTGATTTGAACGCCCATTTTCTTAAAAAGCTTTAACAATCTTAACGCGCTGCTTAATTTGTACCTCTCCATTGTTGAATTTTTCAAAGATTGAAACAAAGAAATGTCAAATTAAGTTGGGTAAACAACTTGACTTTAAGGTGGACCATCCTCTTATTTCCATATCTGTTAAAATACTTTAAATCGGCTTGCATTGAGCTAAGTTATTAGCTTATGTGTACATGAAGATACGAAAGCCCAGTGTTTGACCCATAACTCAATATTTTGGGGGTATTTTCTAAATTTCAAAAATTGATTCTTGTAATACTCGGTAGCACCTATCAGAGAAATAGTATTACTTTCCAGGTATTTCTACCTCAATTTCTTTTACCGCATAGCTTTTATTTTGTACACTTTTCTTTGACACTTAAATAATAGAGTACCTTTGATTTTGTTAAGCAAACAAATTAATTCATCGCATTTTTAAAGACTGAAATAAAAACTTAATTCTGGAATATAGGGGTGTTTTCTTGGAGCTGACTGTGTGTAATTATTTTCGATAATAAATTGTTCATGTAATATGTCATTTGAATTGTAGATTTGATTATAGGACTTAAGCTCTTTCAATCATACGTGCACTCTAGCAATTCCACTTTTCTAGGGTAATAATTATGTTCTCTGTGATTACAAACAGCATGTCATTGTTGTATAACGTCTAACAAGCTATACCACCCTTAAGAGAGTCGTTTATATATTTTGCAATATGATTATTAACTCTGACATTTTCAGGCGGAGTAGTACAGTTACGATTTTAATCTTATATATAAAAAAGAATGAGTGTGTTTTTATGTTTGTTTGAAGTTTATGAACAGCTAAACGGCTGAACCGATTTTCTTTAAATTTTTGCAGTATCTCTCTATATGCCTGAAAGGAACTGTAGGGCGGTACCACGCCCCTACAAAGTAAACATTTATTTTTCTATCTCTTCAAAATGGTAACAGAAAAGCTCTCTAAATTTGGCCCAAATAGATTCATAGTCAATACAAAGTAAATATTGATTTCAGTATATGGTATCTATCTATCTATTTTAAGTTAAAGTCTTAAAATCTGGTCTGATTTACTTCACGATAAATGCAAATCATCAGACAAAAACTAAGCGGAAAGTAGACTAGTGGGCGTAGTACCTCCTGTACAAACTAAATATACACCCCTACCATGAATAATTTTTCCCTCTAAATGTTTTCCCATTTCCCACAAGTGCAATCATGAATAATTTTCCCATGAAATGTTTTCTGATTATTCAGTGGTGAATGATAGCCGTGTAAGAATTCCCCTGATCGTGAATAGCGTTTCCCCTCGAAATTTGCTCCCTTTTCCCATTGGTTTGTTCACATCATTTTTGCTTGGGAGTTGCATTTATCATTTAAGTATTTATTTCTTTTATTGGATAATTCAAGTTTTTATTAACTTATTTTAGGACTAGAAGTGTTAATAAAGTGCAAAGCAAAATAATTCACTATGAAATGCAGAGTAAAAGATTTATTTCCTGTGATTGCTGAATTTTAAAATTCAATCACAAAAAAATATATCGACAACAACGGAATCGACGACGTCCTCTGACCCATCAGATTCTTCGCCACTACCGAATATGGCATTAAATCCATCCTCACCTTACTCTTCATCGGTTTCATTTAGTTCTGTGTTTTTTTATTTTTAATTTTATTTGGTAGAAGTTGATCGATGGGTAATTACTTTTTATTCATTATTATTTTTTAATAAAGATAATTTTTGTGTAAATATTTTAATTTTTAATAAAAATTCACACATTTTTTCTTTATTTATTTTTGTTAACATTTAACGTAAAATGATAGCTTGTAATAAGGGAACAAAAATTTCATGAGAGATTCATGATAGCAATTTTCCCTTCGAGGGGAATGAAAATTTCATTTGAAATTTCCCATGTTATTTATAATTGGGAATATGGCCTGAATGACTTTAACACAAATTGTGCGGAATTGGAAAAAAGGGCGCGGTATCTTGAGAACGGTTAAGGCAAAAGTTTCAGTATTTTGTGCAAATAACTTTAGGGTCAATACAAATCTGCAGACAAAAAGTTGGCGAAATGCGACAAGTAGGCGTGGTACCTCCCATACAAAGTAATATTAATTTTTGTATATTTTGAGAACGGTAATAGCAGAAGTTTCTAAATTAGTTGTGAACACTACACATCATCAGGCCGTAACTTAGTGAATTAGATAAATGGGTGTGCGTCTTTAATTCACACTAAATATTGAATTTTGTATATTTGGAGAATGGCGGGTATTCCAGAAAGCAAACTGCATAAAAGCTAGCAAAGCACGCCGGGTTTTAGCTAGTAGTCGACAAATAAAATCTCTAAAAATTTCAATTTCAATTCTTCCTTTAAATAGTCGCCTCCTTAAAAATAGAATTAAAAACTAAATAGTTTTAAATTGTAAAGTGTGTATGACTTTTATTCTTCTTGTTCCTTTGCATCATATGTAAGTGGTATTTAATCTAAATTATAGAAATTACCGAAATGCAGGAAACAATCTTTAAGGCCTTGCTGACATTGACAAAAATCTGGAAAGGGTGGCACTAGAACCTCATACATGATTTTAATTAAATCTATGTATTTGTAAAGAGCCTTTGAATATTCACCAGTGTCATACAAACGTTTAGCTGTACGTGTCATCATTTCAGTATCCTAGAAAATAGGAAAACATAAAAATTAAATGCAACCGACCTCAGAAATATTGTTAGTTGAACATACCTGCATAACTTTAAGTCCCTTCAAAATATTTGTGCACTCTAAGCATTTAGAGCACTTGATCATAAAGTCATTGCATGAAGGTGGCACCTCAACGACAGCCGTACAGTTATTGGGTGCATCGCAACGGAAACGTATAACATCAGTGGGCAATTTGTCGAAAGTTGGCCAGTTTTCCAAACAAGCGTCACAGGAACATTCGAATTTATACAAATCCAATAATTTCGATTGTCGCTCACTACGCTCCTCTTGTGTATAAATGGGACCATAATTTTCAGATATCTGCAGACCAGCCTCAATGGGCCTAATTGTATTTATATGTATTGTAGTACCACGGAAATACCTTGATTCGAAATGTGAAAATATTTATAAAAATTTAACTTTAAAATTATAAGTTAAACCGTCAATAGTAGATACTAACCTTACTACACCAGGATCGCAGGAATGATTAAAAAGTGCCAGATTCGGATATAAAGCACCGCCAATAAACAAAGTTTTCTCATTACCATCCCTTTGGGATTTGTGCAATTCAGCCACTTCATGGGTATTGAACTGCAGAAACTGCAGACTTCTCAATATTAGCGACTCTATTTTCAAAATATCCTCCTTATTGGGTTGTTCACCATAGTAATTCGCTTTTAATAAGCATTTACTTAAGAAACGAGCCATCAAAGTATGTTGAAAGAAATTTGAAGCTGATCGAGTATCTTCGTGTCTAACCAGATGTGAAACTCGTCTAAAATCATCCTTTGGTAATCTGTAATAAATTTTAAAATTCAATATGTTTCAAGCAACTTGTTTAAGCTTAAAGGCCTTGGACTTTTTACTTTTGTATTTGTTCAATGTATAATTTTTCATGAATCTTATCAAAGAGGTTCAAAAAATAATCTACGCTTTTATTAGCGAAAATACGCAGAGCCATATGACAATTAATGGAAGCTCCCGAACGCCATATAGTGGGCAATAGGCCACATTCGTATTTATGATAGGAAGCGCTAGCACGTTGTTGACATTTTTCCGAGCAGTAAATAACATCTATACACTTTGGACAGGCTACTGGTACAGCAGTTCTAAGTAGAAATACAAAATAAGATAAAACGCTCATGATTTTCATGTTAAAAGCCGCTAACAAACCTTATAAAACAATGGTCACAGTGGGACTTGGAAAACTTTTCTAATAGAACGGCCACAAATGGTTTTTCTATTAGAATTTCCTCACCCACTTTGATATCGGTAGCAGCGCGAGCAAAGCGACCCTCTTGACGACTCTCATCAAAACGTATTGAGGGACTTATGACTTCTTTTTCATCGGGAATAGACAACGAAGGAACAAGTTCTTCCGCTATGCCTTTCTTCTTTTTAAACTCAATTTGTCTATTGGTAATAGGATCTTTCTCTAACATTTTGATCATAGTCATGGCATCTATGGTCATTTTCGAACGTTTCTCTGACTGCACAGTTGGGGCATCATCCAAAGCTGTTATGAATTTCCTACAAACAAAGAAAAACACAAGTGGTTCTTGTGTGTATTTCTAAAATATGATAATATGTATTTCGTTGCCTACTTAAAACACAATATTGTGTTGGGATAATCCTTTTTTGCCATATAACATCTGGCCTGACGTTCGTATAGTTTGTACAACATATCCTTGGGATAGCCATAATTAAGAGAACGCTTTATATCTATTAAAGTTTCATCAAATTTCTCCATATGATACAAAGCAGCTGAGCGATTCGCTAATATTATTGCTTTTTCGTGCACTAAAGAGATTCAATATAATTTCTTAATATACCATATACATATACGCACTCTTATAATTCCTATTGTACTCTCTTAATTGCTTACCTTTATCTTCCGGCAAAGCTATGTAACTTTTGGTATATAAAACCATAGCCTCCAACCATTGCTTTGTTTTAAAAGCCAAATTACCTTTTTCCTTAAAAGCAGCAGCAGCACTAGTATTCTTCCCTTCAAATTCTCGATCTATTTGCAGTTTACCGTCTTGCTCTTGAATGCCGTTTAAGTCTTCTAAGAATTTCACACGATCTAGATCAGTTGTACAGTTCTTAATTTGTTCAATTTCTACATCGAAATTTTTTATAGAATTTTTTAAATTCAAATAATATTCGGCAAAGAAACCGGTTACTTCAGTAAAAGACATGATATTTTAATAAATAATTTCACAAAATTATAACTAAATATTCTTTTCTTTTGAATAGATTTTAAATTTTATACAAAACTTATGCAAGTTTAGTGTTATTAACTGTAGGAAAACTCAAAGAAAACTGCACTATTTTCCAAAAAACTAAACGTTCTATGCCTAATAACGTGGGGAGCTGTCTAGATACATAGATACATATTCTGATTCTCATCGTGCTGATATTTATAGATTCGTTTAGTTATACGTAAAGAAAACTAAACTAAAGAGGCAATGTGCTGTTAAGTTTAAGAGAAATTGAAATGAAATGCCAGAGATGGAATGCATTCAGTAGATTTTCCATCAAAGGTCATACTCAATAATCCTCGAATTGTCAAATTTAGAAAATTAATCTTAATGAAACAAAATGTTAATGCAACCAGTGTTGCCAGTAGATTAAAAAAAAAAAAAAATCCGGAGCATACGAAAACAATAATCCGATTTTTCCCTACACTTTGAAAAGATTTCTCCTGCAAAAATGCCTATGAATTTTAGTCTTTAACAGGGAAACCAGAAATATGCAATTGTATGTTTTTTCTCATGCAACCAATCGAACCGGCTGTATGATATTTATTTTTGGCATCGATTTGTTAGTGCATATTTTTGCATATATTGCTCATAACAGCATATTTTTGCATATTTCAGTTTTAAGAGAATGTTTTTGACATTTTTTCCGTATTTAAAGATCATTTTAAACCTTTTTAGCGCATATTTGTATTTTTACAATAAAAACAAAATTTTTGTTTTAATTATCTTTTAAATAGAATTCTTATTGCGCCATCCAAATCTGAAGTAAGTTTATTAGCGTTTAACAGGTAAAAGTGAAACGACCGAAAACAAATAAATTTTAATCGCTACAATTATTTTAAAGTTTTGAAAATCAAAGAAGCTATTTTAAACGAATAACCAAAAAAAGGGAAAAATATCTTAATCTTATGAAATTTCACAATTATAGCGATGAACTATATGGTTAGGTGAAATGACTACTTTTTCTTTGCAAAATTTTGATTTGATTTGGTTCCAATCAAAATGTTCAAAACTTTCCCGTCAATAAGTGTTAAACACAACTTAAAAAACACTCCCACAATATTCCTTTCGCTAATCGTAATGTGCATACTTTTTAATGCGTCCATTTCGTTTTTCAAGTCCGATTCTTCTTTCAATATAGATTCCTTTGTTTCCTTGACGTATTCTAACTTAACGGGCCAACAAAACCTTGTCGATTGCGGAGTAAGATTATTCGAAATAGGCTGTCCAGGCGTGACCAAACCCCTTAACGGTATAATTCTAGGTGTCAGAAGCGGCGCATGAGAATAATTCAATGAACTCGGCTGGTTAAAGCCTTGCTTAAATTGCGCTTGACCAGTGCCACTATCGAAACCGTAACTCAATATCAACTTACACTTTAAATAAATTTTGTTTTCTTTATCCATTACACATTCAAAGACCTCCTTCTGCTTTTCAACAATTCTCTTAGTAGTATGTGATAAAAAAGAGCCCAAGGATATTCTTGCTTTTGAATCGCTTGCTATCAGGACGGAACATTAATATTGCAGCAGCAACTTCGTTGTAAGGAGGATAAATTTCGCAATTTCTTAATTTGTTTCTCGACGTATTGCATTATATTGTTCTTTGGTAAAATTATTTCCTAGCAAAAAAGCTAATGCTCCCCCCTCAGAAATTGCAACAGGTTCTTGGTGGATTTCACAGCACAATTTTTTTATTTTATAAGATCTTGTAAGGGTCGCTAGAGATCCTTTAAGAAGCACTGCTAAATTCGGATTTCCTTGTTTTCGAGCTGACGCTGCTGTCACTTGAACTCAGTTTCATTATTTGTTACGCTCGAAAGTTCTACTTTTCGCAAAATGGAAGTTGGGGACGTTCAAGAGGAGAAAAAGTCACTTTGTCAGATTTATTTTTATTTTCGAAACTTATTTCATCGTTGAGCCTGGTGACATACTCACTTCGAAACTTTTCAGCCTTTTTGTCCTTCCCAATACTTTTGCCATATTTCGCCCATATTTATGATACCTTTTCACAGAAAAGGAGCACTTTTTCAGTAATTCATTTGGTGCAGTCATCGGGAATTGCATCTTTACCAGTTTTGTCGACTATAAAATCCACAAGTTAAGCCAAATTTCAAAAAACTCCGCTTTTTTTAAAACTCAATAACATAAAAATTTGGTATTATTCGAAAACGGCTAAAATTGGCTATTGGATGTAAATGGAAATTGTCTCATAACATTTAAATGTATTCATTTGTGGTTGCATTCAATCTGCCGAAATTTTAAAAGTTTCCATGAAGTTACATTTTGAAAACAATCGCAGCACTTTTAAGGTTATGTTAAAAAAGTGGCTTTATTTCAAACAAATCAAACAATATTACCACCTTTTTGAACAAAAAACATTAATACTTAAGTAATTTATTATTCTCCATTTTCACTTTGTTCTTTATAATTCTCGAAATAATTTAAACAAACACTTGAATCTTTGAAAGCAATTGTTAAGTTATTACAATACAATATCTTTGACTGCGTGTTGTCAAACGGCATTTAAAGCTTTCTTAGTTGGTTTGGAGTATTCCCTACAAAATGGTATTAAAAAAAACTAATATTTGCATTTGAGAAATTGGACTTTAGCACAGTGTTGATAGCCGTTTAACCTAATATGCGATGTGATGTTTCATTCGATTACAATTTCAAAACATATTCGAAGATTTCAGTTGATAAAATAACTGTTGTTTTAGGTGTTCTACTTTGTGACAAAGAAGAATCAAGCCAAAGTTCTTAATTGGACAGAACCGATCACTTCACCACAATTGCACAACACTCTGCGGATTGGTTAAAGATATTGGGCACAAATTTAAACTTTATTTTCCTTTTGAGACAGACGTTGCTACGTATATGATAAAAGCTTTGAAAGCCATAAAGGTATTGGATCAAAACTAACGCACATTACATGTATTGGTCATGGACTGCATGCTTATACATGTACAAAAAGTGTTCTTAAAAGCTCCAAATAGAGTTGAAATTTTAAAAGGAATGTATCCAGGCCGTCCATTGTCATTCGAACCAGTTATAACTCGCAATTTACAATTATAGATTACAAATAGATCTTAGAAATTCTAACTAAAAAATTTAAATACAAAAAG
The DNA here is from genome assembly GCA_023159175.1 of Wohlfahrtia magnifica. Classification (NCBI taxonomy): domain Eukaryota; kingdom Metazoa; phylum Arthropoda; class Insecta; order Diptera; family Sarcophagidae; genus Wohlfahrtia; species Wohlfahrtia magnifica. Next base: position 761,501 of record JAKWBJ010000484.1, on the reverse strand, counting down.
TAAATTGATTTTTATTGCTGTATATATACAGGGTGTCCGCCGGGAAGGTATACTACTTTGTTTTTCTGCCATTTTGGTAAACATTAGTCTTGACAGTTCATATTTGGCAGTCGTGAAGTAGACACGTGGTAAATTTATTATGGAAAAATATTCAGTAAACCAACGTGTTGTAATTGTTAAAACTTTTTATCAAAATCAATCATCGATTACTGTGACGATGAGAAAGTTACGTAAAATTTTTCGGAGAAACAACGTGCCAACAAGACGCACTTCTATCGTGTAGTGAATGATTTCGAAGAAAGAGGTACTGTAGCTGACAGGCCCAAGCATGGACCACAACGTACTGCAAGATCGGCTGAAAACATTACTGCTGTTCAAGAAAGTGTTCAAAACAATCCATCAACCTCAATTCGATGCCGTGCTCAGGAGCTTGGTCTTCAAAGAACAACTTTGGCCACAATTTTTCACAAAGATTTGCATTTGCTTCCATTTAAGATTCAGTTGCCACAAGAGCTTCTTCCAGAACGTACATATGCCAACAGGATGTAACAGCTCGCCCATGACAAGCCCGATTTTCATGACAAAATCATAATGAGTGACGAGGCACATTTTCATTTGAATGGTTATGTGAATAAACGGAATAGTCGGTTCTGGGGATCCTTTGCATCCATTAAAAGTGACAGTCTGGTGGGCAATTTGGTCAGGAGGAATCATTGGACCTTACTTCTTTGAAATTAAAAACGGCGTAACGGTAACTGTCAATGGGGAGCGATATCGTGATATGATTGAAAACTTTTTAACGCCACAACTGATTTCCACAACAAATTATTTCAAGGAGTGGTTTGAATGATTGCCTCCACGGTCGCCTAATTTGACTGCTCTGAACTTCTCCGAACAAACCAAAAACGCTGGAGCAACTCAAACAAAATATTTGTGATGAAATTAATTAAATACCGCGTGAAATGTGTGAGAATGTAATGAAAAATGTGCTCAAAAGGGTTCGCACTTGTGAGGCTAACAGAGGCGGGCATTTATCTGATATTGTATTCCATACATAATTGCCGACATTAAATAAAACATTTATCAATATAAGATGCACTCTCTTTTATATAATCAAAAATTATAAACAAACAAAGTAGTATACCTTCCCGGCGGAAACCATGTACTTCCTTCTCATTAAAGAGTTACTTAAAAAACTGCAAACCAATGGCCAAACATTAGTTGCACTGTATGACAACGGTTCAGTATATTAGCAAGGTGATAGGTGTGATACAAAACTTAATATTAAAACTAAGCTAAAGCAGATTATAGCAAAAATCCAAGGACTTGATGTAATTAAATTTGTATGTCATTATCTTTCAAATGATCTTACAACACCTTCTACAAATCAAATTCTAAAATGTGTTCTTAAGCAATTGTTATCCTTGAAATATGCTCCCATTACACCAGCAGACACTGACATTTCCAATGTATAAAACTTTGCTTAGATGTAAAAGACAACGCTTTACATATCAAAATTGTTATCAACTTTTTGTTGATTATTATTGCAACAACCAGTACAAACCATTAAAAAAAATCTTCTTTTTTAACAAAAATATTTTAAAAATTGCCGCTGTGGTATGGCAGGTAAGACACCCGCCTACCAACCAGATGGTCGTCGGTTCTCGACACCAGGCCAAACCATCCTAAAAAAAAGAACAAAAAAGTTTTTCGGCAGCGGTATCACCTCATAACATATTAGCCTAGTAAACTGGTTATGTGTGTAAATACTATTGAAAACTTCTCTAAATGCATCTGCCGTTTGGAGTCGGCGGTAAACTTGCAGGTCTCTTTCAATGAGTTTAATTAAAAATAGTTCCGTGTGCAGCTCATTGATTGAGGGAAAGAAGTCCTTCCTTCATGGATGCCCATCGGTGTGCCAGTCCGCAACAACATTACCGGCCCGCGTGCTCACGGGTAGGCACCGACATATTTTACCTGTGGACCGCTTATACACCGGTGTGCATGATTTAAATTCAATTTATGTACATTAGTCTATTCGCCGGTCCCTCGAAGAGATACTGCATATAGCGGACTTAGTTAATTTGACATAGCCTCATTTTGAAACGTTTTTTTTTAATCAAACAAAAACAAAACAGGTCCCTATGTGAAAAATAAGATTTTTCAATGCGGTCTTCAACGTGTTAAATATATTCAAATGATATTAAATTGTTGGATAAACCTCTTTTTCTATTAACAAAGAAGAAAATTTTGTTTTTTAGAGCATATTATTAAATTTGAAGATCATATATTCGGATTTTTACTGCATATTTTATGCGCTTAAAACACTTTTTAAGAGCATATTTCAGTTTGTCCTGGTAATTAAAATATAAGAAAAGCAAGAGGTATATTGAAATTAATATTATTTTGAAAAATAACTCCGAAATTATTAGTCTCTAAAACTGAACATTTAAAATAAATGCTAGTGACATATTTTATCCGTTTTGCCCATTTTGTCAAAATCCATTCAAATTTTCCAACCAGAAATATACAGTACGTTCTGCTTTTTAGCCGTTTATAGTATTGAGACAAACAGACATTCATTTTTATATAGTACTAAAATAACCCTTCCTGAGTTGTGGGAGCCTTTGTGTTGTATTACTATAAAATGTATTGCTCATAAGAAAAATTTTAAGGAATGAATTTAAATTAATGATTTGTCAAGTCATATAGGCCAAGTTGTGAAACTGCCATTCTAACCGTTCTTTAGGTATACAAAAATCAATATTTGCTTTATATTTGAGGTGCCACACACACTTATTCAATTTCGCTCATAACCCCTCGATCAAAAATTATGTCCTTTGCGACCTCAACACGGTCAAAATTGTAAAAAATCGCCAGCACACATAAAGATAGATGTACTCTTGGCTACGTAGCTTTTGCAAATGTTAAGCTATGACACTAAGATTTAACAGAAATATCAACAACAGATGTACCAACTTAACAAAAAAAGAACCCAAATCGAACGATGGGACCACCCCACTTGGGTATCCCTGCTTATTTAACCTGTGTCCTTGTTGACAAGCTTATGACTCTAGTTCTACTGTTTAAAGAGATTTTAATTTCAAGAACTGATGATCAATAGAGTTCGAATTTGATCATTCAGACAAACATTACCATATTTGGCTTTGATTATTTTCAAAAAATTACCTTACAATGCCTGTGTATTTAGCATTTTATTATACACATTAGCTGCGATATTGCCACCGATTTTTACTAAGTTACTTACTCTTCTTTTTAAATGGCAGACCTAAATCAGAATGCTCCCTAAATTATGAATTACAGTATACTGAACGAAATTAGGTCTGCGTGGGGGAGATGAAAATCGGGGGAAAGGCATTTAAGGATTTTGTTTATTCAGGTTCATCAATCATTTTTTTACATTTTTACATTTGAAGCATAAACCCAGCTAACGAAAGTGTAATAGAGTGCTTCTTTCAAAAATGGATCCCGAGGATGTTAAATGTAGGGGAAAACGACCAAAATGAATTACTCTTCTTTTGAAATGACAGACATGTTTTCTTCTTAAAGCAAATTTATTATAAGTACGTTTTCCAAAGTTGCACTTTGAGGCACTTATTAGTAGTAAAAGGAAATTTTTGGCTCATAGTTCATTCTCACGAAACAAGGAGTTATTACAGTATATCTTTGGAATTATAGAAGATAGAATCTTCAAATTTTACACATGCTATTCTATAATCAAGTTACTCATTAAGACAAAAATTAACTTCTTAGGAATAGTGGGCGTTGCAACTCACATAAAAATAATAATATTTCTAATCGTACATCTCAATAAATATATCAGCATGGGATGTGAATCGTCTCAGCATTATCTCTGTGAAGACCGATAAGTGCAGCAATTGTAGCAGCGATATTTAACAATATGTACTGCCCAAGTAGTTTTTATTACATACACCCAGAGGTATCTATTTGGTAGTAAAATTTTTGTATAATTTTACTTTTTGTTCTACCGTTTTCTGTAATCGCTATATTTTGATTGGTAAATTTTGATATATGCCTTATTCGTTAGGTATTTTGGTTTTTATTCAACGCAATATATTTTATAGCACAAATGTGTACTACATATTGTTCACATAGTAAATTTAAAAATTGCTCAAGCTTTTCAGTTTGCCTTTTAATATTGATTTACAAACTTGACCTTGAATAAAAAGACATGTGCTTTTGAATTAAAAAAAAAAATTGAACATAGACTTAGAACCAGACCTTCTGCAGATACTCACGGAACACACGATGAAAGTTTTCTTGCAGAAATTTTCTTCAGTTCTCTTTAAAATTTGCAGTCGCGTCTACACTACGATATTTATTTCAATGAAATTTAAGATTTTCAAACAACATTGTTGTTGTATGACATTACGAATTTCTTTACAAAAGAGAATTTCAGAGTACATGAAAGAGTGTACGCCATTACATTAGTTTTTCCCCTCTCATCGACAAACTCAGACTTTCTGCAAGAAAACATTCATCGTGTGTTCCGGGACATACATATGTCAAAAAAAAAAATTGAAAATGTTGATCCATTACGTTGGTTAAAAAACAAAAACATAATTGTGTGTGTAATTTTTCCATATGTGTAATTTTGATGCCGGTTGTGTGCAAGCCATAAAGTTTTTGGTGGCAATATTATAGTAAAGGTTTTAAATTCTAAAATAACTAAAGAAAAATAAGTAAAAAAAAGCATACTTTTTTTGCCTCCTGTGAGGATTGAACTCACGACCCCTGGTTTACAAGACCAGTGCTCTGCCACTGAGCTAAAGAGGCACGCGATTCTCGTCGGTTTTTATACCTTATTTTATATTATGCCATTTTACTCTTTCTGTCTTTTACATTCTTTTTTTCATTCTTTTGTGTACAAATCTGTGTAGTGGTAGCATTTGTTTAGTGGTGTTTATTTATGCAATACTTTCGTATAATGTAACCATTTTGTTGTCTTCATCACGAAAAGAATAAAATCGTTATCTTTCCTATGCAGTTATATATGGAACTCCAATTTATAATTGCCTAAAATATAATATTTAGTATAGCAAAATGATAATCGTTTAGAACATTATTTACTTGATAAAATTTACTGCCTCCTGTGAGGATTGAACTCACGACCCCTGGTTTACAAGACCAGTGCTCTGCCACTGAGCTAAAGAGGCTGTAGTTTTCGTCGAAAAATACACTTAAAAAAATTTCTTTTAAATGTTAAAATGTTTATTATTTTTAAATAGAATATTTTGAAATGCCTCCTGTGAGGATTGAACTCACGACCCCTGGTTTACAAGACCAGTGCTCTGCCACTGAGCTAAAGAGGCTGTCGTTTTCGTCGAAAAAATTTACTTTTTTTAAACTTTCATTTAAGTGTTAGAATATTTATGTTTTAAATAGAATATTTTCGAATGTCTCCTGTGTGGATTCAACTCACGACCCCTGCTTTACAAGACCAGTTCTCTGCCACTGAGTTAAAGTGGCTGTCGTTTTCCTCGAAAAATACGCTTAAAAAAACTTTCTTTTAAATGTTAAAATATTTATTTTTTAAAATAAAATATTTTCAACTGCCTCCTGTGAGGATTGAACTCACGACCCCTGGTTTACAAGACCAGTGCTCTGCCACTGAGCTAAAGAGGCTTTTAGTTTCGACGAGTTTCTATAAACCATGAGTTACAAAATATATTTAAAAGATTAACGCGTTACATATCCATTTCTGATTAAAGTTTCTCAGGCGTGACTTAATGAAACGTCATAACCATAACTGTAACCACAACGCAAGCATATTTATTTTCATCGATTATTGATGTCATAATCGCCAGCTGTCGTTGATGTGTTTATTTGTTGTAAAATACGCAAAATAGCAAAAACACGTTCATCTTTCAATCAATAGATATATATACAAGTGTTACATATATGGTTATGGTATTATGTTATACTAAGGAAAACCATTGTAGTCGGTTACGAACAGTTACAGCTGAGTACGCTGCTTAGGCTATAGCGTTACGTTAATTAAATCACGTTATTTGAATCTTGAAGATATGTTTCCCTACCCGCCATAAACAAAATGTTTGCCTCCTGTGAGGATTGAACTCACGACCCCTGGTTTACAAGACCAGTGCTCTGCCACTGAGCTAAAGAGGCCGGGATCGTTTGAGTATTTGTTTACATTTTATAGTTCTGATAAAAACCCCGTAAAATGTAAATTGTTAACAGTAATACTTTTTACAACCAAGTAATTGATCAAAGAAATTTACATATACGAGTATTTCTTTTTAAAATAAAAACATAATAAAAGATAGATTTTGCCTCCTGTGAGGATTGAACTCACGACCCCTGGTTTACAAGACCAGTGCTCTGCCACTGAGCTAAAGAGGCTTTTGAATTCGACGAGTTTTATTTAAACTTAAATAAAAAGAAATTTTTTTGTAAGATGAATAAATTATTCGTTGCGACAAAAATGACCGAAGTTCAAATACCAGGGAAATGATACTATTTTTCTAAGCAGAACAGGAATCTGTTTTTAAAATTTTCGAAACACCTCCAAAATCCCGAGTTACGGGTAAAAACGGCTTTTGGGACCTTCATGCACTTATAAGCCAGTAACTCAGCTGAATATTACAACTTTGAAAGAAGAGGGACAGATGTCGTTTAAGTAGCAAACACATTTTCTATCCAATTTTTTCCACATTTTTCAAGCTTATGTGCGTTTTCACGTTCTATTTTATATAAGAACCGTACTATTGATGAATTAATTAAGGAACCCAATCTAATTTGGGTAATATTCAGCTAAGTTACTAACTTATTATTGCTTGAAGGTCCGATAAATCGGTTCTGCTCAGCAGGCCCTATCAGAATAATAGTATCATTTACCAGGTATTTTTTTGTCGCACCGTGTTTTTTGTTTTTGTATTTTGATCAAGATAATTAATAGTAATGGTCAAAACAATTTGTATAGGCTGTCGTTAGAATTTTACTATAGACACCCGTAGATGAACCAAAAGCATGTTACTTGCTGTTGCGGTTATACTAAATCGCAGTTAATTTCAAAATACATAAAACGTTATAAGTGAATATCATCAAAAATTATTAAAGAATACCAGGCAGTATTGCCAGAATTTTTTTAGTTAAAATCTTCAAAAAACAATGAATAAAAATCTTCAAAATCTGTAAATCTCTTCAAGACAATACTATACTGTTTTTCCCAATTAAAAAATATATATATATATTTATTTTCTAAACATATCGAACTGTAACAGTGGCAATAACAAAATAAAAACAAATCAGGTGTAAATATTTGTATAGAATTAAAAACAACTTACATTTATACATATACACTTGCCAGAATAAATATTCGCTCACCTTAAACATAAAGCATAAATTTAAAAAATGTCCTGGTTTTTGGGTTAACCAAAGGTAAAGGTTAATTGAAAAATTAAGGTATTATTAACTTAATAGAAATGTTTGAAAGCGTTACTGGAGGAATGGACCAAAATTAGGGAAAAGGAATAACCAAACTTGTCATATCGATGCCAAAACAAGGATATTCCACAAATTAATAATAATAATATTTATAAGATATCATAAAATTAACTTTTTCCAATAAAATTGAAACTGTACGAATATTTTCCATATCCATTTATTTTTTATTATAAAAGTAATGAAATCATCATAATAATCATAATAAATTTTTTAATAAATTGCAAGTATACCCTACAACAAATCATTACTAAATATATCGACCAGCTTGACTTAAAAACTAAGAAATTTTTTTAATTGGCTTACTGTATACCGATATTTATTCTGGAAAGTGTATACATTTCATATTAACATTTATTTCAAAGTAAAAATAATTTGAATTTTTAGTTTTAAATAATCTTTTGTGAATAAAATTGCTACTGAAGATTCATTTTCTAAAGGAGTTCGAGTTTTAATTTTATTTAGATGTTTGGACTAAATATTCTCCCTACATTTGATCAGAACCAACACGTTTGAATTCGGAATTTTTTATTAAAAAATTTTGTAAATTTTAATTTTGGTACATGCATCTTGGATGTTGTAGCATTTAAGGAAACTCTACAAGGAGTTACTGCAATTATCTCTCATCTACCTAGGAGATATTGTTTTAAAATTGTTATTTCTATATTAGTTTTCCTTATTAATGCTGAAAATCGTATCCTTTAATTACACTGGTCTACAGCAAAAAAAGGTTTTAAAAAAAACTATATGGAATATAAAGATTCTGAAGTTCTGAATTCAAATCCGTTTTCAGTTTTTTCAATTGGGCTCAAATTTTTTTTGTGGGAGAGGCAAATTTTTCGCCCAAAATATGGTAGTTATGTCAATATATTTCATCATAACTTGAAAACGACTTGACCGATTTTAATGCAAATACCAGCAAAAGTAAAATTTCGTATAAATCACCTGAATAACAATTTTTTGTATTTTCAACAGTTTTGGAGTTATTCATAACTTAGTTCCGAAAAAAAATGTTCTCCAAAAATTAGAGCAATTTTTTTATGTCATAAAAATTTTTTTCAGAATGAAAGCTTAAAATGTTGAGAATAAAATAAGCTATAAATCAACAAAATCGGTTGGCTATTGCTGATTTTATTTAAAATGACCATAATAAGCGGAAAAATTTTTTTCTTCAAAAATTTGTGGATTTTTTTCTTCTATTTCCAAAAAGTTATAACTAAAAATTCTTACGGCTGTATTCACAGAAATTTCGTATTTCAGGTTTAAAATACAAATTAGTTAAAATAGATTTTAAGGTTAAAAAAGCTTATTGTTAAATTCGTACTTATAATCAGTATTTTAACTAAAACATATTTTAAGTTTTTTTTAATTTGAAACTGGCAATACTATATTATTTTATTTGTGTTTTACAATATGAAAAATACAAATTCGTACAACCTGAAAATTTAATTTACTTGAATTTCTTTAATTTCTAAAAATTATGATTGAAATGCTTCTTCTCTATTTCTTTGATTAAAAAAACTTTTTTATCAAAAATGGTATAAAAAAGATTATTTCAATTATTTATTTTGTTTAAAAAAAAGGGCTTTAAGTAAACATTCTTTCTTAAAAAAATGTAGGAATGTTGATCTGGCATACTGTAAATAATAAGAAAAAAATGCAAGATTTTGACGTAATTGAGAAAAATTTATTTATAAGGTAAAAGATGTACGTACTCGTATGAAATCATATCTATTAATTAAGAATTAAAAGGGGCTATCAGAAGATTTAACATAACTTACAGGATAATTTTATTAAAAAAAGTTGTTGAACCGAATTTTTCATTGATTTTGACTACTTACACATCAATAATCCATTCAATATCTACCAAAATCTCTTCCGAATTCCAAAGCATCGTTTTACAGGGTTTAGTGTTTCAAAATGAATATGTTATTTTTAATTTCTTTCCCTTCTTGATATCGTTGTAATGGAGTAAATAATATGGCGCTAATTATACCACTACATCTTATCTTGGGAGCCGCAAACTAACTACATACCTAAACAAATAAACTTTGAATCAGCGAATAAAATCCCTTCCCATTTTTGTATGTTTCCCTAGGTTGCTTCCAATTTTCTTATTTTAACGTGACTTATACCATAAAAGCTCCTAATTGCCTTAAATTGTTTTGATTATTTTACCTCATCTTTAACAGATATTGAAATAAAAATAAATATATTAAATATAGAGTGTCAATTTAAAAAAAAATTAATTTATTATTTTTTATTCAGTATCAATACAAATTTAAAATTAAAATAAACATTAAGGCAAAATGGCATCTTAAAAAGGCTTTAAAATAGGTTCGAACCAATTTTAATATTCATTTATTTAAAATTGATTTAAAATAATAATTTTAAGCTAAAATTCGTTTATGAATATCAATTTACTGAATTTTGTTTAAAATTGTTTTGAAATGTTGATTATATTTTTATGAATATAAGGATGAGTATTTAAATGAAAGCCAGATATGTTGATAGTAAAATAACCCATAAAACCATACACAGTAGAATCGCACAAATTTGAACCATCACAAATTCGGCCATTTCAATATATTGGACACTCTGAAATTAGAACAGGAGGTTCGAACAGGGGGTTCTAATATCTGGAAGTTGTATTATTATTATTATAATTATTTTTTATTTTACCTACAAATTATTTTTTTTCGCCCATTTAAATAAAAATAAAACGGAAAATCACCAAGTTATTCGTGGTGTGTACAATCAAATTTAAGTGTTCATACGTGTGAAATTTTAAAAAAATGCCAAATAAACGTAAAAATACCTTATCTTTCGATACCAAGGTTAAAATATTAAAAAGACTTAATGAAGGCGTGAGTGGAAATCGTTAAGCTCAAGATTTTAATGTAACAAAATCTTCCATCAGCTACATAAAGTCAAAAAAAAAGAAATGATAAATGCAGTTGCCAGTAGTTATCAGGAAGTAAACAAATTTTTTTTTGCGTAAGGCAGAATATGAAGAAATGGAAAGATGAAAACGCATTTACTGCAAATGATGGATGGTTCTTCGAATTTAAAACCCAAAAGGTTTTGACAATTTGTGGTGAAATACTTTCAAGTAATGTTGTTGAGATCAATTCCTACACAGATTTCGTGCAGAAGTCGCAGAAATGGGGTTATTGGAAACGCAAATATATAATGCTGATGAAAGCGGTCTATTTTTCCGTCGTCTGCCAGATAGAACATTTGCCGCTTCTTGTGAAAAAAAGGGCAAAAGGATTTAAAATTCAAAAAGAAAACGTTTCGATTTTACTAGGCGCAAATTCTCACATAAATTAAAACCATTGGTTATTTGAAAAGCTAAAAAGCCAAGAAGCTTCAGAGGATTTGATAAACCACTTCATTACTTTTCGAAAAACGCGTGGATGAGTTCCCGGATATTTAATGATTGGTTTCACAAGATATTTATCAAAGAAGTATGTTTAACCAAAGCATATTTTAAGTTCCATATTTTTTAATTTTTTTGTTCTACAGGTCAGTCGTTTTTCTGAAGACAATAATTTGGCCTCAAAAGCAGCAGTTATCAAAATGTGGATCAAAATCCTATTAAAATGACAAAACTCATTTAAAGAAGTAAGTTTCTATCCCAATTAATTGGTGATGGTGGTGATATTCATGAGCTTTTGAAACGACATTCAATCTGAGATGCAATAATATTGTTGAAACAATCATGAGATGGGGTACAACCGACAGTGTTAAAAAATTCTTGCCGCTAGCACAACTGAATCAACGAAATCGGGATTGCAATGAAGTTCTTCAACTAAATCTTGATCTTTTGAATGAAATGATGCCAAACAATTCCGTAAATCTAAATGAAATCGAGAAATGGAATGAAGATTTTTTTCTGACGGACCTGATGCAGAAAATAGCGATGAGGAGGTCGATGTTGTCAACATAACGCCAGCTATTCGTTATTCAAAGGTCCTTGAAGACATCAATAATGATATAAAATGGTGCAAAACCAGTGAAACTTTTGCCAGTAAACACATATCTAACCTTTTGGATGTCCGTAACGATATAGTTGTATCCAGTTTCAACAAATAAAAAAAACAAACAAGTATTACTGATTTTATGTTAAAAATTAATAAAATACCTAATAAATAACTTTTTAAAAGTTTTTCTATGAATTTAATATGTTCAATAAATTAAATGTTAATGAATAAAAACTGTTTTGTGTTAAAATAAAGCTTACATAACTAGTTTTTTATAATTTTATCATTTTCTATAAAAAAAAGGTCCAGAAATTTGAACTTCTCAGAAATTCAAACTCACCATTGCACAAAGTAGTTCTAATTTGTGAGATTCTACTGTATCCGAACATTTTATCTGTCCGACGACCAATTCTTCGAAACAATAATGTTTCTTTACCTCCAATGCCTCCTAAACGTCACGAAATGGTTAATGAAGAATATATATATTTTTGTTCGGAGTGCAACCAGTGACGGGCTTGTAGGTACTTCTTCATCTGCATATAAAAGTCCATCGAGAAAAGCTAATTTTATAAATCAGTATGACCTCTATGATCTTGTGTTAAGATTAAAGCAATGTAATAAGATAGAAACACAAAAGTCTCATATTTTCGATATAGACAAGAAGATTTTCTGGCCTATTTTAGCAAAGATGGCGATTTAGTATTTCGTGATGATGCCGAAAGCTGGGTTTCCCTGAAAAGTCTGTGGAATGGCGATTCTTTATTGATTCATCAAACAATAACTTAAAAGCAGTTTTACTTCACAATGGCAATAAATATCCATCGGTTCCATGAACCCATGCAACAAACGTGAAAGAAAACTATGTAAATATGAAATTATTAATCAATAAAATTAAATGTTCACAGTACACATGGAACATTTGTAGCTATGCTAACTGGACAACAACTAGGATATACCAAGTTTTGTTGTTTCTTATGCGAATAGGATAGTCGTGTAAGGGATAAGCACTACAAAGTAAAAATTTGGCCACGAAGAACGAGCTTAATTCCTGGAACAAACTTTTCGTCAAGTTTCGTTCAGTTTCATTTGTTTACGTTTTGAGCGAAGCTGATCATATTGCACGTACAGCTGTTTGTATGTTATATGCAAAACAATACTAAAAGAAACACGTGCAATGAGTGCTGAAAGCAACTATTTTTTAAAATAAAATAAATAATAAAATTGACTCGTTTATAATAATAGATATTAAAGCAATATTTCGTGATTAAAAATGCTGTATTTAGGAAATATAAGGACAACTAGAAACAGCTTGCATTTAAGTTCAAAAAGTACATTAAGTATTTAACAGACTTTTTGCTGAATTTTTACCAGTAGCATAAGTAAGTAGAAGTATATTATATTTGGGCCTCAAGCGAGCTCCAAGATATTGAAATATGTGGCAAATAAACTTACACAAACAGGAAGTACCACCTTAGTGGTGTTCATACAAGAACAAGAACCCAGCTTTAAGAAGTGTTAAAATTTTGAATCGTTATTGCTATACGGAATATGTGGATAGGGCCAGGTCAAATTTTGCTAGTAACCCGAAGTCCTTTTTTGACTTCGTTTCTGTTAAACGCAAATCATCTACTTTACCTACTAAAATGTTCAACGGGAGAGGATCATCTTCCGATTAGCTTCACATTTCGAATACGTTTGCCGACTTCTTTCAGTCTACGTATAGAAAATCGGATTCGGTTTTGCATTTGGTACCCCATTTTTTCATATCCCTATTCTGTGAGAGCGTGTCTATTTCTAATATTCAAGTATTTGATGTATAGTCTGTTCTTGAGTCTTTATCTGGGCGAAGTCTACACACTTACTGAATATCTCTCTTTTCAGATGAAATTCAGCAGGTTTTTTTAAAGGGTAGGTCGACAGCTTTTTAGGAGATATTATGCAGGTACTCGAATTGATGTTATTTATACCGATTTCAGTAAGGCCTTTGATCAAGGAATTTTGCTTCATAAACATGCACTAATTGGTGTTCCTGAAAGACTTGAACGTTGAATAAAATTTTATCACTTTTTTAGGACAAAGAGACTTCCGTTCGAAAATGTATTGTCTAAGACTGAGTATGTTTCTTCCAGAGTTACGCAGGGTAGCTATTTGTTACCACTATTGTTCTTGTTATTTCTTAATGCTCTTCCTGATATATTTTCTAACTGTGGTATACTTTAAATGATGCTTATGAGCAGATTCTTCTACAGCAAATTAATTTGGTGGAAATCAACCTGGGGAAATGTTGGCTTATTGTTCTTTCCTGCAGGATGCAAATGTAATTAGGTGCCTTTTATGCTGGGACAATCGTATGACGGCCCGATAGGTAATCATGCGACAATAAAAATATTAAAAACCAATATTTGTTGTGTTCTTGCGCCGCAACCGAAGTGGGCAATTCATATTGTTACGAAAATGAATACACCTAAAAAGATACACCAACATTTAAATCTATAAACTCAATTATTATAGAATTTAATCCATTGGTTGGTGTCAAGAGTACGATCACCCTGTCAAGGCTGTATTTATTTGAACAGTGCTACCAATACCACTATGAGTCAGATGTTTAGTTCAAATCTTAACGGCAACTGAATAATAGGTTGTGGAATATACTAAACTATTCGAAACTGATGCCAGTGAATTGCAAAAGCCGCGCTATTTTCCGTAGTCAGTTTAGTTATAATTTTATAGCTAGAGAATTAGGTCGTACTAAAAGCTGAGTGTTGAATAAATTTGTGTATTAAGCGGACATTGTATAAAGTTAATTTGGAAATAGACTGTATAAAGCAATAAATTCGCTTAATTTACTTTATTTAGCGTAATTCAAAAGAATTCAAACGTTTTAAAAAGGTTAACACATAACAATATTGATATTTAATTTTTGTAATTCATATTCGTAAAATAAATTGGGACAATTTTGTTATTTCGCGGCATTGGCCAATCGTGTGATCCCTGCTTTAGAGACCGTTACTAACTTTGTTGATCTTTGTGTGTTGTTAGATAAGAAACTGTCATTTATCGATCATATTATTATGATGACTAGTAAGGCCCGAGCTGTTCTAAGTTTTGTTAAGAGTTGGTCCAAGGAATTCACTGATCTTTATTTTACCAGATAGTAACACATTTCACTCGTTAGGCCAATTTTGGAGTATGCATTGGTTATTTCTAATCTTTATTAGCGATGTCATATTGATTCAGTTGAGTCCATGCAGAGGCAGTTTTTATTATGAATTATATTAATGGATTTCCTTCGCATAAAGTTAGGTTGGGCCTGATAAAACATCCTAGATTGTAGAGAAGAAGAGCAGTTTCAGGCTTGTTTTGTTCCTCTTGCAGTACGATTTTTACAGGAAAAACTATGCGAAATCATTCCCTTTTAGTAGATAACGCAATAATTTTAACTTATGTACTACTCTCCAGTTCATTTAAAAAACAACAGCAAAAAATTTATATGTTATTGCAAATTTTTCTTCAACCAACCAAAACAAAAAGCGGCAAACATTTTATATAAATATTTTGTTTTATTGTTTATTAATATCGATATCTTTTAATGTTCTTGTAATTTATTTATTAAAGTTTGAAAAAAGCTGCTGGAAAACTGAGAAAAAAATAGTTCATTTGAATAACAACGGCAAAGAAAAGTATGAAAAACATACAAATTATTCACTAAATTAGATTTTATTGTTAAGAACTATTTGGTTTGAATTGTTTTCTAACGTGAAGTAATGAGAGTTACCTCCATGGTACTTTACAACCTCAAAAATGCGTCTTCGAAAGTAATCGTAGAGAGTTTTAAGGTAATCTAATCTGAAATCTCGTCCAAGCGGTCTCGATTACATTAATCAACGATGGAACCATCATAAATTTTCCGTGAAAGCCATCCCCGGACGTTTTCCACTATGTTTAAGGCTTGTGAGTAGAATGACCAGTCCATCGACGTCACATTTTTGTCACTTATCCAGGCTTTTTTATCGGAGCGTTATTCTGATGGAAAATCCAACAGAAACGTCAAAAATTTTACTGCATTGAGAAAAATCTCGTTTCAGAACGTTTTTGTATTGTTCTGAGTTTAGTTTGTCGTTTTAAATTGCAGTTTAATCAGGGCATAGTATTATATGGCACCCCATACTATAATTCCACCAATGCGACTGTATCGACGACTTAATATTACTTCACCTTCTCTAATGTGATAGTAATAGAAGTAATACCCACCAAGACCATCCAGGTTAAGTCCGTGTGCCATTTGGTATTCCACGTCATGTGATCTTTAGAAAAATCCAATCGTTTTTCTTTGCGAATTGGTTTTATTATAGGTTTTTTAAGTTTCACTCTCTGGATATGCGGAGCTTCCACAACCAAACGCCGAACAATCAAAATACTCCGAAACTCCGGCTTTTGCTTTAATTTTTGGTATGGAATCAGAGGAATTAGATGCAAGTCTTAAAATTGCTCGCCTGTTTGTTGGCGATAAGATATTTGCTAGTCTTCCTTTCATGTTTTTCCCATAGGAATTCCGAGTTTTGATGTAATTGAAGACAACACGAGCATTTTTTCTAGACTTGGGTAGTTCGCGAAAGACCTAGTACAATTGAACTACTCACACAAATGAGCTAAGAGATTCGGTCATTATAATAAGTCTTATTAGCTCCGTAGTTTGTTCTTTCATGTTTCTTCATCGTACATGAATCTTCTTCGTCCACGATTCTCTTTAGTTCGTGTGTCTTTTTTCATGTTATATGAAAAGAACATACGTTGGGTAGTGCCATATAACGTATAACATGTACAATCAGTGTTGCCAGACAATGATTCCATTGGCTCTGTAGTTCATGTTTCTTTTCATTTGTTTCTTCTTCGTTCATATATGTTTCATTGATATGTTTGGCACTTAATTTGAAAAGTAAATAATTTGCAAATAATATATATAAGCAGTGTTGCCACAATCTTAATATGCAAATTAAGCAAAAGAAATATGAATATACGAGTACATATTATGTTAAAAAATATATTATAAATTTTTTCTTTTTATAAATAAATAAACAATTGAAAACTCGTATAAAAAAGTTATAAAACGAAAACAATTGATTTTGCTCTGTTTTCTCTTTTTTTTATTTAAAATATGTCTTTTGTCTCGTTGACTTTTTCGTACAGAGAATAATTTCACATTAATTTTGAGCCTCACTTAAAGAAACAATTAATTCAATGACATTTATGTAAAAATCAGTTAAAACTCCGGCAATAAAATAATAAAAACTGCCTGAAATGCTAGTGCACACATGCAAATTTTGCGATAAATATCCTTTTAAAATGTACCTGCAATAACATGTTATTGCAAATTCTTAATTATTAAAATTTAAAAAAATACCCTTAGAAATAACCGGAATAAAATGGTTTTTTTAAAAATTATGCAAAAAAATGCTATTATATACGTATGCACTATATATGTATGTGCAATTTTTGAAAATTCAATGGTGAAATTTTATAAGGTGAATTTGTTTGTCCGGCTGAACGCTTTTTTGCGTTCAAATGCTGTTGAATGTTTTTCTTGCGCAGCAGAGACTTATTAAAAAGAATAATTCAATGATATCGTTAAATTATATCTTATTGCAGAAAATATGCTGCAAAATGCATTAAAAAATAATATATTTATAATTATGTCTAAATATTCAATGTTTATAATTGAAAAACGTCCACAAAGCAAAATATTTGAAAATTAAAATTTTTAACAAAATAGTAATAATTAATGTGAAATCAACTGAGTACTGGACTACTGAACTAAGTGAACGACCTAGTTCATTTAAATGAGCTGAACTAAAAAGAGCGATCACTGAAAAGAGCTAAAGAACCCAAGTCTAACCGATTTGCTCTCCAATTTTTCTAAAAGATAACTTTTTGTTTTTTTGCTTGTCCCATTTTAAAAGATCTTTTATTTTATGAGGTTCAATTTATTAAACTAATTAAGACTGAAAAATTGTGTAACACATTCGCTTAAGCATATCAAAAACTAGCAACTGTTGTTATTCGTAGTTATTTGTAGTTTAGAATCACATCTTTTGCCATTTGAGTAGGTTTTGTACGCTGCATACGTAACAAGATTTTTTTATTCTTCTTTTGCACATTTTCTTGGACCAGTGTGGTCATGTTAGCACATTCAAAACGACTTTATTAGTTTTCTTGAAGTGTCAATCTATCACTGTTGTTATTTAGATGAACTAGAGTGTACATTAATTTTATTGACTTTTATTGTGGCGCCTTTAATATTAAACGTAGTTTGCTCTCTCACATTAATTTATAAATTTACATGTATTTGGGTTATTAAATCCATGGATCTTTATGTAGTTTTAACCTTCTGTGAATGACGTGGCTAAACTGTCACTTTTCTACTGACGTGTTAGATTACAGGACACCTTTTCAACGCCCCATGTTTTCTGCATTCCATTTTTTTGTTTCCAGTTTAAGGACTTACTTTTAGAGTTCACAAAAAGAATTTATATTAAACTGTTTTTGCTTACATGGCACAACAGCTAAAAAATAGAAAGATACACAAACATTTGTACATTTATAGCTACAAGCTTTATTATAAAATTTATTCTATTGGTTTGTTTCAAAGCAGCGGTCACCCTGCCAATGCTGAATTACCCTGTTATATGTGTGTAACCAATTTCGTATTTAGCAGTATTGCCAGTACGATTTTTGGGTGCTGGGATCTTACATTTGAATTGACGTAAATGAATAGAGAGTTGTAATAAATACAAAAAAATTCGAGATTAATGTCAATTTATTATAAAAGGCGGCGCATTGTGCTTGATCAGTGAGTCGTAATTTAACAATCAAAGAGTAAAGTCATGTTAAGGCGTTCGTAAAACTGTTGAGTAAATTGTGGTGTCAAGTTCAAGTATAATGAATTTGATACTTTCTAAAGTTAAAGATAAATAAAGTACTGCATAAAGTAAAACAATAAATATGCTGCTTATTCTATGCAATTTAAAAGAACTCAAACTTTTTAAAAAGGCTTTTGCATTTTCTTATGACTACATCCGACATTGTTAACGTTATACTAATAACTTGTAATCTTATCATTGCAAATTGAAATTTTTTCGTAGGTGAACAAATCAAAGGGTATTTTGGAATAATTTACTATCTAATTAATCTGATTCTGTTACTATGTAGTTAGAATTCAATAAAAAAAAATACAAAAGACACTGTTAGGCTCTAGCCAATGAGCTGGCTTGGCCAATGTGCGGGCGTGGCCAAGTATATTGAACTGACGGATGCATTTGTCAGACCACCGCTTGGGTTCTTTGTGAGTTTAGTGTATAATTCAGCCCGTTGTTTAATGGAATAGTTATGGAGGGGCAGAGGAGACTTTAGGGTCTCCAGGGAGTCCCTTAGGACTCTGTTAGGTTTTCTGACTGGTCATTTTGCTCTAGGATATGGGAAGTGGGCACCCCTCCTATTTTTTGCCGAATTTGTGGCGATGTGGGAGAGCCAGAGACCGTGAAACATATCATCTGTCGTTTCCCGGCTCTCCAGAGGCCCAGGCTCAGGTTGCTAGGCCAAGGCTTCTTTATTGTTCTAGGTGAGGTTGCGTCAGCCAAGGTCAGTGGACTGGAAGGCTATAAATCGGGTATAGACTGGCTTACTAGATGATGCCTGATTTTTCTTTTAGGGTGCCCTTTTTTCTTTATTTTCATTTTCGTACTTATCTTTTTTTTAACCCTTTGTTTTTCCTTATATTCTTCAAAAAGCTGTTCACAATGGTCCTTTCTAGTCTCTGGGTTGAGTGCGGCTTCACTGCCTCTTTAAACCTAAACTAACCCAATGTAGCGGTTTGGGCTTGAATCACGAGTGCTGGTGCAGACAAGTTGGCAATTTGCATTTTATTTTTAGTAAAATTGTTATTTGTATTTGCTTATCCCAATATTCGAAAAGAATATATAAAGCTAGTTGAGGGAATTCTAGTCAAAATCAATTCTAAGACGCTTACTGACTTACAAAGGATATTCAAAGTTATTACTGATTGGTCGATTATTGCATTTAAGTAATTCAAACTTAGCTTTGTCGAATCATACATCGAGTTTAAAAAATTTAGTTTTTTTATTTTAGTACTGAAACTTACAGTTATTATTGGATCAAATGCTGGTTTTTCTATTACATACTTATAAAGATAAATATTTGGAGTATAAATAAGCACCCGACAAATCTATATATCTATATACGTTCATATATAAAAATAAGTTGTCCTATATTCGTCATTTTATAACTCGAAAACCACTCAACCGATTTACAAACCAGCACATACATATGTTGGAAAGGTCTACATTTACTGATGGTTTTTTCCACGCCACACCCATATAAAATGTTTATTTATTTGTCTATATCTTTAAAATGGTAATAGTAAGAGTTTCTAAATTTAATCCAAATAACTTTGTGGTGAATACAAATCATTAGTCAAACAGCGAAATTGGATAAGTGTGAGTGGCACCTCCCATACAAAGTAAATATTGATTCTTGTATATTTTTAGAACGGTAATAGTGGAAGGTTCTGAATTTGGTCTAAATAATTTCGTAGTCAAACCACATAATCAGTCGAAATATTGACAAAATTGAATACGTGGGTGTGGCACCTTCCATATAAAGTAATATTGAGTTTTGTTTATCTAGAGAACGGTTAGAATGGCAGTTTCTGAACATGGTCTAAATGACTTGGTAGTCAATACAAATCATTAATTTTTATGCATTCCTTTAAATTTTCTTATGAAGAATACATTTCACAAGTATACAACAGAAAGACTCCGAACAAGGCTGGAAGAGTTACTCTAGTTTATTATATTTTGTACGCTTGGACTTTGGTAAAGAATTAAAAACAAGCGAAAATGATTTGATTTTTCACGTGGTTTTAAATCACGAACGATATCAAAATCACTTAACTGATATTTAGTTGTTCTGGAAATCACGTGATTATAAATTTTTCGGAGCGATTTTTAGTTTTCGAAATCATGAGCAAACAGGTTCCAAGTTTTTTATGTATTTTTCTTTTAAGTAGTTATGCCTAATCATTCCGTTCAGCGCTTTTTCTTTCAGTACTGTTATCAACCATATCTGCTGTTTTTAGCTATCTCTCTTAAATATTAACTATTTTCTTTTAATTTTCCCTTAATTGATTCTACATTTATGCCTATATTCGTGAAATGATTGGCGCCATCAATATCTACAAATGACAGCCAAAGAATTATAATAAATCACGGAGAAAAACATTTGTTTGCAAAATTCAGTGTTTTTTAAAAACTGCTATTTTTTAATTGTTTTTCAATAATATTATCAATTTTAAAACAAAAATAGAAAAAAGAACACATTAAATTATTCATTAAAGCTACTTAGCATATGTTATACAACAGTGTTTGCAAAAAAATAAGCAAGTGATTTGAAATCGACACTAAAAGTTGAACGATTTGAAATCACGTAATTTCAAAATTTTTTGTGCACAGAACACCTTCTCAGTGATTTGAAATCATTTCGACAAAAAGTGATTTTCAGAACATTTCTTGTAAAAGAAAAAAATTATTTGAAAAACGTACTCTTTTTCTATTAACTGATTACAAAAATCTGCAATTAAGTGAAATCTATTAAAATTTATAGTTATTATTTTGTTGTATTTTATTTTTATTTTTAATAGTTGTTATTATTATTATTATTATTATAAATTTCATTTATTGTTTATTTTTTCTTTTCATTTCTTTTATTTTGTTTGTTTTTTTTTTCAACAGATACATATATATGTACCAATATTACAATTTTATTGCAAATTCTCACTTATATTGTATGCATTTCATTTCGTTTCGTTACTTTTTAATCTTTTCACTTTCCTTTAATTAATTTCATCAGGTGTTTAAACAACCTTTTGTTTTTTGAAAATATATATGTATGTATATACTTTGCATATAAAAACTGTTCAATCAAATTTATATTTTAAAAATAAATTAAAGTTTGTTTCATATAAGATATATATATGTATGTATGTATATACTTTATATTAATAATAGTCAAGTAGTTCAATTTTCATTTTTTATTTTTATTTTTCATTAAATGTACTTAAAATATCTCTTTTTTGTAATTTGAGTTTGTGTGACAAATCTAGATTTTCTTAAAATTAATATTGCATATAAAAAAGATTTTGAAGAATTTTATTAGAAAAAATTAAAATTTTTCTGTTTTTTTTTAATTTCTTAAGTTCAAGTTAAAATTTAAACCGTATATTGTTGTATTTTCTACAGTAGAGCTCATTATTTTACTTTTCGTTTTCGATTTTTTAGTACAGAGTTTTTAAGATCATTTAAGATCATTTATTATTATAAAAGTGAGTGTGTTCGTATTGAGTGTTTAATTTACATTTTATTTAAAAAGATACATTTAAGTAAAATATATATTTATATATGATTAACAACATTCAGTTTGAGTATTAAAAATTTTAGTATTCTTGTAGATTTTTATGTAAGAAATAAATAAAACGTTAAAACCGGGATTGCTTTCGATAACCGATTGATTTGATCAAGTCTTCTTAGTTGCAGATAATGACATTCGTTATCGAACAATGCACTTTATACATTGTCATTTGTTATTCTATACCTTAACTTGTTCGATCACCTAAGCGGCAGAAATCTGAGACCGAATTGTCGCACTCGTAACAAATTGTCTCTAAGCGTAATTTCAAGACGTTATAAATAAAATAAATAAAATTTAATCACGAGTACGATTATTTGGCCCCTCTGTATAGAAATCGCATTTGTAACGCTAAAGTGAGTCAGCTCAAAATTCCTAAATTTTTCGCTTTTTGCAAGAAACCGATAAACAGTAATCATACTATCTCTAAATTTTACATCATTTTCGCCGGTCTTTCGCCATAAAAAATACATTTGTTCCCCCTTTTTTTGATATAATTGCATATTAAACAGAAAAGCTTTTTTGCCTCTATTGAAAATATGAAAGTTTTGAATTGACTCACTTTAGCCGATACAAGTACGAAACTTTCATTTTAATTTTTACACATATATTTTTTAAAAAAAAACTTATTCTGTGTTTGATTACTCGTTATAATGTCAAAAAATTTATTTTATAAAAATAAAAATTTTACAAAATTAAGTTTATGTATGTATGTATGTATGTATGTATGATGGTTTTTAATGTACCTGAGGGAGGTATAAAATCAAATTTTAATCTAAAATATATTCTTTTATGATTGACCCCACATATGTAAATATACAAAATATATACTCTCACTCTCTCTCTCGTTTACATTCTTTTTTTTTTTGAAATTATAAAATCATGGTGTATTTTTCCTTCTTTTTCAAGGGGGGAGGCACGTTTTGGAAACTTATATGTGTAGTAAATATACTCATGGTTTCTTATTACTAGAGTTTTAAGGATTTCAATTCGAAAATACATTAAAAGAGCATTTTACTGAAGAAAGTAATTTAAAATCTCAGTGTGAATAAAATTTTATTCATAGGTATTTTCATTTCAAACAAAATTGATATTTATAATTTAATTTTAAAAGGTAATATAACAATTGGTGATTATTTTTATAATAATTATCATTATCTTTAAAACATTACATTACGAAAGAAAAAAGAGTTTTTCTTAAAACATCTTTTTAAGTTATTTTTTTCTTTCTTAATTATAAAACAAAATTCAATATTTTAATGAATCTGATAAAACATCATCGGAAAGCCTATTTTTTATTACTTTTGACTTATCAAAGGGTTATCAGAAAAAAAATTTTAATTTGGCTTTACATGTTTACCGTAGTCATATTTCGGCACTTTTGCTCCTGATTAAAGAAAAACGCACGCAAAATTATAGTCTCCCCTATTTAGCGTTTCGATTACGTTTCTGCATTCAGTTATATTTCAATCGAATATTGGTAATAAAAAAAAAACTGAATCAAAAGAAGACAATAATGTTTTCAAAAACATAGGAACGTATAAAATAGAAACAGAAAAATAGGCAAATTGTAATAAATAAAAACTCAAAAGACTTCACTTTTTGTTTTTCATTTTCGTGTAAATGAACAAGCATGAATTTATATTTTTATAATTTTTTTTAGATTTGTATATTTTCATTTTGTATTTAATAAAGATAAATAATATATTAAAAACGTTAGGCAAATACATATACATTTTGGGCTAAAAAAAACAAAAATCAAAAGATTCTCCATCACAACTTCAACAACATAGAAAAACGTAGCTACGATCGTAATGCAGAATACATATAATCAAAAGAAACTGAACAAAATCGAAACTCAGAACACCAAATTTGCGAAACGGAGAAAATTTCGATTTGAATCGAAACGCAGAAGAGGAGTGATAATTAAATTAAATTTTTCTAATCTGTAATTTGGTAGTTGGAGGTTATTTTTTTCGCAAGGTTTATAGTGAACGTTTTTCATAATTAAACAAAGTTGTGATTTACTTTTATTTTTTTTTAGTGTGTATTACATTTTGTATTTAAATAAGTTTGATTTTTTTAGTAAGCTATTAATGAAATCCGTATCTCCTGAATGCAAAATTTATAACATTGAGTCTAATCGTTGCTTTCGTTTAAGAGTTGATTTGATAGAAATTTATTAGTCGACATTACGACCTTCACGATTAAGATCCATAGTTATGAAACGAAATTATTGCAGCGTATGGAAAATAAAAGTTCATATCTTTCCCTGAAGAAACAAAAGCAATACTCATAATTATTTTTTTTAGGTTCTTTTCAAAATATAAAAAGTCAATTTAAAATATTTGACTTCGAGATATTTTTTAACCAATGTATTAAGAAGAAAACCTATTTATATATATTTTATTCTAATTATATAAGTGTATGAGATATATATGCGTAAGGAGGAGTTACAACAAATTTAAAAATATATATATTTTTTATACATATGTATATATTTATTTATTTTTATTAAGATTGCCAAACAATTTTGTATTTTATATGTGACTAACATACTGTACATACATATATATTAAATTCTTCAGTCCATTATATGTTTCTTGTATTTTTATTAGGAGAATAGTAAAGTATAGGAGAGATCTTTTAGATCATATATGTATATGTAAATAATAAAAAACGAAACTATATTTTCATAACAATTCATATGATGAAAAATAAGAATAAAAAATTTTAATAAGAAATTGAATTGTTTTTTTTGTTTTTTGTAAATTTTTAAAAACATAAAAGATAAATTCTTCCAATGCAAACAGGTACTTCTTTAAAAATAAAAAATTAATAAATAAACAAAAAATCTTGTAATCTTTGCAAGTTATACTTTTTAAGCACATGTTGTCGTGTTGTGAGCCACGGCATTCGTTCCTGCAGCTGTGGAATTTGAGGCATCTAATTTATTGTCTTTTGTGCGGCAACACATTTCACAAATACGCTTGGTATTAGGATTGATAAAGGTACAATATGTACAACTCCATTCATTCGAACCAGTTACGATGATTTCTGTTGACAACGGCGAAGGCGATGCTGTTGCTGTTGCATTTGATGAAATGTTAGCACCTTGCGTGGACTTCTTTAATGATGAATTCATCATTAAAGATTGCGATGACTTTTTACCTGCAGTAATGCCATTTTCAACAACAATTTTTGTTGATGGTTCATTGTTGTTGTTATTTAAAGTTTTGGGTAGCGATTTATTGTCTACATTTTTTGGTTGTGCTTTATTAGAATTTGGACTATTTTTTGAGGTTGCACTGGTTTGTTTAAGAGCTGATTTATTTTTTTTTGCATTATTGTCAATTAACGGCCTTTGCTTTTGGAAATTCGAAGTCGATGAAGACGAAGCTAAAATTTCCATTTTTGTATTATTTTTGTTTCCATATTTTGAATTCTTAAAGGTTTGGCTCTTCTGTTTGGTTTCTACCTGTTGAGTTCTTTGCTGTTGCTGCTGCTGTTGTTGTTGCTGTTGATACTGTGGTGCATTTATATTGTCATTATCTGCATAATTAGACCTTCTTTTCTCGGCAGAACTGGCTTGACTAGGTGATGTATCGTTATTTATATTTAAAGAATCCAAATCTAATGACTGAATCAATAAATCTTCCCTGTCGCCACGGTCTTTTAAATAGCCCGATCTTTCTAGATTCTGAAAAACATAGTCCCACGATTCAAAAGAGCCAACGCCGTCTTGATTCTTGGTAAATTGTGTCGGAGAATGCAGGTGATTGCGTTCGTTTTGTTGTCTTGGCAAATTCATTAAATCGTCATTAGCCGATTCATAACTCATATCGGTTGTATCGCCCCCACGTTCTCCGACGTTGCTTGAAGGTGTTAAGTGGATTGGATTTTGAAGAGGTTTACGATTTTCTTTGGGAGTTGGCTTAGCATAGACATGCATATCGTCGCTTGCAGAAGTTTTGTTTGGGATGAAATGTTGACATGCAGCCACAGGTGGCTGAATATAGCGTTTATCCATTGAATGATTAGATGGCTCATAGCTTGGCTGCTGATATTGATTTAAAGGATCAAATTGTTGTTGTGGTGTGGATTGTAAAAGTATTGAAGGATCATCAAAGCTAATTAATTGTTCCGATTGATGAGATCGTTGCCTCGGAAGTGAGTCTTTGGATAATGAAGAATTTGGTATGCCATGAATCTGATTTACCAAATTATAGCCACTTGAATTATGGGCTGTTCCAGTATTCACCACACAATTTTGAGGTTGCCTGGAAATCGAGGAATACATGTATTGGTCTCCGATATGGGCATATGTTGGTTCCTTAGAACCATTGAAGTTTGAGGTTTGAAGACTGTCATATGCAGAAATTTGATTTGATATATTTAAAGGCAATGGAAAGCGATTTCCCGAAACATTATACGGATGTGAATAAGTCGAGTTGGAACTTACATTACAATTTGCGTTACCAGTAGCGGAAGCAGCACCACTTGCTGCAACAGCAGCATACGATATAGAGCTGCTGCCGCCACCTAACGAATTACCATCAATGCAATCATATGGCGACTCATAATAGTTTTGTTGAGGATGATTAAGGTATTGATAGTTGTGCTGTTGTTGTTGTTGCTGCTGTTGAGAATAATGATGTGCTGTACAGCCCTGCTGCTGATGATCGAATGAATGACGGTGAGGCAATATGTTGTGATGATGATTAGAGGGCTCACTATAATGTTCAAGACTTCTAGAATGAGACATTTGGGGTAAAGGAGCAACTCCAGTTTCGGCAGAGAGGCCGGTCTGATTGTGTTGATGTTGGTGATGATAGTTGTTCAGAGCTGGATAAGTCATATTACTATACATAAAATTTGATGCAACTCGTGAAGTTGGCTGATGATTTTCAGGCAAACAGTACATCCCATTATTTTGAGGCATTGGTCGATGTCTTGAAGTAGGCGGCAACTGTTGATAAAGATGGCAATGACATTGTACTGGACAAAGTTTAGGATTTGAAGTTAAATAATTTGACGATGGCTGCACATCAATATAACCATAATTGTCATTTGCCAGAGCTTTATCTCTAGAACGGTAACGTTTTTCATCAGCAGCATATGTTAAAGCTTTAATAGCTAGTGAAGTACCGCCTGAAACGAAACGGAAATAATTATATAAACTATCATAATGAGAAACTCCATATTAGTTCTCATACCACTATATTTTTCGCGATGACGATAAATATCCAACCAGGAGCACTTAATGCCATTCGTATCAAGAACAGTATGAATATGCTTAATTATTTGCAATTCCATATAAGCGGTTATAGCGTCTCTCGAAACATTTGCCACCTGATCGGGGCATATAGGACTGTCTAATATTAATGTATTATCTGACAAACGTCGATATCCCATTGCTTCAAATAGTTTATCGGCGTCCAAAAGACTGGAATTAATTTCGTGCTGATAATAGCCCGAGTACATCTACCAAATAAATTAAATCTATTAATCACTACGATAATTTTTGTTTTTTACATATTTTACCTTCAGAATTCTAAATTCTTTACGCCATGGCTTTGTATATATATTATTAGCATATTGACTTATAGCCTCGAAAGCATTAATTGCTTTTTGAGCGCTAAAATTCTCAACATCTCGTATGGATTTTCTTAAAACTTTTTCAGTTTCGGGTAAAGAGAACTTGCGATCATGCTGCACTATACACAAAAATTCCTTTAGACAATCTAAAATAAAAATGAATTAATAAGCAAAAATTACAAATTCAAAAATCTTATATTACCTTCCAGTTTCCTACGCTTTTCCAATTTAAGTATACTTTCATCGGATTCAAAATACGACCAGTGACATATTAAAATTTCGTCCCATAATTCAGACAATATATCCCGAGACATAAAATCCGACATTTTTAATTTTCAAGTAAAATATTTTTCCAATAAAGCAATCTGTTTAGGCGTTTCTAAAACAAAGAAGCAATTGTTACGATAAGGAAACCTACAAAATCAAGTACACAATAATAAAAGCTTAATAAGAATCAAAGTAAAATATTGTATAAAAAGGGAATTACCCAAAGAATTACTCCATTGAAAGGTTGCCATACGTAATGAGTTACAATGGTGAAATTATATAAGGTGAAGTTTGCTTTTAAAACATTTTTTGTACAGCAGAAAATTACTAAAAAGAATGATCCAAGGATATAGTTAAATTATATCTTATTGCAAAAACATGCTTCAAAACGCATTAAAAAAATAGCTCAATTCACAATCTTTGGCATTTAGATGGTAAATGTATACCATTGCAAATATTTGACGAAAATTGTGAGCGGTTTTTTGTGTAACTTTGCAACACCTTATGCAAACTACTCAACGCACTTCTACTTTACTCCTTATATGTCCATATTTATTAGGTTTTTCTCATTTAATACGTTATTTATGTTGTACGTTTCCATTCTTCCGACTTTGTTTTTCAATGCTATGATACAATAAAGAGGTCGCTTTATTTTAATTTTGAATACAACACTATCACTCTGTTGTCACAAAAATGCAATGCTGTGGTAAAAAAAATTATCTGTCAAAAAATGTAATGTAATGTAATCACATTCAAATTGCAAAAAACGTCAAACGAAAAGTAAAAAAAATCAACTTTTTGAATTTAGAGTACAGACAGTTTTGTATCAGCAGTTATAGTTTTGGAAAAATAAGACCACCTTATAATTGCATCATGTTCAATACTTTTATTTCAGCTTTTTGATCAGCTGTTCCTTTGCTAAGTATGGCAATGTGTTGGTTAAATATAAACTACGGTTTTGGGTGTGGGGTATTTGCAAGGGTATTTCTATGTTTTTCTATGCATTTTGTTATTGTATTTGCAAATGCCATGATGCCAGACCATTTGCCCAAGATTGTGAACTGAGCTAATATGTTTATGCCTAAATATTTAATATTCATAATTGAAAGACGTCAAAAAAACGAAATATTTGAAAATTAAAATTTTCAACAAAATATTTCTAATTTACAAGTATTAACTGTACACAACTTTAGTATGCGTTTTTTTTTTTTATATGGAAATTTTTTGACATCTACAATACAATGTACAAAAAATATTGCCCGTTGTTTTTGTACAACAGTGTTGTTGTACAGACTTCACCTTATTTAATTTCACCATGTAAGTTACTTTTAACTTTTTTCTGTGACTCAATGCTAACATGATCGCTTAAATATTTTGGAACTAAAAGCGGTACGCAAATAAACAAGAATTAAGTAGGTATAGCCGATTTCTTTTTTAGACAACGATATGAAAGAACGGCTACTTGTAACTTCTGTTATTGAATATATTGACCTTTTGTTGCATCTTCGAAAAATAAACTTAACGTTTTGTTTCATTGCATTAAAATATATTGTAAATCCAATAAATAGCACAGCCGGCTTTTTTGTATTAAGCTTTTATAAACTAAAAAAGTATACATATGCCATAAAAATTATACAGTGTTAGATTGTACTATAAGCCCATCAATCTATGCAAATAATTACAAATAACTACATATGAGAGAATTTAAGAAGTACTATTTGATTCTCTTTTGCTAATTAAAAAATTGTACATTATCGTGCCTGTCCATTAATAATAACGTTAACTGTATGATGTGTACTCTTATATTTCATATTTGTGTATGGCGGTCTGTCTATATATAAATTTAAGCAGCACCATAATAACGTCATCAACTCAAAACTTGGCAAATATTCAATTGAAAGAAAATTAGGGCCTTTAAGAAAATATATCCAAGCACATATATATGTTTGCACATATAGGTATGCATGTATATAAGTATATTTTGTATATAATATGAAATTGTTTTTTATATGAATCATATAGAATGTATTATAAATAACAAGAAAAAAATATACATACGTACATACATACATTGGAAGTAACTTAAACTTGAACTTCATCTGTTCTGATAGTCTATATAAAAAGTTTATTATCCTTTACCCTATTTATTCCCTCAGAACATTAAAAAGGATGATATTATTTAAGGAGTTTTAAATTATCTCATTTTGAATTGTGTACATTGCTTCTATAATTCTTCAATGAAAAAATCTTTTAACTATTATTAACGGAGTTGGTTAAAATTATAAATACTTCCATTCAAGTTAATTTTTTATTAGATGTGTATTGAATAAATTAAATCGAATAATTTCGCAACGCAGGAATTACACAACTTTAAAAACATATATGTATGTAATTTGGGTGATGCTATAACGAATGCATTTTTAATAGCTTGGTGATGCATTTTTAAAGTGGCTCTCAGTGTGCTAAATTTCATAAAAATATTTTTAAAATTAGTACAAAATCTTTCCAACACATTACGTTCGCCTGAGTATTTGTACGTATATACGTACACCTTTCTGGGTGAGTTTAGTTCTTGTGTTTTTTGTTGTTATTATGATAGATTACGGCCTATGTCAAATGCCGACATTTCTCATTAAATCAAATTATTAAAAAGTTATTATATGTATGTATATATTTATTGAAAATAGGTTTTACTGATCCTAAGGAACTTGTTCATTTTTGGAAATATCAATAATTTTTTAAAACTAAAAGGCCTATGTATCTTAAGCGAAGTTTGCTTTGACTACACCCTTTTCATAGGCGTGGTAGGTAAGAGACACGCCTACCAACCAGAAGGTTCTCGGTTCAATACCAGGCCAGACAATCTCAACAGCGGCATCACTTCATAACATTAGCTAGTAACTGGTTATGAATATTAGTACTATTGAAAACTTCACAAATGCATTTGTCGGTCCCTTCAGAGTCTAAAAATAAAATCGGATGCAGCTCATTGACTGAGAGAATGCAATGCACTTTCAATTTTGAAAACTATTTTTTTAAGAATCTATCAACGGCTCTTTAGCGAATAAGTTTCTAGGCGTATGATTTGAATATTACAAATAAAATGATAACGATACATGGAAATCAATAATACAATTTGTCCCAGTTTATGTTAAAAGCCATTATAAAAATACTCATTTGTGTACCATATGGTAATCTTGTTCTGTAATGGGCTAAGATTTACTATGGGCACTGCAGCAACTACATAAAGAAATTCGTAATTATTTTATAAACGTACTTATAATTAAAAAACCATAAATTGACAACACTAATAATGCCAATTGCAAAAGGCAGGTTGTTCCATTTGTTATTTTTATAGATAGTACAACAACAACGCAAAAGAAATGAAACCATAAAAATTATACTTCTCTTTACATACCGTGTATATGTATCTTGAAATTGCAGTAAATCTTAATCATTTATAATATGGCATACCTTTAATTTTAAACTTTTTTGCTAAAATCTGTTCCGTAAGTTCCCCACACTTTTACAAAGCGAAGAACACTAATTATGCTGTCCAATATTGTAAAAAATCTGCATTATGCTTTCATTGTTGTTGTTTTTTCTTGTTTTGTTTATAACAATAAATGATAAATTAACAAAATAACTCTGTATGAGTAATATACACAATTTATAGAGCCGGGTATAAGTTATAATAGGTTTAAGTAGTAATTCGGTTGGATCTTAAAAGATGGTGGGGAAAGTGTGCCGATGGTTGCGTTTAAAAATATTATTGTTGTAATTGTGTTTTTATTATTGGTTGATTGGGTGGTGGTGGTGCTGATGATAGCAGGCTGGTTAAAAGTGAGCGTAGGAATTTATTTAATCAATCTTTTTTGTATTTTAAATAAAATTTTTAAGCTCTTGTTTTTTCCTTCTCTTTTGTAAGTATATATATTTTTATATATTTTTTACATTTCTTACAATTAAAATTTCTATATACGAGAATCACTTGCAATCTGTATATGAAAAAAAATATTGCATAAATTCCTTCTTTGTCTCTCTTTAACTTTTTTCTGTTCACTTCCGTTTTTTCTCTTTTATTATTACATATTATAAAAACAAATATTTGCAAAGGAATTTCGTTGTTTCCTTAGTTTTAGTAGCAAGAAATTATATGTTTTTTTTTCTCTTTTTAGCTTTTAAGTATTAAAAATTTCTTGTAGTTTTCGAAAATTTTACGATTTATTTGCGTAAAATCTTGTATATATTTTGTACAATGAATGAATGGTCTGTGAGAGAAGAGTATTGAGCCCACCGATTCAGAAACGCCGTTGATACAACGATAACAATTTTTTTCAATTTAACGGCGTTATTGCATTTATTATTGGTCGCTGAGTTCCTAAAAATGAAACTAATCTTGTGTTATTTATAAAATAATCCATTGGAAATTTCAAAATAATAGATTTCTCTGAATATTTGTACTAAAAAGTCTTTACAGCGAAAAATGAAGCATTATTCTGTGAATTATGTGAATTATGTTTATGTAAATGTAAAATTATCAAAACGCTAAACTTTTATAATACAAATAAAAACGTCTAATGGCACTATTTCTAAATTATCATTAAAATAATTACAACGGCAACACTGTTTTTATTTTGTTTATGCACGTGAAGTCTTCTTACCCTTTTAAATTTGTACTTTAGAAACCAAAACTGAAATGGATGTGGATTTAGGATTTGCGGCAGAATGCGAAAGTCAATGGCTTACCAATGCTCACTTTCCCAGTAAGTTAGGTGGCAAGCCAGCCTGGCTGCATTTAGGAAATCTGCCAACAGTAGAAGAATTAAAATGTAAAAAGTGTAATAACCAAAAGAGTTTTCTATGCCAAATTTATGCTCCTTTCGATGAGGGTCATAATTTCCATCGCATGGTGTATGTTTTTGTTTGTCGTACGGAAACATGTTATGTTTCTAATGATAATAGGTAGGTTGTAAATAAATGTCATTCATTTGTTTATAAAATATTAAAAAAGCTCCAAATTATTTTAGTAATATTACCGTGTTGCGAAGTCAACTGCCTTTGCATAATGACTTCTACTCCGATATTCCACCTCCGGAAGAAGGCGAAGCATTGGTAGGTTTAACCATTTCTTATTACAAACTTTACTGCAGTATTTCATACGCATGTATTTTTTAAAGCCGGAAGTTCTTCCCACTAAATCGAAATTATGTCTAGTCTGTGGCTGCATAGGACCTTTAAAATGCAGCCGTTGTAAAAATGCTAATTATTGCGGAGCTCATCACCAACGTTTGCATTGGAAATATCATAAGAAATGTTGTACAGCTGACGGCACTACCGCAGCTATTTTTAGTGAAGAACCTGTTACGGAAGTTTTATTTCCCGAATGGGAAATCGATATAAACGACGATGATGGCGGTGAAGATGATGAAAAATGTGCAGTGAAGTCTGAAATAGACGAACAAATAGAACTACATAAACTAGAGAAGTTGAGAGCTTCTGGTAAGGCTGGTGAATTTCAAAACTTACCAGAGTCCGAATTAGAAAAATATACAAAGGGTAGTGAGGAAATTGATGATAAACATTTTCGCAAGTTTCGTAAAGAATGTGATAAAGCTCCTAAGCAAATAATACGCTATAAAAGAAACGGACAAGCGTTGTGGATAGCCGATACAGAAAATACTGTGAAGCAACAGTTGGCAAATGTACCCAAATGTAAATTGTGTGAAGAACAACGGGTATTTGAATTTCAAATAATGCCTCAAATGCTAAATTATTTAGAAGATCCAAAAATCGACTGGGGTGTTATAGCCGTTTATACATGTCCCAAAAGCTGTTCATTGCCAGCAAATAAAGGTTATACTGAGGAATGTTGCATTAAACAAGATATAATAACTAAATAAAGATTTTCTGATACGTTTTTTATGTTAATTATTCAAAATATTACAGTTTTTAATTTAACTTGATAATCGGAAAATGACGATGTTTAGAGAAATCAAATTCTGGTTGACGTTTAGTATCTTTTTGATGTCCTTTTGCCAATACATTCATAACAACATAATTTATTTTGGCCACTTGAAGCATATCAAGAATCTGAAATGAACAAATTCAGATAAAACATGAAATATTTGGATACCATTGAAAAATTACCTCTTGTTCTGGATTTTGTATAGATTCTAGAGCATTACGTGCTAAATCAAAGTGTTTGGCAGCTAAATCATAAATTTCTGAAGATGGTGGGCTCATCATGTGCTCCCTTATATTTCTAAATTCTTCGTACGATACCGGAGGAGGTGAGGTTAAATTTGCAAAAGGTGCAAAACGGCGATTAAAACGAATTTCTTCATTATCGAACTTCGGCATAGGTTGACGTATACGCC
The DNA here is from genome assembly GCA_023159175.1 of Wohlfahrtia magnifica. Lineage (NCBI taxonomy): Eukaryota > Metazoa > Arthropoda > Insecta > Diptera > Sarcophagidae > Wohlfahrtia > Wohlfahrtia magnifica. Next base: position 727,288 of record JAKWBJ010000484.1, on the reverse strand, counting down.
CGTCTTTAGTTAAGGCACACATAGCCTTATAGAAGCCACCGCACATATTCATTAGAGCATGATAGTAAAAAATCTCCTGACGATAAGACTTTTGTTGCTTTTTGTTCTTTTTCGGCTTAGGCTTGTTACGATTCTTAGTCGACTGATTAGCCTGTAACTTGCTCTGTTGTTCTTTTTCATATTCCTCCTGAGCCAAGAGATTCTTTTCAGTACGAGTCAAGGCTGAAACTATAAATCCTATTAAAAGTTCATAAGGATACCAGTAAATGTATAAAAATTCGTGAACTGAATACAGTTCTAGTTCAAAACCAGACATCAAATATAACATCATTGCTCTAAAGCAATTGTATAAGACCCAGGTGGCAAATTGCGTACTGTATTTAAGAGTCGTGGCGGCAGCTTCATTACCTTCTGCAGCCTTCTCATTAGCCAACATACTTAGATTAGAATCTAGGCGTGCTGCTTCGACTTGTATACTATCAAAACTTACAATGAAACGACCTAATTTGTCACGTTGACGGGCACGATTAAATCCACATATACGTAAAAATTGTGTAAACGTGCTAATGCAGTATCTAAAGAAAGAGTCCAAATTTAATTGTATATCGCGTTCCATAGCCAAAGGATTCTTGGGATTCAGAATTGGTGGCGAATTAAAAGCTCTAACAGAGTCCCAGAGAAAATCTTTTACTGCTATGGAGCCAAATATCAAACGTCTGCTGGATATAAAAAGTCCCTGAAGTACACTACGTGATAGGATACATTGCCCAGACTTTCGACTAAATTCAATGAAAAAATTCTAAAAAAAAAAATTAGTCAAAACGTAATTATTGGTAATGGTATCAGAGACAAGAATTTTTTTTTACCAAAGCTGAATAGTAGTCACGCATTCGTATGACTTTACAGGCATATTTTAAGCGTTGCACCAACTCTTCTAGAAACATCAGACTAGAGGGACGATCACGCATTTTAACACTGCGTGGAAAGGTCGGTGGTTGACTGCGGTCATGGATACGGGGAGAAAATCCAATGGGATTAGGTGAGTCATCTAAAAACCGTTATGAAATAAACAAATTATGTTTTATGAAGTTCCAAAAGTTAATTTAATTACCTCCTTCCTTCGGCTGTGTACCTTTCTCAATTGTTTTCTTTATCTGCGGAGTTAATTCCAATGAAGTATTTAAATGTTTATAAATTTCATTAATAACCACTTCGTCAATACTGTTGACCATTGCACAATCCAAACTATATATAGCCAGATAAAAATGTCGCATAAAACGTAGACGATATACTACGGCCATAATATCCTCAGGCTGCGCTGACAATTTGCTCTGCCTAACTAAATCGTCTTCTGCATCTTTGAGCATAGCGGGTATTAGAGACGCCTGACTCGAGTCCTCAGGTGACAATAACGATGAATTTCCATAAAGCTGGAAATCTTCCTCTTCATTAACACTACTTGAAATTATAATATTTTTAATATGAATAATCAAATGTCTGACAGCGTGACAAAAGGCTTTTAACGATTTGTCCTCAATTTTTTCGGGTGCGTGCAAATAAAAGCATGTACATAATACTTGATCCATTGAATTACCCTCTAGCCAGGAAACAATGCACGTAAACAGAGCATCAAATATACCGATAAGTTCTTCATTCGATAAACCATTCAATTTTAAAACACCCGCTTCAACTGCTGACTCAAATGTGTGAGGCGTAGCATCATTTTTGTTATAACCCATGCCAACGTCCATTTTCGGATCCATCATTTCAATAGCCGACATGGCTTCGAACAATCCAAATAGCATATCTTGAGCCAATTCGCCCAAATTTAGTTCACTACAAGCTGATTTAAAGTCTTGTGTTATATCTACCCAACCATATTTAGGATATTCACTGGCATCCTCGTTATTCGAACGTATCATACGCTGAACTTCTGGATCCATAAAACCACAATCTTCCATTTGATATTGGCCTGCGTCGGATATCTCCGAATCCATCGAATCCATTGTTGAGGCCAATTGTAGTATGTTGCCTGTGGATGCAGCTGCTGCTGCAGCAGCAGCCGTAGCAGCTTGAAAACCAGGTTCATTTACTCTATTGACAACGGTAAACGTATTTTAAGCTGAATCACATAGAAAATAGGAATATACTTACATAGGGTGCATAACTGAATAGAATTGTTTTTAATTTGTTTACATTTATAATTAAATTTCTTTTATTTTTTATACAAAATTTTACATTTAATATCACTAAAGCAGTGCTTTTGACAGCCACCTTCTTTGGTGAGAACTTATGACAGAACTGCCAGATGTTTTGCTTTATCAGTAAGTAGAGATTTTATCCAAAATTTTTGAATTTTTTATCCAATTTTTGAATCGATCAATGTATCAAATAAAGATAATAGTGAATTTTACATAGATTTAAAATATTATTAGGATCTTATACTGAAGAGTGCTTTGAAATGAAGGTTAAAACTTCCAAAAGCTGAGTATATTCAAATTAAGTTTTAATATTTGATTTAATGATTTCCCTTATATAGCCAAGGTATTTTCATTTAAAAATATTGATGTGAAAGTTCATGTTGATGAGTATATGCATTCATATATATATGTTAGATATACATATGTATATACTCACCAATAATTGAAAATATCTTAATAATATATATACATATATATATTATTAATTTCCATAACACTCCATGAAGGAACACGGGGACTTCTCTCAGGCAATGAGCTCTTCAATACTCAACCAGTTACTATCTAATTTTATGAGACGATACGGCTGTTGAAAAAACTTTCTTTTTTCAGATGGTCTGGCCTGGTATTGAACCGAGCTTCTTCTGGCTGGTAGGCGGGTGTCTTACTCACCATACCACAGCGACAATATATTTCAGAAATTTTACCGAATTCGTTGTAAAAAACTTGAAGTTTAAAAAATATAAAAAGTTTTGAAGTAAAACTGCATTTAAGAATTTTTAAGACGTTTTAACTTATTTATTTTTTATATTAAATGCTTTTGAATTAAAGAGAAAAATAAACGAAAAATTATACATAAAGGACAAAAGAGCGAGAAACCTATTTAACTTGTTAATAGAAGCACATATGCATGTATATTGTTTATAATATTTTTAGTAAAATCGCTACAAAAATAACGGTATCTTTTGCAACAATTGTAATTATTAATTTAAAAAATTTGTTTAAACTGTTCTAAATAGAATAAGTTTTGTTTGTCGTTACATATTTAATATAGGTTTTAATTAGATACGTACTATTTTTTAATAAATGTAATTTTGTAATTTTAAATCTGGCAGCCCAGATATGAATTTTAAAAATGGCGGATGTAAAGAAGTAAACAAAAGAAGAAAAAGGAAGCTAACTTTGGAAACTGAAAACATGCATGAGCAAAAAATATATATATGTAGACTTGTAAGTATCTTCTTTAGTGTACCCAGGGTGGACTTATTTTAGTAATACAACACTGTGTCAACGCTTTACTGTGCTGTCACAAAAATGCAACGCTGTCGCAAACAAAAATAATGATCTATCAAAAAATGTAATCACATTTAAATTGCAATACACATCAAATGAAAAAACCAAATTTTTGACATTAGAGTACAGGCAGTTTTGTATCAGCCGTTATTGTTTTGGTAAAATGAGATCACCTTCTAATTGCATCACGCAGCCGTTTTTACATTTACAAATTGAAATAATTTATTTCGTAAGTACGCTATAAGCTCCTGCATTTATTTTGAAATTAACGGAATATTATAAAAACATCCATGATTAACTATTTATTTAAATAGGTTATTTTTTACTATACCATTATAAAATGTAATACAAATTGAATTCAAAATAAACACTAAAAGATTGAATATTAAATGAGTTACCAGCTGAAAATTATTTTTAACACAGACATGATGGTACAAATTATTTACTTTATTAAACGAATCGTGATTTTCTTATTTTGCAAGACTTCATACAAATAAACTTACAAATAAAATTGCAAACAGAAGCTAAAAATTAAAATAGTTTCTTAACTGAAAATTAATAAAAAAGTAAAAATTATATTTATGTAAAAAATCCAATAATTTTAATTTTTTTTTTATTATTTTTTACTTTCTAAAAAAAAACAATTGTTTGAATTATTATACTTCTTTATATATATATATATACCATCTACGATTATTGTTATTTTTTATTATTTAAGAGCTTTTATCATTCAAATCTAAATTTCCTTGTTGTTGCCTTTTATAACGTTGTTCTTTACGCCAAGCATCAATTCTTTCTTTAAGCTCAATGTTTGGCACCAGCATATCTTCGGTTAAATGCTGACGGTTAAACGGGTCTGTATTGCTGTTCAACAAATGACGCGTTATAATGGCTCGGTCCATGATGGTTCCCGAAGGTAAAACAACTGGATCTGACATTAAAGTATCCATCAGGGGATCCTTGAATTCATCGGGCGCATCAGCACATTCGTCTTCAGACTGTTGATTGGCAACTATGAATAAAAATAAAGCGTTTCTCAATCGTAAGATTTTAAGTAGACATTTAGCATAATTTTACCATAAATGTCATGAGCTTTTGTAATTAAAGCTCTGAATTTTTCTACTTCTATCGCTGAACGTATACTTAATCGTTCTATGCGATTGGCAGCATCATCGAATAAATGTTTTTGGAAGGATCTTTCATCAGCAGCCAAGGCTTGGGCAAATCTATCACAGTCTAGATGTAGATAAATGTCGAATATCTGTCCCAATAGCCGCCTGGGCTCCCAACCATATTTTGCTGGATTGCGTACCTTTAAATCATTACACTTTGGACCGCATAATTGGTGCAAATTGAAATTCAACATAGAACTTAAACGATCAACCAATTCATCACGCATAAATGGTTCTTTAATATCATCCTAGTTAATATATAAAAAAATTATTTTGTTTAACCATCATTGAAAAATTTTCAATCCATTACTTACAGTCAAATAATGAAACATCTCTACAGTTTCTCTTGCCAGGGTTAAATAAGAACGGCACTGACGTTCATCTGTGGCCAATTGTGACAATCGACTCTGTTGCTGTTCAGAGCCCAAATTGGACCAAGCGGGCTCATTTAACATAAGAACCTTTAAATATTTATTATAAACAATAAATAAGCAAGTACTACAGCTTTATTATGCAAACCTGTGTTTGATGTATACGCTTAAGATTTTCTAAACATTCATCCAACAGAAATGTGGTATCGTTCATAAGCATATTGATGAATTTCACAAATTGTTTGCCATTATTTGATTCATTTATCATGACTTGACGATGTACTGGACTCTCCCACATTGATTTGAACAAGTGACTTATGTGGTATCTATTGAAAGAAAATTGATATTTTTTTATAAACCTAATTTTTGTTAATGACGATATGATCTTAATTACCTTATTGTAAATTTATCATAAAATTCGGTACTTTGTCCAGTTGTTTCAATGTCTACATAAAATTTCATTAATGCACTACATAATACAGTTTGAGCCAATTCGTGGTTCCATATCTTAAAACATAGACACACACACAGAAGAAAAAATTTGAAATAAAACGTTAAACAAATAATAAACGGAAGGTTATTTACTTACCGAAATATTGAGAACATTTGCTGGACCCAGGGAGAACACAAAAAGTACCTCAACCAACTTGGCAGTGACGTATGGATTCTTAATCATATGTGGTGCACAAACACATGTCAATAGCCATGTTATTATTGAATGATCAATAGCATGACGTATATCATTTTGAGCATGTTGCATAGCAAACAATATAAATTCAGCAATATCATCGATGTACCACTCAGGTAGTGCTGAAAATGCATCTGTCGATTGCAATTGCTGTGGTTGCATTTTAGCCATAAAGGGGCCCTCAATTGCACGTCCTTCCATTTGATGTAGCAAATACTCGCACACAGAAGAGTAAAAGAAAAGGCATGCATTCAAAAGTTTAAAATCTAAGAGGCAAACCTCACTGCACAGTTTTGATCTAGTCAACTTTTTCAATTGTTTCAACCAACGATCTCTAAATTGTTTGTTACGCGAAGCGTATGGTGTATTCTCCCAATGAGATTTAGTGCGATCAATTTCATCGATTAATTTCTGTAACTCTTTTATGGCTCGCGATTTTTGTCTATACCTTTGAATGGCTGGCATAAAACCCAAATGGTGTGCTTGTAAAGTAAGGAACCAGCAATGTGTTTGGAAATTGGCATTCGATTCCTTATTGGCATAATTATTATCTATAAATTTCTTATATTCCTCTTCAGTGAAACGTAATTTTGTATCTTGTTCTATGAAAACCAGTGAGTTTTTGTAAAAAGGGTAATAAAGATCGATACGATCCAATTTAATTTTAACCGACAATTGTTGTAAAACACACATCAAATTAATTGCAAAGCCGTCACGTGCCAAGAGTTTCTCATCACTGGCAAATTGTACACGTCGTTCATTGTGTTTTAATATTTGCGATATATATTCAAGGGTCTTTGGACGCGTATTGACATTGACGAGCAGTGAGAGGAAAACATTATGCATAAGTTGACGCATTGTAAAAAGTTGCTTTTTTACCGACAAGTATCAAAAGAAAACGTAAGTATTAACACAAAAAATTTTATACATTCTTTCAGAGTATATTTTGTACAACTTACCCATCTAAATTTACCCGAATTTGCTGCCAATGCATCACATTTTCCATGAGCCTCAGCAAATCTAACATTTTCTTCAGCAAAAAACGACACTGATAAAAACGGACCCAGATAACTGCATTTCACAATTTCTCTTCCAGGTATTTGTGTGCATAATGGTGGCAAAAAGTTCATTTGATTGGCCAATAAATCACATAGTGGTCTCGAAGTGCCTACTTTGACGCCCATCAGCTTTGACAACAACTCCATGTGATGCGTAATAATCGTGGGAGAACACAAATTGCGTTGCATACCCATAAAAAGACCTCTTAGCATTTGCGAAAATATAAATTCAAAATCTTGCGTCTTCTCATAACATACAGCAATAAATTCAAACAGAAAATCATCTGGTACACGATCTTGATAATATAATTCCAACAGCGCAGACTGATCCAATGCAATATTTAGATTCTCATATATACGATCTGTTAGCACTAACGTCGTTGTTAGAAAAATCTGTTCCAATGTCATTTTTAATATACCCATTATCTTCGCTAAATCTTCTGCGCACTCTGGTGGTAAATTGGGACTATTTTTATTGAATATATCACTACACTGACGATGAATTTTATAGCATTTGATTAAATGAAGAATAACGTTATGTTTGGCTAATGCCATTGGCGTAAATATCGTAGAGGATGGTGTTGGACAACTGGCTATGAATTCAGAACTTGTGATACCTAAGAAAAAGCAAACAGTATTTAACACATTGAATTTTTTATCTGTTTATGTTCTGTTTGAATGATATATAAAAATACATTATATATGATACACTCTTTTAACTTTGACTTTAGCTAAAGCCTATTTTACTTACCGCCGCTTTGTAAACCCCTTGATGTCGAAGGTTGATCATCACTTACATTTGCCATTATTTCTTGAACTTCTGTGTCATCACTTTTAATTTTCTTTGGAGTGGAGTATGTAGGTACAGCATCTGTCCTATTAGTATTTTTTGAATCATCTGTAGCACCACCAACGACAGCAACGTCAGATTTCATATCCTCATCGCTAGTGTTAGTAGAATTGTTCCCCGAACCTGCAGCTTCGCCTATCTCATCATCATTATACAGGCGCAAAGCGCATTCCATGAGAACGTTGGTAACTAACGACTCAAAATCAAATCTCTTTTCCGGATGCTGTTCAATAAAACTGGCAGTTTGTGGGCATAACATTGAACCAGTGCAATATTCGTTCCAAGTTGCGTTAAGAATTTTCGACAGCATTGATTCTATACGTTCATTGCAAGACTTTTGCGGCTTATGCGCTAAAACCTCCTTAGCCGCAGGAGAGGCTGTCTCAGATATTTCCATATTTTCCAACCCACATTTATCTTTGTTTTTGTTATTAACCTCAATACAAGCATCAGTTTGCATAACGTTTATAGGGGTTGAAGTTGGTGGTGGTAATGTTAATATTTGATTTTTTGTAGGTGTAGTGGTAACCGACTTCATTTCAACATCAACATCCATTTTTTGTTGGTCACCAATAGGTAATATTAGTTCCTTACTATCTGTTGTTTGCGGTATGAGGCCTTCAAAATTATCATCACCAATCGAGTTGTTTGTTGGCACAGGAACTGCTTTTACCAAACGGGAAGAGCTGGAAACATTTGTAGCGGCACGTTGTTGCCCTCCTAGACAAATACATTTATTTAACTTGATTAGATATAGCATTCAATTTAATATCTATTTATTTTCTTTCGTTTTCCCTAATTGTCTTTGCACTCACCTTCTGCTGCGTTTTGTGTATTTGAGGATGCTGCACTCTCATTGGCAGCTGTATTCGAAGATGATTTGGCTAAAGTGCGTAATCTTCTTGCCCGTATCTGCATAAAAATAATTTTAAATAATTTTTCCAAAACTTTTAGTATATATATTCCCTAGAAATTTACCTCTTCTGCGGTTAATTCACTCATTTTTGTTGAATTTTGTTCCTGTTCCGACATTTTGCTTATCGTATAGCTTTTTTTTTTGTATTTTATGTGTGTCGTCCCCACCAACCAGTGTAACTACAGAAATTTTCTTTTCTTTGTTATATACTGTTATTGTTGTTGTTGCTGCTACTGCTTTTCTCTCTCTTTTACTTTGACGTATCGCTTTTTTATTTATTTAATTTTTCCTTTTCACCAGCTGATTTCTAACCCCGCTACTATTGGTGCTTCTTCTTCTAATTGGAAGTTTTGTTTGTTGGTCGAAACAAAAAAAACCAAAAATGAAAATTTTGGAAACAAATTTGCAATCTTAGTTTTTGCACTATATTCCTTAAATTTATTAATTTTTATTCTACTGAACTTGTGTGCTTCTTTTTAGGCAACTACTTTCTGTATTTTATATTTTTGTATAAAATTATTTTATATATTTTTTCGACAAAATGATTTATTTTTCGCAGGCCCAATAAAACAAAAGAAATTACAATGACAAACAACTTTTTAATAAATTACATTGCCAGACTGCAAATATATAGAAAGGCAATACTGGTAAATCGCCTCATAACGCCGAATAGATGGCTGGTAAGGCAGTTCATTTTAAAAAATTGTGTTTTTATTTTTTTACTTAATAGTTAATTAAATTATAGTTAATTACATTTTTTACGAACAAAATGCATTTTAATAAATACCCCATGTCGTTATTTAAGTTTAAAAATTATTATTTTTTTTTGGAAAAACTGATGGAAATCTTTCAAGTTTTTGGTTATCAAAGGAAGCCAAAGCTTTCTTACATCCCTTAATAACTGTAATAAGCAAACATTTTTATATTATTTTATATGTATATATGTTAAGAGTTTTTTAATTTTGATAATATTATATGTATGAGCATTTATTTATTTGTTTGACTAATATTTGTATTGTATGCCTGTTCGGTCTTAGATCCATCTGTAAAGATGGCGTGGCCATATTAAAAAGTCTATCAACATCCCGCCAAGACTCTCTATCCGGAAAAACTGGCGTAGGGCACATACTGAAGTCACATTCCCTGACCTTATAGTCCGTAGACGACGTAGACCAGCACGGGTCACTGAATGCGCACCCTAGTGTAGTCCCCGTAAAATGGCAGAGAGTCCATAACCCAGAGTCTTGGCAAGGCCTCCTTCAAAATCCTCAAGAAGCTCCTAGCAGCCCTTCTCTTCACTGCAACCTCAGGGGAGGTCAGCCCAGGATAATGTCCAGCGCTGCCTGAGGAGTACATAGCGACACACCTATGCATCTTATTTATAAGCCTCCTCCGACTGGCATTTTCCATGGCTCCATAATACGATACAGCCATAGGTGAGTAGGTATGACTATGGAGTCATAGATCCACTTCACCATCGCCGGGAAAAGACCCCGTCTTCTACCAATGGCACCCATCTTCTCACCAACAGTCGGGAGAAACCTCCCCGTCACAAGAATCACCAGATCATCCGCATAACAAACCACTTTCCTGCCTTCCTCATCAAACCTCCTAAGGATACCACTCACAACAAGATTCCAGAGAAGCGGCTAAAGGAATGCGACGAAACTCTAGTCTCTCGAGGCGTACATCACCACCTAAGTCACTCGAGGTGTACCTACCTCTAAGTACGTTGATTATCCACTACACAAGTAAATCATGGACGCCTAGGTCAACCAGTGCCTCCCCGCCCCACTCTCAACATTGTTGAAGGCACCCTCAATATCCAGAAAGGCAGCAAGGGTAAAAATCGCATAGTGCAGACCCTTCTCAATGTATCAGACGACCTCGTGTAGAGCAGTCGCAACAGACCTTCCCCTAAAGTAGGCATGTTGAGCCACACTGAAGGTCCTCCCATCTATCCTGCTCCTCAAGTGCAAATCTACCACTCTGACAGACTGATCAGCCTAAAATCACCTGCCATGGAATGGCAAGATCTGCCGACCTTCGGTATGAAAACCAATCTCACCCTCCTCCATGCCATTTGGAAAATTCCACCAAAAAGGTAAAACCTAAAGACATCCACAAAGAACCTCAGGCAGAGATGTGGACATTCTGCAACATGGTCGGAAAGATTCCATCAGGTCCCGAAGATTTATACGACCCAAAGGACCAGACCGCCTAAGTTACCTTATCCAATGTTACCATATCGGTCACCAATGCCCGTTCGTCATCTGTAACCGGGGTCAAAACTACCCGCCCCGGCTCCTCAACCGTCACCTCTCTAAAACCAGGAAAGTGGGTCTCCAGGAAAATACCAAGTGATTCAGAGCCAGATTCAGCCCATGAACCGTCCTCCCTTCGAATGTTACCAAAGACAGCATTGCTCTTGGATAAAACTCTTCGGAACCTGGACAGCTCATTGACAGAATCAGTGGACTACTCACAGAAGTTCGTCCAAGACTCCTTCGAGCGCAAAGACCCCGGCTCCGCTGTTCACCAACAAGGCTGAACCCTCTTGCCCAGGAATACCCTCGGACAAGACTGCTCGAAGGACCTGACACAGCATTTAGTAAATTTGTCAACCGCTTCCTCAACAACCGAGCAGTCGGCGGGTTCCAGAAACAGATCTCCCAGACCAGTCTCCCTCTACACTATCGCTAAAAGACCGCCAATCGGTCCTCTTAGGATTCTATAAGCGAATCAGGCTATGATCCGAGAAGGAAAAGCTCTCATCAACCCTCCAACTCTCTACAAGGTTATCCCTAATTGCGAGTGTCACGTCGATGACCTCCTCCCTAATCCTATTACTAAAGGTAGGCACATTGCCCCTATTATAAATATAAAGTCCCTGGTCAGTAATAAAACTAAACACTGACTCATCTCTGACATTCACGTCACCAGCAGCCTTCTCTCAATCTGCATCCATCCGGATCGCTCCTGTCAATGATTGACAGAATCCAGGCTATTGGATTTCTTCACCTTCTTTGATACCTGCCGCTGTTCATCACCGGATCTAACCCTCTTGACATTTGCACTAAGGAGAATGCTCGAGGAGCCAGATGTCATTGCAACGGCTTTCTCAACACCGCATGTTTTGTCTCTCGAACTTGAACACACTTTGCCTGTGTTTCCTGATGAGCAACCTTTCCTTCCTTGTCAAGGCTGCTTTCTCTTTGATGGCCATCTTCCCGAGGAAGGCCAGAGACAATAGTGTCCCATTCCTGGCCGTCTCTTCCTTTGTTCGACCACGAACACCCGAAAGGGCGTTCTGCCGAACCAAGGGATTCGAAGAAGGAGCTGTTGTGAGCCCCAGAACAATATCATTCGAGGCTTGCACCACCAGGCTCTGACCATCCGTGCCAGTTACCGACGCTTGAGCTGAAATGACAGTGTCATCCAGCTCGTCGTCCGTACTCAAGGACAGATCATCAAGCCCCTGCGTGGCGCTTGTGCTCCCCAGAAGGATGGAGTATCCAGGCACCAACAGCTCTTCTTCTATCTCCTTCTGAAGCTGAGCCTGCTGGGTAGCAAGACTCAGATTCAGCAGAGCCAGCGCGTTATCCTCAAAACGAAAACTAAGTGCAAGATAAATAATTTGGGGACAATAGTTATAACTGTATACTGTAAAAAATAGGGGAAATAAAAACTGTAAAACATCAACAACGTGGTGTTTATTTTATGGTTACGCAACTAAAAAGAACTCAACGGCTTAAAAATGTTAAAACGTAACAATACATAGACTCAAGGCACATTGAGTAAGGTAGTTTACCGTGCAACAAAAACAATAGACAATTTTTTTTTGCGTATGTAAGGTAAATGTCAAAAAATTTCAATACAAAAAACATAAGCAAAAGTTTAATACAGTGAACACTTATAAATTACAAATATTTTATTTTGTTGAAAATTTTAGTTTTCAAATACCACCTTGACTATAAAAAAGCACCAACACACATAGACATAGATGTACTTTTGGCTACGTAGCTTTTGCAAATGCCAAGCTATGACGCTAAGATTTAGCGGGAATATAACAATATCAGCCTAACAAAAAAAAAAAAAAAAAAAGAAAAAAACTCATTTTGAAACGATTGGACCGCCACACGGGGGTTATTCCGGAAACTTTTTGATCAAGGTAGTATCTCGTGTCCCGGACGTCATAAAATATTAAGGTATTTTAGATGTATATACCATATTATATCTTAATGCGTTTCAAACCATATTTTTTCAAGGAGGTATAGTTTAATGATATCCTAGGATTGCTCTATTTAGTAAGTCTCTCCTGTACAAGAAAAACTTTTGACAGTCTCTCGAATGCAAAGGCGAACAGGCAACTAACTTCACATTGTAGAATTTCACCAAACATAGAATAAGTATTTGTTTTTTATTTATTGTGTCGTGTTTTATAATTTTCAAATTTTGTTTCTGGCATATATTTTGTTATTGTTTTTATTTATACGTAAATAACATAACATCTTATAATAACGGCATTGTGTAGTGCATTATACTTATTTTTTGTATTACAAAATTTTTTATATCATTTTAATTTATTATTTAAAAATCCTTAAATTGCTTACTAAATGGATCTGCGAGCCTTTTCTTAAATATACAAACGAGGCTTTAGTAATATAGGGCGACAAAATTTTTCCAAGCCAATGACGAAAAAAATTTTGCGTGACCCAGAGAGAGCTTTGGAAGGCGACCAGCCTGTGCTATAGTCGACAGTCCCCCATTAGAATATAAAGGGGGAGGGCAAAAATGTTGTGTGCGACACTAACTTCACCTGCTCGAGTCCCCAGGGCTTATTAATGTTTGTTCACGTTAGTAATTTTGTGTTTGTATTGTTTGTGGGTTAGTAGGATTAGGACGTGAAGAAAAGGAATAATAATAATCCCTGGAAAATTCCAAAAAAATAGTCAACAGTTTCCTGAAAAGAAAAAAACAAAGAATATTTTATTTAATTATTGATATTTGTGTGTATTTACTTCAGGGACCGCAAATAACAGTTACTCGTAAAAAATGTAATTAAAAAACACAGTGTTACGGTCGATTGACATATATGTTGCTATATAACAGATGAGTCGCCTTAAATTACCTTTTCTGAATCTGTGATGATATTCGAATAACTATCCGGAATCTGATTTTAACTGTTATTTTGATGAGTTTTATTTTATAAAATCAAATACATTATATTGGTAAAATGGGTCGCAAGGCCGATAAATATTGCCGACAGTTTTTTGAAGAAGTGGAGAAAACAAATACGTGCAAGCTTTGTTAAAAAAAACTTTTCAAGGGAATTTTAGTAATGAATAATTTAAAGCGTCGAAGCATTTGGACCAGTATAGAGTGCAAGTAAATAACGATGCGGATCACGAACCACCAATTAACAAGTAAAATTTTCTGTGACAATGGCACATAAGGAAATAAAAATAGCTTGTATTGGGTTTGTTACGACCGAAAAGTTACCCTTCGCATTTTTGGATTCGGAACATTTCAAGTTAATAACCAAGTCGATGGACTACGAAAAGTAATGAAATAAGTTAAAAAAGACCTCAGAAAATAAATTGGTACCTTTAAAATGATTCCAAAATTATTATAAAAACAATAGAATGAATCAAGCTCGCGGAACGTAATTCTGCCAAATATATACATACGTCACTATGCTAACTGGTTCTTGTACAGTGAAATAAACGCCTTTTTTGTTGTTTTACATATTGTTATTTAAACATACATATAAGTTCTTTAAAAATTTTTACCAAAAATGAAGCACCTTTTTTCTATATTTGAAACGAGTTGTATTAAACCAAACATGTGCCGTTTTGATCGATAACCTTTTGCCTTTTTTGAGGTAAAGCCATTATTCCATCAATTGCATTTTGTAGGAAATTTAAATTTACACCATTAAGAGAGTTATGCAGAGATTTAAATAATCTGAAGGTGCAGGGTCCTGACTTTGCCATCGTCTGCGAAACTTCACTTAGCTGTGTCCATGATCTTTTTCCCACATTATTGTCGTACGTGATCCACCTTTTATCGCCAGTATTCATTCGTTTTAGAAATGTTTCCATTTCGTTCCGTTAAAGCAGTGATTCGCAAGTGGAAATTTGGTCCATTAAATATTTCACTGTTATTTCATGTGACACCCAAACATCAAGCTTCTTTGTGTATCCAGCTTTCTTCAAATGGTTGATAATTGCTTGGTGAGGAATGCCTAGTTTCCCAGCATTGCCCACACTGCTTATGTGTCGTCTTTCTCAACTCTTTTCATGATTTTATTGACTTATTTAGTAACTGGTCGACCAGAGCCAGGTTCATCTTTAATAAAATTATCATGTAGAAAACGAGCAAACGTTTTCGTTTTTCTAGTTACAGCATCGTCTCCGACAATTTGCAACCGAATTTAACCTAGCACCCAATATTGTTTCATTGTTCTTCACAGCTGAATATCTCAAATCTAAAGTTGAATGACTTTAACCGAGCTTCCAGTTACCAACATAATTTCCACAGATAATGACCGGAATTTAGTTATAATGGTAAAAATGAGTTCTATTTTCTGGCGGAAAAATAAAACCCCAAAAATAACTTTTATTTCTGAATGAAAAGAAAAGTCCCAAAATGATTTTTGTTTTATGACGAAAAAATAAAACATAAAAAATAGCTGTTTTTTCTAAAGAAAAAATAAAAGTCCCAAAATGAGTGTTATTGTATGACTGAAAAGTAAAACTTTCTTGTTGCCGGTTTCGTTTAACTTTTTATTTTCCGTCGAAAAAATAACGTTTTTGACTAAACTTTTTTTTGTAAAAACTCTCAAAATAACGGTAAAAAATAACTCCTTTAATATAATGTAACCGTTACGGTCCCTGCAACATGTAAGTACATGTTGTTTGTTACTATAAATGATTATTATTGTTTCCTTTAGATATGATCACATTTACATAGGAGTAAAAGGAATGGATATAGTGTTGTTTTTATGAACAGTTATAGAAAACAGTAAGTAGCAAACTGTCATTGATAAAAAGGGTGAAGAAAACAAACTTTGAGCAAACTTTTTAATTTACAGTTATTCCAAGAAAAACAAAATGTAAGCAATATAAAGACAAAAAACGTGATGTTTTTAAACAATTAATTAATAATGTTAGAATACAAAAATTTAAGATGTAAACAACGAATATAAAAGAGAAACACTTCCTGAATCAGATTATTCGAATGTCATAAAAATCTTTTTTGAAATAAGAAAGTTACAGCCCTTCAAAATTTGGTTAAAAATAAACAGACTGACTCTTAATAATAAAATTAAGACTTGTAGCGAAATTTTTGGTATGTGCACTTGAATACGATTCAAAAATGACATAAATAATTTTCGAAAAACTATAGTTTAGGAGATATATTCCAACAAACTTTTTTTAAAGTAAGAAATTTAATATTAAAAAAAATTTTTTCGTACTTTTTGTATGAAATATTTGATGTACCGGGAGTTTGTGAATATGGATCGACAGGGTACGAAAATACGAATGAGAAATGCCATAAGCCATTGCCGAAAAAACCATAGTTTAGAAGATAAAGTTTTTGAATATAGGAACATGAGTCATTATAGTTTTCTTTTTGTATGAAACACTTGTGCTGTGACTTTGTTATTATAGATCCTACTCAATGTTTCAAGTGCGCTATGTATGGACATGGTGCTAAAAAATGGAATCGTGCTTTAAATTATGAGTTGACAGAGTGCACACTCAACAATAACAACAGTGTTGGTAGCTTTATATTTATATAAATGCTATAACTGCTTAACCCAGATGTGCATTACTTTTCTCAATTACCAAGGCGAGATTCCCAAAAGTAATACCTACGAGGCTCACTCCTATGGTAACCTGTACTCAGAGGTAGCTAAAAACAATTGCTACGATAAGTATAATAATAAAATAACATTTCCAATGAAAAGCTTTTGGAAATATTTTTCCATGCTGTCTATGTATTTTGGTAAGTTAATTTGTATTGTTCAGGAAGCTTTCAGGAAGATACTTATTGGGAATAAAAATTCTTGGCATAGGGAAATTTCTAATTTAAGTGTAATGTTAATAGGTCAAAGGGATAAGTACAGGTGAAAATTTCAGAGATGTAGGTATACTAATACCAGAATTCAATTAAGGAGTATTTTGGGGCAATTAAACAATTTGATTGCCTTTCATCTTAACAGAGATCGAAATAATTCGTGGTCAAAGTTTGCTCAAAATTTGCCCCTGAGCTCGAAAAAAGTCCTAAAAGCCAACAGAAAATCATTTTCTGATATACATTTAATGGAGAGGTATTGAAAACCTGCTCTAAAAAGACGAATGCGGTGGCAGACGTATTCACTAACTCTCATTCCATCACTTTTTATAATTCTTCTCCTTTGGACTCGGCTGTCTCAGAATTTAATCATATTCATATTCTGAGCGACAGAATTATTGATCGATGGAAATCACGGATCTAGCAGAAGTTAAATCGTTTGTGATGTTTCTAAGGAATAAGGCTTGGATGGCATTAATAGCATTATTCTTAAAAATATGTCTGATTACACTTTTGAGATTTTAAGTAAACTTTTCAATTCCTGCTTATTGGAAGGCGTTTGAGAAAATTATCTATAAGAGAATTTTGGATTTTACTGATCAGAATAATATTATTAATCCGGAACAATTTGGGTTTCGCAGGGTGCATTCTACTGTACATCAGCGGACAAGAGTTGCTAATTATCTTGATTGTAATAGATGGAATCAAAAGAGTACTGGTGCTATTTTTCTAGATATCGAAAAGGCCTTCGTTCTGTTCAGCATGACTTATCTGCAGAAAATTATAAAGAGTTTTTGGATCAACGATCTTTTGTTGTATTTATCGGCAAAATGCTATCTAGTGATCGGCAGATACCTTTGGGCATACCACAAAGGTCAGTATTATATCAACTCTTTACTCGATGTACATATCGGGTATTAACGTTCTCAGAAATTACGAAATGGCTTTCCACATGGATGATAGTGCTTTCATTTGTTGTGGTAAGGTGTTTAAAACTAACGCGTAAATATTTGGACAAGTGGAAAATAAAGGTTAATGATAGTAAGACTCAGGCAATAATATTTTCATATAATAGGTCGATAAAACGTATTCTTACGAGATATGTTTACTCCAGTGGAAATTTGATCCCACTAAGGGATGATAATAATAAGAAATTATCATTTTTTTTAATATATTTGTGAGAAGGCAGTCAGGTGCAGTCGTGACCTTTATTCTTTATTCAATAGAAGATCTAAATTTAATTACAAGAATGAGATTCTCTTGGACAAATTGTGTATTCGTCCTATTATGACGTATGCGTGCCAACGCTTCTAGGACATATAGAGAAAAACTAAAGGTAATACAGAATAAAAATCTGAAAATAATACATGGCCTAGGCCACGTAATGCTTGTATCATTCGCAAGGGAACTATATCTGTAATTAAATGAAAAGTACTGAACGTTTACATATGATATAATAAGGAATTTGCTAAATGGTCACTGTCTCTTTCTTTACTAAAAGAGTCAATAAGTGGGTATTTTAGAAATTACTTTTAATATTTAAAGTTTGTATAAGGTTTTTTAGAAAACTTTTCCTTAATTCTGTGAGTTTAGTAGTTTTATTTATTTAATTATTAAGATTTTGGCTACTGTAATACTTTATGTAAAGTCTTATCACAATGTAATAAATTGTAGAAAAAATTTCAATAAAGATATAATAATTATAAAAAAAGAATTAATAGAATCATGTTTTTTAATTGTAAAATTTTATTAAATATATTTACAATAATTATATATGTATATACTCATTGAATAATGAAAAAAAAACAGTATTTATAACATATTTGTAGTATATGTACAAGTAAGTAAGTATGTATTATTAAATAGTAGTACTAAACATAATAATTATCAACATAACATGAATCGTACCGATGAATGGATGATATTCATAAACATTCGTTCTGTCTATCTGTCTCTCTGTTTATATATAAAAAACAAATGATGTAAATAGGCAGCTTAAGAAGATATAGAACAACAAATTTAAATAACTTAGAAGGATAAACCATAAAATGCTGAATCAGCCATTGAGGAACTGTAAAAAACTTGTAAAGCAAACATAATAAGAGAGCACCATGATCTCTTTATCGATTCATCTGCCCATTATGGTAGGCTCATCTGCCATAGCGATTTCATCGGTTGGCGCCTTTGCACCCTTCTTCTTACCCGAATACCACATAAACAAAATGCCACAACTGAGATTTACGACAAATGTAAACCAAGCCAGATAAACGCCAAATCCATAACTGCAGACAAGAAAATGTGTTTAATAACAAAAATATGTATTAATGATAATAATACTTACGTCAGTTCAGCACCATCAGGATAGGCATAAAATAAATGCTCTTTTGTATAATCGACTGAGGCAAATAGGACTTGTATAACGACTAGCACAGTAGAGGCAGCAACCAAATTAATGCCACCCGCTAAACGCTTAAACATGTAACGTGGATTTTTAAATGTGTAGAATGAAAATACCGAACCGAGGCACATTACAAATACAGTAATGCATGCAAAGGAGGCTTGAGAACGTATGTAATCTTAAATGAAATAAATATAAGTTTGTTTTCCTTTCTTTTTTTTAAATTTAATATTGTGTGGAAGTAGTCATACCCATTAATGTCCAATCAAAACCAGGATCCATACGCAGTTCGTTGGCATTGGGGAACATGTCGATGTATTTGCAACGACCTATTTATTCATTAAAAAAATAATAATAATAATGATGATTATTTTTATAATAGTAATGATTATATCTTACTCGAATATGTGTATTCATAGCCATTTGAGATTTTTCCTTTTTTTGGGGGATATGGCGGCATCAGTTGCAATATAACACGATCATCGTTTAAGACAAATGCAGGCAGTCCCAAGTCACGAGCGTATGGCCAAAATAATCGTGGCACATAACGTTTCTCACTCCATCCCTCGAAAATAGCGGCTTGTGCCATTTCTGGTATTACAAAATTATACGTCGTGGCATTGATTGTAACTTTTTGCAAAGCTTTGCCAAATATTTTATTTCCCTCTATGTGTCGTACATTTAAAGGGTCTATAGCTATTGGCTCTGCGTCTATTGGAATATAATCATTTTTGGCTTCGGCTGTAGACAAAACGATATCATGAAAGGCTTTTTTAAATGTCTGAAATTCCATCTCATCTTTAAGTACCCAGTGCGCAAACATACGCCTTTTAGCTGCTTCCGTAAAATTGACCAGTGGTGTGTCAACTATTTCACTTCGAAACTCTTTTATAAAGAGCAGGTGCGAGCAATTATTTTTAGCCTCACTTATTACATTCGGATTTTGAAATGCTATCGATGTAAAGTTACGTACCACATTGGCGTTCGGCAACGCCGTCGGTGTTATAGTATTGCGGCAAAATTTCCACAATCCTGAATGGGAGGATATGAAAAATCGTCTTGTTTCCGGTATGAAAATGCCTGTTAATACATTTTTTGTAATAAAAGATAATTTATATATATACATAAATGCATCTGTTGAAAATGAAATATGTATGTTATTTTATTATAGAAATACATATATACGTATGTACATATACATACATACATATATGCGTATTGTTTAAAATATATATAAATTTGCATATCGAAGAAAATTTTATAAAATATAATTTCAAAATAAAAGATTTAAAAAATATTTTGTCATATGTACGTATGTATGTTTCTGTGTGGTATATATTTAATGGTTATGTATATATATATATATATATATATATATATATATATATATATATGTATTGGAGATATGTACATATGTAATGCGTGTTTTTTATAGAGGCATAGAACTTTAAGTTGGCATTACTTTTCTAGATGGCAACTGATTTAACAGCTGTCAAGTGATTTATTCTCAGTTTGGTTGGGAATTCATAATGAATAGACTCACGTCTAAACAACGCTTGCAAATAGTGCAATTTTCATTTTTCATAAGTGAATTTTTTCTCAATTTTCAATTTTTTCAATTTCATAAGCGAATTTTGTTTAGCGATGAAGCGCACTTCTGGCTGAATGGCTACGTCAACAAACAAAACTGTCGCATTTGGAGTGAAGGTAATCCTCAAGTGTATGTGAAAACACCGTTACATCCAGAAAAACTGACTGTTTGGTGCGCTTTATGGGCTGGTGGAATCATTGATCCGTACTTTTTCAAAAACGATGGTGGCCAGAACGTTACAGTCAATGGTGATCGGTATAGAGCCATGATTACTAACTTTTTCATTCTTGAATTGAATAACCATGATGTCCAGGAGATGTGGTTTCAACAAGACGGCGCAGCATGTCACACAGCTCGTGCCACAATAGATTTATTGAAAGACACGTTTGGTGACCGCCTAATTTCACGTTTTGGACCTGTGAATTGGCCTCCAAGATCTTGTGATTTAATACCACTAGACTACGCTTGACCATTTGGAAGACAACATTCGCCGTGTTATTGCCGATATACGGCCACAAATGTTGGAAAAAGTCATCGAAAATTAGACGTCCAGATTGGACTACATCCGCGCCAGCCATGGCGGTCATACGCCAGAAATCATATTTAAAATGTAATGCCATAAGATTATCTTTCGGATAAATAAAATTCATGTCAATCGAATAATCCATCATTGTTTTATTGCATCTAAAGTTCTATACCTCTATAAAAACACCCTTTACTTTGTGAAATTTCAACAAATTATTTCTAATTTAAAAGAATTTCGAATACCCTACAAATTTGGGCATTTTATAATTATTTTTCTCAATAATTCACTTTAATGCCCAAATCTTAAAGAAGTTAAAACTTCATAAACTTTACGGTATATAGTATGTACACAGAATGCCTGAGAAATATTGAAGATTTAAAAAAAATGTGGTTTCTTATTTTAGGAAATAATTTCTAATAAACGCTGATCAACTGTAATGTGCTCGATATTGTTTTTATTTAACAAATAAACAAATGTGGGCAATTATTTCCCATAACATTTCTGTTTGAAATTTGAAAATTGTCAACTAAAAAGTACAAATTTTTCTTTTTCGCATATTCTGCCCAGTTTAGCTAATTTAAAAATAATTCCTAGTGAACAATGGTATGTCAGAGCAGTGCCATAGAGTTTACAACTAAATTTACTTAGCTCTTCATAATAAAATGTATTGTATAGGCGTTTTTTGGACATACAATAATCGTTAGGCGAAGTATGGCATCCTGGGATTCTGCATAAACTGAAATTTTTAATTCCGATCTACCATCTCATTTTAAAATCATACATCAAAGATAAGGATTTCTATGTTTAAAGCAGAGACAAAAGTTTTGGCATTTATCCAATTAATGGTACAGTAGCCAAGGTAGCTCTTTTTAAACTTAAGCGCCTTTTATTATTTATTTATTTTATTTATTTATTTATTTTATTTATTTATTTATTTTATTTATTTATTTATTTTATTTATTCATTTATTTATTATTGTTATCAAAGTTCCGCACAAAAGACTCAGAGTCTCTTAATACAGCACGGAACTCAGTACAAGTTCATAGAGAAATAAATATTAAAATAAGAAGTTAAGCTAGAATATACATACGTTCATTAATCACAAGTTTTGTACAAGAAAATGTTAATATTCAAGGGAATACAAAATAAACTTAAACGAATATAGAGTAATAAATCAAAATTATTGTGAAATACATAAACAAATTTTCCAAATTAATCAATTAAAATTTATCAAATATCGCAATTAGCAAATCGACAAATTCAATTCAATTTATTCCAAAAAATAACTAATAATACTCTTTCTAAATAAATGTGTGTTGCTTATGGCCTGTGAACTGTGCGAAATATCGTTCCAGAGACTGATCGCATTAACAAAGAATTGGTACATAGAAATCTGGGAGTAGTATCTAAAATTAAGTAATCTTCTGCCCCTACATGGTGTTGAAAAGTTCAATCGTGCATAAGGGTGTGCGGGTAGAGAAGTGTAAATAATCTTATGCATTAGGAGAAAAACTCTCAACTTTAAATAGTCATCGAAACAAATACCATAAAGTCTACTCACATAAGACGAAATATGATCATACCTTCCTAAACGAAACACATAACGAACAATGTTATTAAAAGTTACACTAAGTTTCTGAAGTTTGCTTGGGAGGTCATTTACATATAACGAAAATAATAGGGGACCCAGAATTGAAGCCTGAGGCACACTTTGACTGAGAGTCTGATTTAGAAGCACCTGTTTCAACAAATTGAAGTCTGTCTGTCAAATAAGAACGTATAAGACCAGTAGCAGTGCGAGAAAGTTTATGAAAGGATCACAATTTATCACACAAAATGTCATAATTAACGGTGTCGAAGCCTTCGAGTGATCAAGAAGCACTAGAAACATAACTTTGCCACAATCAATTTGTTGTCTTATGTCTTCCGCAACATCTATGAGGGCGGTTGTACAGGTGTTATTTCTCCGAAAACAAGATTGAAAATTTGTAAGAATATCATTTACTTCAGGATATTAAGTCACTTGATTGTAAATCAGTCTATATTCAAAGTTAGATTTTTTAATTGGAATGATCCTCGCAAGTTTCCATATTTTAGGATAAAAGTTAATAGTAAATCTTACTTACACGACTTAGAATCCTGGTTAAATAAATGGAACATAAAAGTTAAAGGAAACTGTCCATCTGTAGGTATATTTAACGAAGCAATTACAGAAGGAGACAGCATAAAACACCTAGGACTTCACTTTGCCCTAGGGAGATGGATTATTCGACTTTTTTCAAAAACCGGTTTGCGAATAACTCGAAAAGTAGCAATTTTTAAATAACTGGTTTTCGGTTAATAATTATTCAAATAACCGGTTAACCGGTTCTTTTATTTAAATATAACTGTTTTTAATTCTTGAAGCATAGAGCTGGACCACGTCGTTTTAAAAGTAAGCAGAAGCTGACGGAGAGCTTAAAATTAAAGTCGCAATCACTACTAACAATAATTCCTACACATATCATAAAAAATATGCCAAAACAGTGTGCGGAGGCCATAAGAAATAAAGGTTGTTACACAAAGTACTGAAAGTTGCTAAAGTCTCGAACAGCTACTCAAGGAACAAATTTCGTTTTTGTTGTTGTATTACTTGCTAGAGAATGGAATTAAAGGTAGTTATAATTTAGGTGCCTAAAATAACAAGAATTAAATACGAGTCCTTAATTGCCTCGACAAGAAAAGTTGTTATGGTTTCGAACAGCACTGTATGTAAAGTCATGCAACACATATTTTATAGTGTATGTATCACTGTGATATATTAAGTAAGACACCCACCATCCAACCAAGAAGTTGTTGGTTCAATCCCAGGCCACACCATCTGACAATTTTCAACAGCGACATCACCTCACAACATTACTAGCGACTGGTTATATATATCTGCCGTTCGTAGCCGGCATTGTGATCAATGAGTCTAGTTGACAATTCTCCATATATAAAAATCAATATTTATTTACAGAAGATGAGTAAAAGTTATTGCTGCTCAAGTGTGCATATCTTTTTCGATCTACCTTGGTTTCACGTTTTTTGTGAGACGTTCAAGGTTGTCATATATACAGGGTGGGCAAATTTGAGGTTAGGAAGTAAATTACAAAAATAATAACTAAATTTATACAAATAGTTAAACGATGAGCACATTTGTAATAAAAAAATATACAAACGTACAAAAACTATACTTATATAAATTAACCGGTTATTCGTGTTAAATCAACTGGTTTAATCGGTGTTCGAAAATTTAAGATTTTGAAAAAACCAAAAAAACCGGTCGAATAATAACCGTCCGATCTCCCTACTTTGATCGAAGACTCACATGACAACACCACCTAAAAACGAAAAGAAATGAACTGAATCTAAAGTTAAGAAACGTTTACTGGCTTCTTGGATGAAAATCTGCACTTTCGTTAGAAAACAAACTTTTAATGTATAAAGTAAACATCAAGCCCATCTGGACGTTTGGGACTCAACTTTAAGGGACCGGCAAGCAATTCTAATAATGAGATAATACAATGCTTTCATTTAAAAAACCTTGTGGCAAATCACCCATGCTCCATGGTATGTCTCTAACCAAACAATATACACTCATACCTCGTTTTATGCGATTAATTCATTCCACGAAAATCTACATGAACCGAATTCGCATAAAACGATACACTAACTCTATCACCACTATCATGAATAATTTTTCCCTCGAAATGTTTTCTCATTTTCCACAATTGCAATCATGAACAATTTTCCCATGAAATGTTTTCTGATTATTCAGTGGGGAATGATAGCCCTGTAAGAATTCCTCTGATCGTGAATAGTATTTTCCCTCGAAATTTGTTCCCTTTTCCCATTGATTTGTTCACATCATTTTTGCTGGGGATACAACAACGGAATCGACGATCTCCTCTGAGCAATCAGGTTCCACTTAGTTTTTTTTTTATTCTTTTTAGCGTTTGTCATGTTTAAATTGTTACTGTTTGGCCATAGTCACCAATTTCTTTCCGCCCATCTTACTGAAGAAAAGTTTGTTTTGTTTCTTCTCTTCCAGCTTTTGTTTGTGCAATTCTTTGCATGATAATTGCTTTGCAGGAGTTTGTTTGAATTTTAATTAATTTTTATTTAATTTTTTTTTTATAATGATCATTTTTGTGTAAACATTTTACTTAAAAAAAATGCACACATTTTTTCTTTATTTATTTTTGTTAACATTCAATGTGAAACGATAGCTTGTAAAGTGGGAACGAACATTTCATAGGAGATTCATAACAGCAATTTCCTATGTTATTCATGATAGGGGTGTATTATATAAAAATTAAAAAAATGAAAACTACTGTTTCGTTCCTGAATTGGAAAAAAACACATAAATTTAAATCAAAGCATTCAAATTCTAGCAAAATCACATAAAAGAAGTCAACAAAAATTTTCTTTAATAAAAAACAAGCAATAAAATTTGTGATATTAATTCAATAAAAGGAAGAAAAAAAGAAATAGTTTTTTAATAGTATTTTATATATAATAATCGTTAAATATTTACGTGTCTGTGCCGTTTTTTAATTGGTGCCATGTCACTTTGATCACTAAAGAAAACATTATTTTACTATCACCATTTAACAGATTATCATTTTCATTACCAGAAGGAACGATCAATGAGTTTTCAGCAGATTCATCTTTTTCTTCTCGTGTGAAATAATATGTCATCAGACTTTGTGACGTTGAATTTTTCAGTTGTTTATACAGCTCCCGATATCCAGAAAATAGATCGTTAAGACCAAGCTGAGGCTATGCTTGTTCCCCATTTGGATTCACATTGAAGATTTCGTTTTAAAGAGCATTGACTTGGTTAAGAACTTCACAAAATTTTCTTTGTAGTAATTGGTTCAACTATATCCTCACAATCATCAATCAACCTGTAGTTTAATTAATAATGTCGTCATCGAATAATAGCACTTCTAGAAGTAGTTCTGCTTAATCATTTTTGTTTAGGGAATCTAATCCTTCGCTTCCAATTTGGCTAATAAGGGTTAAAATTTCTCCCGATAATGTCAATATTTACAGCTTTTTAGCACGCAATTAAGATTTGCAGTCGAATTTTTGACGCTGCAGATACAGCCATAATAGTACAATTGAAAATTGGAAACTTTTTTCACACTTCATTTCATCTAAGAGGGTTCATTAAAATAAATGAACGTTTTAAGACCGCATAAATTTTAATTTGCATAAAACGAGGTTTGAGTGTATAACGGCTTAAAATCAAAGATGAGATGTGAAACTATTGCTAGAGATACAAGGAGTGTTGTGTTGAACACAACACAAATAATCGTCTAAAATGAAAAACAGTTCTTGACCAGATATTGAACAATTCTTGACACCTTTTCTTGTCATACGTACATATTTATGTATGTGTGTACGAACATGTAGTTTGGATATATTATATAGTAACATACAGTTTGGAAAAAAAATTTTTTCATAGCAGAAAAAATGTTTTTTTTTCATTTGAGAATTTCAACAACAAATTCTTATTTTATGTTTATTTGTTTATTTTTTTTTTACGCATCACATTACTGTATCTCTTAAGGACTTCGCAATGTCATAACTTTTAAATAGACTCACACTTTATAACGCTAATAACAAAAAAGATGATTTTTGATTTTTTTGCTATAAAATAAGTGTTTTCAAAAATAAGATATTATTGGAATTTTGGTCTTTTATTAAAAAAGTTTAGCTTTTTATGAATGTTATCGTATGTAAAAAAATGTGCGCCTACCAACCAGAAGGTCGTAGGTTCAATACCAGACCAGACAATCTTAAAAATGAAAAACGTTCTTCGACAGCGATATCACCTCATAACATTAGCTAATAACTGGTTATGAGTATAAATACTATTGAAAACTTCTTTAAATGCATTTGCCGTTCGGTGCCGGCGTTAAACTGTAAGTCTCTTTCAATGAGTTTAAAAATAGAATGTAAAAGACGGCACATAGTGTTTAGTAATAAAACATTAGATAAACGTGCAACGAGTTACTCTATATTTAAATGAAAACATTTAGGGAGCACGAGTCTCAATAGATTGTGGTATATCCATTATTCTAAAGTCAAACCAGCTAAAAAAAGTCCTGATTTGTTTCAGGGCCGTGTACGAGATCATATTATACTGCGCTGTAAAACTATGAAGAATCGAGTAATAAAGCCGCGCTAAGAATTTAAGCAAAATACCAAAAACAATGTACTACGAGCTGCAATCCTGCACAAGTGGTTTAGTTCGTACAGTGGAAATTGATTATGATGAAGTGTATCACATGAAACCATCCGTAATCAGATATAAGTATAAACACAAATATTCCTTCACAGTGGCTAGGAAAAAATACTCGCTCATTGGTGCAAAATATTAAAAAAGGAACACATTTAACTTTTTCCATGTAACTAGAATGACATAATGTTTCTGGTGAGACTAAAATGATGCTCTACTACAATTATAGACACCAGAAAGTTTAGTGAAAATATCTGACAGCACTAGGAAATAAAAATATAATTCTTACAGTAAAAGTTTAGAAACTGTCAGTTATGGTATAGTGTTGCATATCAAACAAAGGAGTTGGTGAAATAAGGTTTTTATACCAAATAGTGACCAAAGTAGTGTTTTTTTTGATGTTCAAGAATCGAATTGATCGCCAGCGTTCAAAAAGCTGGTTTTATTGATCCTGAAAATACAAATAAGTCTAATTACAAATATTTCCATAATAATGAATTCAGGCATTAATTTTATTCATGTTTTTTAACTCGATTCTTCATACTTTTTCAGCGCGGGATATGATGTTGTATACAGCCATGAAAACAAATCAGGAAATTTCTAGGTGGTTCGACTTTAAAACAATGGATATATGTCAATCTTTTGAGACCCGTGTTCCCTGAATGATTTCATTTAAATATAGAGTACTTGTTGCACAGTTGTCCAATCTTTTTTGCTAAACACTCTTTTTAAACTAATTTATATACGTACATACATACCATACATACATAAATAATTAAAATAAATACTAGATGCTAGAATGTGGCTGATTGTGTCAGCCGCTAAGTACACTAGCATCATATAAATGTTCTTATTTATATATGTAATTACTTATATACTATATATTCCCTTTTTATTTTTTCTTTTATATATTTCCTTTGTTTTGTCTTTTACATACTGTTACGTTTTTACCTTTTTAAAAACGTGTCTTTATGATTTCGTAGAATGTAGTTAAAATAAAATAAATTTTGTGTTTGGTTTTAATTAAAAATCCTTTATTCAACACAGTTGTGTGCACCACTGCATGTAATCTTTTTACAGGCAATAACAATTTTTTAGTTTTATCTACTCTGTCTGTTTACAACTTTGTAAACAATAACAATTACTCGACAGATCTTTCTTCCTAAAGATCTTCCAACCCGATCGTAGTTCGTTCGATCGTAACCTTTTCAACCTGAGTTTATCCACACTTAACTCTCTTTACTGAGTTAACTCCAACTAAACTGGTTTTTACTTCACTACTAGCTTCACGAGTTTACTCCTTATAAACTCTCGGCACACCATTAATACTTTCGCTGCACTCGCTGAATTTATGACACATAAACTGATTGCTGTTCGCATCGATGTGCTTTTTATAGGGCTGAGTAAACAACACATCGAAAGCTCTCGAACCTCTCGATATTTCAGGTAGATTCAATTTTTTTCTTTCTTTTATTTCTTTTTAGTTCTTTTGGAGTCATGCGTATGTGAACATCTACCTCTTTCATCTCTTAGTATTTGTTGTTGTTTGTTTATTGTCTGTTACTTGTTTTCTTTTCCGCTTAATTATTGTTGTTGCCGTGTTATTTTTATTTACTTTACTAATGGTTGTTGTTGTAGATTTGGTTATTTGTAAACAGCAGCTTTTGTTTATTTATTTTAGCGATGTAATAAACATTGTGGTGCCCAACCTTATTTTCGTAACAATACGATAACATTCATAAAAAACCCAAAATTTTTTCATAAAAGATCCAAGTTCCAAAATATTTCAATAATTTCTTATTTTTGAAAACATTTATTTTACAGCAAAGAAATCAGTATTAGCGTTGTAATGTCTGGGTCTATTTTAAAGGTTATGACGTCGCGAAGTCCTTAAGAGGTCCAGTAACGGGATGTGTACACAAAAAAAGAAACGAAACATGTTAACAATTTGTTATTGCAATTCCTAAATGAAAAGAAGATTTTAACTTTTTTCTTCTTAAGAAGACTTTTTCACAAACTGTATCTAATTTAGTAAGACCATTTATATTAGCTGTAATTGCGACATTCACTGGAACGTTGCATATATATGTAAATATTATAAATTTTGTTCATTTGAACCCATATACTTATTTTATTTTGAAACAGGTTATAAATCAAAAAATATATATTAAAAACATATTTTTTAGTAAATTGAATGAATAATGGGCAACATAAATAGTTTAACGTGCCTAAAAATGTTCGATTTTAAAAATTTTGATTAATTATTATGAATAAATATGTATATATGTACATATGTAATTGCATATGGAAGGAAATTAAAATTGTTGTTTATTTTTTACATTAGAAGGGGGAACACCTCAGAAACGTGAACGATTTATTTTAACATTGAAAAAGTTGCACATACTTTAAAAAGTATAGAAAATATACAGTCGCACCGGAAATTATACAAATCCCCCCAAAAACTGGATTTTACACAGAACGATAAAGCTTGGATCACACGATTGACTCAAATACACCAATCTGATACAAATTTTATTGTGACAAATTATCGCACAATAATAAAATTGTCCCAATTAAAAATTCTCTATTCATACGGTTGTCTTATTTTATACAAAATTTATTGTCACAAGATGGCGCGAAACGATCTATTGATAAGAATTGTCCCAACGCTGTCATGCGATTGTTCTAGTTTACGGCAAATCTATGAATCAACTGTTGTGGTAAATTAAATTCATTATTATTATTTTTTTGGTGTTCAAAATGGTTCGTTCTTGGAAAAAAGAAAATAGCGTCCTCTTTATTTATATTGAGGTCATTTAGTGAACAAATAAATAAAGTGTGTGGGTCAAAGGTTGGTTCATAAGAAGGTCCATTGATGGTGCATATAAGAAAACATTTCAATAAATTAAAAAAATTAATTCACTAAAATAGTTATTTATTTAAATTGGAATATAATTACAAATTATATTTAATTCTCTAAGGTAAAGATGATTTGTTCTCTAAAAAATAAAAATTCCATCGGTTTTGATTATCAAGTGTCCGCTTGATAAAAAAAAGTAAAAATAATGAAAAAAATGGTGGAAGTTTGTGATGCAATTTACATATACATAAATAATTAAAAAAATTCATATTTTAAGGGATGACAATTATAAATACCGTATAAACACGTGTTTTTTGAGAAAGAAATCAATTAAAAAATAAAAATCGGCGATTATTTTCTTCTTCAATTGCCACACAAAAATACAATAAATATTGGTGTATTTTTAGAATTTACATTGGTGCATGATTGTCGATTGTCGCACCAGGGTTGCATTTTATTGCGATAAATAAGCACAATAATATTGTGAATTACCGTATGAGCCAATAAATTGTATAATCACACGAATGGCATATAAAAAACACTAATTTTTGGTGTATTACGACAATCGTGTGATGCTACCTTAAGGCATTGACTTTTAAAAATGGTATACATACGTAGTGTAAATCTATGCGAAAAATAAAAAAATGTATATCAACTTTTATATCTAAATTAATAATTATAATACATATTCTTTAAATTTGAGGAAAAATAAGAAATTCAATTTTCTGCACTCAGAAAAGCTTTCGTACTCTGCAGTATTTGGTAACTAATTCTCCCCAGAAAAATTTTCAACACATTTTTTATTATTTATTTATATTTTATATAGACATTTTTATTCATTTAATTTACTTTTCACTTGAAATACATTTTTTTATTTTTACTGTAATTAATGCGCCATTCTTTAGCAAGAGCGGCCTTTAAGCTCTGTTTTTTTTTGATGCGCTTTTTTGTATTTGGTGGTCTAATTTATCAAATTAATTGTCCGTAGGGCTTATGTCAGGAGACTAATACGTAGAACGAATCTGTTTGGGAACGTGGTATAATAACAACTTTTTACAAAGCTTGCTGAATGCTGTGGATTATTGTTATGTTAAAAATTCCAGCTTCCAAAAAGACCCACTTTGTTCATAGATTATATATATGCTTTTCTGTGCGACTGTACATATAAGGAAATTATCAGAATCTTGTCAGAATTGAAAATTTTAATTTATTTGATTGCGTATTTTTTATTCAAGACAAAAAAAGAAAACAACAAATTAAATTTGATGTACATAAATGATACGATATAATGACGCTGTGCTCGAATTTTACACTTTTTTTCGATAAACGGAGCCATCAGCGGGTAAATCAAATTCGAGTATGCTGAATCCAGTGGCACTAAGTGTTTTTTTTTAAGTTTAGTTCTTGTTTTCAAGATATATCGTTTTTTAAAAAATGGAGGAGGTTGCAAACATTCTCGTAATTCAAAGACGGTTTAGTTTATTGAATAAACTAAAAAAACCAAAATTCCGCAATAAAATTACCTTTAATTAAGGCTAAAGCTTTTTAATCTGAGCAGTCGTTTAAGAAATATAAATTTACTACGTAGATACGAACGTATGAGTGATATTTTATTAGTGAAACAGATATATCACTCATACGGACGTACTTACGTAATGTGTAATGTGATCCCACTGTTTTTTTGACAAAAAAATTTTATTATAATTTTTAAAACGACTGCTCAGAAAAACGCAACTTTCTTCGACCTAAATGTCGGTATTACATAGTGTGTAAATTCTCTCTTTCTTCGCGATCAGTTGTCACAAAAAGGGACGAGTAAACCTCACAACAGTTACTTATATTAGAAAACAAGGTAAAATTCTTACTTCAGAAACTGTAGTTAAAATAATAAAATGGAAAGCAGCGTTGCCGTTTTAGTCCGATCGGACCAAAGTTGGTAGTTTTTCGTTGTTTAAAAACAATTTGGTAGTTTGATTGGTTTATTGCTATTTTCTTCTATTTTTGGTAGGTTTCATAACTCTGATTTGAATAAGTAACAATTTTAACCAATGTTAACACTGTAAAAAAAAATCGCATGTAGCGGGATTCCCGGGAAAATTAATATTTTTTCCCGTTTTCCCGAGATTTCCGCTACATGCGATGTGAAATATTGCTCCCCATAGAAGAAAAATTTGATTAAATTTCATAACACAAAGCAACCGCAATAGCATCATCAATTAATAGGTGTGTGTTTCGCTTACTAAGTACACACCTCCTGATGCGTATGTAATAGGGAGATCGAACCGTTTTTTTTTGGTTTTGTGGAATATTGTTTTTTTATAATGTCCGTTTTTCGTATACCGAATAAACCAGTTAACCGGTTAATATAACCGGTTAATACAAATAAGTAAAATTTTTATTTTTTATTGCAAATCTGTTCATTGTTTAAGCATTTTTCTAAAGTTAATATACATGGAACGTCTTATTTTTATCTTAGAGAAAACCTTCCCTCGTTGCTAAGTGCCTTTGTGTTGTATAACTATATAACTCATAAAAAAAATTTAAAGGAATGCATCAAAACTTTAGACATACAAAAATCAATATTTACTTTGTACGGTACGGTGCCACACCCACTTATTCAATTTCTCCCATATTTCGACTGTTGATGTTTATTGACTACGAAGTTATTTAGAGTAAATTCAAAACCTTTTACTATTACCGTTCATAAGATATATAAAAATCAATACTTATGGAAGGTGCCACTCCCCCTCATCCAATTCCACCTTCTTATTGAGTGTTGATTTATATTGACCACAGAGTTATTTGGACTGAATTTAGAAACTTTCACTTTTAACGTTCTCTAGATATACAAAAACCGATATTTACTTTGTATGGGAGGTACCTTACTCATTTTTTCAATTTCGCACATATTTCGACTGATGATGTGGATTAACGACGAAGTTATTTAGACCTAATTCAGAACCTTCTACTTTTATCGTTTCACTCCCACTTATCCATTTCCGTCTGCTCTTTTACTGAGAATTTGTATTGACCACAAACTTGTTTGGACCAAATTACGAAACTCTTACATAAACGAAACTCTGACATAAATAAAAATTTTATATGAGCGTGGCACCACCCAGTTGACTGCAAACGATCAGTGAAAGTACAGCTTTCCAACGCATGTATTGATTTTTAAATCGGTTTAGTAATTCTCGAATAAAAATAAAAATAAATAAACTCTTACAAAATGATTAAAAAATTAATCACTGCATGAAATATTAGGACGTTGTGTTGTCGAGGAAGAAATGTCTGTTAAGACCCTAAAAAGCCAAACGTTGTTCTAGCAACATAATACAAATGCTAATGTAACAAGAATCGCGAAGAATTTTATTTTAACCGGTTATTTGATTAATTTTTAACCTAAAACCGATTTTTTTTAAATTTTAACTTTTCGAATAATCAATCTCCCTAGTAAATATGTCAATAAAAATTATTTTTAATGCTAAGCCGCCGCACAGTGGGGTATTTGATGCTTAAATTCAATGGATTTTGCTCTATTTTGGTTAGGAATGTATAAATAAATAGTTTTTATGCATACTTTAGTGGAAATTTTTAGTTTTCTTGTCCTTTTTATTTTTATTTTCTCTATACTCTTATTTTTATCATAATAAAAAAAAATAATCATAGTATATGTAAAAGATTCAGTATCATCGGACTTATGACTATCATTGCCATCAACATCATCAGCAACATCATCGTTATCGTCATCATAATCATCACTATATATATATATATATATATTATATAATAAGCTCAGCGCTTCTTGTGGAAAATTATTGCCTTTTTTCTTTTCACTTTCCCATATTGGAAATAATAGGATCGAAAGTCACTAGAAGTCTTAAAAATATATTCACATTAAATTCTTCTCTTGAACATTTTCACCAAAAATTCATTCTAAAATTTTTTAAGTCTCTATTTCGAGCTTCTTGGGCCTCTTCGAACAACTATCCTATCGGTAATAAGGCTTGATTTAATATTTCTGGTCCATGAGTTGAGTACTTGTGAACAGTTGGAGATATATTGTACAAAGGATACCTTTTCGCAAAATATTTAGTGGTATCAAGTGCAAACTCCCGAGAAGTGTCAATAGTTATTTGAAAATCACTTGTAACTGTTACCATGCATTCGCTTTATTAAATTGACGTCAATGTTTGCATTTTGTAAAAAATGCCTTGCAGTGTTGCCGTCATTGGAAATACAAATCCGGGCTTTGACTGATCAATAACCAAACCCATTTGATGCCTAAGTTCACTTTGGATGCGGGCTTTGTTAATTGATACAATTTTCTTTTCATCTTCATTGTTGGAAGTTTATGCGATAAATGAAGAAGCTATTCGAAGAATCGAGTCCATCCATGAAGGATTGAAAGGTCGGGTTTTTACTGACTTATAACAATATTATAGTTATTTAGAAAAGGCACCGAACGCCTACGTGGTTCATAAAAATACTCTGTTATAATTTACAGTAAGTAGTTTTAATATATATGTATTTCATGTATACAGTATATAAACATAAATCAATTTATTTTCAAAAAAACAAATATGAGCAAGATTTTGTTCACTAGTAGTTGATGGAATGTTAGTATTTTTAGGAAAAATAAAAAATCTCGCCTAACTTTGCTTAACTCACTACTTTAAGGCCGCAAATTCCATGAAAATGGCGGATTTTTAGTCTCTATTTCATAAAAAATGTATACATTGACAAAACATAAAAATAAAAAACGCAAAAATAATCTCACTAGTCTGAAGAAGTGGAACCATTAACCATTATTACTTTTTACATTATTCTTAAAAAAACTATAGAAACTTCACTTCAAAAAATAAAAAAATTTATTTAAAAAAACACAAAAAAACTCTTACTTTGGAAGAACATAGCAGCATAACGGAAAATGATACCAAAAATATTTTTTTGCCTAGTGATGTAGGATTTTATCTACCTTAACATGATTTTTTTACTGTTTTCTGATTTTTTTTTTTAAATTAATTCCCACTTTCGGTATCAAATACCCTAATGTGCAATGTATAAAAATGAATTGTAGTTTGCTCAGATGCTAAAACTTAAAAACGACCGGAACAAATTGGATACTTCCTTCCGCGATTATGTGCGTAATTGTTACGCGAAGGTTTAGACAAAAAGAAAAGTTAAATAATTCTCGATAGTCGTATTTGAATAAGATTTGGCACGTCCATTCAGTGCACATATTCTAAGTTATGCATCAAGTTGGACAAGTGAGTATGGTAACTCCCACACAAAGTAAATATTGATTTTTGTATATCTTGAGACGGTTAAAGTGGAAGTTTCTAAATTTGATTTAAATGACTTTGTAGTTCACGTAAGTGGGCACCTCCTATACAATTTTCTTGAGAACGGTAAAAGAAAAGGTTTCTGAATTTGGACTAAACGACTTGCCAATCAATACAGTTCATCAGCTTTAAAGTGGGTGGAATCGGTTAAGTATACATGGTATCTCCTGTACATAGTAACTATTAATTTTTGTATATCTTGAGAACGGTAATAGAAATAGTTTCTAAATTTGATTTTAAAAATTTCTTGGACAGAGCACATCATCAGTGTCATCAGTGGCCAGATTGGATAAGTATGCGTGACAGCCCTCATTTACAACAAATATGGAAATATGCATGTTAAAAGAACAATAACAATTATAGCTTCATTAAGTATTTATCAACAACTGGGGGAAATTATATAAACGGGTATTCCACAAAGTATACGTGATAAAGGTTATATTTTATAATTTGGGAACCACTTCACGGATTGACAAACCAACAAAATGTGCGTATTCCTTTAAATTTTTCTTATGATGAATACAATGTAATAGTGCCTGGTCAATATGACAATAACAATACATTTTATAGGTGTACAACAAAAAGGCTGCCAGCAACACGTGAAGGGTTACTCAAGTTTCTTTTAAAATGTAAAGTTTTTTTATACACTTTTTTATCCTTAATTCTGTAATTTTAGTAGTTTTATTTATGTAATTACACTGGTCTACAAAATACAAAAATTTTTGGGACTTTAAATAAAACTATATAAAATATACTGATATTGATGCCCTGAATTCATATCCGTTTTCAGTTTTTTTCCCATCGGGCTCAATTATTTTTTTTTATGGGTGTGGCAAATTTTTCGCCCAAAATATGGTAGTTATGTCAATATATATCATCATAACTTGAAAACATGTTTACCATGTACAAATTTCATTCGAAAAAATTTTTTATGACTTACAAAAACTAATTGCTCTAATTTTGTGTGAAAAAATTTTTTTTTCCGCTACTAAGTTATGAATAAATCCGAAACTGTTGAAAATACAAAAAAAAAAAAATTATTCAGGTGATTTATAGGAAATTTTAATCCTAAACATTTGCTAGTTATGATGAAATATATTGACATAACTACCATATTGTTACGAGAACGAAAACCCTGAAGAGAAAAAGTCACTACATCAGGCATTTATTAAGTCAGCGATTTTACAGGGATTTATAGTAGGATGTTTTTAGCCAAGGACTTTATTGGTTTGTGTCGGGGCTTTTCTAATTTAAGAGTACTGCCGCCTGCATGTGTAACGAAGTTGCCAGCTCGATTCTTTTTGGGATATTTTGGGATATACAACAACATTCGATATAGATAATGAAATACTATAGAAGGCGGCGAATTGCGTTTGGTGAGTTAGTTATCATTTGTCTGTCAATAATTAAAGACTGTTTAGGCGCAAATAAAAAGTGTTGTAAAATTGAATGTGGTGTATTAAGACATAGTGTATCGAAGTACAGTGGGATTAATAAAAAAAGAGACAAACTGTAAAAACAACGACAAGTAGTGGTTTATTTCATTTTAACGCAATTTAAACGAACTCAAACGTTTTAAAAAGGTTAAAACGTAACAATATTTTAGGCAAATAATTTGCCACACCCTTAAAAAAAATGTGAGCCCGATGGAAAAAAAAATTGACAACGGATTTGAATTCAGTGCATCAAAACCTTTATATTCCATATAATTTTATTTAAAGGTTCTTTCTGTTGTAGATCAGTGTTATTAAGATTTTTGTTGTTGTAATACTTTAAGTGAAATCTCATAACATTGTAATATATGATTTTAGAAAAGAGATTTCAATAAAGATATTATCAATAAAATAAATCGAAAACATAAAAATCCTTTACAAAAATTGGTTCACGTTTCCGCTAGTTTACTGCATTTAGTTTGCCTTTATTCAAAGATTCTTCTTCTGTGACTACTAAATACTTAATTAATTGATAATAAAATGTCAAATTCTTCGCTATTTGATGCACTTTAGCTTACCTTGTTTACCACCTATTATAATAATCCAGTGATCTGTTGCAATTGCTATTATCCATAGTAGTAGTGAAATAACCATTAAACAACTGCATGAGAATAGAACGCGCCTTTGAAACATATAAGCCTTCATTAAAGGTCTACGGGCTTCATCACGACCAATTGTCGATGTTGATAAGTCCCGCTTCATTTTCTGTAATAGTTATTTTCTTTTTTATATTTTTACTCAGTACATATGTACAAACACATGTACGTACATACATATGTAAATTTTTCTACGAATTCTATTTAGATTTCTTTGTTTTAAAAGTCATTATTATTATTATATTATATTATACTATATGTGAGAGACAGTTAAAGATGATTTACGCGCCAAAAATAATAATTTTTTAATGTTTGAATGATTGTTTTGATAAAAATAAATAAAAAAAATTTTGCACATAAATGCATACACATATGCACACACATATATTATATTTGTGCAAGCAAGCAGTGTTTGCGAAAATTTTGTGCTTTAAATGAATTGCTTGCCACCAAAATCAATAGGAGATACTACTGCCTGAGTAAGAGGTATGCATGTTGTGCATGTGTATGCATGTTGTGTATATAGAATTACGAACAGATTTTGTTACGATCTGTTTATCTGCAAAATTTCTTGTTTATTGTTTCTTGCTTTTGCAAACCTTTTGTTTTGTTTATTTGCTTACAGGTTTACATATATATGTATTTCTTTTTTTTCGAATTTTGAAAAATACCTTATGAACTTTTTTTTGCTTCTTTTTTGTGCGTTTTATTCGTTATTCATTTTTGTTTTCCCAAATTTTCTCTTTGTACGAATAACATTTTTTTTAATCTTACATGTTGCTTTTGATTTAAGAATAAAATTGACTTTTTCTGAAATACATGTATTCATATGTATGTATGTATGTATGTACATACATACATATATAAATAAATTGTTGTATCTTAAAATACTATAACATACTTTTCTTAAATGTTATTGTTTTTGTTGACACATTATAGTTTTGTACTTGTTTTTAAGTAAATGTCATAATTTTAATAATTGATTTTTTAAAGAGATAAAGAGAGTCTGTAGATTTTATATAGTATAGAAATCTTTGAGAAATAAACAATATTTTTTTTCTTTTTCACTCTTTGCCTTGACGGAATTGTGCATTTGAAATTTTCCCTTTGAATATGTAAAATATGTACATATTTCAAATAATTGCTCATTATATTTGAAATGAAATAAAAATCAACTTGACATATTTCGTTAGATGGTGTTTAAAAAGATTGCTTTTGTTAAGTGGTACATAATGGTACGTATTTCCTTATACATCCGTACATACCGAATAAGTATTTCCTAATGTATGTCTACGTTTTACATTCGTTTGTTTTACCATTTCGAAAATGATTTATTTCAGGAGTCTGTGTTCAATAAAATTTTATGTGGATCTCTTTTATTTAATAGCATAAGAAACTTTACAATATTCATTCTTTCTTTTATTATTATCATTATTATGCAATGGAGTATGAATAAAAAAACAACATAAAATTTAAAATTTGAATAAAAGTTGAAATGCTAACTTTTGAACTTTACTGTTGTTATTATTGTTGGCGTTGTTGTTGCTGCTATTATAAATGAATGAAAATTTCTATTAATCTGAATTATTATGAATAATGAGATAAAACTTTAATTAAACGTTTCAATATATAATATTTGACCGTCTAGGTATCTTGACTTTCGTGTTAAGATTTTACATTTTTATTTTTTATTTTTTATCTTGTGTTCTTGTTGCCACACTCACTTATGTATGTATATCACTAAATATTTGAAGACGTCGCCTAACAAAAATGTACTGAATGACAGGCTACTGCCAGACTAACCCATAGGCTAAAAATTCCCAGCAGCAGTGGCAGCAGTTAGGCACAAAGAGAATGATTTTATTTTGCTTTAGTAATATCCACCGAAATCTGTTTATACATCATATATGTATAAGTATGTATGTATGTATATATTTATATATATGTATATATATATGTATATTTAAATACGTTCACACATAGAAAAATATCTGATGAAAGATAATTAATTATTGTAGGCATAATATGTAAAATGTTCAAATTAATTATTAATTAATTGTATATAAAAAAAAATTCTTAAATCCTTAGTAAGTATTGTTTTTATATATAAAAATAATCACATACTCTTTAATTGTCCTATCAGTCAATTTCAATGATCTTACTCAAGTCTTAAACTTTGAATTTCAACAAGTAACTTTTCGAAAATCGAATAAATTTTCAAAGACAAAGAAAACTTAATGTGTCAATTATTTAAAAATTTTGATAATCAAAGGAATTTATTTTAAATTACTGTTAAAGAAATATCAAAATCTTGTCAGATTTGAAAATTATAATAATTTAAAGTTTCATTCAATTTCAATTTCAATTCGATCTCCGTTCAGAGAACATACTCGAGTGTCTTTAAACTAAACTACTATTTATTAAAATATAATTGTTTTTTTTATCAAATACAAGGCTTATACATTAAATTAAATTCAATATTAGTTTTAATAAAAGTGAAATTTGCTTTCTTTCAAAATATGTAATACAAGTAATTTATATTAATTTTTTTTATGTGTAATATTCCCATAACCAAGCTAACAAGCATATATTATGTCGTATGTATATACACTAGCCAGAAAATGTCTGCGTACATGGAATGATTTAGTGTTGTGGTGACTTCCAGTGATATTAATATTTGACAGTGGTAAAAATTCTTTTAATATAGTTTATGATATTATAACATGATGGAGAATTTTTCGCTCCATATATTATGTCGCATGTATATACACTAGCCAGAAAAAGTCTGCTTACGTGGAATGATTTAGTTTTGTAGTGACTTCCAGTGACATAAATATTTGATAGTGGCAAAAATTCTTTTAATATAGTTTTTGATATTATAACATGATGGAGAATTTTTCGCTCCAACAGATCCCATAAATGATCAATGGGATTAAAATCCGGAGACTGCGGACTACGTGCTTGAAATTGTTATCTTATTGAAATAAAAACCCACTTTCTCTGTATTTTTATAGTTACCTTTATAATGTCTAGGTATGCTCTCTTGTCTATAGTGGACTTTATAACCTGCAAATTTTTTACTCCGTTAACCATTACAGCTATCGAGTTTGATCGTGCCGCACAAATTATCTTTATGTACTGCTGTACAGGATTTTCTTCACACGAATTGACTACATTTTATTCTGAAATAGCAATACTTACTCTCATTTAAAAATATAACTCTTTCCCAGCATTCGAATGGTTTATTTAAGTGCTCTTTAGCTAACAACATTCTTTTGTTGATTATTTTTTAATGAAATAAAGTGCTTATTACATGTTATACGAGCATGAAACCCGCTTCGATTTAAGATTTTTCGGACATTATTTTCACATATATAACTTATCAATTTAAATTAATGCTTTCAGCCACTTTTGAAGCTGTTGCTTTGGGATCTTGCTGCAGAGAGTCGATAAGATATATCATTTCTCTTAAAGCTTATTCTGAAAGACAGCGAGAACGTCGTTTTGATACAAAACCTTCAGTTTCTTTCTTAGGGTGGATGACTCTTTAGATAGAAGAGTGCATTCTCTCTACCTTTTCTGCAACTTCTCAAAAAGTTTTATGTTTTTTCTTGCTTCCAGAAAAAATATATTTCTTC
The DNA here is from genome assembly GCA_023159175.1 of Wohlfahrtia magnifica. NCBI lineage: Eukaryota > Metazoa > Arthropoda > Insecta > Diptera > Sarcophagidae > Wohlfahrtia > Wohlfahrtia magnifica. The sequence continues at coordinate 685,942 of JAKWBJ010000484.1, read as the reverse complement.
CTTCGGGGCAATAAATTCTTATCTTTTTGAACAAATTTGCAAAAAAATGCTTTTTCGAAAACTTGAATTAATTTTCTTATATAAAATACATTAATTTTACTAAAAACGCAACAAAATTTACAGTTATAAATTAAAAAAAAAAAACATTAATAGATTAGTATTTTTTTTGTATGCAGACTTTTTCTGAGTGAAAAAATTCACTTTTTTAATTATGATGCCTAACTTTCTTTTCCAATACAAAGTTTGGTTATAGCATTTGATAGGGATTCAAGATATATGACAAGACCATATTTTTAGAAATACACGGTCCTGAATCTAATAAAGAATTTTGTACGCAGACTTTTTCTGCCTAGTGTATTTTTCACATGCTCGTCGAACATATTCATAGTTTATTAGGGTGGTCTTTAGAAGTATGGAAGAAATTTTGTTTAAGTTAGAGACCGTAAGTGCCCCATAACTGTGTGGTTTTATGTAAAAATACGTTATGCAAAAAGTTATAGACGCCGGATAAAGGAAAGGTCTGGCGCATCGCTACTCAAGGTGACCTCCGTTGGTGAAATAATCAAAAATATAGGTTTTTATATTTGCTTTAGAATACGAAAGAGATATAACATTTTTGCTTTTTTTTTTTTATTTACGGTAATTGCCATGATTTGTTAAAAGCAATTTGATTAAAAAACTTATGTGAAAGTAGATTTTAAATATTGCGGCAGCAAGTAAAGTGTTTATATGTATATCCTGATAATAGTTTGGAAACATTGATACACATATTTTAAAATTAATGAGTTTTTATCCCTTTTTTGAATCCTCTAATTTCTCTTCAAGGTGCTTGTGTTTTTTAGACTAAGGACCACGGAAAGGGCCTTTTATATATACGACGCCATCGTCACATTTATTGGCTTAGGTTATATTTATTTTGTAAGAGTGTACCTAAAAAAGGATACAAGCACCAGTTGCAACAGAAGCCCCTATGCCGGACTTAAATTGCTTAAAGATTTGCAGGATTATAAGAGTATTGATGACAAGATAAGTCGTGTGTCACTAAGCAAATTAAGGAATCATATATGGTGTTTAACTCCATAAAAAGCAGCGTTGGTCTTATTTGATCCAAAGATATCATATGAGTCGAAAAAACTTATGGCGCACGCTCTGAATAATCCTCTTAAATCCAGCTTAAAAAAGTTGCTTCTAACTCTTCACGCTATAAGCCTAAAAAGAATATTGAATATTCTATATCGTAAAAATCACACCACTTTTTGAAAGGTTTAGTATTGCAGTGGACTTTTTGAACAAAGATCTCAAACTTGGTAAAATTAACGTAATTTTAAAGTTTTCCTTGATATCGCTCAATATATGAAAATTTTAAACGCTAAGCTACTGAAAGATTTAAATTTATTTTAATCCAAGAATGAAGAAGAAAAGCAATTGATGGTTGAAATTGTTGCGGGTTATCGCAAACTCTATCATGATGTGAACAAATATTATCTTTGGAAATGAAACAATATACAAAATAAAAAATAACATTACTCCGTCTTTTTTATATTAATTTTCAGTTATTTATGTACGTACATACATTTGTACATACATAAGAATGTATGTGAAAAAAAATACAATTTTAATAAATACGAAGGCGGATTGATATTGAAGCTACCTAAGTGGGAAAAAAAACCTTTTCTTTTTCAAAAACCATTCATTTATCAACATAGTCTCCTTTTAGCTTAATACACTTGGTAGGAATATTTTCGATTTTGGGAACTCCTCAAAATACGCATTATTTTCGGTAATCACTTCTTCGTTTGAGATGAATCTTTTTCCTGCGAGCCATTTGTTCAAGTTTGGAAACAGGAAAAAGTCACAAGGGGCTAAATCTGGACTATAAGGTGGATGATTAACCAATTAGAAGTGGATTTCTCGTAGTTTTAGCATCGTATGTAAAGCTTTGTGAACCGGTGCGTTGTCTTAAAGAAAGAACACTTTTTTCTTGTTTAAATGTGGTCGTTTTTCCTTGATTGCATCAACCAATTGATCCAATAATACACGATAATACTCTCCTTTGATTATGGATCCCTTTTCAAGATAATCGATGAGCAATATTCCGTGTGCATCCCAAAATACAGTGGCCATAATCTTGCCAGCCAATTTCGCTGTCTTCGCCTCCTTCGGGGCACTTCCACCAGCTTCCACCCATTGCTTCCTCCATTGCCTCCTTCGGGGCACTTCCACCAGCTTCATTCATTTCTTCGATTGATTTTTGGTTTCAGGTGTATAGTGGTGGATCCACGTTTCATCAACGGTTATTAATCTACGCCAAAAATCAGCAGGATTATGCTTTATCATGTCCAAACACCGCTGCGAAGTGATCTGTCGAACTCGTTTCTGTTCAACACTGAGCAAACGCGGCACCCACCTTACCGATAGCTTTTTCATATGCAAATGTTCATGCAAAATGTTGAACACACGTTCATATGATATGTTTACCATTTCAGCAATCTCACGTATTTTGACCCGGCGATCATTCATAACGATATCGAGGATTTTCTTGATATTTTCTTCAGTAACCACCTCTTTTGGCTTTCCTGTTGATGGTATTGTTGCATTGCTTGTTCGGCCCCGTTTAAATTCAGCAATCCAATATTTTACCATATAATCTGACGGAGCAGATTCGTCGTAATGTTTATCAAGCTTTTCTTTTGTCTCTTTCGCCGTTTTGCCTTTCAAATAATAGTGTTTAATCACTGCACGAAATTTACTTTTTTCCATTTTCCAAGCAACACAAAAGTTGCTTACTTCAAACGACTGCAACAAATAAACTAATCGATGAATTTGGCCAAAGTTTTAACAGCTGACGTCTGACAGATCGTAATTTCTAAGAAAGGAAAAGTTTTTGTGTTTGTGGTGCCATCCGCCCTCGTATCAAAATGTTATTTTTAAAGCTTTTAAGCCAAATTTCAAGAGCGATGCTCCACGTTTTAACCTCGCCCAATCATGACAATATTTTTCACACCATATTTTTAAACTATAACGGAAATTTTTAGGTCGATGTTACGGTCTAAACAACAAAGTTGAAAAATAAGAACTACCCTAATGTTTTTACATACCTACATATGTATGTATGTATGTTTCCTGAAAAACATATATCCGATATTCAACTTCAAAGCTAAGAGCAGCAGAATATAAAGGAATATCTCTTTTATTGTCTGCATAGTACATACATAGATAGAGAGGTAAGATCATACGACGTCATAGTTATTGGCTATAAGCACTGTTGCCAACCCGACAGTTCGAAAAAGGCTAGATTTAAAACAAAAAATGGCAAGATTTTTAAAATTATGTAAAATTGCGTTACGTTATCCCATGAATTCAAAATTTTATGACTTTTTTCACTTTAATATCATATAGACTTTAGCTAGATTCACCCATTATGATTGGATAAAAAATTTGCTTCGAAGATATTTTTATACGCCGTTCGACATTACATTTTTTTAGAGACAGAGAGTTATAATTTTATGTAACTACATATAAAAAAATTTTATCCGAAATAAATGGATGAATTCAAATCTAAAATTAGTTTTTTATTTACACATTTGTAGTACACACATTTACGCATTTGTTTCAAATTATTAGTTTTTTTATGTCAGTTGATTGGTCTATCAATGGACTATGTTTTGAAGCTCTTATCTCCTTATTCAACTGCAGACAAAAATGTTTTCAAAATTGTTACGTATTACATTAGCGCATTTGTTTCTATGAAGCTTTACATTAAGGGTATCTTTAAAACAGGTATACTGTATACGTCTACGTTTGTTGGCATATGAAAATGCTGGGCCTTTGTGCTGAAATCTTGCGGTCCATTAGGTGACTTAGGTTAGGTTAAAAGGACGTGCAACCATCATCATGTGGTGCATTGGTAACTTCTAAGGTAACTAAGGAGTTGATTTCATTATTGACAATTTTTCTACATTCTTTTTTGTTCCTAAATAGGCAACAATATCGTTCATTTGCATTTTAATTTATACCAAATGTGTTATGCGGATCTTTATCCATTTATCTTTTATCTTCTGTTATCTATAACTGCAGATCACCGTGTTGCTTGTATTCTGGTTTAAAATTTTGACAGTATTGCGGAGCCATTTCCTTCCAACTTAAATAATATTTTTGTTAAGTTTGAAAAAATATTGTATTTCAATTAACAATAATAATTCCCATAACATTCCAATGAGGAACAAGTGGTCTTCTCTCATTGAAAGGGACCAGTATTTTAAATTCGTCGCTGAATGCATTAAAGAGGTTTTTAAAAGTAGTGATACCTATAACTAGTTACTGGCTAATGTTATGAGGCTAATACAATGTCAGATGGTTTGTCCTGGGATTGAACCGAGAACCTTTTGGTCCAATTTTCAATTAAAGTCATACTAATCACATACATGAAAAATTTTTTAAGTACCGTTAATATGCTGCTAAAACTATCATTTGACGTAAATCAAATTCACATCAAAATAATAATAATGCATTTAATTAAAAAACGTCAAACAAATGCTGCTAGATCTAGCCGGAAAATGGCCAAATTTGCAACCATGGCTATAAGAGGAAGATGAGATATACATATACACAAAACAAAGAAGCATTATGCACTAACTTTTATTATAATCAACATGCATATATGTATGTAGCTGTCACATAAACAAAAAAGCTTAAAAATAAACTTTTCTTTTAAAATGTTTGTTTTTTTTTTTGTCTGTTTTCTTAAGACTTTTATATGATCGTGCAGTGAAACGAAATAAAAGATTGTTTTGGCTTTAAAAACGTAATTGAAAGTTTCAACATTTTACTGGCTATGCCAATTAAATTAATTATTTGAAAAGGAAAAGTAAAAATGTATCTGAACATACATAAATATTTGATCTATGTATAGACTAGGTATAGAATTTAGCCCAAAAAAAAAAATTTTTTTTTTCTTTACTACAATTTAAAAAAAAAATGTTTTTTTTACACATTTGTCATGATGTGGACATACGTATGTCAAACGAAGTATTTTTTATTTTGTTGATCTTACTGTCCAATTTTTTCCATTTTTAATAAATTATTACCATTCGCACTGGGGTTTTCTGGCTTAATGTGGGCGTAAATGGAATGCTAATGTGCTTCTTCTTAACAAAGTCATAACAATAACAAAAACATTCATCTTGCCATAATTTTAATTTTCACAAGACATTTTTTTCCACATCTGATTGGAAGAGAAAAATTTGAAAATTTCAACAAGTTGTTTCACTTTCAATTTACAAAGCGATTGTTAAATTCGTTTTTCAAAATTTACCTGTTGGCTGGCGTTTGAGTTTTGTAAAAATGCAATGAAAAAAAAAAAAAAATACAAATTAATAGATAAATTATTTTATATCATTCATTGGTATTTATTTTAGTCATTGTAAAGAATCTTGACTGCTGCGTGTATGAGTATACGAGATGAACGGAACCACTTGTTAAGGTTAATACAAGTGGTCATATTGTACATAAATTGAATGTTTTCAACTTATGGCTAGTGGTTGCTGTTCTTTTCTTGTCATGTTTTCTTTAAATAATTTATGCACATATTGAATTTGCGATTTTAAAGCGATATTTGTTGCCAAAAAAATCAAATTGACATAAATTTATAATTAAAATATAAAACTGAGAAAATGTGTTATTAAAAATTCGCTGAAAAATTAATAGAAAAGGCTGTTTAATATCTTTAAAATTAATTAATAAAAAATGTGTTGTTTTCTTTTCGTTAAAATAGCTAAGGTAATTTAAAATTATGTATGTTTTTTAATTATGACAATTTATGATAGAAAAATAAATTGGTAAATTGTTTGTGTGTATTCAATGTTATAAATCTATAATTATATACGCCCACTAAACAGACGTAAAATTTGGAACACTAAAGGTTATTTATGTATACCAAAAAACATCAATAAATTAAAGCTTTAGTTTTAAAATTCTTTTATACATTCATATATCTACGTGTGTAGTCCATACCTCAGATTAGGCATGCCAATATACATATCGTATAAAAATAGATTAAATTACTTATTGCACTGGTTCCTCTAAAGTAAGTCAGCTCAAAATTTGTTCACTTTCACTTTTTGCAAGAAAACGATATATTTACATATGCGGGTATGTTCTGTAAACCTAAAACGAGTGAAATTGAAATCGTTTTCAAAGACAAATAAAATTTAATTGCGACCTTTATTTTAAAGTTTATTTATCAGAGAAGTTTTTTTTTACAGGTAATTAAGCAAATTAAAGGGAAAATATAAAAATCTTATCAAATTTGTAAACTAAAGCAATTTGAAATTTCAATATCACTCAATTTCTCTGTAAAAATCTTCTCATCATTTTCTATACTCTTTCGAAAAAAAAAATACTGTTGTATTTTATGTCATAAGAATTAAAATTAAAAATACCTACATAGTTCTTACCTCTACTGAAAATATTTAAATTTTGAATTGATTCACTTTGCGATATGTATGTACATTAGAATATGTACACTTTTATGTTTATTAATGTTTTATGTTTATTAAAAATAATTCTCACGCATTTGTTATATACATATGTCTGTATAACAATTATTTTCTAAAAGGTAAATTAAATCTTGTAACGTTTACGAGCTTACAATTTCCCCACTGTCGTCTAATAAAGCTATAGCCAGGATATTACTCTGATCACTAATAAAATATAATGTGCAGTTGCAACTAGTAATATTAATATAAAAACTAGACTCTTATGAAAGGTTTCTGTTTATTGCTTTTAAAACCCTGTTTCCGACACCAGTATATCATTAAGGTCCAATGAAGAATTTCTTTCGAAATTATTAATTTATTATATTTGTTGATAAATTAAAACTACTAATCTCTACCGGGATTAATTCGTAATGAGCCTAAATCTAAGTTTAGCTCTGTGAGTATATCATTTTGAGCTGGTCCTTGTTGAGTGAGATTAGCAATAACTTGTTGTATTTCTGGACATCCAACACAAGCATTTCGAATAGCTAATATGCTCCATTCTTTCATTACTAAAACATAAAGTGTGAATTAAATATAAATGAATAGAGTAAAAAAAAAAATTCTTATCAGCTTACAGGGATTGCGGGCATCCATATTTGTGCATTCAAATAAAACCGGCATTAGTTGTGTGTCTAGACAATAGCCTTTATTAGTTTCGTTGTTGTAGAGCAGATTTGCAATACATCTGACAAGTAATGTTTTTAATTCATATGATATTTCCAATTGATAATCGGCTGATATGGTCGATGAAGGTGCAACTTCTTCTAATTTATTCATTGGTGTAAAGATATTTTTTTCACTATTTTTACTTGCCGCTAGCAAGCAACGTAAAAGGCTCGAAACGTTTAAAAACAAGGAATGATCGGTTGCATAAAGCTGCGTATAATGTTCTGAGCCTGAAGCTGATGCTATACACCTTAAAAGAGCATATGCTTCTTGGGGTTTCATTTTTTCAATTTCTTGCAATGACGATAAGCGAAGTATACAGTCCGACTTCATTTTAAAATCTTTAGACATATACTGGAGAAGAAAAGTATGCACCAAGCCGTTTGGGCTATCCTGACGTAAATAATTTACTAAATAGTCCAGAAAAGCCAGCTTTTCCTCTGTTTTCAACTGAGCGTAACATTTAACTGTGTTGCGGCCATCATTTACTAAAAATTCTTCGAATATAAAATGTAGAAAATCGAATTGAAGTGAACATTTTTGTTCTAATATAGACTGCCAAATGCAAACAACAGCTCTAAATACTGGTGCAAGCTGTAGTGTTGATTCCGCTGATTTAGATTTCATTACGTTATACATTATCATCAACATGATATCAGTATTTTTACCCAATGGTTTCTCTTTGTTGTAACATTCTTCCAGAATATGTTCACCATGTTTTTGCCATACCATTGACTGTGTCTCTCTGTTGTTGACTGTTATGTTGGCCATTAGTTGCCATCCTAACGATTGCAGCTGATTGAAGCCATCACCGACTTTATAGTATTTGGTTTCGAACAACAAATCATGTAAAAATTCTTGAAAGCCCCCGTTTTCTGCGATTGCATGTTGTATATCGGAGCCTTTGGCGCACATATTTCTTAAACTTCTTAAATTATTAGAGACGGCTTCCAAGTTTGTGGATTTGATAGTCTTTAGTTGTAGAATGAAATTAATTTGATTAAATACTTCCATTTCTGCTTGGATTTTAATCGCTTGTGTCTTTGCTGAAATTTCGTTGATGAAAACAAAAACATGGTGCTCCTGGTGTTTATTGTTGTTTTGTTAGTGATGGCAAGTGATAGCAGCGAAAAGAAGAGGTGCCTGATTAAAAAATTTCAAACCACAAAATAAAAACCATATCTAATACGGAGATATTTAAAAACTTGTGAAAATATATTCAGCTAATTGCCGGAACCTCGCACCATGAAAGACAGTTGTCAAGCATATCTTATCGGTACTCAAGCTAAAGATATTTATCTTTTCCTCTCGTAAAGTTGTGTGGAGGTTATAATATAACCCTGTTGGCTTGCGGTTGCACGTTCAAGCTTTTCTTGAAATTGTTTCCCGCAAATATATTTCCTATCTAAGTTAACAAAAAGTGATAGCCGTGACGTATGCGACACGCAGCTTGAAATCAATTTTAAAACAACTTATTTGTCTGTTTGCCGAGAGAACAACTACAAATTGAAAAACTAAAGTTCGTATCAGTTGTAAGTAACTAAATAAAAAATTGTGAATGCATTAAAATTTGAAGTCTAAAATTGTAAGTTAGGTTACACATTCAGTTTTTGAGTTTCAAGTTTTAATAAACTCGTACTCTTTTACTAACACACTAACATTTTCAAAAACTATACGAACTTGATTATTATTATTTTATCAACTCGCCATGTTATTTTTTCTTCTTTCTCTTTTTCTTCTTTTTTATAATAAAATTACTTTAAAATTGAATACGTCAGAACTTCAAATTTTAAAAAATTTTGAAAAGAAGTATTTGTGAGAAATTGCAAGAAAACATTGAAGGCGTGTCTGCACTGTAACCTTTACGTTATTTAATATTTACAGTGTATACCGCCGGTCTGGTAGCTTAAGTTGATGATTTGCCAACATATGGCATCTCAATAGTAATATTTGCTGTCAATGTGCACATTGTAAACAAAAACGAATGTAAACAAAATTTGGTGTGCTCCAAATTAAATTCGTAAGAAGTTATGACCCAGAATTATAAAAGTCGAAAATTAGACAAAAAACAAAAGCGCTGCGAAGCCATAATACAAAATGAGTGTAAAATTGAATCATCAAAAGGTGTACCCACGAGAAATGTGGCTATTTTAAATGCAGGTCTATCCACTGGTCTGACGGAGGAACTTGTTCTTGAGACGGTGGAGAAGTATGGAAACGTAAAAAGGCTTATAATGTTACCAAATAAATCATATTGCTTTTTGGAGTGTGCCGGTGTAGATGATGCCGTTTCGATTATTACGAACATGCATGGAGTGGCAGAAATTGGACAAAAATGTTCTGTTGTGTACATGAGTTACTTTTTGAATTTACCCGAGGAGGAAAATACATCGTGGCTAAAACCTTTGCCACAAGGTTTGATTATACTCGACAATTTTGTAACAGAAGATGAGGAGAACGAATTATTGAAGGCTGTAGAGATGGGCAGCGATGCAAATGATTCTCTTTTAAAGCATCGTCGTGTAAAGCATTTTGGTTATGAATTTTTGTACGATATAAACAATGTTAATCCTCAACAACCATTGGATAAGAAAATACCGGAGGAATGTAAGTGTCTATGGAAAAAATTAAAACAGATTTGCGAAGAGGACAAAATCGACTTAGAATGGGTTGAACCAGATCAACTGACTGTAAATTCATATGAACCTGGTCAGGGTATTCCTCCACATGTTGATACACATAGTGCATTTTTAGATCCGATATTTTCATTGTCTCTGCAAAGTGATATTGTAATGGAGTATCGTAAGGGTTTTGAACGGCGAAGTGTGTTACTCAAACGCAGATCACTGTTAATTATGTCCGGTGAATCCCGTTACGATTGGACTCATGGTATAACACCTAGAATGATGGATGTTGTTTTGACCGCAAATGGAAATCTAACAACTAAACAAAGATCTAAAAGAACGTCACTTACATTTCGAAAGTTACGAAATGGACCCTGCACATGCAACTTCCCAACTTTATGTGACACTAAATTGGGGGAACTGTGTTCAACGCAAGAATATGGTGTTGATGAGAATAAGGCAGCGCTATTAGAAGAACTAAATGTTCATAAAGTTTATGATAATATTGCTGAACATTTTAGTGAGACAAGACATACCCAATGGCCGAAGGTAGCAGATTTTCTAAACAGTTTTCCTCAAGCTAGCATTCTACTCGATGTGGGATGTGGTAATGGAAAATATCTGAAATCAAATTCAGACTTATTAAATATTGGATGTGATCGCAGTAATGGCCTACTCAAACTATGTACCTCTTTTCAATATAATGTGTTTCGTTGCGACTGCCTTAATGTGCCGATACGTTCTAATTCGATTGATGGCTGCATAAGTATTGCCGTTATTCACCATTTGGCAACTGCAGAAAGACGTATGGAAGCCATAAGAGAACTTGTACGCATACTGAGGCCTTTTGGTCGTGGACTCATTTACGTTTGGGCTAAGAATCAAATAGCAGATAATAAAAAATCATCATATTTGAGGCAAAACAAATCTTTGACTAAAAATAAAACCACCGAAGATGAACAAAGACAGCAGACGCAACGACAGTTATTAGAAAAGGCTAAAGAAGCTCCTGTAGCATTACCAATCCATTCAAATCGAACAACGTTTTTACAGCAAGATGTTCTAGTACCTTGGAAAGTTAAGGGCCAACAAAAAGAGAAATCATTGGAAAAAACGTTTCTACGATATTATCATGTTTTTGAGGAAAATGAATTAAATATTATGTTGCAGCAAATTCCAGAAGTGAAAATTATTGAAAGTTATTATGATCAGGGTAACCATTGTTGTATATTTGAAAAGATAAAACCTATTTCTTAATAACAAAGAAAATAATAATAAATTGTTAGCGCACATATGTATATCTGGTTGTGTACTATAATCATAAACCTTTTTGTTGTATAAAATAAAAAAAAAAAGAAATAAGAAACATGTTTTCAAATATTTCTTGTACCATAAGCAATAAACGCACACTAAAACTCACAGTCACAAATCAACAAATTCGAATGTTCAGGAGAGGAAAAAAACTGCTTTTAAGAATATAGTTGTAGTTATATAGTCAAATTGAGTACCACAGAAAGATAACCGTCTTGGAAGAAAGTTTACCTAATTTTTTAATTTTTAATTTTTTTTTTTAATTTTTAATTACGTAAAATGCTATAAAATTTTGAAAATGCTATAAAAAAAACTACTGAATGTTTTCTCAAATTTCTTTTTCTATTTGAAAGTACAATACTTCCGATTAATAATGGAAAATGATTTCATTCAAATGGCTGCCTCGGCTGGAAATGCAGTAGCTTACACGATCGGTTTATCGATTGTGTGCAGCTGTATTTCACCAATGGCTTCACGAATATTGTCCTTTAAAGCGTCAATTGTCTCTGGCTTGTTGGCGTAACATTTATCTTTGACGGCACCCCACAAATAATAGTCCAACGCTGTCAAATCGCAGCTCCGAGGTGGCCAAACGACATCAGCTCTGCGGCTGATAATGCGATCTTCAAAAACAGGCCACAAAACATCGAGTGTAGCTTCGGCTGTGTGGCACGTAGCGCCGTCCTGTTGAAACCAAATGTTGCTAATATCCTCCTCTTTAATTTTTGTGAACAAAAATTCGTTCAATATGGGCCAATAACGATCCCCATTGACTGTAACTGCCACTCCTCTGGACCAAAATCCGCACCAAACAGTGACTCGTCTTGGGCGTATTGGCTTTTCAATGTATTCGTGCGGGTTTTCTGTGCCCCAAATGCGACAATTTTGCTTGTTTATATACCCGCCAAGATCAAAATGAGCTTCATCTGAAAAAATGATTTTTTTTGGCAAAACCGGCATCTTCTGTAAGTCGATCGCAGGTCCACTTATCGAAGCGTTGTTCAAGCGTATAAACAACCATATTCGTTCAGCGGAAGGATAAAATTAATTATCTGTCAAATCAGACATGAGCACAGTGTTACCATTCACGAAATAAGCACTAATTGAAAAAAACCCGTTAGATGGCGGACCCTTTATTGTCGTATAAACTAGCCTTCAATTTTCTTGCTGGCAGTACCATAATTTTTTTGTGTCAGCAATACAAAAAAACGAAAGCCACACATACAAGTAGTTGCACCAAAAAAGTTTTATATTTATAAATTTAATATAAAATCATGTTTTTTTAAATAAATTTGTTTCAGTTTTCATTACCTTTTTATATTTAATTTAATTTAATCTATACATACTTATTGCAAAAGTTCTTTAAATCCTAAAATATTAAGACAATTAATATTATTTGTGAAATAATAAATACCCGAATACCGAGCTTTGTGTAGTTTTTCTGATTATGTATACATACATCATTAAAGGAGAAATGTTTTTATTGAGCTTAAATGACAAAAAGATTATCAGGAAAAAATTTGGTTTAAAGAAAAAGTTTCGAAAATTGGGCCGAGGATGATAAAGTTTATATATGGTAAATGGGGTGCAAAACCGAGTGTATGTTTCAAAGCTGAACAGAAAAGTTTCGTTCTTTACGGTGATCACTAGTTTACCTACAGCCAATCTTTGACAACATTAGCGGTCTGGCTTGGATTATCACTAAAAGATGACTTTTTCTTTTGGGAAACGGTTTATGCCTTCAACAAATTTTTCTTGACGCCAAAACATGCTATTTTTATTTGTATATTAAATATTCATAACATAAATGTTACTTTAAAGTACTAAAGTAGGTAAAATTTAAAGTTAAAATTTTTAAAGTTAAGGTAGGTTTAACAAAGGGATTTTAGGGTAATAACACTAGTTTACAGGATTTGTGTACATAAGTTGAAACATAAATGTGGGAGGTAGTTTAAACCCTCTAACTATGGCAAAAGTAATAAAAAAAATCATAGATACAAAACTTTTGAGATATTTATTAAAAACGAAAAACGTAAAAATATCATCAGTTTAGAAAAAAAATGAAGGGTTTTTTACTTCTTTTCTTATATAAATTCGAATTTGTTTGTCTTATTACACTCCAATAGTAGTCTACTAGCATATGCCGGTCCCAATAACCTTAATAGTTTGGCTCAAAGAATTTTATATCGCGGTCAAACCGTTCACTGTGCTCGTTACTAATAAAAAAAATCCCAATGGAAATGTACAAAATGAATTTGAGGGACATATTGTTACGTTATAACCCTTTTAAAACGTTTGTGTTCGTTTAAATTGCGTTAAAATAAAATAAACACCGCTATTTTTATTGTTTAACAGTTTCTTTATTTACTTCACTATAACTTTTATACTGTTTGTCGTAATACAACACTTAATATTCGTTTATACAACGCATTTACACACTTTGTTTATTCACAGCCAAACGATAACTAAACTTTATATACCTAATTGCCTACAGTTTGGAAGGTTCAGGAAATATCGACCATCTTCTATTTCCATATCCGTTAATTCAAATATAATGTAAAGATGGTCGATCTGCAGTGCTGCCAAATTGACAGGGTGACACAAAATATATCAAAAACTCACAATGCAGTGTTGTATTTTTTATTTTCGTAACAATATTATCACTCATCCATTCGAAATTTTTCTAATAAAATTTTTTTTTCCGAGAAACTCGTGAATAACAAGTTAAAAAACTTTCAAGCAGCCCGATCATCACCGACTAAAATGCTCTCAAATTTCGAATTATTAGAAATTTTATTAATTTAAGGACTCTCACTACCCTGCTGTAGTGGAATACTTTTCAATGAATACATAAAACTTTTAATTTCTTCAGTGGCTTACCAAACGTCAGAGATCTATTTTTATCGGTATACCAGCAGCTAAGGATTACCCTACAATTTGTGCAAATCACATGAGGAACTCACTTTTTATCTTGATGCGATACCAAATGCCAAAATAATGAAAATATTTTTTTGTAACTTGGAATGCTTGCTTGGCGTAAACAACTTTACCGCAAGCCTAGCGAAACCGATTTGGGTTAACTTTACACGCTCTAGACAACATTTTATTGAATAAATCAAATTTTAATTTTATAAAATTACACAACTAAGTATAATTGCAAATTTGTATTGATAATAATATTTTTAAAGCAGAATAGTATATTTTATTTAGGTGAAATACAATTGGTTTAACAACAAAACTACATCGCTGAAAGCATTAGATAACTAATATTAAGTATTCTGTGTATCAAAAACTTCATTCCAATTCGATTGTGCTTGATAATAACTACTAGGGAGATCGGACGGTTATTATTCGACCTGTTTTAACCGTTTTTTTTTTTTTTGGTTTTGTCGAATACGGTATTTTCAAAATGTTCGTTTTTCAAATACCGAATATACCGGTTGACTTTACACGAATAAGTGGTTAATTTAAATCAGTATAATTTTTATACGTTTGTATATTTTTTATTGCAATTATGCTCATCGTTTAGTTATTTGTATAAATTTAGTTATTATTTTTGTAAATATGACAACCGTCTCACAAAGAACGTATAAATCAAGGTAGATCGAAAAAAATATATATACTTGATTAACAATAACTTTTTCTCATCTTCTGTAAATATATATTGATTTTTATATATGGAGAATGATTAACTAAACTAATTGAAAGCGACCCACAAACGCCGGCTCCGAACGGCAGATATATTAGTTAGTTAAGTTTTTCACAGCGTAAATATACATAACCAGTCGTTAATAATGTTGTGAGGTGATATCGCTGTTGAAAATTGTCAGGTGGTGTGGCCTGGGATTGAACCGATTGAACTTCTTGGTTGGAAGGTGGGTGTCTTTTTTAACATACCACAGTGACACATATACTATTGAATACTTTGTGCTTGAATTTACATACAGTGCTGTTCGACACCTATGCAACTTTTTTATCGAGGCAATTAAGGACTCGTGTATTACTAATGAATTTATTCAACGTAAAACAATTAATTCTTGTTAGTTTAGGCACCTAATTATAACTATAATAATAAAATTTTAATTCCATTCTCTACCAAGTAATGCAACAACAAAAACGAAATTAGCTCCTTCAATAGCTGTTCGAAACTCAAGCAACTTTCAGTACTTTGTGTAATAAACTTTGTTTTTTATGGCCTCCGCACAACGTTTTATTATAGTTTTTATGAGATATGTTTGAATTATTGTTAGTATTGATTGCCACTTTGATTTGAAACTCTCCGTCAGCATCTGCTTATTTTTAAAACGACGTGGTACCGGTTATTTGAATAATTATTAACCGAAAACCGATTTTTTAAAAATTGCTAATTTTCGAATTATTCGGCAACCGGTTTTTGGAAAAAGTCGAATAATTGATCTCCCTACTAACTACTTAGGAAAGACTATATTACTGTATATAGATGAAAATTGGTTCATAAAACTGTGGCGTATAGGTGAACGAACAAAAAGTGGTATTTAACAAACATAGACAGCTCTGCTTAAAAATATGGGGTCCGCCATCTAACGTTTTTTTTCAACTAGTGCTTATTTCGTGAATGGTAACACTTAGCTCATGTCTGATTTGACAGATAATTAGTTTTATCCTTCCGCTGAACGAATATGGTTGTTTATACGCTTGAAAAACGCTGGGAAATATTGCGACATTACTTTGAAAATCATGGTAATGTTGCAGAATGTGTGCGATGTGTTCAGATGAAGCTCATTTTGATTTTGGCGGGAATGTAAACAAGCAAAATTGTCGCATTTGGTGCAAAGAAAACCCTCACGCATACATTGAAAAGCCGATACACCCAAGACGAGTCACTGTTTGGTACGGATTTTGGTACAGAGGCATAATTGGGCCATTTTTCTTCGAAAAAAAGCAAGGAGTGGCGATCGTTACAGTCAATGGCGATCGTTATCGCGTCATGTTGAACGAATTTTTGTTCACAAAAATTGAAGAGGAGGATATTAGCAACATTTGGTTTCAACAGGACGACGCTACGTGCCACACAGCCGAAGCTACACTCGATGTTTTGCGCCACGTTTTTGAAGATCGCATTACCAGCCGCAGAGCTGGTGTCGTTTGGCGACCTCGGAGCTGCGATTTGACACTGTTGGACTATTATTTGTGGGGTACCGTCAAAGATAAGTGTTACGCCAACAAGCCAGAAACAATTGACGCTTTAAAGCACAATATTCGTGAAGCCATTGGTGAAATACAGCTGCACACTATCGATAATGTGCTTCAAAATTGAACCGATCGTGTAGGCTACTACATGGCCAGCCGAGGCAGCCATTTAAATGAAATTATTTTCCATTATTAACCGGAAGGATTGTACTTTCAAATAAAGAAAAAATTGAGAGAATATTCAGTAATTTTTTTTTATAGCATTTTCAAAAAAAAAAAAAAAAATTATTTGGCGGACCCTTTATTTATTTTTTGTAAGCTTGTGTAATCGAATTTACAAACAACATTAAGGAATTTTGCTTAACAAAGGTTTAACAAGCTTTTTTTATTTAATTTTTTTTTTTGCATAAGTCCGTAAATAATTTAAAAAAATTAAATGCAGTTCAACTAAGAAAAGTGTAAGATATAAAGTTTTCTTCAATTCTCATTTTTAAAAATGGACTATAAAATGGCAACAAAAGTGAGTTCTTTTCTCAAACATATTAAACAATAATAATCAAAAGCGATTAATGTGCTATTTTCTTACAAAACACTTCATTGCTGTAACATTTACATAAGGACTTTCACGTTATGATCTGATGAAATAGAATGTGAGATGGCAGCAATAAAGATAAACCAACAGACTATAAACAAAGTAAATGTTAGAATATACGCCCACATACATGAAAAAATATTGTTGTTACGCCTTCTATTTTTGAAAAATAAACCAAAATTTTATTAGTGAATGCCAGCACTTATGCACTACATAACGCATACACACCCTTGTTATTAATTTTTGAATAATCCCCATAAAAGTTTGTTGAATAGAAACTGAAAATAACAACTACAACAGCGATTACTCTCAAACACATTTTTATTTCCTATTTTCGTTTTAATTTTTTTTGTTGACGTTTTTCATTGACCCATTTTTCGATACCACATCGCTGACATTTATATTTTTTCTAGTGCCTCTGGCGTCCGTTATGATATTTTTCTTTTCTTGTATTGATATTGCTCTTAGTTTATTTAAAAAAAAATTATCTTACCAGTGTTTTACGACGAGTTACATCAAAGAATAGTGATGATGTTTTATGTCAGTAACTATAGAAATTCGCACCAGATTAACGCGAATGGAGAGTACAAAAGATTTAAAAAACTGATTTGAATTTCTTTCACTATAAGCACTTCTGCTTTATTTGTTTCATTTGTTTTAAATACATTTCTAGCAGTCTTATTATTATTATTTTTAAATTGGCCATGTTACTGTAACCTAAAACACTATGGTGTTAGACGGGCCAGCGAGATGGCCGACGGCGATTGGAATGCCATCGAGTCAATATCCCTGGGCATTCATGATATAAACTATTAAATTCGAAAGAAAAATACAATATTTTATGATTACTTTGTATTTTTTGAATGATATGATAGTGTATTCTAATACAGCTATACAGTTTATAGAATAATGGGAGCAGAAAATCTTTAGGTCGATTTGCGCAGGATAGGTTTTAATTTTAGACTTAGACTTCTTCTGGAAAAGGTTTTTTTTTTAGAATTTTACGTAGGTTGTATTTTTGCTATACGACTTTTCAGTTTTTTTTCCTTCCATGCAATTTGACCTACCCCAACATACATACATACATACATACATACATGCGCATATGTAATATATTTTATTTTTTATTTATTTAATAGATTTTATAAAGTGTCCGCCATCTAACGTTTTTATTTCAACTAGTGCTTATTTCATGAATGGTAACACTTAGCTCATGTCTAATTTGACAGATAATTAGTTTTATCCTTCCGCTGAACGAATATGATTGTGTATACGCTTTTTTCGCTTCGCTAAGTGGGCCTGCGATCGACTTACAGAAGATGCCGATTTTGCTAAAAAAGTCAACTTTTCAGATGAAGTTAATTTTGATCTTGGCGGGTATGTAAACAAGCAAAATTGTCGCATTTGGGGCACAGAAAACCCGCAAAAATACATTGAAAAGCCGATACACCCAAGACGAGTCACCGTTTGTTGCGGATTTTGATCCGTTTCCATTTTTCTTCAAAAATGAGCAAGGAGTGGCCGTTACAGTCAATGGCGATCGTTATCGGGCCATGTTGATGGAATTTTTGTTCACAAAAATTGAAGAGGAGGATATTAGCAACATTTGGTTTCAACAGTACGGCGCTACGTGCCACACAGCCGAAGCTACACTAGATGTTTTGCGCCCTGTTAAAAAAAAAAAAAAAAAAAAAAAAAATTATTTGGCGGACCCTTTATATTCATTATAATTACAATTTCATACATAAGTAATGTATTAAATTTTTTGTATATGGGCCTGATATTAATTATTTAGGCCAGATTGACACTTAAAAGCTGACAATAGTCTAGCTGAGAGTAGAGATAATGAAATTGAGAGGCTCTGGCATTCATTATCTAAACACATTTTTCATTGCTTTCCAATAAATTCAAAATTGTACGCCAATATTTGCACATAGAAGATGTGGTATCATCATCAGATGTGGATCCATTCATTAGCCCAATAAGTATTTTTTGCAAAAATTTTTTCAGCGATAACACGAGGTAGTCTGTTGCATGGGAGACGAAGTACTTTATTGATGTATTTGAAGTGTAGCTTTAGAATGTGAAGATATAGGGACTGATCACCAGTTTCCAAGTATAACATACAGCTAAGAGTATTATTTGGTAGAGTTAACATCTTTTTAATACATTATCTAAAAAGCTTTTCTATTTCATCGTATTTTAAAAAACCCCAAATTTGTGCACCATAAAACATAAGAGATTTTGAAGCAGAGACAAAAATGTTCATTTTTTTATTTGAAATTTTTTCATTATTAATGTAGCTTGACCATGTTATAACTATCGCCATTTTTTCTGTTGATAACTTAGTTGACAAGTGTCTTTTGAAAGATAGATTGTAGTTTAACTCCATACCCAAATATTTGTAACTGTTAACCATTTCTATAACATTATTACTAAGGCTCCATCATAAACTATTTGGTATACTTGTACTAATGCGGAATACTACTATTTTTGATTGTGTTAGATTAACTTTCAATACCTATGTTTTACAATATTGATATAATGCCTCAATAATATTTTGAAGATCAGTTGGAGAATCAGATAATAATATATTGTCATCAGTATACAACCTTGATCAAAAAGTTTCCCAAATTACCACCGTGTGGCAGTCTCATCGTTCCTATTTGAGTTTTTTTTTTGTTAAGTTGGTACATCTGTTGTTGATATTCCCGCTAAATCTTGGCGTCATAGCTTGACATTTGTAAAAGCTACGTAGCCAAGAGTACATCTATCTCCATGCGTGTTGACGACTTTTTACAATTTTGACCGTGTTGAGTTCGCATAAGACATGATTTGCGAGGCTGAATCCGATCCTACATTCATCAAAAGGACCAGTACTGGAGACGAGACGTGGGTTTATGAGTACGACACGCAATACCGACATCAGGCAACTGAATGGCGTTCACTAAATGAGCGGAGAACAAAAAAACTTTGTTTTCAGTCAATGAAGGGAGCAATGATCACGGTTTTCATGGATTACAACGGTGTAGTGCATCATGAATTTTTACCAGAAGGTCAGACAGTAAGCAAAGAGTATTATTTGGGCACACATGTCAAGCTATGATGCAAAGATTTAGCGAGAATATCAACAACAGATGTACCAACTTAAAAAAAAAAAACTCAAATCGGAACGATGGGATCGCCTCAAGGGGGTTATTCCAGAAAATTTTTGATCAAGGTTGTATAGCAACTCAACTTTTAAGCCACCGGGTAACTCATCATTTAAGTCATTAGGATATAGCACAAATAAAATTGACTTTAGAATGAATGCAGCCTTGTCTTATGCCGACTTCTACGTTGAATACGTCAGACAAAGTATTCTCATAAAAAACTTTAGTTTCAGTGTTCGTATACGAAAGCTGCAGAATTAGTATAATTTTTGAAGACAAACCCATACTTGATAATTTATTAAAAGGGGAATTACGAGGGACCAAATCGAAAAACCAATTACCAATAAGCTTATTTTTAAGTGTATCAGATTAACCAGATTAAAAACGTTGTCGATTGTAGAATAATAGTTTCTAAAACCTATATATGTTAATCCACTCTGTTATGCGGTTAAGTATGATATTGTTGCAAATTTGGCAGAACGTAGTAATTAAGGAGAGTTCACGATAGTTTTCCGGGCCATTTGGATCACCTTTCTTAAATAGGGCTACTAATATAGATTCATTAAAACTGTTTGGGATCTTTTTCCGTAAAAATCTATAATTTTGTACTAACAAAATCTTCCTAGTGAATGTAAGTGGTGTATATTTGTACCTAGAGCTTTGTTAGATTTTAGGTATCTTAACACTGTCGTTAACTCACAAAGTTCAAAAGGAGAGTCGAGGAAAGGATCTGTATAACACGGCATATACCAGTGCAGTACATTGGATTTATCAGCGCTTTGTAACATTGAAGCAAAGTGTTCCACAAAATCATCGGGGCATATAAATTACGTTTGTTTTATGGACTTTCATTCTATTTTATTTCCGCCACTCTTTGCTGCAGCTTGTTGAGGACAGGTTATTTACATTTTCATTATAATATTCGAGCGAAAACATTTCCAATTAAACCATTTTTGTTTTTGAACAAAATTAAAGCTATAAAATATATGTATTTATTTATAGATAATAACACTTTAAATTACCATTCATAAAATTATCATTAATTTTTTTTTAATAAATTTATTGTGGTTAAAATTTGTTTATTTCAATTTTAAAGGCGACACAAATACATATTTGAAATTGATTTGAAAACTTATAAACTAATACAATTGAAAATTAAGAACTAAAAATATTTTAATAAAATTTTTAAAACTATATTATGTTAAACATTTATTGCTAATATAATTGGACCATAAATTGACAATTCTTGTTTTAAATTAAATTCAATATGTATTTATGTACATATACATACATACATATTATGTACGTAAATATTAATCTGTTTTAATGTTACATCATAAAAAAGGAACAGATCAGTTAATCAAACGAATAAGTCAATATATTTAAGTTATGATCTAATCATATCCTATGTAAGTATGCATTTGAAAGATTAATTTTAAAAATTTTAGGATACATATTTGTATATGTACTGTAGAGAAAAGTAAACTAGAAAAACTTAAGAACAATACACTACATATATACATTTGATACATACATACTATATACAATAGATATTTACAAATCGAAAAATAAACTACAATTTTTAACACTAACACACATTTGTGTGTAATTTTTTAATTAATTTATTTATTTATTTATTTATTTTTTAATAAAAAATAGAAAGGAATATAAATTATTTGTAGAAAAATTATGTTACTTATGTATTTATGTATGCACTTATATAAAATTGGAAAAATTTAAAAGTAATGTATGTATGCATCTGTGTAAATAGAAAGGATACAAGGTTTGATTGACGGCTTGTTTGTTTATTATAGCCCACTTACATTACACCGAATTCTAGTAGATTAGATTTGAAATCTTGTTTGAAATTTTTATCGTTTGCACTAATTTTTTTTTTTAACATTTAGCAAGATATTAGTTTTATGTATAAAGCCGAAATAAAAAATGAAATTTGTGAAAATTCTTGGTTACTAAGCTGTAATATTTATAATAAAATCATGTTGCTTTACCAAATAATAATATACACTATGCCACAAAAGTATAAGGAAGATAATAAAATATAATTTAAATATAAATAAAAAATATATATAAAGTGGTGCACATGATTTTAGCACATTACATATGTGTACTTTTTGGAAACAAAAAATTTTTTTCAATGTTTATAATTTTAATAATTTATATGTCCAAATGTATTACTTGCGGTCCAAGGACTACGTAACATTAGTTTTGTTCGTTTCAAGTTGATTATTTTGTGTTAAAATCAGGTTGCTTATTTTCTTTTTTACAGTTTTAAAAGTCTTTTTCAAATCCATCATTGTAAAATTTTAGTTTACGAATATCAATTGAAGTTAGTTTAGCCATTTTAAAAATATTGTATTTGCTTCACGAAAAGTTCTACAATTTAAGCCAATAAATAAATAATATTAATCACTACTACGAGTTATAAAATATAACAATTTTTTTTTAATAAAATATAAAGTACTCTCCGTTTTTGTAGCGTATCTATAGTTATTGCAAGATTTCTTTTATTTTTTAAAACGTGGTAGTCTTAAAGAAACCTAAAATGTTTAACTTTTTCTTATATTAAAAGGCTAAAATTAAACTAAATTATAGAAAACAAGGGTGTACACTTTATTCTGACGTTCAAAGTAAATTTGTTCCTATTGTTTTTGTTGTCACTGTTAAGTGTTTTTATAACAACTAATAGCTTGTAGCTAATTGTGTAGACTCTTATGATACTTATTCGTCTGCTTTTCGTTTATAGAAAACAAATAGGATTGCAAGCAATTAACGAATTTTAATAACATAGTGATTTTTAATTTTCAAACTTCTGCAAAGATATACAGAATTTTATTTAGCCTACCATCCTACCAAATGGTAGAATTTTACGAACAGTGGCAACATTGATCGAGAGGCATAACATAGCTCTGAGCAAATTTTCCCTTTTTTCTCTAACGGACGTGCTCACACACCCAGGCAAAAAATTACTAGAGATAATAAAAGAAAGTTAAGTAGAAAAATACAGTGCGAAAAAGCATTTTAATTGATGATGTAAAGGGCCAAATGGACTATCAAGCAGATGGAAACAGCATTGTAGTAGTATTAGTGAAATTTTTATGTATATTTCGATTTTTCTTATGCTTTGAACAGCGGATTGACAAGTGTATGGCGTTTCTTGATCAATTTTCATTTTTTTATTTCACTAATACTACTACTATGTTGTTTCCTCATATTCATAGTCAAAAATAAAGTATACTTTAAGTGAACAAAAGTCGCCTCTAACTTATTCATAGACAACTTAAAGCATACCTTTGGCGTTAGAGTCGACTCAAAATATAAAACCAGCTGAAGCTGTTTTTAAATAATTTAAAAAAAAAAAAAAAATTCAAATGAAAAATTTGTGAAAAATTTTTGGATTAGAAGAGATTTTGCTATTATTGATATTGTGAAGGGATTTCGATGGTGAGAAGCCTAAGATAGATAAAAGAAGGGTTTAAACCTTTTGTCTTAAATGATGATTTTTTTTTCGATATGTTCATACTTAGCGTATAGCTTCACGTATTGTTTTCCGCGAATTCTTTTTCTTCTCTATTATATCATTAGCTCTGCTTTTCGCACATCAATAGGGATGCATGTTATCCCAGCTTCTATAGAATATAGATTTTGATGTTATTGTTTGCAATGATACAATCTTTAGCACAGAAATAAGACGGGAATATAATTAACACTTGGGACTTAGAAATTTGGCGATGATATTTGCCTTTTAGCTTTTATCTGTCGTTATAATTTAGCTAAACGTTAATCTCTGAAGAGTGCAGTTGCATAGACGGGACGAAGGCTCACCATTAAAAAATATGCGAGATAATTGGCTGCAAAACCCTTAACAACAGCAAATGTAGGATACGTAATATCAAGTTAGAAAAGTTTCTTCTACCAAAGCCAGTTAATCTTGCTGTGCTTTATGGCCTGTGTGAACTAACTGAAATCTTGAAATGGACTAAGATAAACATATTTAACTGATACGTAAATCAGCCTTCTTGTATGGATGTAAGTTCTGGAACATAACAATAATAAATATAAAATAACGCATTGACAGAGCAAAGGAAAGCTCAAATATCTGAACTATAAGATATGATATACACTCGCTTACAAACACAGCTGCCAAATATGATAATTTATAATCAATTTGACAATATTAGTCACCAAAAAAAAAAAAAAAAAAAAAAAACAGACAAGTAACTGATGCTAGCAAAACGGCCTTATCCATTTTATAGGCAGTTATTATATTTATTTGCGTTTGAAACACTTTAATAAAAACCACGAATTATCAATTCATAAAATTCATTGATCAAAAAATATTAGCAATCAGATGTACAAATGAACCAAACGACCCTGCTCGTCGTTGCAGGTTCAAAAAACAAAAACCACCTGTTTCCACTTTTAAATATTTTATAAAGAATTCTATATAATCATTAAGCAAATTGTAGTTGACACCCATTAAAAGTCAATTCAACATAGAGTCTACTTAATTTTTAACTATAAATTTGAAAAATATAGTCAAAGGTTTTAAGTTAAAGACTTACTCTAGCAAGAGTGGACTTTAGTGTGTGACTATGAATATGGGCCATTGTTTTTATAAATCGTTGATATTTCTTAATTTTTGATAATGTTTTATGGCAAAGAACAAACAAACAAAGTGCAACATTTTTTGTCAGAAAAGAAAACGTCATTAAAAAGTGTGAAAGCATTCCTTCCGGTGTCCACAACGATTTGTATAAGAAACAAAATGCAATTTTTGCTTGCAGTATGATGTGAGACATAGATACTCAAATTACTACCAGAATTAGAATTAGTCTGCCTGACCCTGATCTAAAGCGGAACTCCATTTAATTGCATTCGTCCGTGAAAATAACGCTAGGGTAGGATAAATACATATCTTGGTACTTGAATGCATAATCCAGCCTTCTTGACATTCGGTTTTAGTTTTTGAAAATTTATTGGAATCCTTAGTACGCCTTAGATTTTTGTTGCATAGCATTTTTTTCAGAAATTTTTTTATTTTATTATTTTACTTTATTTATTTATTTTTTTTAAAGGCAATTTTTTCATGTACAGCGTTGTATTTTTTAGTACAATTTTTATTTTTGACTACTAGATTACAACTAGAATTCGGCAAAACCTCGTTACATAGTATATTTTGTTTCATATTAAATTTAATTAAGGTCTGCTACATTTTGATCGTAATCTCGTAAGTAGTGGATTCCTTTGTAATGTTAATGGTCTATTAGTCTAAGCGATCATGCTGGTATCCAATACATCATTATGCATACGCGTGCCATCATTATTGATTTTATGAATAACAATTTTTACATAAAGTTCAAATAATATATTTATTTTTCGATTTGTTTCCCTAATAAACATTTTTGTAAATGAATCTTCTTTTGTTATTTTTAATTTTTTTTAATATAAGTTTATGTATTTATACTCGTATATACTATATATAATGTTAAAATAAATTTGGTAATTTGTCGTTTCCGTTTCTTTCTTCTAAATAGTACAAATAGTTTTCTTTTATTTTAGTGTAAAATATAAATTCAAATAAATATTATCTAAAATTTATAGTAGAAACTGACTAGTTATGTTTATAATGCATATAATGTATACATATACATATTTCGGCGACTTACAAAGTATGTATATATGTATGTCATTAGCGTTATCATAAGCATTCTCTTCATGTCAATCTCACCAAATTATAATTTTAATTTGATTTTTTTTATATTTGAAAGACACAAAATTATCGCAATACAACTGGTATCATGCCTTGTGAATTTCCAACTATGTATGTATATACATATGTAAATATTTATAATAATTTATTATATCATTTAATATATTTTAATATGTAATCGAAATATAAAATAAATATTGAAATATGAACTACCCGATGGCGAACTTCATGGTGAATCATTGTGACAAATGCTGACAATGGTAAAGCATTGATGACTGACAATGAATTTTCTTTTATGTCTTACAGGACTTTTTAAAGAAATTGTCCAAATTGTCATAGATGACAGAAGTTGATTTTGTAATGCAGACGTCCAAGGCATATTTAAAAAGGTGGTGTTCCTGATTGTGCACAATTTTTTGCACGGTATTGTTTGGAATGTAAGTAAAATTTACAAACAAGCTCAGGTGTATTTTATTATAAATATCAAATATTTAATTAAATTTTACACCTAATTCTGTATTTACACTAGTTTTTGCACCATACCGTTTGGAATTTGTCTAGAGTGTAAGAATAGGATATTTATTTAATATATTTATATTAATATTTTTGACATTCAAAATTCACAAAAAAGCAACAATGTATGTATGTATCTTGTTTTTGTTAAAAAGTTAGTTGTTGTACAGACAACACTACATTGTTCAATGTGCCTTGCAGACGTCCGTTTATTAATGAGTCCTATCGGGGTTTTATTGGATATTATATTAAAAAAAACGGGAGGGTTTTTTATTTAAAGTAGTTCGTAATTCATTTACAACAAAAATAAGTATAATTTACGTATTCAGAGTACAAATTAATTCGGTCCTTTTTTTAGTTTAAAAAGATAATAGGTCTGTTCAATAACTAAAAATTTTTACGTATTTGTGACAATTGTTACTGGAAAAGTGTTCATAAACTCAAAAAATTTGCGCCAACAGAGCGTCAGAAGAGAGTAAGAAATTGAGACAAAAAAAATTTTTGCTGGTAAAATTTACAAGAATTTGCAATAATTATTCAAACAGCTGTTTTGTGTTTATGTTTACAAATCAAGTTTTCTAAAAGAAAATTGCAAATTAAAAATTTTTTTTCGAAATTTAAGCAATTGTAAGTAAAAGTAAATTTTTAAAAACAATGTTGTGAATTACTTAGGATCAACAGCACCAAAAGAAGATGTCTAAAGATATTGAAATAAATGACGCTGGATGTAGTACATCAGGATAAGAGGATGTTGCAGCAAATGGAGGTAATTTATATATATTAAAATACATACTTTCCTTTAAAAAAAATATTAACAAATAAGTCTTAATATATTTGACAATAAGTAATTGCAATTTAAGCAACAGTAAACTCCTGGAGAGCCTTAGGTATTTTTTGATTCATCGAGTGATTCGTTGAATACTTAGTGCAAGCTCGACAAACATTGGCTATGAATTTTAGCATAATGAAAGAATGCAAAATATTTTTCGAAAAAGAATCTATAAACCTATAAATTACAGCACTATTTTAGCTTGCGAATTTTGGCTGGTAAAGTGTTCATTTACTTTTGAGCATTTTTGAGAGAAATTGTGCCAACATTTTTATTATTTTCTCGTTGCAAGTTTCTGCAAGTAAAGTTAATGAACAAATCTAATGAATTAACAAATTTATCAAAATAAAAATATGTAAGTATATGAAATAGCTTCTTACATATTTTCTCCATCTCTGAGACAATTTCCGAATCCCGTTGCAGAAAAACTTCTCGTCTTTTGAGAGGATCCAACTTTGAAGCCGATTTTATATTTCTTGAAAAGAAGTGATTCGGTGCCAAAAGATATAGTATTCGTCGGAACCTCCAACAGCCTTAAGGAGCAATATGTCGCGAATTCATCGGGTGCGGCATTTGATCGTTTCTAATAGGGGTGATAGACTGGCAAACATCGCAAATAGCCAATCGCATACATGGATAACTGACTTTTCCATGAATGCGATTGGCGATTAGCGATGTTTGCAAACAAATGTTTGCCAATGTATCACCCTTTTAACAATTGTTTGGCAACTTTTGGGACGTGAGGCTAAGCGTTACCATGCAAAAGAATAACTTAATCATGTCTGTATATATATTCCAATCGCTTTTCTTATAATCCATGTTTCAAACGAAGTAATTTCAGTCTGCTCCGACCACCGAGTTTTAGCGGTCATAGTACACAATGCCGCCTTAATCCCACCAAAATAAATACTAAAACAACGTAATTGTACTTACTAAGAGAGATATAATATTGCCAAATTGAACGAAATTAAGAAGCAGTTATAAAACCCAATAAAACTAAAAAAAAAAAATCTAAAAAACCCAATAACACTTGTGGGTTGAGTTAAAAAAAAAGAAAACCTATAATTTTTGCCAACCTTTGTCCTAACGGACAATATCATCAAAAATCATTGTATTTTCTTCGTTAATGTGGCAGTGTAGCAGACAAAATTCTGCATAGCTCATCATGTAGTGGACTCATAGTAGACAATGTCGCCGAATTTTAGCTTAAAGAGTACTCATAACAAACAATTTCGTTAAGTTTTAGCTTTTTTTGGTATGGTAACATAAAATAACGTAGTCATGCATAACTCCCTTTGTTTGTGTCATTGTCACGAGGATTCATCAATGAAATTTTTCATTTAACATGACAATTTTATGCGAATTTCGTTGATACTAATATTGTGACAATGATAAATCGTTGAAAATATCATAGTATGTATGTTAATTTAGGGATTTCGTTTGTAAAGCTTACACCATTGTTTTTTGTATGTTGTTTTGTGTTTTTTTTTTTTTTCATAAAATGGAGTTAAAAGACTTACACTTAATTTATGGTATATTATGGTTTTGTTTACTAAATCAGTTATAAATGTAAAGAATATTAATACAATTTGTTTATTATTAATAAATTTGTGTTTTTGTTTTGTAAGTGATAAAGATACAATATAAATTCCTATAATTGGTCTCTACATTCCGAGGGTTTCATATGTTATTACATGCTTCATTGCCTTCATTCATTTGTTCGATTTTAATGTTGTTGTGCTTAATTGTTATTATTAATTAATATTATTATTAATACTATTATTATTATTATTATTATTTTCATGTTGTTTTTTTATTTTTAATTTTTTAATTTTTAAATAGTAGTGTGATATGTTATATTTAAGATTTTGGCCCATTGTATTATGTATATGTAGTATATTAACCTAGATTTATATAAATTTATTTGTGTTGATAACATTTTCTATTTTAAATATTAAATAATTTGTAAAATATTAAAAATTATTGAAAACTTCATAGGAATTTAAGAAAACGGTTTTAATAGAAGAAATTCATTAACATTATGATTTACATACATGTACGAGTATGTACATATGATTTGCATATTTTCTTACATTAAATACAATTAGAATTAAAGAGAAATATTTGAAATTTTGAATGGAAATTGTTTTAGTTGGAAAATGTGCTCTTAGTATATATGTGTATATGTATGTATGTTTGTTTGTATGTTTGTGTGTGTATGTTTAAGTTTGTACTTATTAAAACCGTTTTGTATTTTCTTTGAAAATTTGTTATCCTTTAATTACATATCGTATACTAAATCATGAACAGTCACAACTCAAAATTTATCAAAATCTCTAATGATCACAAATTTTCCGTTTGCAAATCTATCTTCTTTCGCTAGTAAAATACTGTTATAGTACTTATGTCACTTGAAAATAATCAACTAAAGGTTCAGTTCGAATTGACTCTTTTTTTACGCCACAGTTGCAACATAATTAGTGGTGACATACCATAATCGATTAATTTAATTATAAATCAATGTTTTGACAACAGCTTTTGGGCCCTTCTGAACATTTGAAAATTTTGAGCTGTGATTTAGTTTTGTTCAATCATACATATTTTATTATTTCTTCAGACGTTTAAAATTAGTAAAATTTTAAATAAATATTATTGGCATATTTCAATTAAAAATATTTTTTTAAATTTTGTTTGTGATAAGTTTTTTGTTTTTTATTATTAGTTAAAGCTTATAAACGATTTTCATTTGTTTAATTTTAATATATAATATATATATATGTATATATGTACACATATATATAAAGTAAAGCTATTATTTTCCTTATAAAAAAAATGTTTTTCTTAAAGTAGCAAGTTTAACCGAAACATTTATTTAAAATTGCATTTTATAGAAATTGGAAGGAATTGTTTTTAGTTTTTCTTTTTTATCGGTAATTAAAGAATACATCGAAATGGAAATTTTGTTACAGAAAATATTTGACAATATTAAAACAAATGTTTTTATGTATTAGAATTGTAAATAAATTTAAATTTTATTGTTAAGAGAAGAAAGGGTTTGGTTCTATATCCTTGAATTATTTAAAATTAAATGATTCAAACAAAAAGAAGAAACTATTATCGGGTGATTTTTTTAAGGGCTTTCTGATTTGATTAAAAAACACATGAAATGTATTGTTTTTAAAACGTTTAAATTCTTTTTAATTACATGAATATAAAATAAATACCACCTTGTTGTTGTTTTACAGTTTTATTTTATTTTTTATTTTTATATAGTAACTTGATGCCATTATTTACGCCTAAACACGAGTTTAGGAAAGTTCCGGAAATGTCTCAAATACTCTCATATCCTCTATTTTATACCCGTTAGTTTTAAACATGTGAGATTGTGTTACCTAAAGATAGTCGAATTGGTAATGCCGTCAAATACACAATTCAATACGGCTGTATCAGAGTAACACATTATCAACTTTTACACAAACCAATAGACAAAAATCCCACAATACAGTAGCTGATGTGGTGTATTTTTTTTTAGGCATTTGTATATTCGTAGCAGTATGAAGTATTCACTTGAGTCAATAGAATGGTCTATATAATTCAATGCTGAAAGATGATTTCAAGCAAAAGTGGACCGCGGTTACGCCTCAAATGGTTTATATGCTTGGTGCGATTTTGCATACTCTCTCCAACATATCGGCCGGTATCTTACAAATAAATTCGTCAATATTGATAATATTGAGCCTTAATATAGTCCAACAAAAAATAGTCTAAAGGCGTTAAATCATACGATCTAGACGTTTAATTAATCGGCCCCAGACGTGAAATAAACTGTTCACCGAACTCGCCTCTTAATTAGCCCATTGTTTCCACGCTGTGTGGTATGTGGCATCGTATTGATCTGACCATAAAATGGAAAAAGTGCACGATGCACTTTATAACCGAGCATGAAATTTGATAATAAAATTCAGTAATCTGCAAGCGTTGTTCGCTTTTAAGTCGATTCATGTTTAAATTATAGACCAAACTGAAAACTGTTGAGCTGTCAAAAACAGTGTTGCCATAAAGAAAGTTCATAAAAAATCACCCGATATAAGAGTTTTTAACACAGTTTATTTCATAAAATCAAAAGACAATTCAAAAGTTTTTAAAGCAAATTAAAGCATTAAACACAGAATCAACCGCAAGCAGCAAGCTGTCGTTAGCTGTATTTGCTGCTATGTTATAGACTTTATAAATGTTTTAAATCAGCAGCAGCAATAAAATATAGTTTCATTGTTATCTGTTTTATTTGTCATAAAAATATTTGTTATATAGAAATAAAATTAATAATTAATTAATTAAAATAATTAATTAATAAAATTTAAAATTTAGTATTATTCAAATATATAAAAGTTAATGAAATTATATGCTTAAAACTTTTTAATTATTAATATAAATATTGTTTGATATAAAATTTTAATTTTTATACTGTTGTTTTCTGATAATAAAAAAACAACTTTTTTTTAGGTTTTTTTATTTAAAAATTTATATTGTATTGGTATCATAAATTTTTGTTTTGCTGCCTAAAAAAATAGAAATTGACTTTTGCTGTGCTGCCTTTAACATAATGATTTTCATATAAAAGTATGTATTCTAATTTTGACATTTTGCTGTCTGCTGCTTGCGTTCTTATCGAAAATGTATAGGCAAACTTTTAAAATTTTTATTGATTTAAATCGTGCTAAAATAAAAAAAAAAATCTTTTAAAACGGGATTAGATTGTTTTCTAGACCGTTTAAAAACAGTATTGGGTGTATATGTATGTTATGTATATTTCTGCTTTGATTATAAACTGCAGATAAATTTCAATTCAAAAATTTTGTAAATTGTAAACATACACGAAATCGGATTAAAGTTAGAAAATATTATTAATAATAATTATAAAAAAAAACATACATAAAACAATAAACATCAAGATTTTAAATGTGAACATTTAATTATTGTATTAAAAATATTTGTATAAAAATATATTTAAATATTATACGTAGTACATATGTATGCGTGAATGTATTTTTGCAATTATTACCTTTTTTAAATATATACATACATACATACATATGTACATATTATTCCAAACCATTTCTATTTTGGGGATTTTTCTATCTATTTTGGGAATTTTAAATAAATGTTTCGGCTACCATTTGTTACAAACATTCACCTGGAGGCGGTTTCTCATCGGATGGAGATGGCGATGGCCCCGATACCGAAACCATTGGTAAGTTATTTATTTTAGGTGTGATGCATTTTAATTTTAAAGCTTTTGGACTACTGTGCGCAGATGATAGAACCGGTGATGCTGTTGAAGAACGTTGATGTACCAAGACTTTGGATTTTGTTGGTATCGAACATAAGCCGGTAGATGATGCTGATGCTGATGCTGATGTTGTTGTCGTTACAGTATCCAAAGGTATTGAAACCAGTTCTTCTACAGTGTCAGCGGAATCATGGGAAGCTGAGTTTAATGAAACCATTTTGGCTGTACTCAATGGCGGATGAGCTAAAGGCTGGGGTGGGGGTAAGGGTGGCGGTATTGGAGGAACTGGAATTGTCACTTTTGCATTATTTCTCTCCTCTCTAATGTGGGATGGTGGTGCTTCTATCGATATACTACCTACAATTTTGTTGGAAGTGGTTACTGCTGCCGAATGACCTAATACACTGGTAGCTGCCAATAATTTTTCAACGTTTGTCTTTAAAACTGCTACTGGATGATTTTCCATACTTCTTGAACATTCATGCATTTCAATGCCATTATCATTTTGTGTTTCATGACCATTACCATTACTATCATCATCGGTATGCCATTGGCAATTTTCGGCGAAACTTTTCTAAAGATATTAAAGAACAAGACTAGCCATGTAATAAAATACTTTTTTATTTGCAATACTTGCACCACATGTGTTGGCACTTAATAAATTACCTTTCTACCGTTGTCTGTTATATTTTCGGCACTTTTTGCTTTACGACACAAAACGCTTTGTGAGCCATGTCTGCGTAGAAATTCAATCGAATCAAATCCACGCCCCTCTGACGAAACGAAAATAGCTGAATTAATACGGCTACGCGTTATACGCTCTGATATCGATGTCGAGTGTTCCTCTTGAAAAACGTGAAAGTGCTAAAATTTACAAAAAAAAGTAAAAAAAAAAACATTAAGAGAGCTATTCGTATACCGATAATTTAAATTAAACATAATGCAACATAAGCAAACAATTAAAGACGATTAAAGTTACATTATGCAAACAAACAGAAGACAAAATTTAAATCAAATGTTGCTTACACGGCTACAATGTAGTGGCTGATAGGCGAGTGCTCCGCATTCGCTGCTATCAAACTGTAAGAAAGAGAGAAAGAGACAGAAAAAAGAGAAAAGTACAATTTGAAGAGAACACAAAATATATGAACAACATTTTAAATTGATTGATGATTACTAAAAAGGACAATAAATTAAAAAAAAAATAATTATAATAGATAAGAAACAGATACATATGTGTATGCATGTATGTATGTAACATTGCAAAAATATGGTAAGAACAACACATATGTATGTACGTAAGTATATTTATCATTTCCATATTCAATTTTAGTTTGGTTTTTTGTTCTTTAATTAGTTAATGTGGATAACGACGAAGGAGCGTGTATTAAAATTACAAAAGAAAAAAAATAATAATAAAAACAATAAAGTCAACGTAACACGGTTTCTGACGTTTACAGTATGCAAAATGTGAATCAAAAAAAAATGAAATTTGTGTAATTCCAACAAAAGCGACAAGTGTATGTTTTCCCTCTTTTTTTGGCAAATGATTAATGAAATAAATAAATGAAACATGTAAATAATTTATACATACCACGTACTAACAAAAGAAGTATAAATGAAAAAACAAAACTAAAGGCATTTTTGTTTACAGTTTTTAATTATGATAAATTCTTTTTTATTTTATTCATAATTATATTTTTGTATTTGTGGGCTGAAAATTAGAAAAAAGGAACACATTTTCAATATTTATATGTATGTATTTACATAAATATGTAGTATGCATATACGAGTATATGCATAACTATGTTAACTTTTTTAAATTTTACTAACGATTTTTTTTTATAATTCGTTGTCAAGGAACAAGTTCATAGCGTTCATTTAAGAAGATATCAAAACAAACAATTGCTTAACAACAGTTACTGTTGCAAGTTACAACAATTGGAATAAAATATCGCTGAATAGTTTTTTTTTCGTATAGACAATCATAAAATCTATTAAATTCTTCAAAAATATTAACCCTTAGAATGTTGAAATAAATTTTTGTTGAACTAAACAAAACTATTTACAGTGGTAGACATTCGTTTGGCCGCATTTAATTTTCTCTCATATTATCCACATTAAAGAAACTCATGTTATTTTTAGTATTTTCTGTAGACTAACTGAATAGAACAAAAACAACAATTGACCTAACGGTTTAAAGCAAGAAACAAATGCACTTCTTCAAAATCCTATAGTTTTTTGTGAGACTTTCGTTTGAAAGCAGTTAACAAAATTAAGGTGGAAGTACACAACTCGGGGTATGAACGTTGTGCGTTGCAGACTTCTGTTAAAAAGAGTTGAAATAGTGTATTTCCATAAAGCAAGTTACATGCAAAGTGTGCAACGCCTCTATCGCAAAAAAGTTATTCAACGTTCAACTTTTAAGGCATTGACGGTTGAACAGCTTAGTTGCGCTTTTTTATCATGTGATCAATTGTTTTGAAAA
This sequence comes from Wohlfahrtia magnifica, assembly GCA_023159175.1. Classification (NCBI taxonomy): domain Eukaryota; kingdom Metazoa; phylum Arthropoda; class Insecta; order Diptera; family Sarcophagidae; genus Wohlfahrtia; species Wohlfahrtia magnifica. The sequence continues at coordinate 651,038 of JAKWBJ010000484.1, read as the reverse complement.
ACAAACTTGGAATCAATATGTTTCATTCTCAATTTTTACATATCAAATAATGGGAACAAAATAAAACTAAGCAATTAGCTGTTTCAAGTGCCGTCTCTAAAGCGTGTTGTGTAACTTGCCGTCCAAGCGTTCAAATTCTTAAAGTACCAAACGCCCTAAACGCCCAACGCGTGCTATGTAACCTCACCTTTAATAACTTCGGTGGCGTGAGCAAATGTTTTAGAAAGAAAAATGAGCAATTCGAAATAAAAGAGTGGTCACTAAAGCTGCAATCAGTTCAAGAAAACGCTTAAATGTTTCAGTTTCATTTAAGCGTTTCTTGAAATGGCCTTGAAAATTAAAAAAAAAAATGAAAATCAAGCAGAGAAAATGCGTGGCTGTTGGACCGTTTTGAAAAAGTGATTAAAACCTTTTTAAAGCTTGGCACGAAGTATGGCATTAAAGCTTCAACTAGGGGATTTTTAAAATTGACCATCCGTTAAAAGGCCAATTTGCAATCCCGAACGACATTGGATCTGATCAAGCAGGAGGTTGAGTGGCAAGCCAATTTTCTCCGCGTGCGTTCCGATTAGCCAATGATCCGTGTACACCGCAATTAGGTTGGAAATAGAGTGGCGGAGGGTTTTGAGTAGTTTAAGTGTTCTACCACTGTCATACTGAAGCCATACCGTCCTCAAGGTAGCGCAAGAGGAGATAGCAAATCGAAGAAATAGTTCATGTACCACTGAGGAGCTTCATCTCCTCTTCAATTTGTAAAATAATTATTTTTTATCTAACATTTCTCAAGTGCATACAAACGGATGTCACAGTATATGTTTGTTTTTATATATTCATCCATTGGATGGGAAAAAGTTAAAGCTAAGTCCCGATTAATGTTTGCAAAATAGCACATGGCTTGGAAAAATTAGTGGAAGAGAGGGTTTTTCCGAGGGAAAAGTTTTATTTAAAAGATTTAAAAATTTTATTTAGATGCTACAGATTGTTAGAGTTACTATTGGCACTATTTTAGTTAAATAAATGCTGTCAGGTCTGAAAGCAACTTAGTGGCGGAAGTGAAATGATATGGTATGCATTTTCCTATGGTTTAAGTTTCCTATATGTTTTTTATTACCGCGACAGTGAATTCAAAAATGTATTTAGAACTCCTTAAAAACGTTTTTGTAACACAACTTGGTGAAAACCCCAACGAGGAATACATACCTTTATATATATATACAGGTTAACGCTGCCATACATCTTTCCAGGCAATGTAGGGAATGGTTTACTTTCAAAAACAATAACTTATTGGCATGGCCGGCGTGAAGACGGAACTGCAACCCGATGTAAAACTTATGGGATGTTCTGACGTCCAAGGTGTATGAAAGAGGATAATAATTTATATCGGTTAATTAATTTAAACAAAAAATCAATCTAATATCGAATTAAAAACGCTTTAAAACCTAGTCGAATCTATGTCTAACAGAGTATTTTTAGTTACCCACAATCGAAATGGTCAAACTTAATACTAAAACAATAACAAAAGTTTAACTTTTAAGGTAGGTAAGTAAGTGTAGTACTGTACTATGGTAGGAAGACATCCACCTAACAACCAGAAGGTCCTTGGTTCGGTACCAGGCCAGACGGTCATCTGAAAAAAGATTTTTCAGCAGCGGTATCACTTCATAATATTAGCTAGTAACTGGTTATGAGTATTACTACTATTGAAAACTTCTCTAATGCTTTTGCCGTTCGGAGCCGGCGTTAAACTGTATGTCCCTTTCAATGAGTCCAAAAATAGAATCCGGTGCAGCTCATTGACTGAGAGAAGTCCCCGTGTTCTCTCATGTAGTGTTATGGAAATTAATATATACAGTCATGTGAAAAATAATAGGGGTACTTACATAAATCAAAATAGTTAAAAATCCAACACTGTAATTATATTTAAACATTTTTCAAAAAGATCGTGCAAATTGTCAGCTTGAATTTCGACGACGTAAATAACCGTTGTTTGACAATGTTGTTTTGTCAGTTGTAGTGCATTTTACTCTTAAGGTTTTAAGGAAAAAATTGTATCCCTACTATTTTTATATACAGGGTGGGCAAATTTTAGGTTAGGAAGTATTTTTGGCTGTAAAATGATAATATGTCTAGAACTGAGCTGTCAACTTATGACACTTATTTAGTAAAAAATTGGGAAATTTTAACTATGGAACGCTACACTCATGAACAAAGAATTTTAATTGGGAAAATGTACTGTTTGAAAAACTGAACGAAAACAACGCTTTTTTCAACAAAATCATCTTTAGTGATGAGGACCATTTTGAATTAGGCGGTTATGTAAACAAATAAAATTGTGGCATATGGGGCTCACAAAATCCACACAGTCCTCAAAAAACCCTTATATCCAAAGAAAGTGACCGTATAGTGCGGTTTGTGGTTAGGCAAGAAAGTGAGAAAGAAAACGTGATTTCTCTGCGCTACCAAGCCATGATAACCAAATTTTTGTGGCCACAATTGGCGAATGTTAACATCAGTGATCTTTGCCAAGCAATTTAGTTATTGGATGGGAAATTTCCCGGTCGCGCACAGTCTCAATTTGGCGATATCAATTGGCAGCCTCGTTTTTTTGATTTAACGCCACTGGATTATTTTCTCTAGGGCCATTTAAAAGACCGGGTTTACATGAACAAAGCACAAACAATTGACACTCTGAAAGAGTAAATTCGGCGCTGCATTGATGAGATAAGCGAAGTTTTGTTGCAAAATGTGGTTTACAATTTTGTGAAAGAGCGGACGTCTGCCGATTCTATTATTATTTCCCATATTTCTTTTTTATATTGGTATGAATAAAACTGAATTTGCCAAAAAAATGTATTTTTAAGCTAATTTACTTTCTAACCTCAAATTTGCCTGCCATTTATATATAGGTAGGTAAGTTGGCTAGTTAACCAAGACGAGATCAACTAAAATTAGCAGCAAAGTGACATTTTGAAACTAAGCTAGACCACAGGTAATGAACCTTCTAAAATAATAATGAGAGAGAAAAGGGAAATATATCTACTTATGAAGTTTAAAAGATCAATGGGATCCAGATCTGCGCATGGCGCCAAACCGTTGAAGAAAGGTATCGCAGTCGTGTGCTTGCCAGTCCTGGACATTCACATAGAAAGTGAACGATTATCTCCCTCTCAGAAGTACTTTTGCAGCTTTTTCAGTGAAGTTCGAAAGCAAGCCCATTTTCTCCGTGAGCGTTCCTATCAGCTACTGATCCGTGTACACCGCAATGAGTTTGGAAACAGAGAGGCGGAGGGTTTTCAGTATTTTCAGTGTCCTACCACTGTCATACCGAGGCCACAGCGTCCTCGAGAGGAACTCCATCTGTTCTGTACCCTTTACGAAAGAAAGCCCTTTGACTAAGTTATAGGGTAGCAGATGTCAGAGTAGAAGATCCATCGGAGTCCTCCTAGCAAGTTCATCAGCCTTTTCATTACTAACGATGTCCCTGTGCCTAGGAATCCAAATCAAAGAAATAGTTCATGTACCACTGAGGAGCTTCATCTCCTCTTTAATTCTTACAATAATAATTATTTTTTATATAACATTTCTAAAGTGCGTACAAACGAATGTCACAGTTAATTTTTTTGTTTTGCACAGTTTGTTTTTATCCTTAAAGGATTGTTCAAATAAAGTTAATTTATTTTCATGAAATTTATAAATATGGTGCAGCCAAACAAATGTCTACCACTGTATATATACATATGTTATATGTAGAACTGTAGTAAGAAAGAATTTCTATATATTATTCCAAAGCAATTGATTCTGAAAACTTTGAGGAGAAAACAAGAATTGAAACTGAAAGAATGAAAAGTGTGAGATTGAAAGTGCGTATATGTATGTATCTGTGTATGTACGTATATGAAATAAGCCAAACTTTAGACGAAAATATGTAGGTGTGTATGTATGTGTAAGTTACTTGCCACAAATAAGCATTTTCTTCAACAATTTAAACAAAATAAAAGTAAAATATCTACAAGAAGGCGAACACGAATTGCGAATAACAATAAACAAACGAATTAATTAACAAACGATTTTGCGGATGTATTATTTTTTTTTTGTATATTATATGTATTAATATACCGGTGCTTGTAAATTTTAGTGGTGCTGTTGCTAAACGCTTGGAGTGGGGGTTATTGAGGTGCTAGATATATTCACACAATATTTATAGTTTTTCTTTTTTTTTAAGGAATTTCGATTTAAAGGGCCAAAACAATACATTGACCATAATTTTGTTTTCAGTGATTTACAGTAAAAGAAAGAGATAACGACAGGAACAACGCTCGAGAATTAACTTACACTGTGACGTTCCGTCGTAGGATTTGTATGATTAAGAGTCGTTGAGTCAGTACGTATTGTATCGCTGGCTCCCATGCTATGACATTTTGGTAAGTGTGAAGAGTCGCGACTATCACGCGAGTCTTCACGTGAACGTTCGGCATATGAAAATTGTCTTCGATATTGGCGGCGTCGGCGAAATGCATTAGGATTATTAGTATGCATTGAATAGTCGCCAGTAGTGCTGCCAATGGCACTGCAAATGGAAGGTGCTATTGGTATTGGCGGTACGGCACGGTAAGAGCATGGATCATAACTAAATTGTCTTCGTCTCCACTCTTGATATTGACGATAGTGACTGAAGAGTCTTCGCTTGCGTAGAATCATTTGTTTTTTGGCCTCTAATAGTTCTTGTTCATCGTTGGTTATGTTGTTTGTTGTATTGTCATGAGAATTCTTTAAAATACTACGTTGTGTGGCGTATTTCTTTTGACGCAGTCGGTGTTCGTTTTTACCTTTTAAAGCAAGCCTTCGATGATCTCTTTCTATGAGATCTCTGTTTTCTTCTACGTCTTCATTAAACATTTCTTCTTCATCTCTTTCGCTTACAGCCCCAGCTACGTCTTCCCTGTGTGTGTTTATACTCGTGCAGCTGTTTCCATGATGTGGTGTATGCAAAGTGGAACTTGTAACCATTGCTTGACTGTCAATACTGTCAACTCGACGATATCCTTCCAATGGTGAAACTTCTTCACCATCGGCATTCGCTGGTTGCTAGCTTTCTACATCGGCTTTATGTAATAGCGCAAATTGACATCCGCAATCACGTTCCAATTCACGTCTTGGATATTGAAAACATCGATCGAAAATACCACAACCTTCACACCGTGGTATACACTAAATAATTTTTTGTTTTAATATTATTTTTTAATTTTTTATTTTAATCATTTCATATCGAATTATAGATGAGCAAATCAAAATAAAAACGAGAAAGAAATAGAAAGGAAAGGAAAAAAATTCACAGATAGAGTAAATCCAGAGATGGAGTAAAATAGATATTGTTGCTCTAAATGCAGTTGCTTTAAATATATCTAATTCAACTATTTGACTTTAACGAAACTACGAATATTTACAAAATTCTAATACAAAATGGTAATTTAAGAAAAAAATTTGTATATATAGGCATCAAAAAATTAAATAGAAAAAGTTTTACTAAATTCAGGACACGAGCACAAGACATATAAATAAAACAAATCAAGCATTTTCCGGATGTAAATTAAAACATATGCATTTTAAAGTTTTTTGTCTAAATTTTTCTAAATAGCTAATAGAAGATATTCGTATATCCTTTACTCTATCTACTGTGAGCGTCAAAATAAAGTGTACACTAGGGAGATCGGACAGTTGTTATTCAACCGTTGTTAACAGGTTTTTTTTTAAATGTCCATTCTGCGAATATCGAATAAACGGGTTATTATAAGATGAATAACCGGTTAATTTAATATGTGTAGTTTTTATAATTTTTTTTAATGCAAGTGTGCTCAAAATTTAAGAATTTTAAAAGTTTAATGTATAACCTATATTTTTATATTTACATATGACAACCTTGAACGTCTCACAAAGAACGGTAAAACCATGGTAGAACGAATAAGATAGACAAAACTGAGCAACGATAACGTTTTCTCATTTTCTGTAAATTAATATTAATTGTGTATGTATGGAGAATATTAATCAGCTGTGCGATTATAAAAACGTTCTGGTTAAAAAAGAAAAAAAAATTATAATTACAAAATATACAATTGCAATTACATACTACCAGATGTCCTCTGAAGTATAAAAATATTCGAACGAAAGGATAGGTCTAGTTGTATTAGGTGTTTTATCATACTAAGCTACAAAGGCTCACTGATACCAGGACTTATTAATCTCCTTGTCTTCCAGGCTGAGATCACTGCCACTATTATATGTGCGGACACTGTGCTCAAGTGTAAGACTACTAATATATTCTCTGACAGTCAAGCTTCCTTAAGCGCACTTGGATCGAATCGTATGGCATCCAGACTGGTCAACACTCTGCAAAAGCTTCCGCTTGAAAACAAGGTCCAGTTGTCTCGGATATCTGGACATTGTGAAATAAATGGTAATGAAATGGCGAATGCATTGGCAAAAAAGGTTCCATGACACCTAACGGAGTTTCTTATGGGCCACTGTGGGCTAAGAACACATCTGAAGAGAATGGCGGTCACAGATGTGGATGTTTGGAGACTGTGTTCACAGTCATCAGAGACAGCGGAACACATATTGTGTGAATATGTGGTTCTAGATAGGTGTAGGTGGAAATGTTTAGGTAGACATAGGCTCTCTTTGAGTGAGACATTATAGTTCTGATCTACGATGTTCATTGAGAAGGCAGCAGACTGCTGAACAAATTACCTTTAGACTGGAGTGGTCACAATAGATCCCATGGGCAATAGTGCCTGGTCAGAAGAATAATAATAAAAATATTACCTCCCTAAAGGCATATAGAAACTAAGTTCTGCTGTAAAATTTGTTTCTTGTAACATACGATAATTTTGCGCAAATGGGTCCATATGTTTATAAGAGTGATGTACACAAAGAGAAAAATCATATTTTAAAATCGAAGTGGGTCATTGTTGAATTTAAAATTTTACAACTTGAATTTTTTAACGTTAATTCAACTTTGAAAGTATGTAAAACCACATTAGATTAACGTATGCATTTCTAAAATAAAAATATTTTTGTTAATTTAAGAACGTTCAACATTGAATTAAACATAAAAATGTTGAATTTCTGAATTAGTTTAATATCAAAGACAACAACCGCAATTTGAAAATGTTTCAATGTCGATTTTAAAATACCAAAAATATATTTAAAGGCGTACGTTCTTAAATTAACGAAGTACATTTTCGAAAACCCTCTTGAAATTATAATGTACGTTGTTGGAAATATTTTTTTTTTTAAAATAATGTGTAACATGTTTAGTTTAAAAATGCACAATTTTTGAATTGAATTTGGCCAATGTTAAAATATGTGTAGCAAATTTGGATCAAACTTGTTTCCTCAGTGATTTTTGATGTAAGTTGTTCTTTCCAATACATTGTTCAATATAAATTTTCCACCTTGGTTTTTTTTAGTTGGATTCGTGCTGTTTTTGTTAATTAGTATTGGTATTTCATAGCGTAAATACTCATAATCAGTCGCTAGTATGAGGTGATACTGCTGTGAAAGTTGTTAGATGGTCTGGCCTGGGATTGATTCAACGACCTCTTAATTGGTAGGCGGGTATTTTACCTACCATACCAAAAAAAAAAAAAAAAAATCACAGCGGAAAACCTGTTTAAAATAAATCACTAGATGAAATAAGAATGACGTAGAAATACTTGGAAAGTGGTATAATTTTTCTGATAATTGCTATCAAATACAACATAAAATCTGATCTTGAAATTTTCGAACCTCAACCAAAATCTTGAGTTACGGGTGAATAACCGGTTATTTGTACCTTCATACACTTATAAGCTAATAACTTAGCTGAGTATTTACCGATTTTATGTTCCTTAGTGGATTTGGAAAGAAGAAAAACAGAGTTGGGTTTTTTAGCTATTTTAATGAGCTAGTTTGTTCACTTACAACACAAAACATATGTGTTAAACACCCACACACACACACACACACAGACACAAATACAATTTTTGTTTTCCACACACATTCTTGTTGTACGTGAACGAGCTAGCTCATAAGAAGAGCTAAACGACCCAACTCTACTCACAAATGGTGTTTACTTTACTTAAGTGAACTTAAGGAATCTGTGTGTATATCTCAAGCAAACACATTTTTATCCAATTCATTCCAAATTTTTCAAGTTTAGAGACGTTTTTACACTCTATTTTTTTATAGGAACCATACTATTCTTAAAGTATTATGTTTAGTTATTAATTAAATGTTACATCTTTTTTCTTAAGTCCGATGGAAATTGATGGAGTTGTAACATCTATTAGGTAAAGCTTAGGTATATTATTTATTTTGACGATCACAGTATTTATTTACTACATATGTATACTCGTACTATAAAATATGAAATTCGAATCTGAGTCATATTTAATGTAGCTCTTTGATAAGCTTGTAGATGGCGTAAGCTGTGTATAAGTTCTTCGCTAGCTTTTATTAGTACATACAAGATTATGATCATGCAGAATAGTGTAGAATTTGATTACAAAACAGACAATTTGAATTGAAATAAATATCTTTTTAAAGTTTCAGGGATATACGAAATTCAATTATTTATCTTCTCATCTCTTATTCATATTATTTACATATATGCGTCAGGGATCATCAATGAATACCAAAAACATGTCTATACTCGAATCATGATTTATAAATTTCTATACTCATAACCATTCATACTCATTGCAGTGGCTACTCATACACTTTCAAACTCTAAAGGTTGAAGTACTTATCATACTTACGTACCCATCATACTTACACTTATCAACTTTTATAGCTCTATTGAGGATGCGAAAGTTGGTACATTTTTATTTTTTTTAGCACTGTTTGTAAGTCAAAAGTACAATAGCTCCACAATAACTAACTTAGCACTATCTCAAAATTCACATTTGTATCAAAATAAAATAAAAGCCAAAGAGAGGAAGAGACTGTTTCAATTGTTTCCAATCTAATAAAAACGAAGGATATACTGAAACAGTAAGCCAGCAAGAAGTGTATATGAAAATATCCTTTTAGATTGAAATCTCAGCAACTAATATCCTTTTGCGTACCTTTTGAAATTAAACATTATTTGTTAAATTTATTTACCTTAAGTACTTAGCCCGAATAAACTTCCAGAGTCTTTTCGTTAAGTTTTTTGCACACATATTTTCATAGGTACATATGTACGCATATGTACAAATTAATTTTTATTCACGTAAAAAAAGAATTTAGTATAATGGGACTAAAAAAGTACACTTTTTCATGAAAGTTAGTACAATTTGTAAAAACTTTTCCGCATCCCTGGACTATATTGTTACATATTAATCTGCACTCATGTTATCTACACGATGCAAAATGAGTACTCATAAATACTCTTGAGTTTTGGCGATTCAAAAGAAAATACACAAAAACATAACATTATAATAAGTATTCAAATGTTAAAACTTGATCTCTGAATAAGTTAGTATTATGACTACTTTCTGAGAAATGAATAAAGGCTATGAGTATGAGTAGCTATGAGTATGAGAACGATGTTTGATTCTTACTTATGAACAGTGGTCTTCACCCAGGTAACTAACTTCTTCTGCTATTTATTTATTCTCTTCGTGAATATTACAGCCAGTGTTACTAAAAAATATCTACCAAAAATTTTCTTGAAATGTACCAACGTCAACTGCATTTATAACCTTTATTACACAGTCTTTAAATTTAAATAACATACTGAATTTATTGATATTGCTTTTATAATTCCTGGAAAACAATTTTCATTTTATTTTCCTATCAAAAACTTAAAAAGTGTATTCTCTCGATTTAAGTGTTTCGCCATTGTGAGGACCCCTGCTTATGTGTCATCGTTATTGTGAGTATGAATGAGTATGAGTAGTTGAATTTGAATGGTGTGTACTCACTTACACTCCTAAGTTCATGAGTGAGTATGAGTAGCAAAAAAGTGATTCATTGCTGATCTCTATATATCATAATAAAATTCAAAAGCATAAAATGAAATATTAAGAAACATATGAGAAAATAATAAATAAAAAAAAAACAACAAAAGATCGTATACGTTTACTTTTTCAATTCATTCTACATAAGCTGAGCTTTATAATTAATGTTAGGAATGGCTTATCTACATCTGATTCGTTATAGTTCAACCAAAAATGTTATTAATTTAGAAAAGCAATACAATTTTAAAAATAAGACTCTAAGAACGGGCTATATAAAGTTTTTTAACAAAAAAGTCAAAATTGTAAAATAAGAAAATAAAAATAATATATCGTCACCTGAAAGACAAAATTAAATTTATTCAATAAAATAACTCGTAAATGATTTTTGTTTACAAGTTAAACAAATTTACTATTAGGCTGCACCAAACAAAATCGGTTTGACTAAGAACAGAAATTAACTCATCATTGTATCTACACTTCTGTATTTCAGGTAACGTTATGTATATAACAAATAACTATAATTTTGAAAAAAGAAAAAGGAATTATCAATGCATTCGAATATATAAACTAATTTTATGCGAGTATTCCAAGATTTTCTTTTATCCAATCATAATTTTGTTTAGTGATGAGGCTCATTTTCGATTACATGGATGAACGTAAAGAAGTAAAGTTGCCTAAAAAGGATTGTAACTAATCCAAGACAATTCAATACATCCACCAAAATTTACTGTTTGGTGTGTATTGTCATTAAGTAGGAGCTGTCATGTTATCACGTGTGCTCAATAAATTTTGGTTTTTAAAAATCAATGAGAAAAACATAATACAACTCACGAAACCATCGAATTATTGAAATGCATCATTTCGTTGATAATGCTATTTCATAGGGTATGTACCTTTCATTTGTTATGTATACAACCAAAGAAGTTTTGAAAGGCTTCAGGTTAACATAATAATTTTATTGTGGTTTCGAATGTTTAATAATAAAAAGGCTTCAACTTCCCTCCAGACAACTCCTTTCTCGCATACCTCTGGCGATGACGACAAACATCAAACGAATGATCAGGAAAAATACGCCATATACTGGGAAAAAATTATAATGCTAAAGTAAAGATCAGCACCTATTAGCAAGGACTTTCACCACTACACACAAAAAAAAAATCATATGGAGGAAGCTAAAGCGGATTAATCATCTACTTAGCGTGAAATATCAAATTGATTAAAGAAACTGAAACAAAGCAATAGACGCTTTGTGGAAAGCCAATATGGTCCCTAGAGGAGTGACTGAGAAAAAAAAGGTTAATATACACTAGACGACAATTGAAAGTATAAATTAGTAACCAAACCGCATGCATTGCCCAGAAAAGGTTCCATGACAGCTTATATCGGTCCGGAACCTTGCTGTGCAACATCATTTACTACCATGGTAGTCTCAGTTTGAATGAAATAAAAGAGGTTGAAGAAGGTTGAAGAATAATAAAACAGCAGGTGAATATGGTTAACTAGCGGAAACCTTACGAGCAGACATCAGAGCCGCAGCTGAATTACTACGGCCTCATATGACATTAGCATGGGACAAAGGGAGGCTGCCATCAAATTGAAAGAAAGGCATAATTGTGGCGACTTGAAAGATTGCAATATCTGGAGAGGAATCACTCCAGTACAAGATACTAACAGTCATAATACAGGGAAGGTTTCAGAGCAAAATAGAGAACATATTGCGAGTTTAACAAGCAGACTTTTGGCCAAATAGAAGCTGCGTAGACCAGTCCAACACCTAATGCATCATAATAGAACAGCCTCTAGAATGGCGTACCCCCTATACCTACTATTCGTCAACTTCAAGAAATCGCTCAATACCATCAAACGGACTGCTATATGGAAAGAAAAGGAGTACCCCAGAAAATAATCTTAATAATATGAGTAATGTACGACGACGCAGGACCCTCTGTTCTTTACAAACGGCGTCATCATACCATTCCATACTAACGCTGAAGAAACACTTCTACTATTCACTAGAGTACTGGATGAGATCATGAGAGAAGTCTGTTCATAGAGAAGAGTTATAACATGGAGTTTTTCACGACAACTCGAGGACCTGGATTATGCAGATGATACTTGTATACTTTCACACATGTTCTCCAATATGCAGTTAAAACTAGAAAGCATGGAAAGACTGCTTCTCAGTGTTGGACTTAAGATAAATATTAAGAAAACCAAATTCATGGGAATTAACAACAATAGCACAGAAAATATCATGCTACAGAGCCAAACTATATTCTGAGCGAAACCAAGCTCAGAATATTCAACGAATATGTAAAATCATTTGTAATGTGCTGCAGTGAAACCTGGTTTATGTCTAGTACCATAACACAAAACCTGCAGGTATTCACCAATATGTGCCTTAAGGCAGAAGTACTATTGTGCGTTTGAAAGTTTACGCGCATGAAAAATTTCAAGTTACATAACACAATGTTTAAAATACATTTTCTGTCAGTTGTTTTTGTATTTGTTTTCCTATTAGTACATTGAAAAATTATGCATATTCTTTTATTGTCAGCTGATAACTGTCAAAAATACACAATTCGTTCAAAAGTTGAAAGTTGGCCAACTTACTGCCGCCAACGCTTTAAAAAGTGTTCTATGCAAACCGCAGTCGACCAAGAAACACTATGTGACGCACAATCCAAGAACTAAGGCGAAACAATCTTACATGGAACGAGGCAAAGACAACGGCAACAAATCGTGTAAGATTAAAATGTTTTGTGGAAGCCCTATGCTCCTAAGAGGAGCAACGAAGTATATATTAGTTACCGATTAACAACAACGAAGTTTTTGAAAAAGAAGGCAAAAATTAGACAGACATTTAGATGTTGCAGTATATAGCAGCTACACGTATGGTGACCACTTATCAGATATTATTTTTAAAGCCTAAATACCAGGGCATGTTCAGGCGGCATCAAAAAAAGTGTACAACCTCATTTTCTAGAATTAAGTTTTTATTTTAGTCTTTAAAAATGTATTGAATTTAAATATTTTATATTTTTTAAAACTGTATTTAAGACTTTACAAAATCCTTAAAAAGCAACAACAAAATTTTTACAACAACTATAGTTATACAACAAAAACGAAAGTTACACTATTTTTTACGCAAATTTTATAATACTTTACTTTAACCGAACTTTTTAAAAATAAAATACAAGATTTAGAGGAGAACTAACCGTTCTTGGCCTTGGATAACCACCAACTGTTTTATTTAGTTTCTATATTGTTATAATGAGACTTATGCTAGTATATAATTATGCTAATTCAACATTTTACAGTATTGCTTAATTCAACATTTTACAATATTGCTTATTAATTGATTAATTTTAATTCAATTTAATTCAATTCAATTTTAATTTCAATTCCAAGAATTGCGACCGAAAAATAATTTTGATTTTTAATTTTATTCTAATAGACCGGAAATGAATTTATGTTACAGTTTTATTTATTTATAATACTATTTATAAAGTCGTCAATTACGTCTGTATTTTTATATGTAACTTCTCCCCCCTTTAGATTAGAATTCTCCTGAATTCTATTGTTTAATTTTATTTTAATATGTTTATGTTTGGTTATGATTATTATAAAAAAGGTAAGTATTACAATTATGATTAAAATGTTACAGCTATATGTGATTCTTTTGTGGAAATTTAATTCTTTGATATTTCTTACATTTACTTGATGTTCTTCTTTAATTTGTTCAAATGTTATCTTATTAGTAAAATTCCATAAACTATCAATATTATTAAATATTTGTTTTTCTTCTATAGTTTCTACAATGTTTGAGAAGAGATAATCCTTTATTTTTACTGAGCAATTATTATAATTAATTAAATAGTTTCCATTTAAGATAATTTTTTCAGAATTACAAGTTTGATTTATACTTATATTAGTTGCACTTTTAACTATAATTGTGTCTATATCTAATTCAAATATTGCAAATTCGTTATGTTTTATTAGTTGACAATTATTTTTGATTATACAATGTGTGCTTATTTTTAAGTCTTTTAGATATTTGTGTTCTTCAAATTTATAAATTTTGTTATCAAATTCAAAAATCTTTTCAATACTATAATCTATTTCATTACTTTCATTATTTGGTATGGGTACAATTGATCTTAATTTTACTATTTCAAAGGTTTTAGGTATTTTTATGCCAAAAACTAAATGAGAATCGCTTAAAAACGTTGTTCCAATTTGTATATATTTTAATTTATCATAGTCTATTTTGTATTTCTCAATTTCATTAAAAGTTAAAATACTAGGATGTATCATACCATATTTTGCGGAAATAACATTATCCTGCAAATGTTCTATCTTATTTTTTATAAGTTGTATATTTGATAATTGTTCTAAATATATGTGTTTATCATTTTCTATATCTAGAATTTTATCTATAGAATTTATTTTTGTCTCTATTATTTTTCTATCATTTTTGATAATCATTTTTAAATGGTTTATAGTTTCATTAAAATAGTTATTAATTACAATTTGTTGATCATTATTGTTAATTATTTCATTAATATTAAATAGATGTTTTTGAATGTTCTGTCTGTCTTCGTCATCCATAGTGCCGAATAACCATTTCGACATACTGCCTATGCCGTTAATTAGTCCTCTACGTTGTCTGATTTGTTTTGGTAAGTTAAATTCGTCTGGTCCTTTTGTATGTACTTCATACTTTATTGTATCTTTATTTGTTATTGTGCTAAATGTTATTGGTCTGTTTAATTTAATTTTCATAAAGTCATCTATTTCACTGTTAATTAAACTTAAACTAGCTCCTGTATCTATTAATGCTACGTATCTTTTATTTTCAATATTCAATTCCATCTTGGGCAAACATTCTGAGGCTGCCTCATAAAAAACATGTTATTGCTTTCTTCTTCATAATTTCCTATTGGTCCCTCTGGGCTTTGCCTATCAACAATTAAGCGATCTTGGCCAACTGTGTGATTAGGGTGTCCTGCCACTCGAGAGTTACCATAATTAATCTCTAATCCTTCCCGGCTTTGCCTATCGAGGTTTAAGCGATCTTGGCCAAACCTACGATTAGGGTGTCCTGCTACTTGAGGATTACAATAATTAACTTCTAATCCTTCCCGGCTTTACATATCGAGGTTTAAGCGATCTTGGCCAAACCTACGACTAGGGTGTCCTGCTACTTGAGGATTACAAAAATTCACTTCTATATTATCTATTTCCATAGGTTCTATTCGGTTTTGTCTATGCGGATTCCAACGAACTTGGTTAGAATAAGGCTTGGGATATCCTGCATGTTGGAATTGTCCTACGGTATTATTATTTCCTAATTCATTTTGGATTTTGTATCGTGCCGAATTATAAGAAACGTTATTATTTCTATTATTATTATTTATATTATTATTAGTATATCTATTATTGTTATTATTTATATTATTATTGTGTTTATAGTTGGCGTTGAACTGCTCTCTGTTCTGATAATTTTGGTTTCTATTAAAATTAATATTAATATTCTTATACTTGTTCGCTTGTGAACGATTGAAAGTTCCTCGAAACTTTCTAAATTCTGGCCTAATGCAACTGTCCTCGTACCTTCTTTTCATCATTATATCTATTATGGTCCCTAAATCCCGTTCATCGTATATCTTATCTAATAATATTCCCTGCGTCATTTCCTTTGCTATGTTCGTTAATAAACTGTCCACATTAGTCAAGTCTATGCAATGATCGTCCCGAAAATAAATACTTAATTCATCACTTTTATACTTAATATTCCGTAATTCTACAGCTAGCTCACTTACGTTATTTACTCTTAGTTCATTTATCCTTCTGTAGATTTGGTGTGGCTCCACGTCTGGTCTATACCTTAACTTTAGTGTTTTCTTTATAATAGTCCAATTATCAGGTTGCTGTACATTGATCACGACGTTCTTTGCTTCTCCTTGGATATTGCGGTAGTAGATAGCCTTTATAGCTTCCTTCTTTAGGATTTCCTCTCCTATCGTTGATAGCAAGTACTCCACACTGCTCAAGAATGAATTTATGGTGATATCTCCAACACCCGTAAATACTGGTAAATACGATACATTTTTTAAAATTCGGTCCAACTGGTTATATTGCTGATGTTGTTGTGGCTGTTGTTGTTGTTGTTGTTGTAGTTCTAGGTATGCACTACGCAGCTGTTCTAGTTGCTGCTCCCGCCTTGCTAATTGTTCTAGCACTGACGTGTCTATTGCTTGAGTTGGTTCCATCCTTCTTTGGTCGAACACGGCGTTCCTTTTTATCTTGTAAGTATTTAAAATTTTGCTGGTTAAAGTTTCTTGCTCTTATTAGTGGTGTCCGATTGGCTTAAGTGTTCACTGCACTATTTGTTTCATCTAGTGGTGTCGACTTGCCTTAAATGTTCACTGCACTGATTATTTTAGTGGTGTTTAATAAAAATTTTTTTTTTATTATTCACTGCACTTTTTATTTTAGTGGTGTCTAATTTTTATTTTAATTATTCACTGCACTTTTTATTATTAATAATTTATAATCCTGGAGGGTCCCGTGGGATTCGCAGAATTTACTTTAGTTATTTATTTTTTATTTTTTTTTAGGTACGTTTCACTAGATCCCGTTCACTGACATTGGGATCCTACCGACTGCGCCAATTTTATAATACTTTACTTTAACCGAACTTTTTAAAAATAAAATACAAGATTTAGAGGAGAACTAACCGTTCTTGGCCTTGGATAACCACCAACTGTTTTATTTAGTTTCTATATTGTTATAATGAGACTTATGCTAGTATATAATTATGCTAATTCAACATTTTACAGTATTGCTTAATTCAACATTTTACAATATTGCTTATTAATTGATTAATTTTAATTCAATTTAATTCAATTCAATTTTAATTTCAATTCCAAGAATTGCGACCGAAAAATAATTTTGATTTTTAATTTTATTCTAATAGACCGGAAATGAATTTATGTTACAGTTTTATTTATTTATAATACTATTTATAAAGTCGTCAATTACGTCTGTATTTTTATATGTAACTCGCATGAAAAAAAAGTGAACAAGTCGAAAAACTATCTAAGCGCAAACTTGATCCGATTTATTTCAAATTGTTCAGTTTAGAGATGTCTTTAAATGCTATTTTATACAGGGACCGCACTATTTATGAATTCATTAGAGATGATACTTGGCTTTTTAATATACGATGGAAATTGAGTAAGTTAACACACCTACTTCGTAAAGCACCAAATGTATGATCTTTCAAATAGTTGTTTATGTAATTTTGAAATTCAAATCAAATATTAAAATTTACTATTAATGGTATTATTTTTTATGAGCTGCTTTCCTTTTGTTGGCGCTTAAAATAAAAGGTGGGCGAAATTGAGGTTAGAAAGTAAATTGACTTAAAAGCACATTTTCTTTTTGACAAACTCAGTTTTATTCATACCAATATACAATAGAAATATGGTAATTAATAATGGAATGTAATGTCGGGCAAATATCCACCTCTAGCACATCGGCAGACGTTCGCTCCTTTCACCACATTTTGCAACAAAGCTCGCTTATCTCGTCAATGCAGCGCCGAATTTCGCCTTTCAGAGTGTCAATTGTTTGTGGTTTGTTCACATAAACCCGGTCTTTCAAATAGCCCCAGAGAAAATAATCCAGCGGTGTTAAATCACAAGAACGAGTAGGCCAATTGACATCGCCAAATCGAGAAATTACGTGTCCGGAAAATTTCTTATGCAATAACTGAATTTCTTGGCTGGCTGTGTAGCTTGTGGCGCAGTCCTGCTGAAATCAAAGGTCACTGATGCCAACGTTAGCCAATTGTGGCCACAAAAAATTGATTATCATGGTTTGGTAGCACACAAAAGTCACGGTGACGGTTTCCTTGCTTATTTTCGAAAAAAATATGAGCAGATAATGTCGCCTGACCACAAACCGCACCATACGGTCACTTTCTTTGGATGTAATGGTTTTTCGAGGACTGTTTGTGGATTTTTTTAAACCCATATGCGACTATTCTGTTTGTTTACATAACTGCTTAATTTAAAATGTGCCTCATCACTAAAGATGATTTTGCTGAAAAATGCGTTAATTCCGTTCAGTTTTTCAATCAGTAAATTTTCACAATTACAATTCTTTGTTCCAGTGTAGTGCTCTATAGCTAAAACTTCAGAATTTTTCACTAAATAAGCGTCAAAAGTTGACAGCTCAATTCTTGACATTTAATTATTTGATAGCCAATTTACTTCCTAACCTCAAATTTGCCCACCATGTATAGTCTACTTTTTGTTTTTGTTGCATAACTTTAGTTGTAAAAATTTAAATTTAGTTGTAAAAATTAAATTTAAATTTGCTAACAATCGCTTAATTTTTTCATTAGGTGTGTTAATGAAAAGTAGGTGTGTTAATTTACTCAATTTCCATTGGATCTTACAAAGCTAGGTATCATTGTATTTGTAACTAAATGTACGTCTCTAATGAATTCATAAATAGTGCGGTCCCTATATAAAATAGCGTTTAAAAACATCTCTAAACTTTTACAATTTGGAGTATATTGGATAATATGTACGCTTACTTAAGCAATGTACACAGATTCTACAAGCTTACTTAAGAAAGTATATATGTATAATTTAAAAGGTCTGTTCTTCTTCCTTTTACGAGCATATCTTCTAAACATCTTAAAATCGGCTAATATTTAGCTTATACGTGCTTGAAGGTACGAAAAAACTTTAAAAGCAGATTTCTGTTGAACTCGAGAGCAACTTTTAGAAAAAATGGTATCACTACCCATGTATGTTTACTTCATTCTGTTTTTTTTGGCATAGTTTTTGGACTTGTACACTTTTTAATGACGCGTAAAAAATAGAGTAACTTTCGTTTTTGTTGTATAACTATAGTTGTTATAAGAATTTTGTTGTTGTTTTTTATGGATTTTGTAAAGCCGTAAAAACAGTTTTAAAAAATTATAAAATATTTAAATTCATCGTATTTTGAAAGACAAAAATCAAAACTTAATTCTAGAGAATGAGGTTGTACACTTCCTTTTGACGCTGACTGTATTTCGTTTCAAGCAAAATGAGTATTTTATTTAATTCATTAGTTTTTGCAGTTTTATTTCAAATTAAAAATTTGGACACGCTTTTAAAAAGAAAGAAGATAATCTATGTAACCATTAAAGTAATATTCCATGTTATGAAATTTTTAAAATCCTGCTTATTTTTAATAAAAACGATGGTGATATTTTTATTACAAATGCGCTGCTGTAGCACACAGTTGTGCTGCTGCTGTATATTTTATTGCCCATTTTGGTTTGCTCAACTTTTGCTTATTGGCCATTAAAATATAATATTTCAATAGTATAACGATTTATGCTGACACTAACTAGAGTGTGCTCATGCATATAATTTACGTTTTTTTTAAGGAATAGCTCATATACATTTCCGTATGCTGTTCTCATGCAAAATTTACATTTACTTTAATGCATCCCAGTTCTTAAGGATTAAATTAAAAAAGCAAAAATAAAATCAACTACTGGTTTAATAAAAACCCTCTAAATAAATTCTTTTTAAGAGACTATTAAAAAAATGATAATCAAATTTAATAATGATAATAATAAAAAAAATTAACGAAAATTATCGAAAAGAATCGAGCAGCAGAGCAGTATTTTATATATTAAAGAAGAAAGAATGATATAAAAATAATTTTCTTTTCTTTTGGTACCTTAACGAAGAAATCGTGATGTAAATTCTAGATAAAAACAAAAAAAAAAAAAACAAAAAAAAAATTAGAAAAACACCGTAAAGAGAAGGGTAAAAGAGAAAACAAGAGAAGAGATTCGTTTCTGTTTAGTTACTAATTCAAGATACTCATTATTATTAAATAAATACTAAGATTTAATCGTTTTTAGCTGGTATTGTTGGTTGTGAAAAGTAAATATTTTTTTGTACTTGAAAATCTTTTAAGCAAAAAATAAAAAAAGAGATGTAACTTAGACTATTTAAGTTATACAGTTATTGTCAAAATAATAGCATCACTATAGGCACCGACTTTCATACTTTAATTTTGTGCATACTCTTTGAAAAATTAACAAGTTATTGTAGAATTAAAAAAGTGCTTAAATTGAGAAAAGGGCCAATAGCCAATATCTGCCAAAATAATAGCACCATTATACGTATGTTATCTAAAAAAAGAGCCGAAGTAGTTCGTTATATTTTTCTTAAACAATTTAAAAGGATATATTTAGCATTTGTGTAATTAATAATTACATTCAGTTTTCAAGAATTTTTGCAATTCTCGGCTATTCAAATAAACGAAACGCTATAATGTACGAATTTAAAGCCGAAATTCGTGGCTGTAAAAACATAACAGCACCTTCGATAGTCCATCTAGGGATTGCAAGTTGGTTATACGTAGTTGTAATTGCCCTGTTAATCGTGCGATTAAATTTAAAAATTTCACCCACCCTGTTTCCGTAAAAAGGCAATTAAAAACACCGACAGAAAGTACAGTGGCAACAATTTAAATAGCCCAAAATGTGTGCTTATCAGTTACTTGATTTATATTTAATGACCAGGTTTCTTTGCACTTTCATACTCTCTTAAATCATTAATCCTTATATAGTTTATAAAAACAATAAAAAAAAATAAAAAAAAATAAATTTATCTGAGTTTTTTAATAGACAATTTAAATAGCACGATAGGTTCTTTTTTAATGTTTATTTAAAAGTTTCACAAAAATATGTATATTTTTGGACTAGTTTTATGAAATGGGTATTACTTTTGATTTGATAATTAAATAATTCAAAGCTTTATTTTTGTTTTAAATTAACTGCGATTAATCGATAATGGTGATTCACGAATTTTTTTAACCGTAATCGCTATTATGAAAAACTGCAGTTAAAAGCAAACCCTAGGTTTACCACATTGTACGGCAAATAAAAAAAATCGCCATTTATGTCGGCTTAAAACGGAGTTAAACCTGCCACTTAGTATTGAAACTATATCCCGGTGACTTAGAAAAAATAACTTAAAAGCACATAGTTTAAGAAAAGTTCTACTGTTAACAAATAAGCATATACACTGTTGGACAAAATAAAGTTAAAATTACCTATGTTATATTTCATCAGGGGAAAAAAAAATAGATAAACTCAATATTATTGGTAAAAAATTAATCGAAGTTAAAAGAACATAAAAACTTGTATGTTTTAATTAACCGATTTAACAGATTCCTGTTGTACTCGAGAGCAACTTTATAAAAAATTGTATGTTTACTTCATTCTTTTTTTTTGGCATAGTTTTTGTACTTTTACACTTTCTAATGACGGGTAAAAAAAAGTAACTTTCGTTTTTGTTGTATAACTAGAGTTGTTATAAGAATTTTGTTGTTATTTTTTAATGGATTTTGTAAATCCTTAAAAACAGTCTTAAAAAAATACAAAATATTTAAATTCACCGTATTTTGAAAGACAAAAATAAAACTTAATTCTAGAGAATGAGGTTGTATACTTCTTTTTAACGCTGACTGTATTTCGTTTCAAGCAGAATATATAATATATATCATCAGAGAAAAAAAATAGATAAACTCAATATTATTGTTAAAAAATTTATTGAATTTAAAAAACATAAAAACTTGTATGTTTTAATTAAATTTTTTCAGCAAAGCAACTAAAATGCAAATGCTACTTGCACAAAATAAAGTGCAAATGTAAAATATTGGACAACAATCACAGAAATATTAAGGAATATTATAACAACAAATACTTAGTCCCTCCCCCTTATTAAATATTACCTCACAAAATATTTTAGTCTTTGACGAAATTTCCAAAAAATTAACATTTCCATCATTCATCACAGGGCATCAGACTGAAGAGGTTGTTGAAAACTATTAAGTATCTACTAGTAAAAAAATTGAAAAATTAAATGAAATACAAAGAATTGTCCAAAAAATAGCACATATTCAATATCAGAAGCAAAAATAGCCATTTAGTTCTGCAGGATTCAAAAATCAAAAGAAGTTTTAAAAATGTCTGAGAGAAAGCTCAAGACTACAAAGCGTAGCAGATTCAGAAAGAACGTCACGTACAAGACGGAGAAGGCTTCGCCAGAGCAGTCTAAAAAGTTTTTACACAAAGAAAAAACCACTACTACGACACGCAAATATAAGAAAGCCCTTGGCTTTTGCCAAATGTGAGTAACTGTGCGAGCATCATATTTGATACGATCTGTTGAAATATAAACTTAAAAAAATTCAAAACGTGTAAATAGACTATGGTGTGAGCCCTCATAGAACTTAAATCTAAACACATTGCATATACTATAAAACATGTTGGAGGTGTAGGGCTGGTTTTTTTTTCTTGGGAGGGGTCGAATAGTCAGAATTGAAGCAAATATGACTGATGAGCATTGTGTTAAAAGTAGTGATATGTTCACCGGCTTATAGTACTTTATCTTCAACAAGATAATGACCCCAAACATACGATAAACAAACATACCGAAACACTAGAACGACCTGCTCAAAGCACCGATCTGTACGCCGTAGAAGACCTGTGGACAAATTAGATAACAATATTCCATTGGAATATGGGACTAACTTTAAACATTTTGAAAAGAAATGCATGCCGAATTGAAAAAGACTGTAAAAACTTTTGAAAAACTTGAGTTCGAGTATACCGAAGAGACATTGTTAGTTCATATTTAATAAAGGGTGAGCTACTAAGTTCTGATTATTATCATAATATCCCTTCATATTTCTGCGGTTATCATCCAAGATTTTGCATTTGCACTTTATTGTGTTCAACCGTTGGCAGGGAGCTTTGTAATTTATGTTGTTTTGCAGCAAAAGTTTAGTTAAAATATTTAATAATTAAATAAATAAATAATAAATAAACTCAATTAATTCTTTAATAATAATATTGATTTGTCTCTTTTTTCTCTGATGAAATATAACATAGGTGATTTGCACTTTATTTTGTCCAATAGTGTGGCAAAAAAATTACAATTCACTTACATTGGCTAATTGAAAAGTGGCAAAATATTTTATGGACAGATAAGTCCAAAACAGTTTTATTTGATGAAAAGGGTGCCCCATCATACGTAAGAAGACTGAATTTAATCCAAAACTTACAGCTAAGGCCGACAAGCACGGCGGTTATAGTATCATGGCATGGAAATGTATTTCTTATTATAATTTTTGATCCTTTCACTGTATAAATACCACCATCAACGGGATAATGACCCAAAGCATATCAGCAAAGAAGCCAAAAACTGGTTTAGAACGTTAACAGTCCACAGCCCATATATGGGCTGTGAACGGAAAGCATCAGCAGTCCACAGACCATATGTGGGCATCCATACAATTTTCAAGAGTTCTGAAATTATGGACGTTGAGAGAACATCGTTTATTTGAATTGGACTTCACAGGACAGACAATAAAAAAGACCATATGTACTGGGACATGGAGTAAATCTCGTTTATTTGACGTGGACCTAGCATTGTGGGTCGATAGAAAAAAATAAAAATATTGAAGGATAACATATTGATTGAAAAAAGATCTCCTTGGAAACATTGCAAACAATAGGGCTTAGTACAAATATTGTAAGTATCGCCGTACTGCCATCCACCACGGTGTCCGCTCCCCACTCATAATATTCACAAGTAAGTACCAAATGGTCAGAGTGTGGGTATTCGCCCACGTTATACCTCCAGTTTCGGCCCTGTACTGGTCGCCGGTAGCTTGTTTAAGACAGTAGACGGATCATTAGCTCTTTGGGTGGTACTTGTAGTCGAGCCACTCTGTGGCGTAATTGGTTCCGATAAATTAACTGTCTGTAGGCCTAATGGGTTTTACAATATCTGTTTGTGCCTGCAAAAGATTACATTTTGTCTGCTGGTTTAATTTACTGGTCAAATAATTTGCATTTATTATGGATAATAGGTGATAAAATCTAAAAATAATCGCAGCCAACATCTGGTCTATGGACTCTGAAGGCAATTTATAGGAGACTTTGTTTCATGGAGTCCACAGCCCATATGTGGGCTATTAAGAAAATACCCTTTTAGCTATTTATATTGGGTAGACAAGATAATAATGTCGATTTTTTTGCTTGAAGAATGCATTTATTAAAATAACAAAATGAACTGATACATTATTCAAAGTATTGTCCATCGTTAGCCGATACTTTTTCCCATCTTTCTGGTAGCATATGGATCCCCCGCCAAAAGATCTGCTCTGGTTTTGAGGTAAAGAATGAATCAAGCTAATTTCTGATACCCTGTTCTGAAGTGAAGCGTATTCCAGTAAGGGCGATCTGCATCGATAGTAGTAGTGGTAGTAAGAAGGGTCAAGGTTTGGGTTATAAGGCGGATGAGCCAGAACTTCCCATCCACTGTTTTTCAATAGGTTTTGACCGGTCTTGAAACATGTGGCCGAGCGTTGCCATGATAAAGATTACGTCTTCGTCGAATATTCTCTTCATTTTTTTTTTGATTGCTCTTTCAAACGAATCAGTTGTGAGCGATACAGGTCCACTGTGATCGTCTGAACCAATTTCAACAGCTCATAGTACAAAACACCCTTCTGATCCCACCAAATACAGAGCATTCAGCTTCGACGTTGATTTTGCTGGTTGGCCGGGCTTTACATATGACTTTTTGGGCTTGGGATTATCGTAATGTATCAATTTTTCACCACCAATAACAATACAATGTAAAAATGACTTCTTTTGTGGCGTTCAAGCATCATTTTTGACTTTAAAAATCTCCTTTCAACGTTTCTCAGCTTCAATGATAATGAAAGTTCTTCTTGTGTTTAACAAAAATCTTCGTCGATTCCGATTCCTCATTCCTCATTCCTCATTCCAACTTATTCACTGGACCAAGCCTCTCCTTCTCTTCTGTGTCGAAATCACCACTTTTGGATCGCGCAAGTTACCATTCACAATTTTTTTGTGTTGAACATGCATCAACTGTAAACTTCTACCAATAATTGATAACATTCAGCAGACGTTTTCTTCGAAGGTTATCGGACTTTTCCGCAAAATATCTTTTTTATGCACAAAATGCGATTTTATTATTGCGAATCTTTATCCTCCAAAATACCATATTTTTTATTATTGACACAAACCATATGTGATAGTTATGCCATATGTTGTCCAAGTCGACATTATTAACTTTTACGCCCAATATATATTTTACAAGTAAATATTTATATTTATTTGGGTTTTCCCTAAATACACCGATTTTGCACAAAGAAAAAACTGACAACGAGGCGCTCCTTGGTCTCTGCCTTGCACTGTTAATGTGTTAAGGACAATGGACGGTGACAGTGATAGTGCAGCCTGCACAATCGGCTGATCTGAACCCTATTGAAAATTTGTTGACATATGTAAAAAAGAAAGTGTGCGAAGTCAAACCAACTCATAATAATGATCTACGGATCTTTGTGGAAGAGGCATGGTACTATATTTCTTTGGAAATGTGCCAAAACTTGGTAAATTCTATGGAAGGCTAACAAGGCTAAAGCGTCCAAGTACTGGAGGTAATAATTATAACAAACATTAACATAAAATTTCTTTTAATGGTTGAATCTAAGTGCTGCTATTATTTTGAAATGCATTTTTCGTACTTTTTTTGAAAAAAAAATTTTTTTTCTTTAATTTTTTATTTTTTTATTTTAAGAAAAATTTAATAAATAATATGAATTTTATAAAAGTTTTAAAAATTGTTGTTCAAGTGGTGCTATTATTTTGTTGACAGCTGTATGTATTTAAGAGTAAAAGGTTGTGTAAATTGCCAAGATGATGAAAGAAAAAGATATAGAATATCAAGCACCAATCATAATCATCAATTTGAGTAAGAGAATCTTAAAAGAAAACTATTATTTTTGTATTTTGTTTTTTAGCAGGACTTGCATCAGACAATCACTCAATTTTTTTGTCTTTACAAATAGAAACGGAGGGTGAAAAACATGAAATTTTTGTTGTTGTTATTTAAAGGGGTGATACATTCGCAAACATTTGTTTGCTAACATCGCAAATAGCAAATCGCATTTAAGGAAAAGTAAGTTATTCATGTATGCGCTTGGCTTTTTGCGATGTTTGCAAACAAATGTTTGCCAATGTATCACCCCTTTTATTGTTGATTTAGAAAAACAAATCAAATATTGAAATTTATACTGAACGTGTAAACCGAAAACAAATATAAACTTTGTGACTAAGAATGTTGTTAAGAAAATTGTCTCATTCTCGAGTAAAATAAAAATAAAAAACCATAAGTAACCAAAAACACAAGATAGAAATGAAATGAAAAAAGTTACTTCAAGTAACTGCTTTAAGATTTAGGTTTTGGTTTTATTCTTGTTTTTATAAGAGCTGCTGGTGTTTTTGTCGTTTGATATACAAAAAGGTAAAATGAGTAAATACAATAGAATGAAATATTGTTTGTATACGTGTGTGTATATTATTTTCTGTCTTTTAGTCTTTAGTTTTTTAGTCCTTAGTTTTTTTTAATTTTTCCCAATTTTGCGCATCATGTTCAAAAGTGATGAATTCATGATGGCGTTGCTATCCTAGTATGCACATCATAAATAAATCGCTGCACTCAATATAAAACGCAAAACCTTCGTAAATGCAAACAGTGAAAACACTGTAGTTATCAGATGATCGAAAATGCAATGTTGCAGTTTATTTGAACAAATAAAAGTTCTTCTGTTGTTCATCATAAAGGGGGTGATACATTGGCAAACATTTGTTTGCAAACATCGCAAATAGTCAATCGCATACATGGATAACTTACTTTTCCTTGAATTTTGCGCATTATTTAATGATTGTTCCATGTATAATGCGCATCCTGTTCAACAGTGATGTATTCATGATGGCCCTGCTATCCTAGAATGCACATCATAAATAAATCGCTGCACTCAATATAAAACTCAAAACGTTCCTAAATGCAAACAGTGAAAACACTGTAGTTATCAGATGGGCGAAAATGCAATGTTGCAGTTTATTTGAACAAAAAAAAAAAAAAAATTTTTTTTTTCTGTTGTTCATCATAAAGGGGATGATGTATCACGTTTTTAAAGTTTTTACATTATGCGGCGAGCTGTTTGGCTGGTTGGCTTGCCATCAAGCCGTTCTGACTAGCCTCGCTGGATCGTGTAATCGCCGCATTACAAATTATTTTTTCTAAATACAGCTGTTGTCAAAATAATAGTACCACTTGTATGTATAAAAATAAAAAATTATCAAATCACTGGCTTACATCTTTCCCCCATCTCTGAGCTACTGTGCGAATCTCGTTTTAGAAAAACTTCTCGTATTTTGAGCTTATCCACTTTGGAGCCGATTTTATTTTTCTTCAAGAGAAGTGATTCGGTGACAGACTATTGTAGTAGATATTGCATCCGTCGTTAAAATAGTCAAAAGTATCTATGTTTGAAGAATTTTATCGTTTCTTAAAATTGTTTGGCAACTTTGCCGAGAGAGACCGAACGTTGTCATGCAAAAGGAAAACTTTATTTATCTGTCTTTCTGTCTGTCTTTATATTCTGGGCGTTTTTCTCATAATTCATGGTTCAACCAAAGTAATTGCAATCTGCTTCGAATACTGGGCTTTAGCAGCTCGTAGTACACAACGCCGCCTTGATCCCGCTAAGAAATCAAAGTTGCATTATAGATAGTAAAACAACGTAATTGTATTGACAAACAAGAAATATTGCCGAATTGAACGAAATTTTGAAGCAGTTGTAAAATACAATAAAACCCAATAAAACCCAAAAAATCCATTAAAAAGCCCAATACAACCCGGTGCCAACCATGTTTACTAGTGTTAAATTTTTGGTGGAAATAATAAAAAATAAATAAAAAAATGATTAAAAAACAAAATGGGTCCGTCCAATAAAATTCATATTGATAGAAAGAAATTATTTTTTTTTTTCAAACAAGTCTTAAAAGTGTGTGTAAAAATAACAGCACTGCTTAGGTTCCACTATAAAAATAAATATTTCAAAATATTAGTATTTATTGTTAAGCCAGCATTGCGTTAAATTATTCCTCCAAATTATAACTGGTACTTGCTTGCATTGCGCTTGTTAGCAATAACGGCTAAGCATCGCCATACATAGAATTCACCAAATTTTGGCACCTTTCGGTAGAAACAGATACTTATGTACATGTCTGTTTCACATTGCTCCAGATACTTTTTCTTTAACAATAATCCATACATTATTGATATGGTTCAGATCAGGTGACATTCTTTCACATTGATTCTATTGTCCTTAACCCAGTTTTTGTCATTTTTATTGATATGCTTTAGGTAGTTAACCTCCTACATGATCTAAATGAGTAGCATTTCTTTTGATGCATGCGGCAGAATTAATATTTCACTTATTTTTACATGCTCTGATGCATCTATGCGATTAATGGGCCCAAAACCATAGTAAGATATACGTTTTCATCCTATAATATTGAAACCGCCGTGTTTGACGAACTTTGCTGTTAATATCTGGCTAATTTTAGAATTTGGAGATCTGCTTAGATAAGATCGATTACCCTTTTAACCAAATTAAATTATTTGGACTCATTCTTAAATTGGCCAATATACATTTTTTTTTGCCTTATTGTAACCGCATTGTTATTTGCTACGCTTGAAACTTTTTTGTACTGTGGTCTTTAAAGTTGTTTTCTTTAAGTATCCTGAATGCAGTTTCAGTACTAACTGGCAGGTTTAATCCCGTTTTGACTTTTGTAGCCGATATACCACCTTGATTAAAAAGTTCCCGGAATAACCTCAGTGTGGCGGTACATCGGTCCGATTTGATTTTTTTTTTGTTAAGTTGGCACATCTGTTGACGATATTTCCGCTAAATTTGAGCGTCATAGCTTGACATTTGCAGAAGCTACGTTGCCAAGAGAGTACATCTATTTCAATGTGTGTTGGTGATTTTTTACAATTTTAGAAATGGATTTAAATTTGCAACAACGAACTTGTATAAAATTTTGCGCCAAAAATGGATTTAATGGTGCGCGTACCTTGGAAATGTTGAAAAATGTTTCGGCAACGATTCTCTAAAGAAAACGGTCGTTTACCAGTGGCACGAGCGGTACAAAAGTGGTCGTGATTTAATCGAAGATGATAAACGCAGTGTCATTGACATCCAAAACTGATGAAAACATTGATAAAGTAAAAGAAATGTTAGTCAGTAATCGCAAATTAACCGTCAGAGAGATAGCGTAGGACTTGAACATTGCCTATGGATCCGTCCAATACATTTTGATTAATGATTTGGGTTTCGTCGTGTAGCAGCAAAGTTGGTGTTAAAAGACCTCAATTTTATGCAAATAAGATACCGTGTTGAGGTCGCAAAAGACATGATTTGCGAGGCTGAATCCGAACCCACATTCATCATCACAATCATCATTACTGGAGACGAGACGTGGGCTTATGAGTACTACACGCAATCAAGACATCAGGCAAGTGAATGGCGTTTACCAAATGAGCCGAGACCAAAACAACGTCGTTTTCAGTCAAAAAAGAAGGCAATGCTCACGGTTTTCACGGATTACAACGGTGTAGTGCATCATGCATTTTTGACAAAAGGCCAGACAGTAAGCAAAGAGTATTATTTGAGCATTATGAGACGTTTGCGTGAGCAATTCGCAGAAAGAGACAGGAATTTTGGCAGAAATTTTTTGACGAAAAATTCAACAAATACCACCCAACAGCCATCGAATTTACCTGATTAGGTTCCCTGTGACTTTTTTCTATTCAATGGAGTTAAAAACCCATTACGGGAACGCAAAAAGTCGCAGGAAGCACTGATGGACATACCGAAAACCGAATATAAAAATTGCTTCGGGGATTGCATCACGTGCTGTCATAAGTGTGTTGCAGTCGACGGGGATTACTTTGAAGGGGATAATATAGATTTAGATGAATAACTTGTATTTTTTAATTTTCTAAATAATTTCCGGGAACTTTTTTATCAAGGTTAATGGTGTTGTTTTACTTCTATATCTACGAGTTTAGATTTTAAATTTGTACGTAATCGAATTTCGTACAATTCTAGTCAAACAGTCAACAATTTTTCGTACCTGGGGATAAGTTTTTCCATCCAAAATCAGTTTTTTTTAATGATTTGAATTTCTTTTCGGAACAGTGCTTAGCACGACCCATTGCAAAAATTCTAATCACAAAATTCTTTAAGGCTGAATGTATTTTTTAATAAGACAAATGCAACTTACAGTGTCAAGTTGTGTAAGAAAAAATTTTATACACTACTTTTGACTTTTTTGAGATTTCAGATTAGAGGTGCTATTATTTTGACAGGTCGATTGATTTTGACACCTATTTATTCAACAACAAATAATTAATTTTTTAAGAAGCATACTTTTAATGGCAGGTCTGCAAAACTATAGAGAAAAATATACATCCTCAGCAACAAAATTGAAGGATGATAGTCAATTCTTATAATGGTGATATTATTTCGATAATAACTGTACAGTGTACGGTACACATGTCTCTGCTGATTAAATACGACAATACAATAAACATCATTCAAAGTTCTAATATTTTAAAATATTTTTTGGTTTGAAAGCGACAAAAATACTTTTAAAATACCTCTGCATAAAATGCCAAAAGTAAAATATTAGAGCTTTACTAGTAACGTTGTCAGTAGTACTACTGACCAGGTGTACCTCAGCCAGTGTAATCATCTATTGACATTTAACATTGGCTTGCCATTGATAATCCATCAGTTAACTTTAGCACTATCGATAAGGTAGTCCTTTTGCCACTATATGGAGACATTTGAATCCAAGATTCACTGGTTTATATTTGAGATCCTCTTGACGCGTTCGTTGAAAATGTCACCAGAAATACACTAGAACTGTTGTCTCTAACGTATCCTTACTTTTTTTATAAAAGGAAAGTTGTTGACATTATAACTAATGCAGTCATCGCTAGAAAATGATTATTGACCAATATGGTTCTAGGCTGACTACAGGGAGAGTAAAATTTCAGAACATTATGACAATGTGGCATGAGCGGCACACCTTGTGAATGCCCTTGTTACTTCATTTTTATAAAATCAACGCACATTTAACAAAGTGGTGTTGCTTGTATAACAACTAATTTTTTAACTAAAACGATATATAAAGGGTGGGCAAATTTGAGTTTAGGAAGTAACTTGACTTAAAAACACCAAATTTTTTTTTACAAATTCAGTTTTATTCATACTAATATAAGATAGAAATATGGGAATTAATAATGGAATATGATGTCGGGCAAATGTCTACCTCTAGCACGTCGGCGGACGTCCGTTCTTTTCACAAACTTTTGAACCAATCTTTGCAACATGGCTTCGCTTTTATCGTCAATGCGGCGCCGAATTTCATCTTTCACAGTGTCAGTTGTTTGTGCTTTGTTCACGTAAATCCTGTCTTTCAAATGGCCCCAGAGAAAATAATCCAGCGGCGTAAAATCACAAGAACGAGACAGTTAAATGACATCGCCAAATCGAAAAATTAGGTGACTGGGAAATTTCTCATGCAATAACTGAATTGTTTAGCTGGCTTGTGCACCGTCCTGCTGAAACCAAAGGTGACTGATGTCAACATTAGCTAATTGTGGCCACAAAAAATTTGTCATCATGGTTTGGCAGTGCAGAGAATACGTGCCGATGATGCCGCCTAACCACAAACCGCACCATACGGTCACTTTCTTTGGATGTAATGGTTTTCCGAGGACCGTTTGTGGATTTTGTGAGCCCCATATGCGACAATTTTGTTTGTTTACATAACTGCCTAATTGAAAATTTTATAAAATGAGCGTACGTCTGCCGATGTGCTAGAGGTGGACATTTACCCGACATCATATTCCATTATTAATCCCCAAATTTCTATTTTATATGGTATGAATAAAACTGAATTTCTCAAAAAAAAAAAAAAAAAAAATCGGTTTTAAGCCAATTTACTCCCTGACCTCAAATTTGCCCACCCTTGATTTTATTTTTTATTTTATTATTATTTTTTTTTGTGTGAATTTTGAATGTCAAAAAAGTCACAGCAATTACATTTTTAATGGAATACACATAATCCACACGTTAGATACATTTTAAACGATATCGTGAAAAAATTGCGCAAAGCTATCTCAGTAAGGCTCTCTGTAAACCTTTCAAAAATGACTGTATTTCTTTTATGGGTACCAGCATCAATTTTTCTAAGCAGGTTAGGTATCTAGGTTTCTTTCTAGATAGGGGACTTAGTTGGAACTCGCACATTGGTGACGTCCAGAATAAGGCGATAGGAACCTTGTAGGTAAGTCGTTCCTCTTACGGTAAGACATGGAGTCTTTCGCCGAGAATGACACTATGGATACATACCGCTATTATTCGACCTATTATCACTTATGAGGCGATAGCTTGGTGGAGAAAAGCTGAGGAAACTACCACCATGAATAAATTAGGAAGGGTATAGAGACTTGCCTGCCTAGGTATGACTGGGACAATGAGAACATGTTTAACAGCGGCCTTGATTGGTTTAACAACGCTTCACATCAATGTGATGAGGGTGGCAGCATGCTCGCAACAAAATTTTTCGCAAACGGCCTCGAAATGTGTTGTGAAGTCTGTACATTCAACGTAGGGTGGTCGGAGAACCATCCTCGGTGCTGCATGTTATGCCTTTAGATCTGTGCTTTGATAAGAGATTCGGAGTTGAATTTCCGGATAGGGATTGTTGGTCTAGTGGGGCCTTAGTTTAGAGTGAGTTTCATTTAAAGTGGTATACCGATGGTTCAAAAATGAATGACCGTGTCGGTGCTTATGAGGCGATAGCTTGGTGGAGAAAAGCTGAGGAAACTACCACCATGAATAAATTAGGAAGGGTATAGAGACTTGCCTGCCTAGGTATGACTGGGACAATGAGAACATGTTTAACAGCGGCCTTGATTGGTTTAACAACGCTTCACATCAATGTGATGAGGGTGGCAGCATGTTCGCAACAAAATTTTTCGCAAACGGCCTCGAAATGTGTTGTGAAGTCTGTACATTCAACGTAGGGTGGTCGGAGAACCATCCTCGGTGCTGCATGTTATGCCTTTAGATCTGTGCTTTGATAAGAGATTCGGAGTTGAATTTCCGGATAGGGATTGTTGGTCTAGTGGGGCCTTAGTTTAGAGTGAGTTT
Organism: Wohlfahrtia magnifica; assembly: GCA_023159175.1. NCBI lineage: Eukaryota > Metazoa > Arthropoda > Insecta > Diptera > Sarcophagidae > Wohlfahrtia > Wohlfahrtia magnifica. Next base: position 617,844 of record JAKWBJ010000484.1, on the reverse strand, counting down.
CATTTAAAGTGGTATACCGATGGTTCAAAAATGAATGACCGTGTCGGTGCTGGTCTTAATGGACCCAACCGAGACTTATCGATCCCACTGGGAAGATCAATGTGTGTCTTACAGGCTGAGATCAGTAGAACGAAGGGTAAGACCCTTAATATATTCCATGAAAGCTAAGCTGCCATAGGAGCACTCGGCTCGAATCGTATGGCATCTACAATGGTCAAATACTGCCTAATAACGGCAGTATTTGACGGACCTAATTCTCATCGAAGTAAGGAGCACTTGAAATCATGTAAAAATTACCTTGGCTTGCACATTGTGTCTCGGAAAATAGGGTAACTGATATGTGCACCGAACAAAACATTTTGCACGATAAAAACCTGTAAAAATTAGTGTAGAAATGTTTGAATGGAAAGTGGAATTTCCACATCTTTCCATTTTTTGTTGAATTTTTCACTACCATACTTGTTTGTATTTTCAATTCATTACAGCATTTCTGATGATTGGGTTATGGCTACATGATATTAGTCCAATTTTTAGTGACGTTTTCAATTCCGTGATTAAAATTTCTGTATAAACTCTTGTCAAAATACGTGTGTTTTTTTATAATAAACACTATCAGCCATATGCAAAAAATTTAACAAAGCTTTTTTAAGCAAACTCCCTTAATGTTGTGTGCAAAAAGAATTATTAGTTTAAAATCTCTTTGGTAAACCTAAGTTAACTTTAAGAATTTTAAAGTAGAAAGCTACCTACTTTAAAAGTTCGTTAAAGTGACATTTATGTTATGAATACTTAATATACAAATAAAAATAGCATGTGTTGGTGCCAAGGAAAATTTTTTGGAGGCATAAAACCATACCCAAAAGGAAAACTCATCTTTTAGTGACATGGTGACCTAGGCCAAATCGCCAGAATTGGTAAAGAATGGCTGCTGTAACAGAAATTTTAGGTAAATTAGTGATAACCGTAGAGTCCTAATTCCAATTCAATGGAGAACTTTTGGACAATAGTAAAATAACGCCTGGAAAAATATAATTGGACTTTGTGGAACATGTTGAAGCTATGGTAATGAATATAATATGAATGGGATCAGATTTCTCTTACGTTTTTGGGTAATATTGTCAATATTGTAAAGAAGTTCTAAGAATAGTAACTTAAGTTCCTTTCTATTTAAGCGAAAAGTGCAAAGTGAAGTGCATTCAGATTTTTTTATATCATTGTCTTTTGCCCATTCCAGTGTTGAATATCACCTTTTGTTATTATTATTTTTTTTTTTTTTTAAAGGACTTAATAATGAATAATGATGTTTTGTTTTATTTGATTGAGTATTTAAGTTTTTACAGGAACTTTTCTGTTTAACTTCAAAACATAATTTTGGTTTTGCACCCCACTTTATGTGTATAAATTTCGACACCCACTTTACCAACCTCAGCATTATTTTCGAACCTTTTTCTTTTAAAACTAACTTTTTTCTAATAATATTTTTCATTAACGCACAATAAAAACATTTTTCCTTTGGTGATGCACATAAAATCAAAACACATACACAAAGTTACACAATAGTGCTATGTTCGAACGAGACTTCGGATTACTTCATTCTCCTTTTGTCTTACTTATTTAGATCCTCTCGTTCGCACGCCACCTTTTTACTGCTAGCATATGAAGTCAATGCAGCGAAGGACCATTGTTTCGTTTGTTGTCTTTATTTCGTTTATTTTATTTGTTGTACTTGACAGCATACTTTAGGGAGGTCAATTTCATAAATTTTCAATGTTAAATCTATAATAAAAACATTTTGATTAAGAGCTAATAAGTATGCCAAACTCTTTTGATGTAAGTTTTATATTGGAGATGACACTGATGTCGAAGTGATACACAGGGTAATAGAAATAGAATTACTTACGATTTGAGTGATTATCTCCCAAGATTTGGTATGGAAATTTATGTTATTAAGCTATAATCGTTGGTTGTATGATGAATGAGAGAGCAAATGACAAAATAAAGGTGTTGTGCGAACATGGAATAAGTCACTTTCTAAAATAATTTATAGCTTTCAAACTAGAAATGTACGATAATTATTGCAAACGTTTCTTAAGCGTTTGCATTCCTGATTACTTTCCTCGATCTGCTAGATTTCTTTTATAAAATTCGTCAGATTCGTAGATTTTCGTGTGTATGTATATTTTTGTACATTTGTGTGTATGTATTTAGTATGTCTGTATGTAAGTATATATGTATGTATGTATGTATGTATGTATGTATGTATGTATGTATGTATGTATGTATGTATGTATGTATGTATAAATGTTTGTATGAAATGAATGTCATAAAAATTATGCTAAAATTGTGTGATTCACCAAATTTTTTTTTCATTACTTATTATCGTTTTTTGTTTTTTGCTTTACGGTTACTTATCATTTTCATTTTCTGTATACCTGATGTGAATGTTGGCCATTACAAACACCTCCACTGCATACACCTGTGCCAGGCACTTTTAGCTGTTCATGCTTGTAGTCTGGCTGATATGGCAATAGCATACGAATTTTGCCCCAACGGTTGAAGAATAACGCAATGGCTCCAGCCCACACCATTAAAACTATTAAAACTATGCCAATTTCGACACCTCGTATCTAAAAAAGAGAATAAAGAGAAAAGCAAACACACAAATAGGCAATAAAACATAAATGATAAAACCTCATGTTTCTTTATAATGCATGTAGCACATAAAAGCACTAATAAAGCGCAACTACATATACTAATAAATTAAAATCCTCTCCCTCCCTTCCTAATAAAATATTAATAAACAAGAGATATCCGTATCATTTACAAAAAGAGCATATGAAAACTGATACATACCGTTGGCAATTCCCTATGCGAGCCATGCGACAGAGAATTGGTAGCAGTGGATGTGACACCATCTTCACTGCCGTTTGAACTAGAGTGACCGCTAAAATTTGTTGCTCCTCCTCCGGCACCACTGTTGACTCCTAGCCCAGCATTTGTTAAATCCTGTGTAAATGCTTTCGGTAAATCTGCCCATATGGTTGGTATTATTTAGAAAATTACACAAAATAAAAAAGAAAAAATAAAATAAAAACAACAAAACGACAATTAATAGGAAAATTGAGTTTTCGTTTCGTTTTTAATTGACAGACAAAAGACAAACAGTATTATTATGTCCTGCGTGTGGGAATTAAAATGAATTAATAAAAGACAAAAAGGGATATGTTTTTGGTTTTGTTTTTATTTTTTTATTTACCTAATGTTCGGAATATAACTTGACGACTGCGATATTTTTTGCCCAGCCATACGGCTGTTACAGCTATTGAATATTGTGTACCCGGTGTTAAGCGATCCAGTATTATAGCCTCACTGTTCCCGGCGACATCCTGCACAACCCTGTAACTTAAATTAATTCAATTACCACTCAATGCCTTCAACTACAATCGCGATTAATTTTGTAACAGTGTGATTTAATAATTAATTGATTCATCGATTATTTTTTATCGATAGTGTTTGTGTAAATTACAAATACACACACAAAAACAAAATAAAAAAACTTTATTTATTAGTCAATACATAAAACTCATAGAAAATAAATCTGTTCTATAAACTACTTATTAAATAAAATGAAACTAATATATTTATTTCTTAACCAATATGTAATAATTAAATGAAGAAAATATAAGTTTGTTTTTAACGATAACTGTTTTATGATTTATTACTTGAGTATAAATAGCTTACAAACTTATTAAAATATATTAAAATTATTAAATTTTTTCGTCGAAATTTCATTACTAAAACATTTAATGATATTGTTACGTTTTAACATTTTGACAACGTTTGAGTTCTTTTTAATTGTGCCAACAAAATATAAACACCACATTGTTGTTATTTTACAGTTTTTATTCCCTAACTTTATCTTTATACAGTTCGTCTTAATACAGCAACTTATTTATCTTGCACTTAATATTCGTTTATACAACACTTTTATTTACGCCTAAATACCACTTTAATTTATGACAGCAAAACGATAACTATCTCACCAAATGTAATGCGCTACGTTTTATAAAGGGTTCTCCAAATAAATTGTTTTTGAAAATGTTATAAAAAAAAACTGAATATTTTCTCAAATTTCTTTTTTTATTTGAAAGTACAATCCTTCCGGTTTATAAAGGAAAATAATTTCATTCAAATGGCTGCCTCGGCTGGCCATGCAGTAGCCTACACGATCGGTCGAATTTTTAAGCAAATTATCGATTGTGTGCAGCTGTATTTCACCAATGGCTTCACTAATATTGTCCTTTAAAGCGTCAATTGTCTCTGGCTTGTTGGCGTAACACTTATCTTTGACGGCACCCCACAAATAATAGTCCAACGGTGTCAAATCGCAGCTCCGAGGTGGCCAAACGACATCAGCTCTGCGGCTGATAATGCGATCTTTAAAAACAGGGCGCAAAACATCGAGTGTAGCTTCGGCTGGCACGTATCGCCGTTCTGTTGCTAACATCCTCCTCTTCAATTTTTGTGAACAAAAATTCGTTCAACATGGCCCGATAACGTTCGCCATTGACTGTAACGGCACTCCTTGGTCGTTTTCGAAAAAAATGGCTCAATTATGCCTCTGGACCAAAATCCCCACCAAACGGTGACTCGTCTTGGGTGTATCGGCTTTTCAATGTATGTGTGCGGGTTTTCTGTGCCCCAAATGCGACAATTTTGCTTGTTTACATACCCGCCAGGATCAAAAGGAGCTTCATCTGAAAAGATGATTTTTTTTTTCTGTAAGTCGGTCGCAGGCCCACTTAGCGAAGCGTATATTCGTTCAGCGGAAGGATGAAACTAATTATCTGTCAAATCAGACATGAGCTAAGTGTTACCATTCACGATATAAGCACTAAGCACCCGTTAGCAGCGTCCGGCAAACTAAACTAATGCATTTTACAATTGTGGTAGTAATTCAGAGTTTCTCACTGAGGCCACTTTGCACTGTGTTTTCCCACTTGTTTTCTCTTTTCTTCTCTTTGTTTGTTTACGTGTGAAAACAAAAGAGAAGAGCAGCTCTTTGACGAAATCTGTGTTATAGCAACTTATTATCAATTTCGAATGTTCTTGTAATTACTACAAAAGTTACTACGTTAAATTCAAAAGATGTAAAATTTTAATACACAAAAAAATCGAACTGGCCACACTGTTAAAAATACAGGTGGTAGCACTCTTAATAGTATAGACAATTATGTCAGTGACAGATACACAAGTTGCTTGATACAAGCCAATAATGGTGTATTTTCTGTTTTAGGCATTTTTATTTTCGTAACAATATTACTTTGTTAAACTTTAAAAGCATATGGTGTTCATATTCAATGATAAAAAAGGATATTAATAAATTTTAGCTTTTATATGAGTTTTTATTGTTTTTATATATATGAATATATGAATTATAATCCAAACGACTAAATCAATAGATTTTCCTAATAAATCATATGATTGGTCATAACTTAAAACACCCCTGTTCTGTATTTCGATTACGTTTCCGCATTTGAATAGACTAAATAAATAGTGTCCAAAATTAAGGTATCATTATTTTAATTTCAACAAATAAAAGACTTTTTCTTTCAGATAATAAAAATATTTTTATTTCAGTTTATTACAAATAGGTTTTGGTTAAAAATTAAAGATTATGTATGTGAAGTGATGGCAGGCTCCCAATCTTTTACCAAAATTATCAATCACGCTTTTCAATAAATTTTGTCAATGGTTGATATATTATATTTATATTAATTCCCATAACATTCCATGAAGGAACATGGGGACTTCTCACAGTCAATGAGCTGCACCCGATTCTATTTTTAAACTCATTGAAAGGGACCTACAGTTTAACGCCGGCTCCGAACGGCAAATGCATTAAAAGAAGTTTTCAATAGTATTTATACTCATAACCAGTTACTAGTTAATGTTATGAGGTGATACCGCTGTCGAAAATCTTTATTCTTTTGTTAAGATGGTCGGGCCTGGTATTGAACCGACGACTTGCTGGTTGGTAAGCGGGAGTCTTACCTACCATATCATAACGGCACATCAAGATTTTTCTACTAATAAATGAATTCTCAATAACAAGCAAATGATCTTGTTTCCAGAAAGAACAATGTTACTAAAAGGAACAGTTTAAGAAATTCTCGATTGAAAAATAAAATAAGACGTATAAGAAACAGTCTAATGCAACGTATATACATTGCACCTCAATGTGGCATGTGGTAAAATTAAGATATCGATTCAAATTTTCATTTTTTTTAGTAAAAAGAACAATTTAAGAAATTCCCCGTTTGAAAATTTAAAAAAAAAAAAAAATTATACCATTTAAGGAACAGTCTAATGTATGTATGTATTTATGTATATATGTATGCGCCCACGTCAATAATGGAAACAAATTTTAATTTTTTTTCTTTTTTGTTTATAGAACACATTTTTCATACATAAAAAATTTAAAATGTATGGCAGGTTTCTCTTTTTTTTTAATAATTTAATGAATTTTATGTTAAGAAATTAAAAGAAAATATAAACAAAACAGTAATTACTATATCTATATATGTACATACAGTTTGTCAAGAAAAAATAATTGGGTTTGACTTTTTCATTAAAAGGAACAGATTTTTTGTTTTATTAAAAAACTTTTTTTTTTCGGAATTCAATTTCATCTAGATATTAGCTAACAAATAACAGCAAAAAGTAAAAACAATAAATTTTAAATACAAAAATAAGATAAAAAACAAAAAAAAAACTATAATTTTGTTGTCAAGGAAATGTTTTAACACACTAGGATAATATTAATAAATGGGTTTAAAATATTGAGTTGCAAGATTATCAATATTTTGAATGGCCTACATTAGCATCAATTATGGCTTAGAGACGCATGTAATAACCTGATTTATTATAACAAAATTTTCTTCCACAAGATCAATTGTATAAGAAGAAAATTGTCGTTTTGCTTACAACAAATGCAGCGTAGGGTTGATAGAGAGAGAGAGATAAAAACGGTTAGTGTTCTGTCATTATATTTGTTCCAATAACCTTCCTATGTTAGAAAAAGAATAATCATTTCATATTACATTATAAATTTTATTCATTTCCAATTCATCCATTATAATATAATTATTAAAATTAAGAGTGATCCATAAATATATCCATATTAATATTTGAAATGCCTTTTGAGATGCCTTTTGCCAGTACTTCTTTTAAGATAAGTCTATAAATTTTTAGTTGGGTTTTAGTCTGGATTCTTGGCATAAGTGTCCAGTACTTTGCGACAGCTGTAAAGAAGCCAAGGTCTTAAGAGAAAGCCTATTGTTTTGTGTTATTATCCTGATAGAACTTGAATTTCGGCTTTCTATTAGTAAAAAGCCTCATTTTTGTAGCACTGTTAATTAAGTGGCACTTTAATATGTCCAGGTATTAATATGCATCAATGTTATTCTCAATGAAACACATTTCTCCTACTCCCTTACTAGATATACGCCCCCAAACCATTACCGATAGTTTTCATATTTTACATTTTAAATTAAGTTTCGACTTTACAATGCTGTTAAGGATTTCTTCCATACCTCATTAGGGCCGTCATTATAAAGAAACACTTTTATGCTCTCGTTACAAAATTTCATTTGATTCCAGTAGTCGTTAAGTTTGGCAATAGGCGATAGAGCAAAAGACGCTTGCCTTTCTTTGTGTTGAATTGTAAGCAGTGGTTTTTTGGCGCTACTCTATAGTTCTTTTTCAAGACTTACCTCACTGTTTCGTGGGAAACTGTCACACAAAACTCTTCTCTAAATTCATCAGAAAGTGTTCTTATGGATACTAATGTATTTTTCTCCACTTTCTTTCAAAACACATGTTCTGCTTTCTTCCAATTACGTGGGAGCTATGGCTATGTATTAATGTTAGACTTTTTTCGTTTAACTTTTGACGTAGTTTGTCTTCTTATTGAAAACATTTCAGATAATTTTTGAACAGTTTTCTCGACCGGGTGACTATAGCAAACCAACAAATTTACATCCGACACTGTCATATTGTAAGGAATTTTAAAGTTTCGTATATTCAGCGTTTATTTGCTAATAAAAACAAAATCTTTAATTAAAACGTTTCACTAATAGAACAAAACAAAAAAAGTAAAATATTTGGACAGCAAAATCCACCAGATTAAAAAAAAAACATAAATTGTTAAAACATTTTCCTGACAACAAAATTTTGAACTCTTTAATTTTGTATCTTATTTCCTTATCCCAATTTATCTTTTTTGTGTTCTTCCGCTGTTATTTGTTAGTTAATCAGATCATTTTGAATTAATAAAAAGAATTCAAAAGAATAAATCAGAAAATCCATTTTTTAATGATAAAAATTAAAATTAAAACTTTTTCACTATGTAAATAGATTTTCTTGACAAACTGTATGTATGTATACGTACTGTTTTCTCTCTTCTTCTTATGAATGTATTTAATATTGTTGATAGAATGTTTTTGAGAAATTCTAAAGAAAACAACTCAAATTGTCGTTTTTATAACGAGGTTATAATGTTAAGACAATAATGCCACTCCAGTATGCAAAATCTCGAGTTAGTGGTACAAAGCTGTTTTGTTTTTGGGAATTCATACATTTATAAGCTAATAAGTTAACTGAATATTACCTGAACTTAAATTTCTTTTCAGATTTGGAAAGAAGACCTTTTAAGCATGGGTTTAAAAAAATCCCAACCCACCGGGTTTTATAAGGTTTTTTGGTGGGTTTTTTTTTTTGGTTTTATTGGGTTTTATAAATGTTTTAAATTTTCGTTCAAGTCGACAATACTCTTGATGGGCTCAAGGCTGCATCGGAGCAGACTGCAATTAATTCATTTGAACCATGCATTATGAGAAAAATGGCCGGAATATAAAAATTATGCTTTAGCATGACTCATCGCAAAAGTTTCAAAACAATTTTTAGAAACGATCAAATGACGCATTCGCCGTATTCTCCGAACATTGCTCCGTCTGACTATTGGCAGCTGTGATGGACACGCTCATACCTCTTAATAAGTCCTTTAGCTCTAACGGGCTGTTTGAATTATTTACTTTACGGCGTAAATTACAACGCTCTACGGCTAAAAAACTGTAGATTTAGCGTTATTTAATAAAAAGTGTAAGGGAAGCAATTGAAATACGTATTCATCTCTTTTTACGGCATTTAGATTTACGGCCTACATTTTCAAAACCTATCTTGACCGTATAAAGAGATATGAGTTAATCTTTTAGTATGTCATCGAATCACTTCTTTTAAAGAAATATAAAATCGAAAAGACGATAAGTTTTTCTGAGACGGGATTTGGAAATTGGCTCAGAGGGGAAAACATGTAAGATGTGATTTGATAAGTTGGTTATTTCATTATTTCTTTTGAAGTAAAAAAAGGACCGAAATAATTTGTAGTCCAAATACGCAAATTATACTTATATTTGTTGTAAATAAACTACGAAAACCTTTAAATAAAAACCTACCCGGGTTTTTTTAAATATAATACCCAATTAAAACCCGCGTAAGTTTAAAGGTTTCCCAGTGGGTTGGCAGCCCTGCTTTTAAGTGAAATAGATGTCGTATAAGTAGCCTTTTAGAATCTGGATGTATATCTGAAGTAAACACATTTTTCACCGAAATTTTCAAAATATTTCAGATTTAGATGCGTTTTTGTGCAGTGTTTTATTTATATATAAGAACCGTAAAATTTGTGAATTAATTAAGGTATAATGAATAAAATAAGACTTAAGGTTTAAAAATAAGTTGGTTTTTTAGCCGTGTTTTGATAATTAAAAAAATAGATTCCTTGTTCTACTAAATAGTGCCTATCAGAAAAGTAGTATTATTTCCCAGGTATTTAAAGTTCGTTATTAGTATTGAATAAGACGATTCCGATTAACATTGAACCCATTAGCCGTAGCATTCGAGGAATGCCTGTAAATGATTTTTTCATTATTAATGTGCGTACACACACACAAGCATTGAAATCAAATTTAAAAGTTCTGTTTTTTATTTTGTTTATATTTAGTTTTTATTTGTTAGTCAATTTAATACAAAATTTTCGTAAAAATTGTATTCATTAGTAATGCATTTAAAACCTATTTACTCGTAATTTAAACATAATGTCTGTTCTTAATTCATTTATGCATATTTAATTTAATTTTTGAAATAAAAAAAAAAACGAAATAATTCGTTATTCGATATTATTATTCCTTTGATACAATTTGGCAATTTTCCTAGTATTGCTTGAGGATATGATACATATAATTATGAGTGTAAAAGAATCCTAAAGAATATTGATTTATAGCAGTTAATACTAAAAAAAAAAAAATTGCACAAATATTATTCAAATTTAAATTTATAATGAAAATTATCACATATCAGCTCATCGTGATCAACAATTTTTTTTATCGCATAAAGCGCTTAATAAAACACAAAGAAAGAAATATTAAATGACCGCAGACGTAGAAAGTTTGTCTAGTGCAGATTAATAATTTATTTGAAAGCTTAATAGAATTTCTTACGACTATGAGCTGGTTTCATTTCAGTTGCGGTCTTTTTAACTCATAAAACATTATTTATGATATTGTATATAAGGAGTCATATATTAATATCATATATGTACATACATACTATCTATTGTAAATCGTAAAATAAATCATGTAATAAAATTAAACTGACAGACAGTTCTGGAATGGAATTAAACAAAATCTAAGAAATAAGTTAATTTGTATATTTGTGTGTTTTTTTGTTATTCAAACTTCATATTAAATTAATGACGTGACGTAAAAATTTATTTTATATCATTGCACATGTTCAGTTAGCCGAAATTATCGATATTGAAGCAATGATAACAACTAAAATAATAGTAGCGAAAATACAGTGTCGGTCAAAAACATCTGAACAAATCTTAATTAAAACCCGACAAAACAAAGTGTACAAAACTCGTTTTACTGTAAACTCGTTGTATACTGTAACGAACATGAAAATGTTAAAAATATACACTAATATTTGTACATTTAGAGATTTAAACTTTATTATGGAGGTTATTGGTTTGTTTCAAGGCTACGATTACCTTTTCAATGCTGTGCTTATTTGAACAGTGTTGCCAATCCACTATTACTCAAATTCCTAACGGCAATTTGAATGAAAGGTTGTAGATTATGCTGGAACATTCGAAATTAATGTCAATTTACTATAAAAGGCGGCGCATTGTGATTAGTCAGTTAGTTATAGTTTAGCAGTCATAGAGTAAAGTCGTACTAAAGTTGAGTATTGAGTAAATTGGTGTTTTAAGCAGATATTAAATAGGTTAGACACTGTATAGTTATAATTGTGGAAATAAACGACTGTATAAAGTAAAACAATAAAGTCGTATAATTTATTTTATTTAACGGTATTTAAAAAATTTATACGTTTTAAAAGGGTTAAAATATAACAATATTATTATTAATTCCCATAACATTCCATGAATGAACATGGAGACTTCTCACAGTCAATGAGCTGCAGCGGATCCTATTTTTAGACTCATAGAAAGGGACGTGAGGTGATGCCGCTGTTGAATAACTTTTTCTTTTTTCAGATGGTCTGGCCTGGTATCTTACCTACCATACCACAACGGCACAATATATTATATTAATATTTTTAATACTTTTCTTACAGCTCATTATTTTTTAAACTCTCTTTAAAATTATCCAGAGATTAGAAATGAATACTGAAAATATGAGTATTATTTAACATGACTCATAAATTCTTATGATCATACTCACTCATACTCATTGCAATGGCTACTCTTAAGCAATCATATTCTAAAGCTCGAAGTATTCATCTCACTCATACTCATCAACATTTATGACGCTATTGCTTCATACCCATCTGCACTCATTGTGCGTAGACGAAGCGAAATGAGTATGATTCGAATATGAACATTTAAATACTCATTATAAGGTTGTGTGTTTTCTGTTTCCTTTGAATTGCCAATAGTTATATATATGAATGCTCATGAAGTTTTCATGAATCATGTGAATAATTTATGAATGTTTTCGAAAAAATGAATGAATGCTATGAGTATGAGTAGGACGTTTGATTTATACTTATTGCTGCTGACCATATACTTATGAATTAACTTTATTGTGAATATGAATGAGTATGAGTAGTTAAATTTGAATGACGTGTACTCACTTATAAATTCATGAGTTATTATGAGTAGCAAAAAAGCGATTAATTGCTGATATCTGTTCCATACGTATTGTATTATATCCCTAGCCCTATAAAATTATTCCACCTCTTTTTACTACTCTTTATTGAACTGAGTTCAGGGATTTGTACTGGCCTATAAATCAACTGAAATTTTTGCTGCGTCAGCTACTCTTTAACGATTTAGGCAGTGTGTTTTAGATCACCGTGTTACTGGAAGATGTTACACACATACATTATTACCACAACATCCCAACTGGAACAAGGAAGACTTCTCCCATTTTTAGACTCATTAAAGGCAAAAAATGTAAGGATTGGATAAGCAAAAAGTGCCAAGTTTCATTTAAATCGGTGAATTTGTAAGGCAGAAAAAACTGAAAAATGTTTGAAAGCGATCATTCCCTAGGGTAGCTCCTTTGGTCCTCTAGCTTAGTTACATAAATTTCCATACAAAATTTTAGAGAGAATCACTCAAATTGTAAGTAATTATATTTTTATTACCCTGTGTACCACTCCAAAATCAGTGTTATCTCTATCTTTTACAAATTTTAGATCATACGATATGATATGACATACTTATTAGCTCTTAATCAAAATGTTTTAATTATAGATTTAACATTGCACATTTATTAAATTGACCTTCCTAAAGTATGCAGTCAAATACAAAAAATACAAAAAAATAAAACAAACGGAATAAAGACAACAGTTAAAAAGTGTCCTGAGAGAGGGAGAATCCAAATAAGTAATACAAACAGAGAACGAAGTAAACTGAAGTCTCGTGCGAACATAGCATTAATCAATTATTACAAGATTGTTGTTATAAACGATTGGTGTTATCATTACAAAAAAGTTTTGTTTTAAATGTATGCAACAGAATTTATTACAAACCTGTACTGAAAAATTAGTGACCTTTTGTAAAAAATGTTTGACAATTAGATTTGCTTTTTATTAGATATAAATAATTTTGTAAAAAAGATGGCCTGACTCATTTTGACTGTGAGCCAATGTTTTATTATGGTGTACAAATACTTATATCCATAACTGTTCATATTTTTTAGAAAATAATAGCTTAAATCTATCATTTTTATATGATGCCATTGAAAAGAAACTAACATGTACTAGATACAATGTCATATTTACTGAAGAAAAACTGGTACACCATTTTTTTAAATATCTTAACATTTAATATGTCAAACATATTGCGTTTTTGCTATCAAAATATTACTGTACGCCGGCTGGAACGGCGGATGCATTAGTTAGAGAAGTTAGAATTAGAAAAGTTTTCATATCGTAATAATTTTAATTTTAGTCGCTAGCTAATATTATGAAGTGATGCTGCTGTTGAAAATGGTTTGGCGTGGAATTGAACCCAGGTCCTCTGGGTTGATAGGCACAAGATATATCTAACACACTAAGCGGGTAAGAGCTGATGCTTATGAATTTTGGCAATGTATCCTGTAAAACATTTAAATCAATTTGGCAAAAAATTAAAAATTGGACTATTTTTCTCAATTTTCGACGTGGATTATCTTAACAAGAATGTGTCGATGAACTCAGTTTGTTGTACGGTGATAAAGGACTATTAAAAACCACAGCATATCGCTGGTATAGTGAATTCAATAGGGGTAGTAGTTCCGTTGCCGACGAATTCCATGAAGGTTGTCCAAAATCGGTTGTTGTGCCACAAAACATCGATGCAGTGCGTGAACATATTGTGAGATAAAGGCATTTTTGCACATTAGTTCCACTTCAATACTTACGATTTTGCATGAACACTTAGTTGTAAAAAAAGGTGTTTTCGTTGGATATCCCATAATCAATTATCAAACAAAACATCAATCGACCGTGTGGGTATTCCAAGACGAGCTAAATCCAACAAAAGTTGTTCGTAGAAAAAACACAGCGGTTAATGGGTCAAGTTTAGGCCATTTGTTTGCCGGAAGTCTTTGGAGAAATTCCTTAAACCAACCGCCGAAGATGAATCATTTTCCATGATGACAATATGAGCTCTTACACATCTCATCAAACAGGTGAATTTATGAGCCGGCAAAACATCGAATTGATGTCTCATTTTCCGTAAAGTCCTGACAGTGTCTTTTTCTAGTTCCAGAAAATCAAAGGTAAACTTCGTGGTCAACGATTTACGAGCGCCAACGAAGCAGTTGAAGCGCTCAAAAACCATGTTTTGGGGATGTCTCATGAGTAATGGAAAAACTGCTTTGAGAAATGGTTTGAACGATTGCAAAAGTGTATTGATCATCAATGGGAATATTTTGAAGAACAATAAAGCCATTTTCGTATAAAACTATTTGTTATTATTTGCTATTCCCGAAATATAAATAGTACGCCTCGTAGACTCCAAAGGCTCCCAGCAACCCGGGAAGGTTTACTCTAGTATGTATAGTCGTGTGAAAAATAATAGGGACGTTAATGTGGCATTTTGATTGATTAAGAAAGTATGTAAAATGAAATAATTTCAAATAAATAATTGTTCTTATTCTTAATGAATTAACTACAGAAACAAGTTTCATTACATTTTTATTTAATTATTGCTTGTATTTCAAAATATAATATATTTAAACTTAAAGTACGAATTTAACCTGTGAAAAAAAAAATAGGGACACTTCAAGGAATAGTCAAAATAGTTATAAAAGCATATAATATAATAATAGATTTTTACTAAATTCAGTTCTAGTGTTGTTCTAGAGTGGTTAATATTTTGTCGAGGCTCCGTGGTTGTTTAAAACTGCCAGATATCGGCTGGGTATAGAGTCGACAAATTTTGGCCTACTAAAGCCTATATATCATACTTCCTTCGCAGCCAGAATTAATTCCCAAAGCTCATAATAATTTGTGGGATGTTTTCCTCTAGTTGCTGTTTTTCCCACATTCATTCCACAAATTGTCTATCGCATTTAAATCTAGAGCCAGTGGGGGCTAGTTTAATACAGTGGTATTATTAACTTCGAACCCTTTCTTAGGACACTTTGTAGTGGAGCACCCATTAAAGTGACTTATTCGGGCGAAGTAGCATACCAGTTCGGAGGATTTCCACATAATCTCTTGTTTTTTTAAGTTTCTGTAGACAATATGGTGGCCCAAAACCATTGTAGGTAAATAACCCTTCAACAACAATATTACCGCCACCATGCTTTACAGTCTTAAGAGTGTTATTAATCATTTAAAGTGCTTATAAATGAATAAAATAAACTAAAATCGAGGTTTTCATATTGTAATGAGACTGACTAACGTTGCTTAAAATCCAAAGTACACTTTTAAGTCTGTTAAGCATGGTGGCGGTAATATTGTTGTTTAAGTTCATTTTCCTATTAAGGTGTTGGGTCACTATTATCGTGTACAGAAACTTATAAAAGAAACAGATTATGTTGAAATCCTCAGGACTTGTCCCTACCTTCCTTCGAGGAGAATAAGCCACTTGGACGAGTGTTGCACTGCAAAGTGTTCTAAGAAAATGTTAGAAGATAATAATATCACTTTATTGTATTGGCTTCCACAGCTTCCGGATTTAAGTCTCATAGGGAATTTGTAGAAAATAAAAAAAAAACAACAATCAGAGGAAAGTTTCCTTCAAATTACTATGAACTTCGGTATTTAGTATGACATATCGTCTTCAGTAGGCCAAAATTTTGTGGACTCTATACACAGTCGATCTCTGGCAATTTTAAACAACCACGGAGCCTCGACAAAATATTAACCATTCTAGAACAACATTAGAACTGAAATTAGTGCAAATCTCTTATTGTATTATATGTTTTCTATAACTATTTCGACAATTCCTTGAAGTGTCCCTATTTTTTCATAGGATGAATTTTATTTTTAGTTAAATTTAATTATATTTGAAAATACAAGCAATAATTAAATATAAATGTAATAAAATTTGTTTTCGTAGTTAATTAACTAAAAATAAGAACAATTTTTTATCAGTTATTATCTCATTTTACGTACTTGCTTATCAAATTTTAATGTGCCACATTAGTGTCCCTATTTCTTTTTCACATGACTATATGTATATATTATAGTTAAAAAAAACAAAAAAATGAAGGAACAAGTTTTAACTTATAACGGTACACATTTATGTTAAACAATATTATTTGTCAATTAATTTTAAATAAAACTTTTCACATACATACAAAAAACAAGAACAACAGCAACAACATCAGAACAAAAAAATGAAAACCCCTAATGAAAAACGTATAATAAATGGACGAGTTATTGTATACGTTGAACTGACCGACTAACTAACAGACTGATTAACTAATAATACCCGTAGAATTATTCTTTCGTGACAGTTGAATAGGGAAGACAGAGGAAGAGGGAGACAAGGAGAAAAAAGTGTATATAAGGTGAAAACATTTAAAATTCTAATCAATAAAATAAACAACAGAAATTGTCACTTGCTGGAAAAGGTCTGGAGTTAGCTACATACTTATTGTACATTAACACATATACATATACATAAACATACATCTGTAGTATGGGATTTAACAGGTTCGAGGCCAAGAATACAAAAGTTAAAGTGGATGTGGTCAGTTTTCAATAATGGTAGGAATATTTTTCATAGGCTCTTACACAGATTGAAGGACATAATGGCTGACAAACACAAGCGTTGATATTTATTATAATTTTTTTTTATTTATTTCTCAGCTAAATTTTGAACCCATACTCCGATTTAACGGTAAATTTCTATAAATTGCCATAAGACTAAAGAATATTATACTGAAATCATTTTTTGCTTTTATTTTACTTTTCATTTTATTTGCTATTGTTGGTATAACACCAACTTGATCAAAAAAGTTCCCGGAATAACCCCCCTGGCGGTACCATCGTTCCAATTTAAGGTTTTTTTTTATAAGTTCTTACATCTGTTGTTGATATTTCCGCTAAATCTTAGCGTCATAGCCTGATATTTGCAAAAGCTACGTAGCCAAGAGTACATATATCTTTATGAGTGTTGCCGATTTTTTTTAAATTTTAGAAATGAATTTGAATTTGCAACAACGAACTTGTATTAGATTTTGCGTAAAAAACGGATTTAAAGGTGCGCAATCATTGGAAATGTTGGAAAGGTGTTTTGTAAACGATTCTCTAAAGAAAACGCTCGTTTACCAGTTGCACGATCGGTGCAAAAGTGGTCGTGAGTCAATCGAAGATGATAAAGGCAGTGGTAGAAAATCGACATCGAAAACCGTCGAAAATATTGATAAAGTAAAAGAAATGTTTGTCAATAACCGCAAATTAACCATCAGATACATAATGGAGGATTTGAACATTGCCGGGATCCGTCCAAGACTTTGGATTTCCGTCGTGTAGCAACAAAGTCGGTGACAAAAGACCTCATTTCATGCAAAAAAAGAGACCGTGTTGAGGTCGCAAAAGACATGAATTGCGAGACTGAAGCCGATCCCACATTCATCAAAAGGATCATTACTGGAGACGAGACGTGGGTTAATGAGTACGATACGCAATCCAAACATCAGGCAAGTGAATGGCGTTCACCAAATAAGCCGAGACCAAAAAAAAAACACGTTGTCTTCAGTCAAAAAAAGGCAATTCTCCAGGTTTTCATGGATTACAACCATGTAGTGCATTATTAATTTTTGTCAGAAGACTAGAAAGTAAACACAGAGTATTATTTGGGCGTTATCCGAAGTTTGCGTGAAAAAACTCACCGAGACAGACCTGAACTGTGGGCAGAAAACTCGTGGATCATGCACCATGATAACGCAATTCGAAATTTGAACCTTTTTGACGAAAAATGCACCAATGGCTCCCTGCTATTTCTTTCTGTTCAATCGAGTTAAAAAACTACTATGGGGAACGCGTTTCAGCAGCCGAGAGGAAATAATGGAAAAATCGCAGGAGACACTGATGGACATATCGAAAACCGAATATAAAAATGCTTCGAGGATTTAATCAAGCGCTGGCATAAGTGTGTTGCAGTCGGTGGGGATTACTTTTAAGGGGACAATATAGATTTAGATGAATAACCTTGTATTTTTAATTTCTGCATAAATTCCGGGAACTTTTTGATCTAGATGTTATGTAATATTTAACACGAAAGCGATCAAAATAATAAGAATTCAAAGAACTTTAAGGTTCCAGTTACATGCTCGTTTATACTAAATTTAATTTACTTCGGTTTTACGAATTAAATCATAGTTCCCAGAGCTGTCTGTTATTGAAAAAAGAAGAATATATGTTAAGATCTGTGTACATCAGCAAGTAACTTGAGGAAGAACTTCTGAAAGTTTATGCTGAAGTGATTACACTTAAACCATAACATCCAGGAGTAGTTAGAAGTTATTGCGACGTACTTGTTGCAAGAAATTATTGACGTGTTTACACACAATGTGAGTACAGCTGGTAGTAGACTTTGCTTTTTTTACGAATGAATATTTTATTTTACCAGAAGGAGGAGGCATATATTATAAGTATATACAAGTGAATATATAATATAATGGAATATATAATGATATAAAAGTAAAATCGGTTATGTCGGTTGATTTTTTAAGGGCTTTCAGATTTGATTTAAAAAAAAAACACACCAAAAAATTTTGAGAAATGTATAAAATCTTTATTTGAGCCAATAGAACGGTCTAAATAACTCAATGTTTAAAGATGATTTCATACAAGTGTTGGCCGCGGCTGAGCTTCAAATGGTTTTTACGCTGAGTCCAACTTTCACATACTCTCTCTAACATATTGGCTAGTATCTCGCGAATAAATTCTTCAATATTGTCTTCCAGTGCGTCAACCATTACGAGCTTGTTCCTATAGACATGAGCTTTAACATAGCCCCACAAAATATAGTCTAAAGACGTTATATACATGATCTAGGCTGCCAATTGACCGCCCTTTGCCGTGAAATAAACTTCTCACCGAACTCGTCTCTCAATGGGGCCATTGTTTCGCGTGCTGTGTGGCATTTGGTACTGCTTTGTTGAAACCACATCTCAGCCAAGTCCAACTCTTCCATTTTGGGCAAAAAAATATTTTTAATCATCGCACTGTAGCGCTCGCCATTCATGGTAATGTTCCTGCCTTCATGGTCTTTGAATTATTATTAATATTATTAATTAATTACACGGTGCGACAAAAAAAAAATACCTGGCAAATAATACTATTTATCTGATAGGCGCTGCCTAGCAGAATAAGGAACTGTTTTTGAAATACCTCAAAGATCTGGAGTTACGAGTAAAAAATCGGTTTTTCTGACCTTCATGCACTTATAAGCTGCACTTATAATATATAGCCGAATATTACCCGATTTTAAGCTTCTTTTCTGATTTGGAAGGACGAGAAACAGACTTTTTATATTGTTACATTTTAACCTTTTTAAAACGTTTGAGTTCGTTTAAAATGCGTTAAAATAAAATAAACACCGCTTTATTTTGTTGTTTTACAGTTTATTCCATTGTAACTTTTATACTAAATGTTTGTCTTAATACCACACCTAATATTCGTTTATACAACACTTTCATTTCCGCTTTAACACAACTTTATTTATTGACAGCCAAACGATAATTAACTGAAGTGTAGGTAAAGCAGCCTCTTTATACATCTAATTGCCTAGAGTTTGGGAGGTTCCAGAAATATCTAATATCTTCTGTTTTTATATCCGTTAATTCAAATGTAACGTAAAGATAGTTGATTTGTCAGTGCTGCCAAATACGCAAATAAGTACGGCATTGACAGGGTGACACATAACTACCAAATATACAAAAATTTAGGCATCTTTATTTTCGTAACAATATATTGATAGATAGTAACAATATATAGATAGATCCATGAAGAATCTTGGTGTACTTCTCAAGCAAACAGATTTTTCATGCAATGTTTTCCACATTTTTTAAGTTTAGATGCGTTTTTGCGCTCAATTTTATATAGGAACCATACCTTTGATGAATTAATTAAGGAATAATATTAAGTTATAAATAAAGTGAGACTTACGGTTTAGAAATCTGTTGGAAATTGACGGAGTTATTAAATATTTTAGAAAAGCAACTCATGAAATAAATAAAGATTTCATACATTTCTTTAAATTTTATGTGTTTTTTTTTAAATCAAAACCGAAAGCTCTTATAATATCGCCCAATATAAATATATAGCTCCGTAATATTTTTATGATTTCTGGTGGAAAATTAAAATTAATCATCAACCGTTTAAGCTAAAGTTTCTGAATTTGGTCTGCATGACTCCATAGTTACACATATTCTCAGTCAAAATATTCTTCCATACAAACTAAGTATTGTCTTTTTAATATCTCGAGAATGATTTATGCTAAAATTTATGAATTTGGTTTAAATAACTTCATATTCAATACAAATTAACAGTCAAAAATTTGGCTGAATTGAACATGTGGGCATGGTACTTCCCACTCAAACTAAATATTGATTTTTATATATCTTGAAAATGGTTAAAATGTAAAATTCTAAATATGATCTAAATGACTTCGTAGTCAGTACAAATCATTAGTAATAAATGGGCGGATTTTGTGAAGCGGGGGTGACATCACCCGTACATAGTAAAGCATAAATTTTTGTATATCTTTCGTACTGAATTGATTGATTTTTGATGTGGGTAACAACAATTAGAGCTTCGTTATATATCCACATCAGGCAAAAAGCGGCAAGATTTTCTAAGAGGGTAATGCATAAAACACACGGGGTAAAAGCTATATGTGTACATAACATATACTGCATATACAAATTAATGTGTATTTGTTTGAAGACTGTAAACAGCTAAAAAGCAGAAGCTACAGTTACTTTCTTTAATATTTTTACTTGGACCGGAAAAGATAAAATGA
Organism: Wohlfahrtia magnifica; assembly: GCA_023159175.1. NCBI lineage: Eukaryota > Metazoa > Arthropoda > Insecta > Diptera > Sarcophagidae > Wohlfahrtia > Wohlfahrtia magnifica. The sequence continues at coordinate 596,789 of JAKWBJ010000484.1, read as the reverse complement.
GGGAAAAGGCTAAAAGTGGAAATTAAAAAAATAAAGTGTGGTCCAAACAAAATGCACGATGTTAATTGTGAGTCACACCTTAATGTCAAGTTTCTTGTCCAACTTAGTTTGACATTTCCTTGTTTCTATGTTAGACAAATTCAATCATAGAGAGGTACACAATTGAGCAGCGCGTTAAGGTTGTTGAAGCCTTAAACGAGAATGGGCGTTCAAATCAAAATACATTTCGTAATTTTTTTTATCAGCATAATAGACCAAATGTGTCCACAATCGTGAGATTGTGCGCAAATTTCAGCAACTCATGTCTGTAAGTAATGGCGAAACACCTGTGCATGCTCGCTCAGTTCGTTCTGCGGAAAACATTGCTGTTGTTCGCGGTAATGTGGCAGAAGAGCCGTCAACCACGACTTGTAATCGCTATCGCGGTATTATAACGGCCAGAAATTGGGGATATAGACCTGAGCAATATATGGTTCCACCAGGATGATGCCACTTGTTACACAGCCAACGAAACAATGGCTATTTTGCTCGAGAAATTCAATGGCAGTGTTATCTCATGTCGTGGCAATGTTAATTGGCCGCCACCATCATGCGATTTGACAACATTGGATTTCTTTCTTTGAGAATATTTAAAAAAAAGTTAACGCCAATAAGCTAAGAAAAATTCAAGAGCTTAAGGACCTCAGTTAGGTCTCTCCTTGAAAATATGGACCGACGGATAGAGATATGCCACCAAAGCCGTGGCTGCATTTGGCCGATATTTTGTTTCACACATAATTGTCATAGATCCTTTTCTTATAATTATTCTCTGAAAACTTTTTGTTTTATTTACACTTAACATCGTGCGTTTTGGTTAATTAGTTAAGATAATAATTAAGATATGGTTAACGAAGCACGCCGGGTTTTAGCTTATATTTCTCCACAATAAACTGTGCCTTTTTATTTGCTATTTGAACAATAAAATTCATTGTTATATTAATAAATATATATTGATTACTTAAAATTTTGTTTTATTAATAAATTTGAGGCTAATGCATCAAAAATACATTTTTGTTGTTTTCTGTGCACAGTAATTTGAGGCAACCAGCTGTAAAGCTATCTTTGAATTTCGATTTAATTCTGAGTAAAGGATGAAAGGTGTTGTGAACCGACCTGATTTTCGTCACTGAAATTCAGAATTTTTTCCTTGATAACTTTAAACTTAAGTTGCTAGGAGTGAAGATAAATCTAATATAAAACGTTGAAAAAAAAAAAAACATTCGATTAGGCTCAATTTTAAAGCAGAATGCATTGTTGTTTCTTTATATTCACCGCAAATTGAAGATCAGTAGTGGTAACTGAAGTAACGTATTCACAGTTTTAGTAATTACCTGTTTGAACTGGGATTCGCAATAATCGATTTTTCGCTATTAGCGAAGAATTTTCGAAACAAAAATATTTATTTTTGCCGAACAAAAATGCTTCACAGAGCACAGAATATTACTATTTATTTTATAAGTCTTGTTCCTTCTCAATTCACATTTCTATATTCTTATGATATTGCTTTTAGTCGTCACTGAAACAGCGACGAATGAACATGCGTACCGGGTATATGCTGATTTTCTTCTATTATTGTTTTTATTTTCTTATTTCTTTAAAGGAACAAGTAAACTTCTCTCGTTTTTAGCAAAAACAAAAACAGAAGAGAGCAAAAGGAAAAAACAGAATTGAGCAAAGCAGAGTTATTCGCATTAGATAGAGGTTCGCTAAAGACTTGCTGTTGATATTACAGGCTAGCGTACGAGATTGAAAGATTTGCTTTTTCGTTTCGCTTTCAACAGTTGTTTTTGAATGTTTTATCAGAGAAATGTTTGCCAAATCTTCGAAGGTGATTATTATCGAATGTCATGGTCAAGCGGGAACAGATTGTTTTTGTCATTACTTCCAGTGATTTTATTATATATGACAACAGCTCTATTTCTATTTGTAATAATAAACTCCAAAGCAAGAAATTTGTGTATTTTCATGACCATTTAAAAAGAAAAAGCAAAAAGATTAAAACTGCATGGAATTTTTTATAATCTAAAAATTGAATGAAAAATTTCTGATAAATTATTCATATACATACATACAAACATTCATACATATGTACATACATTGCAGTTGTTTACTTTTCCGTGAAAGGTTAGTTGGTCGGTTGGCTTTGGATTTTAGCCAACCTTTTCCACAGACATGTTTACTTTGTTATTTTTATTATTATTATTATTATATGTTGTTTTTCTTTATTTCCTACAGCAGCATTGGTATGGTTGATAATGTCGGCTCGCATAGGCGTTAGTGTTGAGGAATAAATGTTTTCTTTGTTTTTTTTCTATTTTTTGTTTCGTAATGTAATTATTTGCTTGTTTGACTTTAGTTGTGTTGACACTTTTAAAATAAATAATCTGCAATTATTTTTCCAACTTAAGGAAATTACATTAGATGATGGTCTAAGGGAAAATACATTTTTTCTTGTAGTTTTTAATACTTTGGTGTTTTTCTTTTTTTTTAACAAATTTCTGTTACAATTTGTTGAGCTTTTATTTATTTAATTTTTCTTAAATGGATTTCTTCAAGTATTCTTTGTATCTATAATATAATCGGTTCTTCTTTGTTCCAACACATAGTGTATAAAGAGTATAAAAATAGTGCTTCTGTGAATTTATATAACTTTGTATGGATGTAACTAAATAGTTCTCGAATAAACAAAATAACTTTTATTTGGGTCATTCATAAAATTTAATGCCATTGTTTAATACTCGAACTCCCCTCTCCTTTAAAGGAAAAAAACAAAAGAAAAATGGTAAAAAAATACAATAACTACAATGCAAGTGTCCCCAATACCACATGAAAATGTCAACTAGTTTTTACAAAAAATCCTTGGGGACTGATAGCGATATAATAAATATATTAAGCGCATATGTTTCTTGATATTGATACATATTTTAGTATATTATTATTATATATATATATATATATATATATATACCAAGTTATATACATACCTATGTATACATACAAATAAAAAAAACAGTGTGAGGTAAGTCTGCTTATGAGTTTAATGACAATCTAATAAAACTGTATACATACGTACATATGTACGCATATAAGTATATTGTAATCTAATATTATTTTGTTGATTTTCCATATCTAAACTATTTTTTGTTTTAATTTCAGCCTAAAATACCAAATAACTTTTTCATGTTATAATGAATAGTAGACCACATTAATTACCACATTAATCAAAATTATTGAAAACAAAAAATAATTTATCTTACGTAGACTTCAAATTATGCAAATAGACTTAAACTACACACATGCATAATGTGAACATTGGTCCGAATTCTTAAAAATATTCGGAAAATAGTAAAAGCGCCAATTTATTCCACATCTGCGAAAAAAAATATCAAAGTAATACCTACACAATATACGTAAGTATGTAATTTCATTGAATAACAATCAAATGTAAAGAAGGGGAAAAAGTTAGATAAATTTTCAGAGTTTTATTTGAATAGTGACAGCTGTTGTAGTGTCTGCTATAAATTACTTGAAAATGGTGGACAGATCTCAAATCCAGGAAAATCAGAATTATGCTCTAAAAAAATATTTTATGCGCATAAAATATGCAGTAAAAATCAGAAAATATTGTGATTTTGGTATATTTTGTGCCACCCTGTCAATGCCGTACTTATTTGTGTATCTGACAGCACTGCCAATTCAATCATCTTTGGGTAACGCAATCTTACATTTGAATTAACCGATAAAAATAGAGGATATGAGGCCTTCCGGAGCCGTCCAAAATGTAGGCAATTAGGTATATAAAGAGGCTGCTTTACCTACGTCACAGAATTAGTTATTGTTTTGATGTCATAAAATAAAGTCATGTTTAAGCGGAAATAGAGGTGTTGTATAAAGGAATATTAATCTGTTGTATTACGATAAACTGTATAAAAGTTATAGTGTAGTAAATAAAAAAACTGTACACAACAACAAAGTGGTGTATATTTTATTTTAACGCAATTTAAACGAAATCAAATGTTTTAAAAAGGTTAAAACGTAACAATATGATCTAAAAATATAAAAATATGCTCTCAAAAAAACAAAAGTTTTTACTTTGTTAATAGAAAAAATGGTTAATTCAACAATTCAATATCTTCTGATTATACATATTTAAAGTAAGATAAAAAAACTTAATAATACAACAGAATAAAAAAACCCAGATTTCAATTTATGAGGAGATCTGAATATATGTACATATATATTTTTGATAAAATAAAGCAGACGTTTTTATTGGTGTTGACTTCATTTTATTGAAAAATTTTTAAATGTGACATCTGAGAAAATTTTTAAACACTCAAACCTCTTTAAACGGCCTAGATAGGTTCTTGAAACATAGGCCGTAAATCGAAATGCCGTAAAACGAGTTGCTTTTGCTTGCCTTAATTTTTTTTAAACGGTGAATCCCTGATTTTTAGATGTATAACGATCTAATTTTCGCCGTAAAGCGATAGTGTTCCACACAGGCTGCTATACCGAAATGCCGTAAAAACAGAGGCCGTATAAAGAGGTATGAGTGTATATTGAAAAGAAATTTGAACGTCTATTGATGTAATGGGGACATATTGAAAGTATAATAATTCCTTAAGATCATATCTTAAAACTTGATTTGAAGAAAATGCGCTAAGATCATTTGTTAGATATTGACACATAAATTTTACTACAGATACATACTTAGCTAAGTTTGTTAAATTTTATTTTTCAACCTTTCATTTTGCTAATATTCTGAACCGTGTCAGTTAATATGGTATACTGCTCAATTAATGTTAGTCAGTTGGTTTGCAGCTCTTTAGGTAACTTTTCAATTAAACCGACGCTTGTATGTGGCAGTAAAAATCAATTCACTTGAATTTAGATTTACATTTTTAACTGATCTAGTGCAATTTTAACGTATTGAGACTGCTCACTATTTTATGCGCTTAGAACTTCTAATTTTTTTCATAATTTATAATTGGTGTCCGTAAGTGAAGTTCCACAAAAAGTTATAAGTAATTCGGGCGGTAATGGAAGGTCTAGAAAAATTTCTTTTAAAAGCATTCAAGGACACTTTCTTTACATTTGCCATAACTTTGTTTACATTTTCGTATTGATCTATTTCACCTTAATAGCTTTGTCAGCTTTTACCATATACCTAGCAGCGTCTGTCACAATAAGCAAAATCAAGTCTTTATTTAAATTTACGTTCAATATCAATAACGAATAATCGGAAAGATTTGCAATTGTGATCTGATTGGTTTCGTCCAAAACAACTTTTAAGGATGTTTGTTGGATAGATATTTATTTGTCACAACCTTTCAAGTAATATTTGCGGCATTTTTTGCAGTGGCATCATTTATTTTATCTACTGAAACCCATAAGGATTGGTGTATTATGTTATCTAAGCATTTTTGGTAAATATTAATGACATAGAAACATATTATTACGTTTTAACCTTTTTAAAACATTTCAGTTTGCTTAAATTGCGTAAAATAAAATAAATATACGAATTTGTTGTTTTAATTTACTGTCTCCTTTTATTTGTAGACTTTATACAACGATACTAAATTCACAAATTACTTAACACTTTTATTTACGCCTAAACACGACTTTATGTCTTTACAACTTTACACAATGACTTTCAAACTATAAATGAACTAACTAATGTATAATATACAATTGACTTGCTTCCGAATATTCTTGTACTTCCTACAACATTTGATTTTCGTTAATTTCAAATGTAACACCCAAAAATGATACGACCTTGACACAGCCAAATAGACCAAAATCCCACAATACAGTTTTCAAGGCTCTGATGTGGTGTATCTCTTTTTTAGGCATTGTTTAACAATATTTTTAAAGTTAAACGCTTTCTGATCGCACTTTATAGTTGTATATTCTTCCCAAAATACTTTCAGCGGTAATAAAGTTAATTAAGATTTAAATTGCAAAATACATTTTGGCTGACAGACAAGTAAACAAAGCCATGACTTGATTAAAATTGAAATATGCAAAAAATGCTGTTATGAGCAAAATATGCAAAAATATGCACTAAAAAATCGATGTCAAAATTCATGAAACGGATAAATATCTTACATTCAACTTGATTAGTTGCATGAGAAGAACCATGCAGTTGCATATTTCTCGCTTACCTTACCAAAACCAAGTCAAAAAAGTGAATGTAAACAAAAACCTCCAATAATATAACAAATAAAATTCAGTAGGGACATAAATATTTTTACACATATCAAAATAATGAATATTTTTAGAACAATATTTTCATTTACTTATCGATATAAGTTCTATAAAAACAAAACTAAAAAGATTTTAAATTGTTTTGAGAGCAGTTTGATCCTTATAGCCTAATGAGCTGTAATAAAATTCTACTCGAAAGTACATCTTAAGAGATACTCCCAAACCATGACTGCAGCTAAATGATGACCATATTCGTGCAATGAGATAAACTTTTCTTAAAATGAATTTACACACTGTGCGGTATAAATTTTTTCATCAGTAAACTAAATTTTTCTGTGGTTAAAAAGCACTATAACAACGATACGATTTACATTTTTTGACCACTCCATGGTGAATGCTGATACAATTTGGAATTTTGGTTGCAGAGCCATGTAATAGAAGACTATATTCTATGTATTTATGTCTCTACTGCTGTCTAAAATTTCGTACGAAATAAGTGAAGGTAGAATTAGCTGAAGGTTGTCGGAAAGTAACGTGTCAGCTGTTCGTTTTTTGTATATGGGAATCAATGTAAATGCTTACTGAATTTTAATACCACGTAACATTTTGTAGAAAATTGAATTTCTCAACGGTGTTACGTGAGATTTGTAAAGCAGTGATGATCTGTTTGAATGTTAAATTATATGGGGGTAGTTTTACTCTTATTTTGGCACTTTTTTCACGCAATTAAAAAGAGCAATTTAAAACAATTGAACAAAGCAATTTAAAATAATTTGAACAAATTTAAAATGTGTTTTAGAAAATGTGTACCCGATTTGAAAAAATATTACTATTTTTTAATACAAAACAGCTTCCTACGTATATCGTAATGTGGAAATGGAAGAAACAAAAAAATTTGCTTTAATAAACATTCCCAGGTGACAAGCAAACATTTTCACTCTAATGATAGATAAGCAATTATATATGTATGAACTTTCGATCAGCAATGACTAGTTTCCGAGTTGTAGTTGAAACTAAGTGGTTTCAAGATTTAATGGAATAGTTAAATTGAAATTTTGAGAAACAAAAAAAGTAGGATATCAGGTAAAAGATATTTCCAACGACTTTAATTTGATGTGCAAATTAAACCAGGGACAAAGAAAAATTTTTGTATGATGACTTTTTATAAAATTGCATTTACTTGATAAATAACTCTATACTCCATATAAGCTTTCTTGAAAATAATTTGTTATATAATTTGTTGTATTTTTTATTTGTAAATATATACATATATGTATAATTGTATTAGTTTTATATACATAGGTAAAAAGTACTTCTTATACCTATTTTGTACTTTTTTTTAAAGCGTACACAAATCGAACATTTATAGTACCCACCTCTGTGATTTAAACAGTTGTTTCCTTGCCAGTTTCAATAATTTATAAACACACATTTGACAAAAACATATGACACGTTTTTAAGTGTTCTATAATCGCAAAGACGTTCTTACAGTATGCTACGTTACGTCTACGACAACTTTCGGCTAACCAGGCCTTGAGGCTCATGTTATTTCGTAGATGAAAATATAAATATGTTGCTAGAAATCAAGGTTGTCAGACCTGGCGATTTCTCGCCAAACGTGGCGATTTTGAAACTTGTTTGGCGTCCTAATTTTCAGTTTGACGACATGGCGACTTTTAGGCGATTTTAAAATTATCTGGCGATTTTCGTCATAAAAAGGAATGGCAAAAGGTAAATAAATTCCAACTAGTAATGCCTGTGTGGAAAGAGTGTTCTCAATAATGAACTCCACCAAAACTCGGCTGCGAAATAGAATGCAATATGAACTTCTTGACGCGCTTTTGCGCGTTATAAATTATATGAATATCAATAACATATGTTTTATTACTTTTGTACATACTCAAGAAATGATTAATAAATTTAATTCTCATGTAATGTATTCAAAAAAAGAAGATTATGAAGAGTGTCTAGACGAGAAAGTTATAGTATTTTAGATATATAAAAAAACTGAGACCATATATTTATACCCAAATTTATTTTATATAAACCATAAAAACTATTCGTTATAGTTTCTAGTAAACAACAAACTATGTATATTATAAGAATTGAATACCTTTTGTTTTAACTAAGTGTTTTTAATAAAAATTAACAAAATATATTTTGGCGATTTTTTATTCACTTTTGGCGAATTTTATCAATATTGAATAAATTAAATTTTTTTTTAGAAAAATATTATTATAAAAAAAATATATGGATTTTATAGTTAAACTGTTAAAAATAAGTGATTTGGCGATTTTGGCGATTTTTTCAATTAAATTTGGCGAAAAAGCTAAAAATAGGTCTGACAACCCTGTTAGAAATTTGTTGAAGTTGAAAAATATTGTTGACATATACATTATACATGCTTTTTCAACATTACTTCACAATAATTTCGTACAAAATATTTTTATATGTGATTCGACAGCATTTCGTACGAAATTTGGAACACAATACCAGGCTTTAAGTACAAAATTCTGTCTGGTTTCGAAAAAATCAACAAATTTTGTTCAAAATCGTTGTAAAAACTCTGTTTTCGCTTAACGCATTCGCCAACTATGAGTTTTAATATTATAGATGATAATATCTGCATATATCATATTATGATGAATAAAATTTCTATACAAAATTTATACGTTAAAAAAGTCCATTAAAATGAAAAGTATATTTTAATTATCTTTTAGATTTGTATTGAATATGGTTTATGTAAGTGACATAAGGCCGTTTGTGTTTTGTTTAATAAACCAGAATTGAATTGTTGAAATTTGATAGCGAGATTTCAAGAAAATATTATTAATGAAGAACATACTCGTAGTTTAAAAATGGAATTTTTATGCTATTAATACAATACCGATATAATTAAAAAAAATTTGTATTTTTAGTTACATACCTATCATTATTTTAAATGAAAAACTAATACAACAACATTTCACAAATTTTTTTTGTTTGTTTCTTTTAGTTTTCTTTTTTCATCAAATCGATTCGAACTAACACAACAACAAAAATCTCTCTTTTATTGTGTTAAGAAAACACCAAATGGAAAGTTAAGTCTTAAAATAGATTTAACACGAAACTACTTAACAATTCTTAAACACAAGGATAACAACGAAAAGAAGGTAAAAGTGAAATTAAACTATTAATGATTTATTACTGAATTGAAATGAACTGAATTGAGCTAAACTGTAATATACTGCCTGACCATCTAAATGCTTGTTGGTTGGCTTACTTATCTTAAACCAAACCATGTGTTTAAATATTTAATGCTTCAAGTAAATATATTATGTATGGATATGTTATATACTAAGCAAATGTAGATAAGTGTATACATTTTATCGGTATAATCAGGCTGCGGATATGGCAAACTACAGACGGCAACCTCCAGCGACAAGTGCTTTCTCCGATCGCCTGAATTGATATCAAAACCTGTAAGATATCAAAACCCTTTAATATATACACCGTCTCCGGTACTATTTCTAAACGTACTCGATACTATCAAACAAACACCGAGACACCGGACGGTATTCAGTGGCACCTGATATCACACACTGCCGACAGACTATAGAATAATCTTGGCGGCTATATGAAAATGGGCGAAGGGTAGAACTGCAGATAAATGTTGCGAAAATGCAGAGATAAATAGAATATTGTGGCCCAATCTCATATATAATAGCGAATTGTTATCAATCAGAAACCAATAACCATAGGAAGTGGTCATAGGCGGGTCGTACCCTCCGCACAAGACTATCTGAAGAAGATGTGTAGAGTCGTTTAATATAAATAAGTAATGTGGCACAGGACAGAGCCAGCTGCGGAAACTTCAAAGAGTCCTTGTAATTGAACTAAAGACAAATGTTTGCTTGAATTGGGTACTACTATTTGTATTGCTAGAAGCTACATATAAATCTGAAGTAGGACGTAAGAATGTGCAACAAAATAAAAAAATTCATTTAGAAATATAGTAAGTTTGTTTAGCTCAAATATAGAGCATATACTAGCTAGAACCTGTAATGCTTAAATGCAATCGTATTTAGTTACATCTTTTATCCGTATTTTCTGCAATTCTTATCAGTGTGCATTCTCCAATTCCCTATATTTGGACTGATTCCTTATTTCTGGATAGATAACGTGGCTTTGCTAGTTGTCGTTCTCTACATATAAAAAATTAAATATTTAATATGAATGGAAGCTGCCATGCCCACTTAACCCATCTCGCCCAGTTACTGACCATGATGTCTATTGTTCACTATTTACTTTGCATGTACCATGTCCACTTGCTCAAATCCGTTCACATTTAGACTGATAAAGAAGCTCTTGCTTTAACCGTTTTCAAGTTGTACAGATATCAATACTTAATTTGTATGGGAAGTTCCACGCCCACAATTCCGCCCACTTTTTGACTGACGATTTATATTGACTATGAAGTCATTCAAACCAAATACTGAAACTATAGTGTTAACCGTTCTCAAATAAAATTAAATCAATATTAATTTGTATTAGAGCTACCACACCCGCTTGTCCTATTTTACCTACTTTTTGACTAATGATGTGTATTGATTATGAAGTCAATCAGACCGAATTCTGAAACTTTAGCTGTAACCCTTATCTAGATATACTAAAATAAATATTTACTTTACTAGGGAGGTACCATGTCTACTTGTCTAATCACGCTCACTTTTTAACTGATGATTTGCATTAACTATGAATCTATTTGCACCAATATAAGAGTATCTTTCTGTTGCCATTTTGAAATATAGACAAGTAAATAAACACTTTGTGTGGGTGTGGCACCGGACAATTGGAATTTTTGAATTTTTTATAGCCTGTCGTTCGTTCCAGATATACAGGGAGTTACTGGAAAAATTTCAAGAAAATTGGTTCAGCCGTTTAGCTGTCTATAAGGCAGTAGCAAACTAACAAACGTACATACAAACACACATTCGTTTTTATATACATATGTATAAGAAGATATACTTTGCAGAAAACAGTCTCTTTAGATAACAATTATAATGATTGCCGCTCTAGATTGGCGAAGTCCCCTTTGATATCATCTGGCAATTTCCCAATCTTTAACTAGATTGAGGATGGTGAGTGGTGCTGCATAGTAAAGTTTTGGACCGATTTAGGGTGTCAAGGGCCGTTTCTGTCCAATGCAACTATGTGCTGATACCCCAAACAACTGGACCTTATCTCCAGACAAAGGCTTCTGCAAAGTATCGTAGCAATATTTGACCAGTCTAGATATCATACGATTCAAGCCAAATCCCTTAAGGCACTTTGGCTGTCAGATAATATATTAAGGGTCTAATCCTTGAGCCCACTGTCCAGGTTGACCTCCGTTCATATAGTAATGGCCATGATCTCAGGCTGAAAGATACTCAGTGATGTTTCCAGTAGGATCGACAAGTCTCATTTGGGTCCATGAACACCAGCAACTACACAGTTATAAATTTTGGAGCCATCGGTATTCCAGTTTGCATCAAACTCACTCCGAACTAAGGCCACATTAGACCAACAATCCCGGTCCGGGAATACAACCCTAAATCTCCTGCCAAAGCACAGATCTAAAGGAATAACATCTAGGACCGAAGATGGTTCGCCGACGCATTTCAAGACCCTATGACGAAAAATTTTGTCGCCGAACATGCTGCCACCCTCATCACATTGATGTGATCAAGGCCACCAAGACTGCTGTTGGACATGATCTCATTGCCCCAGTTATAACGAGACAGGCGGTTCTTTGTACACTGCCTAATTTATTCATGGTGGTAGCTTCCTTAGCTTTTCTCCACTCTGCTATCGCGGCATAAGTGACAATGGGCCGAATAACAGCGGTGTATATCCATGGTGTCATTCTTGATGAAAGACATCAAGTCTTACCGTAGGAGGAGCGACATGCTCAGAAGGCCCTTATCGCCTTATTCTAGACGGCACCAATGTGCGAGTTCAACTAAGCTTTCTATACAGAATGACACATAGATACTTAACCTTAAAAAAGTTGATGGTGGTATTCATAAAAGAAATACAGTTGTAAAAGTTACAACAACCGTTTTTGAGGTATTCAATGAGAGCCCTTCCTGAATGCACCAATTCGACACCTCGCCCAGGGCCATCCTCATGAGGTCGCACAAGGTACTCTCATTTTTTCTACCTACTATTATAACGAGCTTAACCAGTTACACTGACAACACCCCTATGTGTGTGCCGACATGGTGAGTAGGCCATCAAATACTACTGTCCATTTGGTGCCACAGTGGATTTCACTTTATCAAGAGATGAGCTGATGATCCTACTCCTTAGTATTGAACTAATCCAGCTATAATTGATGCCTCCATCCCTTTTCTTTCGAACGACCTAGCACTGTAGCCAAAGCCTCTATTGTCAAAGATGCCCTGAATATCTTCTTTTATTTTTTAACTGTTTTTTTATTCTACTAAATAATTAAATTTTTTTAGTTTTTAGTATAAAAAATTACTATAAAAAATAAAATATAGTCTATAGAAAATTACTATTTTTTATACTAAAACTAACGAAATTTGAAAAAGCGTAAGCAGTGTTATTTGATTCATGAGTATACACTACAATATAAATGACAATACATCAGGCGAGTGCTTTGGTCTTGTCAAAATAGAGTCCTTTCGACTCTATATGACTGTTTGTGTACACCGAACTATCACGATAAAGCAATCAACCATAATATATGTATTTATATTCTTTATAACTTTTTTGATAAACATAAATTCATAGATACTGTACTCGAATCATTTACGAGTATGTATATATGTATGTACATTTTTAATCATAATGCTCAAATAAATAATACAATATAATCGATAAAATCTAACAAAATTGATTTTATATTTAAGTAAAAATAGAACTAAAGCCATAAAAAAGATAAAACTAAAATCAACTAATAAAAACAAGACAAAATTCCACTAAATAAGAATAACAATCACAAAAAATATATAAATAGTGTACCTACATAATATATATAAATAAAAAAATCATACGCACATACACATGTATGATACAACCTATGAAATATGTATGTATGTATCTGTATTAAAAATAATCAAGAGAAAATATACTTCGCGAGATTAACATAAAAAGTTTAAAACACTTTTCAACTTTATGCACTTTAAGCATCTTTTAAATCATTACCCAGCTTATAGCATATGTGGCTTTTCTTCCTTTCTTTCTTTTATTACAAATTGTGAATGTCGTTAAATAAAGGGTCCACCATCTAACGTTTTTTTTCAACTAGTGCTTATTTCGTGAATAGTAACACTTAGCTTATGTCTGATTTGGCAGATAATTAGTTTTATCCTTCCGCTGAACGAATATGGTTGTGTCCAATGTGTCTTCGCTTCGCTTAGTGGGCCAGCGATCGTTTTACAGAAGATGCCGATTTTGCCAAAAAAAAATCATCTTTTCAGATGAAGCTCATTTTGATCTTGGCGGGATCAAAATTGTCACATTTGGGGCACGGAAAACCCGCACGCATACATTAAAAAGCCGATACACTCAAGACGAGTCACTGTTTGGTGCGGATTTTGGTCCAGAGGCATAATTGGGCCATTTTTCTTCAAAAATGTGCAAGGAGTGGCCATTACAGTGAATGGCGATCGTTATCGGGCCATGTTGAACGAATTTTTGTTCACAAAAATTGAAGAAGAGGATATTAGCAACATTTGGTTTCAACAGGACGGCGCTACGTGCCACACAGCCGAAGCTACACTCGATGTTTTGTGCACTGTTTTTGAAGATCCCATTATCAGCCGCAGAGCTGATGTCGTTTGGCCACCTCGGAGCTGCGATTTGACACCGTTGGACTATTATTTGTGGGGTGCCGTCAAAGATAAGTGTTACGCCAACAAGCCAGAGACAATTGACGCTTTAAAGGACAATATTCGTGAAAAAATTTTATTTGGCGAACCCTTTAGAACAAAAAAATAAAATTACTTAGTGTTTATTTAATTCAATGAATTTATTTATTGTTGAAATTCTTATTCAATTCTTATTCTAATTGAACTTGAGAAGAATTATTTCATAAATCAATTTTTATGATTTTATTTGCTCTCCATCGATTCAATTCAATTATTATTGCTACGGCTATGTGTCTGGCTATGTTATGTGTATTTGTATGTTATAACTCTAGTAATTCATACATACCTGTCATCTGTTGGCTTATATGTAACGATGTACTTTTCGACAGGATGTGCATTCAAATCAATCATTGTTTGCCACGACACACGTACTGTGGATGGAGTTAAAAACGTTACCGTTATGTTTTCTGGTGTAGCTGGTATTGTGCCTGAAAATATACCAAAGTTTTATGCATAATTTTTTATTGTCGTTAATTATGTTGAAGTTACATCAAAAGATACGCAAAAAAACTAATATTACAGATTTTTTTCTTCTGTTAAGCCATAAATGAGACGTAGAAACTTAAAATAAAGGGTGGGCAAATTTGAGGTTAGGAAGTAAATTGGCTAAAAAAAACGTTTTTTTCAACAAATTCAGTTTTATTTATGCCAATATAAAATAGAAATATGGAAATTAATGATGTCGGGTAAATATCCACCTCTAGCACGTCCGTAGATGTCCGCTCTTTTCACAAAATTTTGAACCACATTGTTGAACAAACTCATCTTTAGCAATGAGGGCCATTTTCAATTAGGCAGTTATGTAAAAAAACAAAATTGTCGCATGTAGGGCTCAAAAATCTACAACCAGTCCTCGGAAAACCATTACACAATTGGCTAATGCTGACATCACTGACCTTTGGTTTCAGCAGGACGGCGCCACAAGCCACACAGCCAGCCAAACAATTCAGTTATTGCATGGAATATTTCTGGTCGTGTAATTTCTCGATTTGGAGATATCAATTGGTCGCCTCGTTCTTGCGATTTAATGCCGCTGGATTATTCTCTCTGTTTCCATTTGAAAGACCGGGTTTACGTGTACAAGCCATAAATAACTAACACTCTGGAAGATGAAATTCGGCGCTGCTGTAACGAGATAAGCAAAGCTTTGTTGCAAAATGTGGTTTAAAATGTTGTGAAAAGAGCGGACGTCTGCCGAAGTGCTAGAGGTGGACATTTGCCCGACATCATGTTCCATTATTAATTTCCATACTTCTATTTTATATTGGTATGAATAAAACTGAATTCGTCAAAAAATATATGTGTTTTTAAGGCAATTTAGTTCAAATTTGCCCTCCCTTTACGTACCGTATTGGACAAAACATATGCACGAGCTTGCACTTACTATCACATATCTCCATAACATAGATAAGCTCATTCCAATTTTAATTTGATTTATTAATTTATAACTGTAATATTCTTTTTTTACTAAGGAAAGACAAAAACAAAAAAAAAACAAAAAAATTTGTAACAGTAAAAATATATGTTAAAGTTACAAAACCGCTATTTTTCATGCGTCAAAACAATAGCACGATACAGTTAGATAGCTATATTACCAACGATCTAAATTGTTTAATAACAAAAACGACCTATTCAATATTAGAGGAATAATTAGAGAAAATTCGAACGTCTTTATTATTGTATCGAGTCTATCAAACTCTGTCCCAACAATTATTTGTAATACTCTACAAAAAATAAAAAAGAACGTCTTTATATCAGTCAGGTCTATTACAAATCAACTAAAATTAAATATTTCGATTAGGTGCATCCAAACACGATCTGTAGACGTCGAAGTGCAAAAAGACCATTTAAAGGGTCCGCCATCTAACGTTTTTTTCAACTAGTGCTTATTTCGTGTATGGTAACACTTAGCTGATGTCTGATTTGACAGATAATTAGCTTTATCATTCCGCTGAACGAATATGGTTGTGTATACGCTTGAACAACGCTGGCAAATATTGCGACATTACTTTGAAAATCATGGTAATGTTGCAGAATGTGTGCAAAAATTGCGTAAGGATTTTGGAAGAAGAGAAGCACCGTCAGCTCAGTATGTTCGTTATCTCGTGAAAAAAGTGAAAGAAACTGGCATCCTCATCGATAAACCAAAGCGTGAAAAGCCAAAAACAGTGCGTACACTCGAAAATATTGCAGGTGTTTCAGAAAGTGTGCGTGAAGCGCCATCAACATCAATTCACCGTCGTTCTCAACAATTGAACATTTCGGGACATCATTGCGACGAATTTTGCATAAAGACCTTGGTATGACGCCATACAAAGTCCAATTGGTTCAGGAGTTGAAGCCAACTAACCATTCAATGCGTTTTCGCTTCGCTAAGTGGGCCTGAGATCGACTTACAGAAAATGCCGATTTTGCCAAAAAAAATCATCTTTTCAGGTGAAGTTCATTTTGATCTTGGTGGGTATGTAAACAAGCAAAAATGTCGCATTTGGGGCACAGAAAAATCGCACGCATACATTGAAAAGCCGATACACTTAAGACGAGTCACTGTTTGGTGCGGTTTTTGGTCCAGAGGCATAATTGGGCCATCGTTATCGGGGCATGTTGAACAAATTTTTGTTCACAAAAATTGAAGAGGAAGATATTAGCAACATTTGGTTTTAACAGGACGATGTTACGTGCCACACAGCCGAAGCTACACTCGATGTTTTGCGACCTGTTTTTGAAGATCGCATTATCAGCCGCAGATTTCGTGCATATGTTTTGTCCAGTACTGTATGTTTTATGTCGTACTCGAAATTCTTACCGGATCATCCCAACACATTTTTCTTTAATAAAACTTGCAGAGAAAAAAATTAAAGAGGAAGTTTTTCAGAAATTAATACAATAAAAAATAGTTCTTATAAAAATGTAAAGGGAAACGATCATTCTTTTGAATACTATATATATATGTACATTGTACACATGTATGTATGTACAGCTAATCACTAAAGTAAGTAAACAATTATTCAATCTAAATACATATGTATGTATTTCTTTTGATTAGATATGTACGAGTATAAGCTAGTTAACAGAAATATTTTTGTAGAGTTAAAGGCAGTTAAAAATATTAATTAAAGAAATTAAAAATAACCTTGCGTTTGTTTAATTTATGCAAGAAAAATAGTAAAATTCCCTAAATTAACATCACAAAAGTAAATGTACAGTAGGCAGTGTTGTCATAATTTTTATTAGAAAAACTGAAAGTTTAGAAAAAAAAAATGGAATTTTAAGTGAGAAAACTGCACATACTTAAAAAAGTAAAAAAAAATTATACGGGTAAAAATTATACGGGTAATCGAGTAAACTTTCAAAAATAAACAAAACTTAAATACGCCAATTATTTGAAATTTTGTATAATTAAAGGAGTTATTTGAAAGGTATCAAAGTGAATTAATAAGAAAATATGTCAAAATTTTTGTGATTTGAAAATTATAGCAATTTTAAGCTTGACTTGATTTTAATTTCTCTCGATTTCGCTATACGCGACATGCCGAATAATTTATTTTATAGTGTTTTTTTTATTCAAGCATAACACCAAACATTATATGTGATGTAATGCTACTGTGCTCGATTGGAACGAACACCTTCTTTCCGTCAAGCTTGACACCCGGCCGGTAAACCGGATTCGAGTACGCTGAACCCAATATTGCTAACCACTTTTTAGGTTGGCTCGTGTGATCGAGATATACCGTTATTTTGAAAATGGAGGAAGTAGCACAACATGTTCGTATATTATCGTCACTCAAAAACGATTTAATTTATTCAATAATCTAAATGAAACCGAAATTCCGCAATAAAATTACCTTTAAGTAATGCAAAATTTTTTTTAATATTCATTATTTTATATTTTATTAGACAAGCAGATATATCACTCTTACGTGCGCACTTTTTACCGAAAAAATTTAAATTTCTAAAACGACTGAGCAGAAAAACGTAACTTAGACCTAAATGTGAGTAACACACACTGTGTAAATTCTCTCTTTCTTTGTGATCAGTGGTCAAAAAAAGCGATAATTACATTGTCGCATTAGGAAAAATAAGCGTAAAACTCATCACAGTTATATTGAGCAAATGAGGTGAAATTCTTACTTCAAATATTCTACAATAATTAAAATAACAAAATTGAAAGTAAAACCTAAAATGTTAAAATCTTCTGCACAATTTAAGAAAAACATTTTTTTTTTTTTTTTTTGAATAAAAAACTTCAAAACTGCTCAATAAATCTGCACATTTGGCAACGCTGACAGTAGGTAACATATTGTTACTAAAATGAAGTTTTGGAACCACTGTCGTTTGTTATATCAGTGTTGCCAACTTTTTATGATCAAAATGCGCAGACCTCCTATTCAAAAGGTGCTAAAAAGCGCAAAATTTTAAATTTATGTCACTATTTGTAATCAAAGCATTAAAAATAAAAAACGTATACTAAAATTGATTTTTTAATAATTTGAACGATTACTTAAAAAATAAAATTAAAAACGATTTAGAGCAAAGCAGCAACTAGAAAACTTTTATTTTCGAATATGGATTCAGGTGCAACATTAAGAAAATACCCATAAGGGATTTTAGGCAAGGTTGTGTTCTTTCTCCACTCCTGTTTAACGTCGTTGTGTGCAACGTGGTATAATTTTTGGACTTAACACAAAGTTGGAAGACCTTAATTATATAAAAACGATTTAGAGCAAAGCAGCAACTAGAAAACTTTTATTTTCGAATATGGGTTCAGGTGCAACATTAAGAAGATACCTATAAGAAGTTTTAGGCAAGGTTGTGTTCATTCTCCACTCTTGTTTAACATTGTCCTCGGTTGTGTGCAACGTGGTATAATCTGGGGACTTAACACAAAGTTGGAAGACCTTAATTATATAAAAGACCTCAGTCTCCAAGCTCACAGACATTGCAAGATGCAGTGAAAGTTGAATTCTATACGCGGGAAGCACACAGAGCGGGCTTGCGGGTAAAAATCTTCAAAACCAAAATTATACGAATCAACGCTAATAAAAAAACGATCTTTCCAATTGGAAACGGAAATTTGATAGATACACCGTCTTTTTGTTAACTCGGCAGTAGGCTCTCTACGTCCGGCGGTTCCAGTGCTGATATTCAGAACAGATTGAACCTGGACAGATAATCTTTTGGCGGTGATTAATGTCAATTCTATTCAGGCATTTAAATAAAAGCGCTGTCTAAGGCGCATTTTGAAAATATATCTGGAAAATATTCTGTAAGAAGGAAAGAGAAATTGATTGGGCACACTCTAAGGATCCCGAACTACGACTTAACGGCCATTGATTGGTACTCACAGGGAAACAGAAGAATCAGAAGACAGATTGAAAGACAGCTTCTTCTCATATAATGATTTAGAGCTTTAGACAGGCGTAGATGGAAATAATTTTTTATGACCATTGGGATCTTTAAAGGGTCGAATAATAACAACTTACAAGTTTAGTATTGCAGTTAAATAATTAATATTTCTAACTTTCTACTTTAAAATATTTAATTGTTCTATTTTACCTAAAATAGCTGATAAATTTTTGAAAAATGAGCCCTTAAATTTGAGAAACCTTTCAAAAACACTGTTTTTATTAATGTTCTCACACAAAATGAAGCATTTAAGGCCATAGTTTATATGAATTAGTTTTATGAAATTTTTAGGTTTTTATTTCTTAGAAAAAGTTTCAAATATAAAAGCGCTAACCTAACGCGTTTAAAAAATGCAAAACTGCAACTTTTCGGTAATTTAAACGCGCTTAATATAGCGCGCAAGGTGGTAAATTAGCAACACTGTGTGACATTGCTACAAAAAATAAACAAAAGCCACAAAAACAACTATGTGCTTGTTTGCAAATAAAAATAAACTACAACAACAAAGCAAGCAGACAACGCAACAAATAAGAAACAACACAATAAACACTGAAACAAACAAGATGTTTGCGATCAAAACGCTTCCTAAAAACTAATGAAAAAGAAATGCAAAGAAATGGAATCTACCTGAAATATCGAGAGGTTCGAGAGCTTCCGAAGTATTGCTTACTCAGCCATATAAAAAGCACATAGATGTTAGCAGTTAGATTATTTGGTGTAAACTCAGCGAGTAGAATTTAGTAGATATAAGCGCAGCGTGTAAAGAGTTTATTGGTATATATTCAGAGTATATTGTTTAATTGGCTTAAACTCAGTGCAAAAAGAGTTCAGTGTGGATAAACTTTGGTTGAAGAGGTCGTGGAGAGAAGTTATGGAGAGAGTTTCGATATTTTTTACAAAACGGTTGTCAAGATCTTTAGATAGACACATCTGTTTGTCAGTAATTGTTGTTGTTTACATAAATTGTAAACAGAGAGTAATATGATTATTTGTCATTGCTTGTAAAGGTTAAGAGCAGTGAATCACAAAACTGTGTTAATGAAGATTATTTAATTAGAAACCGAGCAGAAATTTATTTTTATTTTAACTGCAAACTACGATTTCATTAATGAGTGTTTTTTAAAAGTTAAAAACGTAACAATATTATGTTTTTTTAACAGAAAAATGTTAATAATATATTACACGTCGCGACTAAAAAGAACGAAATTGAAACACCTGGGAAGTGATACTACTTCTCTGATAGCCGCCATCGAGTACAACAATAATCTCTTTCCCAAAATTTTGAGTTACGGGTAAAAAACCGGTTTTTCGTACCTGCATGCATAAGCATAACTTGGCTGTATTTAAACCGATTATTAGTTTTCGAACGGATTTAAAAAGAAAACAAATGATATAAACATTATTTTAAATACATCTTTTAAATGATATATACAAATAGACATATAAAGGGCCCGCCAAATAATTTTTTTTTTTAATGCTATAAAAAAACTACTGATTATATCCTCAAATTTCTTTTTTTATTTGAAAGTACAATCCTTCCGGTTAATAATGCAAAATAATTTCATTCAAATGGCTGCCTCGGCTGGCCATGCAGTAGCCTACACTATCTGTCCAATTTTAAGCACATTATCGATTATGTGCAGCTGTATTTCACCACTGGCTTCACGAATATTGTCCTTTAAAGCGTCATTTATCTCTGGCTTGTTGGCGTAACACTTATCTTTGACGGCACCCCACAAATAATAGTCCAACGGTGTCAAATCTCAGCTCCGAGGTGGCCAAACGACATCCGCTCTGCGGCTGATAATGCGATCTTCAAAAACAGGGCGTAAAACATCGAGTGTAGCTTCGGCTGTGTGGCACGTAGCGCCGTCCTGTTGAAAACAAATGTTGCTAATATCCTCCCCTTCAATTTTTGTGAACAAAAATTCATTCAACATGGCCCGATAACGATCGCCAATGACTGTAATGGCCACCCCTTGCTCATTTTCGAAGAAAAATGGCCCAATTATGCCTCTGGACCAAAATCCGCACCAAACAGTGACTCGTCTTGGGTGTATCGGCTTTTTAATGTATGCGTGCGGGCTTTCTGTGCCACAAATGCGATAATTTTGGTTGTTTACATAGAAAAGATGATTTTTTTTGGCAAAATCGGCATCTTCTGTAAGTCGATCGCAGGCCCAGATTCCCAGCATTGTTCAAGCGCATACACAACCATATTCGTTCAGCGGAAGGATATATATATATATATATATATATATATATATATAACGTTTTTTTATCCGCCATCTAACGTTTTTTTTCAACTAGTGCTTATTTCGTGAATGGTAACACTTAGCTCATGTCTGATTTGACAGATAATTATATTGTGTATACATATATATATATATATATATATATATATATATATATATATATATATATATATATATATATATATATATATATATATATAATATTCAAGTAACCTTAGGTTATCTGTGCGTATGGTATTTGTTAAGCAAACACATTTTCATCTAAGTTTTCACATTTTTCAACTTTATAGCTGTGTTTGGACACTAATTTATGTAGGAACCGTACTATTTACGAATTAATTAAGAAACTATACTTTAGTTATAAATAAAATGAGTCTTGGTT
This sequence comes from Wohlfahrtia magnifica, assembly GCA_023159175.1. NCBI lineage: Eukaryota > Metazoa > Arthropoda > Insecta > Diptera > Sarcophagidae > Wohlfahrtia > Wohlfahrtia magnifica. The sequence goes on along the minus strand of JAKWBJ010000484.1, from coordinate 574,581 downwards.
TTAAGGAATTTTTCATTAAAAAGAAATAGCTGTTTACTTACTTTCGTGACTAACTGTATATAGTTCGATACTAGGTCAACCTATTTCGTATACTGCGTTCTACTAGCACAAGAACTAAATATCCAAAAAATTTTTAAAAACTGAATCGAGTCGCTACGTTAGACTTTTTCAAATACATTTAAAGCAATACCAGTACAAGAAGAGAAAAATATTACGACAAACGATAGTGGCAGTAAAGAAGAGAAAAGAATGTCAGCTACGTCGTTATCGCAAAGTGGGTCAATGGAAAATGTCAACAACAAAAATTTAAATGAAAAAAGGTATAAAAAAGTGTTTAAATGTAATCGCCGTTGTAGTCGTTATTTTCCGTTTCTATTCAACAAACTTTTATGGGGATTATTCAAAAATTTATAACGAGGGTATGTATGCATGTAGTAGCATAACTGCTGGCATTCGGTATTAAATTTTTTGGAATATATTTCAAAAATAGAAGAATAGAATAGAGCAATATTTTTTTATGCATGTGTGGCTGTGGGTAAGTACATATATAGGGTGTTTTCTTAGGAATGATAGAATATTAAATTGTAAAAAAAATTAAACATACAATTAAATTTAAATCCAAGAAATCCAAGGTCAAGACATTAATATCTGAAAATGTTTTCGGGCAGATGTCCTCCGAATGGGCCACATTTTCGAGCATTGCTGCTCGTATGTCAAGAATAACATAATCAATGTTGGCCACCAACTCAACAAACAAATTACTTCACGTGACCTTACAGGAAATTATCGCACTACCTTGGGTTGATTTGAATAAGTCGAAGTTTGCGGTGGCCGTATGGCATATAGCGCTATCCTGTTGATACCAATCTCGACGGTTATTCATGGTGCGATGACGATCACAAAGATCAAAAAAAAGAAAAGCTTCAATGATGTCACTAGCGTGTACTTCGCACTAAACGGAGCATTTTTCTGGATGTATTGGAGTCTGAAGGGTCTGTTGTGGAAGGATTTACTCCAGCAATAATCAATGTGTTTATTAACAAGCCCGTTAAGCCAGAAATGAGACTTATCATTGAACATAATTTTGTCATCTATAAGTTGCGTGAATTGATGCTTGATTTTCAAAGGAAATCTGGATAATTAAGTAGCGTTGTTCAAGCATCCATCTCTATTCATGATGATTAGCCAGAATATACTGATAATAAATGTCAAAAAGTAAGAGTGTTATGACAGTTTGTTTGACAGTTATCTCTTTCGAAAATTCTATAGAGCTTAAATAAAACACCCTCTATAATTTTTATTCATAAATGCCTTGACATTTACTTTGTTCGTAGCTTGTTGGTTTATCTTTACTGCTGTCATCTCCCTTGTCTATTTTTCTATAGGAACATAACCTGAAAACTCTCATGGAAATGTTACAGCAATAAAGTGTTTTGTAAGAAAATAGTACATTAATCGCTTTTGATTGTTATTCTTTGCTTTAATACATTGCTCGATACTGCGACAAAATATTTTTACAGACTTATTATTTTAAATTTTATTGATTTTTTTTATTTTTGGACTAAAAATTTGTTTATCATTAGATATGAACTAATTTTCATGAGGTTTAGAACAGTGCTTATTATATCACATTTAAAATGCTAAAAAGTGATTTGTTTGCTTTTTGCCTTATTTAGCCTCAAATTGGAAATTATTTACAAGTCAAAAAGAGGTTTTAAAATGAATTGCAAAAAAGAGCAATTTGTTTTGCAAAATTATTTATTTTCATTTTTTGGACAAACAACAAACTTTTAAATTGTAAATTGTTTTTATTGTTATAAATAATTATATTAAAAAAAACGAAACTTGTACTGCAGTAATTTGTGTTTCAGAGTACCCTACTATACAAAAGTTTGTTAATAATGGCCTACTTCTTGTCTCATTTTGTTTGTTTCTTTCTAAGTTTAATATTGAAAAGGTTCTCTTGTAGTTCAGGGTCAAGTTTACTTTGCCACAGTGTTGTAGTATAAAAGCAAAAAGACCAATAATTACTTGTTTTTGTCTATACGCAGTAGTGCAGCTACATATGTATAAATGTACTTAAATATGTCTACGGTTTGCGTTGGTTTTTGTACACTCTTTAAACAGCTTTAAAATGATATCTCACGTTTTAAAAGTAGAGTAGTGTTGCAAGACAAAGAATTTTAATTCCCTTAACAGCTGCTTCATTTTATTTCGTATCTTATTTGACAAAAATTGAAACCATTATCCTTTAGAAAAGGCTGTTGACTTACAATTCCAAATTGAGTACAGTTATCAGAGTGATTGTTGAAATTTTTTTTAGAAAATTATAATTATTACGTATAATTGATACAGACAACCACACGTTGTTAAGTATTTGAATAAGACATACATACATATGCTATATACTTATGTATATTGTAGTAATAATTACGAGTCGTATGTCTATAACGGCGACAACACTTAATAAGTTCGTTTAATTTTTAATTAATTTTACAAGGCCATTGTGGCGTAGAAGTGATATTGATTAATTTAATATTACCAATACGCCAGAGTGTATTCAATTTTATTTCAAACTAATCGCAGCTATTAGCTTAGACAAGTAAAGATGCAACGAACATATCCCCCAACACTTAATTTGAAAGAGTTTTTGCTGTTTGATTTTTCCTTCTTTAGTTCTTTTTTTAAAGCTCATTTGCTTAAATAATTCAAACAGTAATTTTTAACCATGAGATATGTGCTAAATATAATATGTAATAATTTTCAATAGTAAAAAAACCCTGTATAGCAATACGAATATATGAAAATTTCATTAGTAACATAATTGGGTCCTTTAAGTCTGCGAATGTCAAGAAATAATGCCTATAGGTGAACAAACCCTAAAACTTATCTATCAATTGAATTTTTATTACTTTCCTGTTATCTTTCATAAATATATTCTCTAACGGTGGGGCTTTATGTCAGTATACATCAATGGTCATACGTATCAGGATTGGCAAAAACTCAGGTTTTTTTTAAAAAAAAGCCCAACCCACTGGGTTAAATTGATTTTATTGGGTTTTATAACTGCTTCTGAATTCCGTTCAAGTCGACAATATTTTGTATTCATTAGTAAAATTACGTTGCTTCAGTATTTATAATGCAATTTTGCACTCTTGGTCGAATCAAGGCGGCATTGTGCACTATGAGCTGCTAAAACTCTCGTACTTACCTCGCAGATGTTTTCAAACAATTAGACACGATCAAATGCCGCACCCGCATATATTTTCAACATTGGTCCTTCTGACTATTGGCTGTTTCGAAAGATACAATGTCTTTCAGTATGTCACCAATCATTTTCTTTTTTTAAAATATAAAATCGCCTTCAAAGTTGGAGCGCCTCGAAAGGCGAGAAGTTTTACAGAAAGGGGATTTGGGATTTGGCTGAGAGGTGGGAAAAAGATGTAAGCAGATATTTGACAAACTTGGTAATTCATTATCTTTTTTGAGCTAAATAACGGACCGAATGAATTTGTACTCCTAATACGTTAATTATACTTATTTTTGTTGTAAATAAAATACGAAAACCTTTAAATAAAAAAACCACCTGGTAAATAAAAAACACCTGCTTTTTTAATGTCATACCCAATTAAACCCACTCGGGTTTTACCCAGTTACCCAGTGGTTTGCCAATCCTGTCGTCATCGGGCCGTAGTTCTTCGAAAATGACGTCGTCCAAGTAGTTACCGGGAAGGGAGTTCGCTATCGCGAGATGATAACGGACATTTGCGGCTAGAAATTAAGGATGTGGACCTGTACGATATGTGCCACACAGGCAACGAAACAACAATGGTTCTTTTGCATGAGAAATTTAATAGCTGTGCTATCTCATGTCGTGGCGATGTTTAATTGCTGCCATTATCATGTGATTTGACACTGTTGGGCTTCTTTCTTTGTGGATATTTAAACGAAAAAGTGTACGTCAATAAGTCAATAACAATTCAATAACTAAAAGATGGGATTATTCGGCAAATTAATGACATTGAACTTCAATTAGGTCTCAGAGTCATTAAAAATATGGACCGATGGATAGAGGTATGCCACCGAAGCCGTGGAGGCTTTTGGCCGATATTTTGTTTCACACATATTTGTCATAGATCATTATATCATAATAAAAAAATATTAAGATAATTCTCTGAAAACTGTTTGTTTTATTTACAATTAACATCGTGCTTTTGGTTAGACTACCCCTTAGTACTAAAGCCGCAATAACGGAAGAGCGACAAAAAATAACTGCAGATTATGGCCTAAAAACGTTGGATAATTGATTGATAAAGCTTTTACAATGTATAATAAGTGCAAAAGAAGGTCATGCGAAATATTAAAAGTCTGACAATTGTTTCTATTATCCGCTAAACATAATATATTATATATAATTTCCTAATTTTTGTGTAAAGAGTTAGTTGACAATACCAAATGTGAGCAAAATTTTTTTCTGGTAAATTTCTTATGTGTTTTGAACTGAATTTGTTCTATTTCTTACTTAAGATTTTAGAAGATATGTATATTATTGTAATAGATTAAAAAAATTTGTGTTAGGAAGCAAAAAATGCCATTTTATCGCTGATGAATTAATTATTTTTAATGTGTAAACTTATTCTTGACATACTGTATGTATGTATGTATGCATGTATGTGTATATACGGTCTTTATAGGGCTTATATGTAAAGTTTAAAATAAAAACAATGTAATAAATTTTTTGGTTTAAGACTTTCTGGACTTACTTTTTTATTTTAATTTAAATCAGACTAATGCTTAAATATACGATAGCCGTCTACTTTAGCCAACAAATTTTAATAAAATTTTTGAAGACTGTGTCTGTTTTTGAAAATCTTTTGTTTAAAATCCTTTAATATATCAAACACTTTATTGGAAAACTTTTGTATAAAAAAAACTAATGAAACTTGTTTTCTTTGACCTTTTCTGCTTCTTCGTCCAACACAATCTTAATAATTACCTTTTGTCTTAAATCCAACGGACATGAAACTTGTATTCTGGCATTTATACTTGGCATTTTATGTGTATATTTTACAAATACTGGGAAAGACTCCATTCAATTGGCTATACAAAAATGGTACTATCAAAATGAGTATAAAAGTAAGGCAAAACAAACGTAAACGTCACTATCCGATTGTTATATATTTTGCTTTACAATATTCACAGTCTGTTACTTATTGGGTATACTAAGGGCCATTATTATAACTTGCCTCTAAAGTTGGATTTAGTAAAAGGTAACTTTAGCTAAAGTGAACATTAAAGTCACCTTCAACTTTTTTTTGATATTACAACTTACTTGTAAAATAAACTTAACTTTTTTTAAAATATAGCAGTGCTGGAACAATTTCGATAACTCGTGCTAATTAAACAAGTTTATTTAAAAATGCAGTGGCAACGACGTGCTTTTTTTGTTATGTTTGTTCATTTTGTTTATAAAATTTATGTGGTTTTATTTATTTATTTTTTTGTGATCTGTTTTCCATTTGGATTTGAAAAACTATTAGTATATAAATGTTTATTTTTCATATTTACATTTGAAGTTGCCATATTGTACTGAAATAAAATTTCAGTATTTGTGAATTTTGTTTTGAAATTTCTAAACAGGAACCGTAAAAAAAATTATAATTCATCGTATATATGGTAAACAAACAAAAACATATCGAAAAAATTGAATTTTTATTGCATTTCTAACTTTTTTAACACAAGTTATTATTCTAAAGAGAGAATAATAGTACAAAAAATTTATATTGAAGCATATGAGTAAAATTATAAATTTTCTAGTCATTTAATTACTTTTTTAAGATAAAGGTGAATGCCTGAGAAATAAAGCACAAATTCTTACTATATTTTGTTGATTATTAGTGACAGATCTAAAATGGCTCGAAACAAATACAACGTTCAGTTTAAAAATTTTATAATTAAAGATTTTAAAGACGGTCTATCACAAAAAAACATTTGCCAAAGGTATTCTCTACCAAAATCCACTGTCAGATTTATTATAAAAAAGTTTATAATGTCAGGAAAAGTTGATAATGTTCACCGCAGTGGACGACCACGGTGTACGACATCAAAAGCCGATACAAGAATAGTAAGAGAGTTTAAATAATAGCCTGATAAGTCCTGATAAGTATCCTGCAGTTGTCGAAACTCTGAACTTACAAATACGTAGTCTAACCGTACAGAGAAGAGCATGTGACGCAGGATTCAATAGTTATCGGGCTGCAATCAAGCCTTTTGTTCTTAAGATGAACCGTAAAGGTCGAATACAATTTGCTAAGGAGCACATAGGCTGGTCCATACAAAAGTGGAGCATGGCTTTATTTTCAGATAAATCAAAATTTAGCTTAAAAAACTCTAATTGTATAAAGAGACTACGCAGACTGAAAAATAGACGATTGGATCCTTAATATTTTCAAGGTACTGTAAAACACGGTAGTGGCAACGTGATAGTCTGGGGTTTCTTTTCCGGAAATGGTTTATGGCCTTACACAAAGTCGATGGAAATATGGACAGATTCATAAATTAAGGGATCCTAAAAAGTGTGATGCTTCCTCATGCAGAGTGGAATATGTCATTTCTTTGGCAATTCAACAGGACAATGATTCAAAAAATACCTCCAAAAATGTTAAAATAAAATAAAATTTGTGTTATGAAATGGCTAGCGCAATCCACAGACCTGAATCCAATAGAAATCTTTTGGGAAATGGTGAACATAAGAATCAATAGAGAAGGTGTAGGAGGAGGTAACAAAATTATTTGATGCTCTGAAGGCTTAATCTTATTGCTTCCATTCCAAAGATGTGCTGCAGTCCTTAAAAACAAGGATATTCCACAAAATATTGATTCCAACGTTTAGTCCAATATGTTTTGTCATGTAAATTTTTGACAGATTTTGTTTTTCCTTTTGTAAATATGTTTAACACGTTAATCGCCATGTCAGCCATATGTGTCTGACGCTAAGAGGTTCTACATGAGCCATGTCAGACATATATGTCTGACGTACGCGATTTGGTAGAAGGCCACGTCAACCACAGATGACCGTTGCAAACGATACGTTTGCATTATGTTTCTTGTTGTATCTTGTTTAGATGCGTTAGGCATATAAGTCTGACACGGCTTGTCGAGAAAAAAGTTTTAATATGGGACCATGTCAGTCATATATGTGTGACATAAGAAATAATGTTTTTCCCGGGAATTTTGGCAAAAAAAAAAATTTTTTTTGTGATACATATTTAACTAATTTATTTAATAAAGTTACCATGGCCCATGTAAAAATTTTTCTGATATTATCGTGGCGATTAACGTGTTAAAATTTGGATAAAATGTAAAACAGTTATTTAATTTTTAACAATAAAGCATATATTTTGAAATAAAGTATAGATATCATACTTATTATATTAATTTAAAATGTTTATAAGGCTTAATAATAATTTCTGTTTAGTCTAATATGTTTTGTCCGACACTGTATATGGCAAATTAAAACATAAACTTAACTTTAAAAGTTACGGGTAGGATGATATATAATGAAAAACAATTTATTTGCCCGTTAAAATCCTGCCTCTAGTTAAAGGCAAGTTGTAATAATGGCCCGAAGTTGTTTTAATTTTTTTTACGCCAAATATCCTTTATGAATTAGAGGGTGTACTTCCCTATACATTAAAAACTATTTGCGTGTCTGGTGTATAATTCTTCTTTTATTCATCCTCTGTGCTTTCAAACTGAATGTGATAAAGGAAAAATAAAATCAAAAGAAATTTATGTAAATTTCAAATAAATTATTTTCAACATCCGGTGAAATAAAAGTACAAAAAAAAAACAAAAACATTTTTCTAAAAATTCGCTTCTGCCATTAACATGCTACAAAAGGAAATTCCCAATTTCGGAAACAACAATTGTTGCTGGTGTTTGCTAATTTCAGCCAAATTTTAAGGATATTATAGATAATGGGCTGTTCCACACAGCAGGCACTTTGCCAAATTAGTCGGGGTGGAGTAAATCAAAAAAAGGAAGAATAGGATAAACAAAAATCAATAAGTTTACAAGGAAGTTGAAACAAAAAAGTACTTAATTTACTTACCGGCAATGCAGACATTTACAACTAAAATTATTATGGTGAAGACAAACATGTTGAGTCGTCTTGCTGCTGCTGTTGTTCTCTATAATGATGATAATAATGCAAAAGATGATGAGCATAAAATTGACTTGTTATTTAATTGTTTTTTTTCTTGTTTATTTTTGCTTTGCTTTCTTGTCGTCGTTGTTATTGTTGTTTTTGATAATTCGCCAACTATTTGCGTTGATTATTAAAAACGTTTTTGCTGATGGTGTTTGTTGTTATTGTTAATGTATTTGACATTGACAAGTTGTTGGTGAAACAGACGGTAGTGAGTTGAGTTTGTTAAAAATTCCATTATTTAAATTCGCAAAAAATACTACTCGTATACACGCACCTCCTTACAAGCTTACATACATATAGAGGAGTATGTACATTCATACATATAACGAAATTTAATTAATCAAAAAAAAAAAAAAAAAAACAAAATTACATTTTATTTCTGATGAAATTGTCGTAAATTATAAATGATGGATGAATGTGTTATTTCCAAAGGAAAATCATAAATCAGTCTTTGAATTTTATTGTTTTTGTTTGCTTATTTTTAATTTTTTGCAATATATCGATAGTAGCAGTAGTAAATCTTTTTAGTTGATTTTTTTAGTATATTCTTATATTGTATTTTACAATTTTATAATGTCTTTCACTAGTCGTTTTTAATCATGATGATTTTTAAATGATGGTGTGAGACAATGACAATTGTGGTTATAGTTGAGATTTTCGTTTTTGTTTTGTTTTTTTTTTTCTGTTTGTTCTACTATTTTTAAAAAGTTGTTCCCCAAATGTAAAGCTATAGTTCTAATAAATAGTAATAAAAAAAGTTGTAATAAATAAAATAAATAAATATGTACATATTCACCCCTATCATGAATAATTTTTCCCATTTCCCGCAATTGCAATCATGATTAATTTTCCCATAAAATGTTTTTCCCTTTTCTGATTACTCAGTGGGAAATGATAGCTCTGTAAGAATTCCCTGATCATGAATAGTATTTTCCCTCGAAATTTGTCCCATTGTCGCATTATTTGTTCATATCATTTTTGCTGGCGAGTGGAATTTTCATTTAAGTATTTATTTCTTCTATTGAGTAATTAAAGTTTTTATTAACTTATTTTAATAAAGTGCAAAACAATATAATTCACTATAAAATGCAGAGCAAACGATATATTTCCTGTAGTTTAAGAGACGTATTGGCTGAATTTAAAAATTTGCTCACAAAAAAAAATATCCACAACAACGGCATCAACGGCCTCCTCTGAACTATCATATTCTTCGCCACTACCGAATATGGCATTAAATCCATCCTCACCTTGATCCTCTTCGGTTCCACTTAGTTCCTTGTCTTGTTGGTTTTTAATTTTATTTGATAGACGTTGATCGATGGGTATGTCATTGGGATAAACACATACACACTTTTAGTTTTATTGTGCTATTCTATTTGGCGTTTAAGCTGTTTTAAATTGTTACTGTCTTGTCTTCTTGCTGAAGAAAATTTGTTTTGTTTCATCACTTCCAGCTTTTGTTTGTGCAATTCTTTGCATGGTAATTACTTTGTAGGAGTTTGTTTTAATTTTAATTTCTTTTTATTCAATTTTTCCGTTTAATTATGATAATTTTTTTTTAAACATTTTGCTTTTCAATAAAAATGCACACAATTTTTTCTTTATTTATTTTTGTTAACATTCAACGTAAAATGATATCTTGTAAAAAGGGACCAAAGATTTCATGGGAGATTCATGATAGCAATTTTCCCTTCCAGGGATATTCAAATTTCATGGACATAGAAATTTCCCATATTATTCACGATAGGAGTGATTTATAGGTGCTTGCATGTGTGGTTTAACAGTTTATTTGTCTATCAGCCAAACTTGTATCCTTTTCTCACATAACTTGTTGTTATATGTTGTTGATTTTATCATTTAATAGTTGCCAATATTAATTGACTGATTAGTTTTTTTTTTGTAGCTTTAGCTGTTGCTTTTGTTAAAATTATTGTTAATCTAGACGTTCCAAATTTCTTTCTTTCTCTCTTTCTCTCTTTCTCTCTCTCTCTCTCTCTCTCTCTATCTGTCTTTTCTTTAGTTTTATTTTATTGTATTTAATTTTTCTCTTTTTTGTGTGTTTATATTTAGTTTGTTTATATTAAAACACTATTGTTTATTGTCTTCTTCGTTCTATTTATTTACATAAATATAAACGTATATAAGTATATGCATGTATATACATATGTATGTACATTAGGGTTGTCTTTAGATGCGTTGAAAAAAAAAAATAGCTACCGTAACTCCCCATAAAATGCGTTGTTTTGTGCAAGAATACGTTATACAAAAAGTTGACCAGGAGTTGTCAAGTTGACCCCTATTGGTGAAGTATTCAAAAATATAAGTTTTTTTATTTGCATACGGATACAACTTTTTTGTTATAATTTAATTAAATTTACGGTTATTGCCATGATTTATTAAAAACAATTTTATTATAAAACCTCATGTGGGATTATATTTTAAATATTGCCGCAGCTAGTAAAGTGTTTATATTGTTACACCACATTAGCGCCTTTAAAACTGTATGGTGTTGTTTTGGTATGTTCGATATTAATTTGTCACCCTGTCAATGTCGTATTTATTTGAATATTTAGCAGCACTGCTAATTCGACCATCTTTGTGTATTACATTTGAATTAACGGAAATAATGTTGTAGCAAGAACAAAAACATTCGGAAGTAATTTAACTTGACGCCTTATGCATAAGTAGTTAGTTATCGTTTTGCTGTCATAAAATAAAGTCGTGTTTAAGCGTAAATAAAAGTGTTGTATAAACGAATATTAAGTTGCTGTATTAAGATAAACTGCATAAAAGATAAAGTGAGGAAATAAAACTGTAAAGAGCAACAAAGTGGTGTTTATTTTATTTTGACGCAATTAAAAAGAACGCGAAAGTATTCAAAACGTTAAAACGTAACATGAATGTATATCCTGATAATGGTTTAGAAGCATTGTTACACATATCTTAAAAGCATGAGTACTAAATAATGACTTTTACCCCTTTTTTTGAATACTCTTGTTTTTCTTCAAGATGAGTGTATTTTTTTTTTTTTTGGGGGGGGGGCAAGCGATCGGAAAGGACTTTTTGTATTTACCATGCAGTCATCACATCTATGAAATGAAATGATTTTGAGAAGTAAGTGTTTTCCATGAAAAAACGCAAAAGTCATCAGGGTCTACTGTTCAATTACTAAGCAAATGTAGAGACGCTTAGAATAAAATTGACAAAATTAACTTTATGACTAGAATTGAAGATCAGAAAGTGAGCAATGCAGTTGGGAGTGATCTCAAAGTCTTAAACTAAAACAACCACATGATGATTATAAATAACTTCTTCAATTGAGTATAGGTTTCTTGGTGGTAAAGTTTCGTTATTTATCTTAAAAAAAACCTGGGGTTATTTATTGCCTTAAGTTTTATTTATTTTAAAATTCATTTAAAATGGCACAATTGAAAGTAAACAGTATTAGAGATATTTGTATATTTGTTTTAAGGGTGTACCTAGAAACAGTAATACAAGCACCAGTTGCAACAGAAGCCACTATATAGGATTTAAATTTCTAAAGATTTAAATGATTATAAGAGTACTGATGACAGGATAAGTCGTGCGCCACTATGCAAGTTAAATAATCATATATGGTATTTTACTCCAGAAACAGCAGCGTTGGCTTTCCTTGATCCCAAGGTACCACATGAGTCAAAAAAATTTATAGCGCAAGCTCTGGAGAATCCTATTAAATCTGAGTTAAAAAATATATCGTAACTCCTTCAAGTTATAAGCCAATATCTTAACAAGAATATGGAATATTTTATATAGCAAAAATCACATCACTTTTCTTAAAGATTTGCAGCCATATGCTAAAAAATCTAAAAGTAGACTTGTAGTACACGTTAGTTAACATACCCTTTAAGCTTAACAAATGTTTGTTAAAAAAAAACGTATGCAAAAGCCCTACACTAGCTAATGATTGCTTCACTTAATTTTAAATTTTCATGCTGGCAATACGATGAAAGCCACATGCGAGTAGTCGAACCAATAAAAAGTTATTTTTTTTAATTTAATATAAAATCATATTTTTTTTTTAATAAATTTGTTTCAGTTTTCATTACTGAAAAATTTGTAAAATTTTAAAGAATTAAGACAATTAATTTTATTGGTGGAATGATAAATACCGAATAACGAGCTTTGTGTAGTTGTTTTCATTTTGATTTTATGGACATCACTCAAGGAAAAATATTTTTATTCTGCTTGAATGAAAACATTTATTAGAAACAAAATACGTTTTAAAAGAAAAAGGTTCGAAGATTGGGCCGAGGGTGATAAAATGGGTGTTTAAATTTATATACATACAGTAGCGTGTGAAACCAAGCGCATTTTTCGAGGTTAAACAGAAAAGTTGAAATAAAAACTTAAATACTCAGTCAAATAAGTTAAGTATTTTAAAAAAAAAGTATGATATTCAAATACTGGAGTGGGAGAAAGACAATGATATACAAGAATCCGCATGCACTTAGTTTTGCACTTTTCGCCTAAATAGAGAGGAACTTATATATTTCACACTATTCTTGGAACTCTGTTTTTGCGGTGTTTTTGAAGAATTTAGACGTACTCTCTACCATTACTCAAAAATGTAAGAGAAATATGGTCCCATTCATTTTATATTCATTGCCATAGCTTTAACATATTTCCCGAAGTCCAATTATAATTTTTCAGGCACAATTTCAGCGATCTGGCCTGGATCACCATCTCACTAATAAAAGATTTTAATTTGGGTAAGGGTTTATGCCTCCAAAAAATGTTCCTTGACGCCAGAACATGCTATCGTAACATGAATGTTAATTTAAAGTACTATTAAAGCCCTACTTTAAAATTCATAAAGTTAACGAAGGTTTAACAAAGGGATTTTAAGCTAATAATCGTTTTTGCATACAACATTAAGCAATTTTGCTTAACAAAGGTTTAACTAGCTCTGTTAAGTTTTTTTTGCATAGGGTCGTTGGTATTCTAACGGTCTTTTAAACAAAGATGTCAAAGCTTGGAAAAATGAACTAAATTTGAACGTTGTATCTTTCAAAACATGAAAGTTTTAAATGATACGGCAGAATGAGCAGTTGAGGTAATGGAAGATTTTAATTTTAAAATTAGTAAAATTTTATTTTTAAAGTTTTTAAGCCAAATTTCAAGAGCAGTGCCCTACATTTTAACTTGGCCCAATTCTGATAATATTTTCATACTACAAAAATGTGGGGGGAGTTACGTTCAAAACAACAAAGTTGAAAATTAAGGACACCCTAATATATATATTAGAGTATGTATTAAAAAATATATATAGAGATACACACACATTCACAATGCAGACATATTCGAGTACAAACAAATAACAATGGCCCCTATATTTGTTTAATTTAAAAGAAAAAAGAAAAGAAAAATGAAAGACAAGCAAAACCTTAACAAAATATTTTGTTTGTTTACAGTGAAAAAGGTAATAAAATTTCTTCCAAAACCTCGATAAATTTAATTTGTTGACTTTAATTTTTCTCTTTTGCAATTCTTGTTGTTGTTGTTGTTGGTAATGTCTGTACTCGTGATACAATATCTTTAATCATCGGTATATTTTTAATTGCGTTTAATAAACAAAAAATCTATTTTTATCGTTATGCATAAAAGAATAGTTAATATATATATGTATGTACACTAGGCTGCATAAATATGCGTACAGACTATTTAGTATACTTTAAGGTCTGATTGTGTTGCTAAGGAGTAACGGTATTTTATTAAAATTAGTTTTATTTTACAGATAAACTTCTGAAAATGATGTTAGCCGTTTTCCTTTTGCACTTGCATAGTTTCATACGCCATTTAATACCGTTTAGAAAATAGTTTTTGATGTTTTTATCCGAGTTCGTATTCTCCCTTCTAGTGAATTCCGTAACTGTTCCATGAGTCTTAAGTCCGGTTAGTGCGTTGGAGTTTTCAATTGTTTTTTTACAATATACAAGAATATTTTCTTAGTCTTTGTCTTGCTGGAATATGTAATCATCTTCAATGCCCAATTTTCTAATACTTTTATTAAGACATGTTTACAGAAGGTCTTAGTAGATCCTATGATACAATGTTAATGGAATAAGCTCCACATTACCTATGTCGTTACTCTATTGCTATATTAACACTGGTCTGCAAATTTGGAAAAAATTGACTGCAGAAACGAAGCATGTTTTTTAACTAATCTGAGTGCGTTGAATTGTTAATTTTTTATTGCATGCTGGCAATACTGGCACTACAATTTCACAATTATTAATTTGCCAAAGCCCACATTCATTCCAAATCTTCATAATAGTAGCTTTTAAGCATGTCAGAGAGATCGTGTGTTACTGATTCTAGCTATTTTTGCTTTGCGTGTGATGAACATATGGTTGGAAACAAAGGATTTGCAATATCAAAATCATTAAAACAAGCATTATTTTTGCTTTGCTGTCAGAAACTTTGACTAACCGTGGACGCCTACGATGTTTTGCAAAATGATTCATTACCAGTCATTTCTAGTGCTACGAGCATCGTTCACCAGCAGCGATAGTTTGTATAAGGCTGACGAACGCCATTTAGTGACTCAAGCTAATCTGAATGATCTAATCTAATTCTAAGACGCAGAATTACTAGCTTCACGCATGCAGCAGTGGAAACATTTGCAGTTGGGACAAAAGTAACAATCTAAAGAGATAGAAGCTTGGAATTGGCTGCATATTTTGAAATGAAACACTCTATTCTATACTGTACTGATGTCGATACTTTATTTCAAAAAATTAACCAGCCATATGACAAAACTGAATGGAGATTAATTATTGGTGGCTCTAAGTACAGTCTATAGGCTCTTCTTATGCATAATGGGAATGGAAAACCATCCATACCAATTGCTCATGCCATTAATAAAAAAAAAAAAAAAATACGTATCAATTACTGAAATTTTGGCATTACTCTAATACAACGATAATAAATGGAAGATCTGTGGTGACCTTAAGGTGTGTGATTCAAATTTCTTTGTATATATAGTATAGACTGTAAACTGTAACTGTAAATTAAGCTGTTTTAAGTAAGTCATTGGTTTGTTGACTGGTAAGCAAGGAGGTTTCACAAAAGTGTTTCAGAGCAGAGTGGCCAAAAATAACTGAGTATTCACCAGGAAAATAAAATATTTCAAATAAACCCTTAATTGATCCAAATGATGTTCTTCTTCCGCCGCTGCAACTAAAATTGGTCTTTTTTAAGGACTTTATCAAGGCTCTAGACAAAGATGGTGCAGCATTTAAATATTTGCTAGCGGTTTTTCCTAAAATTGCATATGCTAAAATCAAAGACGGCATATTTGTTGGCCCTTAGATCAGGAAGCTATTGAATGTTAACAATATTTCACAATGTTTATTGAAGAAGGAATATGCAGCCTAGGAATCTTTCACGAGCATTGTAAACAGTTTTTTTGGAAACAATAAGAGTGATAACTACAGACAAATTAGTGCTGAATTATTGAAAATTTATCACGAATTCGGTTCACGATTGTCACTTAAAATATATTTTTTTATTCGCATTTTTTGTCCACAAAACCTAGATGCGGTGAGCGACGAACAAGGGGAGCGTGCTCACAAAGAATTAATGAAAATTGAAAGAAATTTTTAAGGCTTTTAGGACAAAAATTCTGGTAGACTATTGCTGGACTCTAATACGTGAAACCAAACCAACCAAATGCTAACGACGTTCAAATAATGCCAATTAATTAATTATTGTTGTTTAAATAAACTAATAATTTTTTATGTAAAAAACGAATAACAACATTTTTTTGTATCTCGAAAAAATGACGCGATAAAGAAAACCAATTACAGATTCCGAATTCAGCCCACCAAATTACCCTAGGAAAGATATTTGGTTGCTCCAAAACAATTATGGTACAAGCTACCATTTAGTTTTGTGTACGCATAATTTTGCGTATATAAAGGGTCCGCCATCTAACGTTTTTTTTCCAACTAGTGCTTATTTCGTGAATGGTAACACTTAGCTCATGTCTGATTTGACAGATAATTAGTTTTATCCTTCCGCTGAACGAGTATGGTTGTGTAAAAGGCGTTTTCGCTTCGCTAAGTGGGCCTGCGATCGACTTACAGAAGATGCCGATTTATCCAAAGAAATCATCCTTTCAGATGAAGCTCATTTTGATCTTGGCGGGTATGTAGACAAGCAAAATTGTCGCATTTGGGGCACAGAAAACCAGCACTCATACATCGAAAAGCCGATACAGCCAAGACGAGTCACTGTTTAGTGCGGACTTTGGTCCAGAGGCATAATTGGGTCATTTTTCTTCGAAAATGAGCAAGGAGTGGCCGTTACAGTCAATGGCGATCGTTATCGGGCCATGTTGGATGAATTTTTGTTCACAAAAATTGAAGAGGAGGATATTAGCAACATTTGGTTTCAACAGGACGGCGCTACGTGCCACACAGCCGAAGCTACACTCGATGTTTTGCACCCTGTTTTTGAAGATCGCATTATTAGCCGCAGAGCTGATGTCGTTTGGCCACCTCGGAGCTGCGATTTGGCACCGTTGGACTATTATTTGTGGGGTGCTGTCAAAGATAAGTGTTACGCCAACAAGCCAGAGACAATTGACGCTTTAAAGGACAATATTCGTGAACCCATTGGCGAAATACAGCTGCACACAATCGATAATGTGCTTAAAAATTGGACCGATCGTGTAGGCTACTGCATGGCTAGCCGAAGAAGCCATTTGAATGAAATTATTTTCCATTATTAACCGGAAGGATTGTACTTTCAAATAAGAAAAGAAATTTGAGAAAATATTCAGTAGTTTTTTTTTTATAGCATTTTCAAAAAAAATTATTTGGCGGACCCTTTATTATATATTAAATAATCTGCACTCATCTTTAAGCAGCCTAGTGTATATATGTATGTATATGTATCACAAATTATTTTGGTATTGATATATACATACAAACATACATATGCATAACGATAAAAATACACATTACCAACAACAAGAACTGCAAAAAAACAAAAAACTCAAGTCATCAAATTAAATTTATCGAGGTTTTGGAAGTAATGAATGCGAATTTATTACCTTTTTCAAGTAAACAAGTAAAAATTTGTATTAAGGTTTGCCATTTGCCAAACGAACAACGCTTACAAATCATTGATTGAATTTAATTATCACAAATACAAAACCATTAAAAAAAACAAAAAAAATCTATACAAGAAGCCTCTTGCCTCAGATTATTGAAAGCAGAGGTTTGGATATTGAGCGAAAATTAAATTTTTTTATTTTGAGTAATGCTGTTTGCCTTTTGGTAAATGGTTGGAATGAAATAACACTCAATGCAATAACAAAATGCTGGAATATATTAATGCGCTCAAGAGCTGAGGTAATTAATGCACAATTGACCATATCTATAATGACTGAAAGAAATTGCTCTAGAAATCATAAAAATAGAAATAAATTCTTGAAAATATTAAAGCGGTGAAAAAGAAATTATACTGAAGCAAAGTGAAACTAAAGGCGAGAATGAAAATGTGCTAACGCTGGCAACGGAAGCGCCAGGTTTGAAAATAAATGTCGCGAAGTCAAAAACTCTCCGTATTAACGCGATGAGCCGCCAATTGTTTGTTATTGGCTGTGAAGAAATTGAGGGTGTCCATCAATTGACACACCTGGGAAGCTCTGATATTGGGAATCGCTTGCAGAAAGCGTCTAAGCCGTTTAAGTTCAATTTGTATATCATCCATATTATCGTTACGAGCAAAAATTGCGGTATTCAATGCCAATGTAAAATCCGCTCTTTTGTATGGTTGCAAAACGTGGAACGCTGCCACTAGGGGTATGAAAAAGTTACAAATTTTCATGAACCGCTGTCTTCACAGGTTTCTTGGCATTTTCTGGTCGATAATCATCCAATAATACCCTCTGGTACAAAACAGATCAAAAACTTTTATCGTTTGAGATAAAGAGGAGCAAATGGCGATGAATTGCTCACGCTTTTAGAAGGCAACCGAATGATATTAGCAGAATTGCCATTGATTGGAATCCACAAGAGAACAGAAGAATAGCACGCCCAGCCCATACACGGAGACGATAAATTTAGGCCAAGTTGAAGGGATGCGGAAAGAATTGGAAAAAATGAAGGCGTTGGCACAAAACAGAGAGTTCAGGGATTGTTCAGGGATTTTATTGATAACAATTATTGAGTCCGGAGCGGACTTGATGTAGAGCTGCGTGCCATACACGTGCTGTCGATATACTACTAAGTGCTAAAATCATTTTGCCTATGGTAAAACAAATCTGGGTAAATGAGGAGTTGCTGGACGAAATTATGGAGGGAATCAGTGTTAAATTACCAAACAAAGGGAATCGAGGCAATTGGAGAAATAAAAGTTTACCGCGAACAGAATATCGAAAATACTTTCGCCAAAATTGAGAACAGAACAAGGAAGTTTCCGATCACAGAAATCGTGCACAGCCCACGTTAACACCCTAAGAATAATCGTAGAGCAATCAGTGGAATGACGATACCTTTTGTATTTAATGCTTATAGATTTTGAAAAGGCGTTGGATACACTCTCTCACAAAGTTTTGTATACGGGCCACATTGGAATGTAACGGAGTCGCTGGGATGTTAGTTAACGTTATAAGGGCTCTATATAGAGTGGCAAGTTGTCGGATTCTTCATAAAAACAAACTAATCCGAAGAATACCAGTACTTAAGGGTGCGAGCCAAACCTGCGTTTTATCAATCACTGCTCTTTAATATTGTTCTAGACATAGTCATACGAGTGACCCTTCTAGAGAGACGAGAAATAGTGTGGGGGCTCAAACTGATGTCTCACAACTAAACGGACATGTTGTTGAAACTAAACAGTGTTGTCCAAGCGGTAGCCAAGGCAGGACTCGCATTTACGGTCGGCGAGTATACTATTGAGGAGGTAAAAAATTTTTGCTATCTGGGTAGTATTATGACAAACTCAAATGGCTCCTCAGTGGATATTTAGAATCGCACAAAGTCTGCGAAACAAGCATTTGGGCGATGAGCGAACCTTTGGAGATCGTTCTCACTCTCAGCGAATGTTAAAATTAGAATATTTAACTCGAACGTCCAGTCAATACTTTTGCACGACTGTGAAACCTGAAACGCTTCACCTTGCGACATGACGGTTACACAAGTATTCATTAACAGATGTTTCTGGAGGATCATGAGAATCTTTTGGCCCAACCAAATAGTGTGTTATGGTACCAAAGCAGTCAAATAGCTATCGAGATGAAAGTAAGACGACGCAAATTGTAGTGGATTGGTAACACGCTAAGAAAGCCAAATAACGACATAGCCCAAAATGAAATAAGTCCACAAGGTAGCCGACGAATAGGAAGGCCCACCCATACTTGGAGAAGACAGGTCGAAGAAGAAGTTAGGAAAATGAAGAATAGCTGCAGTGAGGCTTAAAATACGGCCATGGAGAAATCAAACTGAAAATCATTTGTTGAAGCCGAGGGGAATATATATATGTATATATATATATGTATGTATATATACATATATGCCAATCATTCCAAATGTCTTATCTTATTTCTAAATTTGATGAGAAACCTTAAATTTTTTTCATAATCAAGTATGTCCAAAAAATTGGTTTTTTATCTGCAAAACAAGATTTTGGAAATGTTATGAAAATTTCAAAAACATATTTTTGTTGAACTCAGTGATTCCTATCAGAAACATTCAATTTCTACTTAAATGTTTTTTTTTTTTTTTTTTGTCGTATAGTGTTATTTATAAATTTGTCTCAAAACTAAAGAGATCTCCTTGATCTCTAGAAGATAACATACGAGTAAAGTGTGTGGACCTTGTGCTAGCAGCTTAAATTAACAGGATAAAATCTCTAAACATGTATTTATAATAACAATAAAAGTCCATTTAAGGGAATCAGGGGAACACAACTAAAACTTTTACTTTAATTTAAAATATATTCACGAGTAATAGATAAAATGGCACTGGTAAAAACTAATTCATTTTAATAAATATTCAACAATCTAATGGTAATAAAATTATTTCAAAATAAAATAAATATATAGTTTTAGTTCAAATTAATACAGAACAGCTTTCTAGGGTTTTAAAGTTGTTTATATTCTACTTTATTTTTGACCTTTTCACACTGAAAGCAATGTTAACATATCTTTTTTTAACGGAAAAAATCTGCTTTTCAAGTGAAAATACTGCCCATACCTAAAAAAGTATAAAAATACACATACACAGGTATGTTCTCTGAACGTTATCAATTTCACTCCATTTCGGTTTACAGAACATACCCGCTAATTTATTTCATAGTGTATATTTTACAACAAATTAAGCATGAAATACTTAAATAATATGATATAATGAAACTGTGCTCGAATTTCACACTTCTTTTCTGACAAGCGGGGCACACGGCGGATAAGCCAGATTCAAGAACGCTAGATTCAGTGGTGCTAATCGTTTGTTTTAGGTTAGCTCTTATTTTCGAAATATACCGTTATATCGAAAATGGAAGGGGTTGCACAACATATGTATATTCGCAATAGTTTATTGTATAAATAGTTGACTAAATGTACAAAAAAGTAATTAAAGGAGTGAAGAGGAATACAAAAATTTTAAATTAAATTTTAAAATATTGGAGGAAATACACCGTTCATACGCCATGTTGTATATATACAACAGTTAAATTATAGTCCCAAAAAACCGTCTGATTAAAATGTTTATAATTTTGTTGTTGTATTTAATTAATTTGTTTATAAGCTATTGTATCTGGAAAAAATTTTCACTTAATTATCGTTAGATTTTCTAAACAAAATAGGCACTTATTTTTTCACAAAATAAATATCGAAAAAATCAACAGACCTTTATAAAGCTATTTGGAAACAGTGATAGTGATGCCATATTTGTTGAAAAAATAGTGACTTAGATTTTTTTAATTTTTTGCCTATGGCAGCAACCACTGTGCGATCTGATTTCTATTTTATCAATCGTTTATGAACAGTTTTATTTATTTGTATTTGTATTTGTATTTTTAATTTTTATTATATTATATTTGCATTTATTTATGTTTGCTTTGACTTCAATTACGCTTGAGCTTTTTTCTTTATTGTTCTTGTTTAATTAAATTTCTTGAGTTTCACAAAGTACTCGTAATTGTTTTTTTTTTTTTGCATTTCTTTAAATGCTTACAGTTTAAATTGTTATTTTAAAATAATTTATTTTACATTTCAGTATATTATTTAGAAGCAATGCTCTTTTCTAACTAATAAAATGTAAGAGTAAAAAAGAAAATAAAAACTTTTTACTTAAGTTTTCTTTCCTTTTCTTTTACAATGATGATGATGGAATATTTGATGGGTTTTGTATAAATTTATTCATTTCGTTTTCTTTTTTCAAAGTTTGTTAAAAGCAGACCTATTTCTCCATTTTACTTTTTGAATTAATCTCTTTCCTTTATTAAGAACGGTCTTATATAAATTTAATCAAAACGAAAAAGTGTTAATTTGGAAAAAGGGCTCAATTTATAATTTCAGTGAATAAATTATTATTTTATTCTATTCTGTTATGTATTCTTTAAAATATTTGTTTAAATAATATAGAATTATATATAATATACTATATATTTAAAATTTTAAATAATATTATATAAAATAAAAAACGTCAAAATTATTAAGTTTAACTCAATTTAAAATAAACAGTTATATAATGCATAAAGAATGTGAATATTTAAAACATACTATATGCACATAATATGTTTTGACAAATTCAACATTGTTTCAAAAAACTTAAGCTAAAAAGTAAAATTTATGGCAAAAAGAAGATTTAAAAAAATGCGCCTTGACTTCTATAAAGCTCCTAACGCAATAACACAATTTGCGCTTATGTCGACTTAAGCTACTCTTCCATATCGACACAGATATATATAAAAATAAGTTGTCCTATGTTCATCCTTTTATAACTCGAGAACCACTAAACCGATCTACAAACCAATACATGCGTTAGAAAGGTGTATTATCACCGATGGTTTTGCTTAAAATGGGCGGTGCCACTCCCATATAAAATATTTATTTATATGTCTATATCTTTAAAACGGTAATAGTAAGAACCTCTAAATTTAGCTCAAATAACTTTGTGTTAAATATAAATCATCAGTCAAAAAGTGAGCTGAATTTGATAAATGGGACTGGCACTTTTTATACAAAGTAAATATTGATTTTTGTATATCTTTGAAATTTGAAAGATTTTGAATTTGGACAATCTACGTCATCAGTCGAAATTTGGGCGAAATTGAATAAGTGGGTGTGGCACTTCCTATACAGAGTAAACATTGATGTTTATTCATCTAGAGAACGGTTATAGTGAAAGTTTATAAATTTGGTCCAAATAATTTCGTGATCAATATAAATCATCAAAAAGTGAGCTGCATTGGATAAGTGGGAGTGGCACTTCTCATACAAAGTAAATACTGATTTTAGTATATCTTTGAAACGGTAATAGTGGAAGGTTTTGAATTTGGTCTAAATAACTTCGTGGTCCATACACATCATTAGTCGAAATATAGGCGATTGAATAAGTGGATATAGCACCTTTAGTACAAAGTTAATATTGATTTTTGTATATCTAGAGAACGGTTAGAAGTATAGATTCTGAACTTAGTCAATATGACTTGGTACTTAATGCAAATCATTAATTTTAATGCATTCCATTAAATTATTCCTATGAGGAATACATTTTATACATATGCAACATAACGGCTCCAAGCAAGGGTGAAGGGTTAATCTGTTTAGTATATTATTATTAAATTTCAAATTAAATAATGTCCTGCTGTGAGGTAGTTGGAGTTGCTCGAGATTTTTGAATTAATTTGAAGCTAAGTCTTTCATAAAAAAGAAAACAACACTTAAAACGTTCTTTAACCATGGACAGTTACTCTTCGTTGAATCGACCGAGCTCATTTTTTTATGATATAACTTTAACGAACGTTCGCTGGAAACTTACTTTTGACATATAAATTCACGGGTATGTAAATACATGTCGTACATGGCGTCTATCCTATAGAGCGTATGAACAAAAATTGAAAAAGTTGTCGTAGATAAATGAAATTTTGGGCAGAAAATTATTAGGGCTAAATATAGATTTGTCCACAGTTTTGACAAAATAGGAGAATTGACACGCCCAGCGCATACTTATGTATATTTAAATAAAAAAAAAACCTATCTTAAGATATTTCTTTATATTGAAATTTTATAATAAGAAACAAGGTTCTTTGTAGCATAGAGTTGAATTAGTTACTGATATGAATCATAAATAAATTCAAATTAACAACAAATTTTCAACGCCTTTAATCTTGAAAAATAAAATAAAAATTGTATTGTAATCTGGTATATCATAATTTAATTATTATTAATTTTATATTTGCCTTAAGCTACTAAAACTCAGTAAAATTTATGAAAAACTCTCTAAATTATAAATTTTTAAAATTTCAAAATTTTTTAAGTTGTAAGACAAATTGTCTAGAATTTTTTTTATTTGATAGCATATTTTATATAGTTTCAAAATCCGAAATAAAAAATATCTATTTATATATGTGTATACATATATATTTTTTAATACTCCTTAAAAGTTTGATAAATTCATAGTTTTTATTGAAATAAGTGCGTTTTTCAAAGCACTTTAAAATAAAAACAATAAACAAAATTTAAAATTTTGTTTCTTTATTTTGTTTATAATATTGTAAAGCAACTAAAAAACGCAATTTTTCTAAATTTCTTAAATAAATAGAGTTTTTACAAGAGAAGGACCCAAAATCCAATTTTTTACACCTAAAGAGTGGTCTAATCAAAACGCACAATTTTAATTGTAAATAAAACAAAAAGTTTTCAGAGAATTATTTTCATATTTCTTATTGTGATAGAAGAATCTATGACAATTGTGTGCGAAACAAAATATCGCTCAAATGCTCGCCACGGCTTCTGAGACATACCTCTATACGTCGGTCCATATTTTCAATGTCTCTGAGACATATGCCGAATTATCATAATAATTTATAATTTAGCTCCTGAATTGTTCTTGGCTTATTGACCTACATTTTTTCTTTTAACTGTCCACACAGAAAAAAGTCCAACAGTGTCAAATCACATGATCATGGCTGCCAATTACCATCGCCGCAACATGAGATAATACGACCATTGAATTTCTGGCGTAAAAAAGCCATTGCAAGTGGTATCATCCTGTTGGAACCACATATCGTCGATTTTTGGCCACAATAAGTTCGTTATGATCTCGCGATAGCGAACACCATTCACGATAATTGCTTGGCCGACCTTATTTTCGAAGAAATACGAACCGATGTGGTCACATTTGGTCGATTATGCTGATTAAAAAACTCACGAAGTGCACGAAATGCATTTTGATTTGATCGTCCATTTTCGTAAAAGGCTTCAACAATCTTAACTTTGAAACAAAGAAATGTCGAATTAAGTGGCGAAAAAAATTAACGTTAAGGTATGACTCACAATTAACATCGAGCATGATGGTTGGAACACTCTTTGTTATAAATTAGTTGAGTTTAGGGCTCTCTTGTGACAATATAGAGAAATAACCATAAGAAACCGTTCAATATTATATACAGCAGATAATTCGTTTTCCAACAATATATATTTTATTAAAATCCGTGAAGAGTAATTTGTTGCATCGATGAAGAGCAACTTTATACTACAAACACATTGAAGGCTACCGACCGTCGACAACAAGCTGTCAAACATATAATACATGTGTGCATATAAAAATAACTATTTTAGCGGCAACGCGGTTACCGAATACACGACTACCGTTGTGCGCCGTAGCTAACTAACGCAATACATGAAATATATACATTAAAAACATGAAAAAAATGTATGTGGCACCACTGAAATAGAGTAATAATATATCCATTTGTTTATATTATTTTCTAACTGTAGTCATTAAAATAATTAAGTAGCTTATCTTTACTTAAGGTGAACATATAAAAACTAAGTTTTCTATTTTATCCAGTCTTAATTAGCATCATATTACCATTAATAAGAGTTTTTAAAAGAAACAACAATTTTCTTAGTTAAAACTTTCATTAAGAAATAAAGGAATATATAGAAATAAAATTTATTTTTCACTCTTAAAATTAGACACGAATATGAAACTCCTTTTTTAGTTTTTACAAATTGATTAACTTGGTAAAACAACAAAAATCATAAGTTTCATTAGAAACACAAATAAAGTAATTTTTTTTAGTTCAACGCATAATGGATCAAAGCAAAGTATGAATACTTAAAAAAAAATTAATTGAATAATTAGTAATAAATTACGTAACCTTTGTAATCCACAACAATCAGTAATAGCGTAGGAATTGATTTTAAGAATGCTTAGCATTCTTCCGACTCTTCCAATTCCTTCTAAGGATGTTCAATTACATTAGATTCGAGGCTTTGCGGAGTTGTTTTCGTAAGTTTTGATCAGGTACGGATCGGCCAAGCCTATGCATTACCCCATGTTTGCTTGGAAACGTGGTCTTGGTACAGTGGGAAAATGCTTGCGATAACACCTTTCTCTACACTTTGCTTCATATTTTCATTTCGAATATTAACATAAGCAAATTTGTGAATTTTCGTCACCAGTTGTCCCAAAACATTCTCCATGCTTAACAGTAGTGATTTATTTTTATGATTAAATTCGGCTTGTATGGCAGGAAGTTTCGTATGTTAAATTTCATATGATAAAATTCAAAATATTAAAGAAAACGGTAAAACAAGAAGTAAAATTGCACACAAATTTCCCATGAAGCTAAATACACACAGGCTACATGCACAATGAAAAATTACTCACTATATGTGTAATTACATACAACGTGGCAACACTGCTGGCCACAAAAGTAGCCAAGTAACCAGCTACTTAATTATTTTAACGACTACAGCTACAAAATAAACATCTGATTTGACACATTGATTATTATTTTCCGGAGGTGTCACATACATTTCTTTCGCGTTTTCGCTAAAATAACTATTCTCATATGCACACATGTTTTCTATTTTTGACAACTTGTAGTCGATGATCAGTAGCCTTGAATGTGCTTATAGTATTAATCAAATATTAAATAAATGAAGGCAAATGTGTGTTTTTTTTATTGATTCATTAAATCAGTTTGAATTTACCTACTATTGCTTTTTTGAAGGAATCCAATCCTCACAAAAATTTTACATTCGTAAGCAAATTTTTAAAAAAAGTCTTTTTTTATTGTGTGTTAAATGGGACATTATATAATAAAAAATCAGATCATTTCTTTATGTGCAGACAAAAGGATTCGTATTTATAATTAGATTTTAGACTGTTATTGTGCCTCTATTGTAAGAATATGAGCTGAAATGACATACACTCGAAAATGAAAGCGTGTGCGTGCCTTTTTTAGTTAAACATAACGCAAATGTAAAATAGTATCATAAATTTCGTATTTATACAATTAAATACCTATAAGGACACTGAATAACTGATTTTGTAAAATTGCTTATTGAAATTGATTACGCAGGATAATCTTATTTTTATCTCAATTTCTGATATGGATTTGAATGAGCAAGCTAAAGCTTCACATTTTGCGAACGAAAACAGCATCTGTTCTTGATGTTCACTAATTTATTGACACGCACGTGGCAGATGTGAAAAATTTTAAATGGGCAAGTTGATGAACGTAAATATATGTAAAAGTATAATTCGTATATTGATTCGTAACTAAAGTACATGAACGAACCTCTTGGAGACTGGGGGGAATAGGATGAGTATGAACGACACACTCACAAACGACCTGGTGAAAATCTCTGAGTGAGGTCGATTTTAATGCGCGCAAGACCCAATGTTGTTTTAACACACAGACGTGGTGGTGTCGTCTGTATCTATAGGTAATTTAGATATTGGGGAATCAGATGTTCTAGGCATGAAAATTCACTGTAAGGTTCGTTTGGACGATCACCTATTTCATGTGTCGAAAGAAACATTCAAGTGCCTCGGCTTTTTTAGATGGCAATATAAGGTGATTGTTTTAGCAACTTTTTTGTGCAATACTGTTTTTGGCAGCTCAGCTGTTTTCATGTAACATGTTACTGTCAAACATGTTCAGTTTGGTCTATAATTTAACCGTGAATCTACCTCCAAACGCTTGCAGATTATTGAATTTTATTATAAAAATTTATGCATTTTTTCCGAAAATTGTATTCAGCGACGAAGCTCATTACTGGTTGAATAGAAACATGAACAAACATGATTGAATTGCAAGAAATGCCAATACACCCCGAAAAATGCACAGTTTAGTGTGGATTATTGGCCGGAGGCATCATTAGACTGTACTTTTTCAAAGACGACAAAGGCAGAAACATTACTGTGAAGGGAGAGTGCTGCTGTGCGATGATTACACCTTTTTTTCCAAAAATAGAAGAGCTGTACTTGGCTGACATATGATTTGGTTTCAATAAGTCGGTGCCACATTACACACAATACGCAAAACAATGGCCCAATTTAGAGGCGAGTTGGACGAACTGTTTATTTCACATTTCGGGCCTGTCGATTGGCCGCCTACCCCGATTTAACGCCTTTAGACTATTTTTTGTAGGGCTATGCTAAAGCTCATGTATATAGGTGCAAGTCCGCAAAGGTTGACACACTGGAAGTCAATACTCAAGAACTTATACGTGAGTTACCGCCGATATGTTGGATAGAGTATGCCAAAATTGGACACAGCGTATGAACCATTTGAGGAGTAGCCGCGGTCAACATTTACACGAATTCATCTTTAAACATTGAATTATTTAGACCGTTCTATCGACTCCAATAAATATTACATACATTTCTCTAAATTATATGTGTTTTTTTTTAACAAATCCGAAACCTCTTAAATAATCACCCAATACTTCACTTCATCTGATTAGTGCTGGCAAATTCTATTACTTTTCAATACTTTGTAGTATTGAATACTTTTCATTCGGGTACTCAATACTTTAAACAGTAGATACTTCTAACGTTTTTTATTTAAATTTTTAGCAAATTTTACATGTATGTATGTATGTATGTACATGAGTAGTATTTCTTTAAATAGGCATTAAAAAATATTATAAGCACATCTAATGTTTTATTAAATAATTAAAACCAAACAAAGATGTTGTAAACTGAACTTCAGGTTAAGCATAACAATAAATATACTTATTAATAAATTAATTAATATTTAATAATTAATCTTAAATTACATACATACATAAAAATATATCACACTTGGTTTTTATAAAGCGTTATAACGGGTCCGCCATCTAACGTTTTATTTTCAACTAGTGCTTATTTCGTTATTGGTAACACTTAGCTCATGTCTAATTTGACAGATAATTAGTTTTATCCTTCCGCTGAACGAATATGGTTGTGTATACGCTTTTCTCGCTTCGCTAAGTGGGCCTGCGATCGATTTGCAGAAGATGCCGATTTTGCCAAAAAAAAAAAAAAATCATCTTTTCAGATGAAGCTCATTTTGACCTTGGTGGGTATGTAAACAAGCAAAATTGTCGCATTTGGGGCACAGAAAATCCGTACGCATACATTGAAAAGCCGATACACCCAAGACGAGTCACTGTTTGGTGCGGATTTTGGTCCAGAGGCATAATTCGAAAATGAGCAAGGAGTGACCGTTACAGTCAATGGCGATCGTTATCGGGCAATGTTGAGCGAATTTTTGTTCACAAAAATTGAAGAAGAGGATATTAGGAACATTTGGTTTCAACAGGACGGCGCTACGTACCACACAGCCGAAGCTACACTCGATGTTTTGCGCCCTGTTTTCAAAAAAAAAAAAGATTTATTTGACGGACCCTATATTTTTAGATAGAGTTCTACATAAACCGTTAACATTTAAGTTTTCCATAATACTTAAATAAAAAAATACAACTCTAAAGTATTGTAAGTATTGACTACCCCAAAATAAAAAAAATACTCAATACTTTGCCGACACTACATCTGATCTCCTTTATATTTACAAGACCTATATTCGACACAAAACGGAATACAACTCAATGTTTGGACCGGTGTTTCTAAGTCTATTTTGGAGGCTTAAGTCCGCGTACTGGACAGAGCGAAGGTACTCATTAATGCCGGTGGGGTATCCAACTCCATCGATTCGTTAGAGCATCGTCACAATGTGGCGAGTGTATCATTGTTCTACCGGTACTATAACTGAATGTGCTCTAGCGAAATAACGGGATTAATTCCCAATAACCACATATTTTCATGTGTAACTCGTTTTTATCGCAGAGCGCTTTCCTTTGTAATTGATTGTTCAATGAATCGCATAACGTATTATGGGAGAATACTGTTTTATTGCCGCACTGTTCGTCTGTAGAAAGATCTTCCAGCGAAAGTGTTCCCAGCCACTTACGACATAAATAAATTTAAATCATACGTCCATAAACACTACTTCCTAGTACCAGCACAATGCACTGCATGAGTAGTGGCCGTCCCCTTAGATCTTGACTCAAAAGAAAGAAAAAAACATATGTTCATTAAAATAGCACTTCTATCAATTTCTAATATTTTGATACTAATGAAGAAAATTTTATCAAATTTGATTATATCGGATGGGCCATCTATCGGTTTAAATTTGAACCAGCGGTTATTTTGAATCTGGCAATACTTATGTCATTCTATTCTCTGACAAAATTCAGTATATATTCTCCCCTGAACGAAATGAATCGATTTATACTTGAGCATAAATGAGCAACCTTGGAAATTTTTTTCCAAAACAAAGACAATTGGTCGAATATTGCACGAATCGAAAATCATCTTTTCGGATGAAGCTCAGTTTCATTTTGGTGGGTACGTTTATAAACAAAACTGCCATATTTGCGGCTCAGAAAACCCAAACGTGGTCTTACAGAAGCCAGGGCTCCCATAACGATTGACCGTTTAGTGTGGCCTATGGAGCGGAGGCATAATTAGCCCATATTTCTTAGAAAATGAGAACTGCGCAACCATTACGGTCAATGGAGACACTTATCGCACCATGATAACCGATTTTTTTTTACTCGCTCTTTATGGTATTGATGTGAACGATGTTTGGTTTCAACAGGATGGTGTAACTTGCCACACATCTTATGCCGCAATCGATTAATTGCGTCAAACGTTTGATGGCTGTTTAATTAGTCGAAATGGTGATGTCAGTTGGCCGTCAAGAAGCTGCGATTTGACACCGTTGGACTATTTTCTGTGGGGCGCCTTTGAAAGCCAACATTCGTGATGCCACTGCTGAGATACGACCCCATAAACTTGAAAATTGGTCCGATCGAATGGGGTACTGTGAAGCCAGCCGCAGCAGCCATATGAATGAAATAATATTGCATTTCTAACTAGAACAATTGTACTTCACAACAACAAATTAAATTTGGCAAAATTTCAAACTATTTTTGTTTTATTGCATTTTTAAATTTAAACTTTTAAATGGCCCAACGCTATGTATATCTTCTCTACCGCACTTTTAGACCTATCAATATTTTGTGCAATGATCAATCTAGTAAATCAAGACTTAAATTAAAGACAAGTTTAAATGAGTAGGTTTTTGTCGAAATATTGAAATTTAATTATAATACAATTTTAAAAATTTTTAAGTTGATCGTTTTTATTCATTTTTCTAATATTTGTTACAAATGTTTATTGTTAATCTGGTATTTATATTTGCAGTGTTTATTTCTTTATTTTATTTATTTGAAAAATTTATGGGATTAAAATTGTTTATCTTAATTTTCCTTTTGTTTACAACAAATATAATAATTACGGTGGAAATATTTTTATTTAAATGAATTTCAGTTCGAGCGTACTTATTACAAAAATATTATTCTGTAGGCATAGTATGACTTTATATAAAATAACATAAAAACCCATAGAAAGTAAAGTAGAAGTAAGGGTTGATTTGGGATTGTCAGATCAGACAAAAATTTATATAAAAGAAAAAGCATTTGCCTCAAGCATTATGGAACCATTTTGCTAAAATATGCATAATGTATCTGGAGTTCTGATACAAACATCAAAATCATTACAAACAAACTACAATAAACTAAATTATTTTTTAGTTCACCTTAAGCTATTTGTTTGAAATCATTGTGAAGTCCCTGAAATATTCTTCTCTCAAAAAAGATAAATCCCGCAGGTCTTAATTTTGTCTGTTCTTGCTTTTTAGTTTACATATGTTCATTTTCTTTTAAGCAACAGGAAATATATAATATTGTGTATTCTTTTAAATGTGTGTACAAAAATAAATAACAGACTAATCCGTAAAAGATGAGGAAAGTGGAAGATAAAGTTTTCATCACCAAAATGCACAAGTGCTTGTTTCACCCACCAATGTTTACTATTTGTAATATATTGTATAAGGTGTGTTTTAGGAGCTTAAAAGCTTAAAATGATAATACAAAATAGAATTTTTGTTGGAATGATTTTTGTTATTGTAATCTGGTAGATAATTTCATGGCATTTATTTTTAAATATGATTTCCTGAATAGGTCCGGCTACGGCTACTGCAATCCGTTCGATCAGTCTAATTTTTGACTACTTTTTCCAAACTAGCAATAAGGCGTTAATTGTGGCTTGAATATTGGCTTCCAATGCATAAATGTCGGCATAAACCAATGACTTAACATAGCCACATAAAGAGGTTTTAAATCGTAGGAACAAAATTTCGTGCAGACATTTATCAGGGCCATATATAAATATATGCGAAATTTTGACAAAAGAGGACAACGGACATGCCCACCGCCCATATGCAGTTAGTGTCATTAATATTCGGTTTTATTAAAGAGATATGTTTAACTGATTCGTCTTAAGCTAAATGTATATCTTTTTCAACATTTTTTTCATTTCATTAATAGTTTATTTAGACACTTGAAAGTTCACATTTGTATATAGAAAAAAAGAATAACAATATAACAAAAAAACTAAATTAATTCAGGTGGCATAAAATATTGCGCGTCAATAATATTCGGTTTTCTTTGAAAAGTAACAAATAATACATTAGAAAAATGGTTTTATATAAAATTCAGTATTTTGTTGGATAACCCTTTTGTTTTATAACTTCACTTAGACGGTTTGACATGTTTTTTACTATTTTAGCTGTATAAGCTGCTGCCCATTCTTCTTGAAGCCGCAATTTCAAGTCTTCAATGGATGTTATTTTGTAGTTGCAGATTCGCCGGTCCAGCTCATCCCATAAATTCTCAATCGGATTGAGGTCTGGGGATTGTACAGGTGGATGGAGAACTTTAGGGCAGTTATAGAGCAACCATTCTTGAATTAAACGCGACTTGTGCTTTGCGTCGTTATCTTGGTAGAATTTAAAAGAATCTAAAACGCCCAGCTTATTTGCACTTTCTTTCAAATTTTGACGGAGCATATTCAAATATGATTCCTTATTCATAATTCCACTGATAAAAACTAATTTTCCCATCTCTTTAGCTCCCATACAACTCCATACCATAACATGTCCATTTCCATGTTTTACGGTTGGTTTTAAATTTTGTGGTTGTAGCTCCTCATTTGGCTTCCGCCACACCATTAAACGCCCATCGTATCCAAATACGTTATACTTGCTCTCGTCCGCAAATATAACGTCATCCCACCAAGTTTCAGGCTTCTTAATGTACTCCCTGGCAAAACTCAAACGAGCTTTTCGGTTGCGTAAATTAACCAATGGCTTACGACGTGCTACTCGGCCATGAAAACCTTTTTTTCTTATGGTTCTTCGTATAGTAGATGCAGATATTTTCTTTTTAAACTCATTGAGCACCTCTGAACAATTGAACACAATTGAACTTTCTTCCCGCTCGGTCAATTTTTTTGGCTGACCTGTCTGCTTTATGAAGTGTATTCTTCCTTCATTTTTGTGCCTTCTGACAATGTCCCCAACTGTATTTGGTTTCATATTCAGAATTTCAGCAATCTCTTTATACTTTTTACCTTTTTCATAATGGAAAATAACAAGTTTTCGCTGTTCTAAAATAGTGTTTTTTCCTTTGCGCCCCATTTGTTTAATTTGCAGTGAAGTAGAATTTTGGACAGACAAGAAAGGAGGTGTTATGCACTTTTATTAAAACGTATCTCTATATTGCTGGAAAAGTAGCTGAATAACATGCTTTTTTGCAAATAGCATATAAATAGGGGAAAAACTGAATATTAATGGCGCTTAGTAAACAGGGTTAACAAACTTTGATCGATTTATTACGGTCGCAGGGTTACCATAGAGCCATTTTTTCCATATATTTGAATACTCATACTGACAACATTTATTTAAGTTTTTGCTATTCTTCTGATTACCTATCCATTTCGCTAATGCCAGGGTGTTATTATCGATAAACTTAAAAACCGAACATTAATGACACTAACTGTATATTTAAAAAAAAAAAAAAACTTTATTTAGATTCTTGTTTATATTTAAATTTCTTAATAAAAAAAAAACGGTTCTTTGTAGCACAGTGTTGTGTTTGCCCTTCCTGACTATTTTCGTTGTCTGTAAGAAACAAAAACAAGCGATTACTTAGTTAATTCAATTACTTTGGTTACTTCAATTTAGTGCACTAAATATCAAAATTTTCACAATTTTTGAATATCCTTAGTATTTCACCCGCTAAAACCAAAAAACGATAATAATAAGGATAGTTAACTACTGATATAAATAAATTAATTCTAAATAACAAGTTTTTGTCGCATTTAATTTTCTGGATTTTTAAAAAAAAGAAAATTAAAAAAAAGAAAAAAAAGTTTTGAATTTGAGTAAAAATTTTAACTATTTCTGGGTTAATATATCATATAGTCGGAGTCAAAAATAGTATACATAGTATACAGCCTCATTGTTCGAAATTTAGTTTTTATCTCAGCCATTTACATAAATTCGATGAATTTAAACATTTTTAGCCACATGCACGTTAGTTACCAGACACTTTAAGCTTAACAAACATTTGTGAAAAAAAAAAACGTATGCGAAATCCCCATTAGCTAATGATTGCTTTACTCAATTTTAAGTTTTCATGCTGGCAATTCCACGATTTTTGTGTGTCAGCGATACAAAAAACGAATACCACACATAAGAGTAGTCATACCAAAAAATTTATTTTTATTAATTTAACATAAATTAAGAGATCTGCTCAGGTTTTATTATCTTTTTATATTTTATTTAATGCTATACAAATTTATTGCAAAAATTCTTCAAACCATAAAAAATTAAGACAATTAATTGTAATGGTGGAATAATAAATACCCGAATAAGGAGCTTTGTGTAGTAGTTTTGATTTGATGTACATTTGATGTAAAGGAAATATGTTTTTACAATGCTTAAATGGAAAAATTTGTTAGAAAAAAATTAGTTTTAAAAGAAAAAGGTTCGAAAATTGGGCCGATTATGATAAAGTGGGTATATAAATTCATATACATACATACAGTGGGGTGCAAAACCAAGTACATGCTTAAAGTTGAACGGAAAAATTCCCTATCAAAACTTAAATACTCAATCAAATAAAACAAAATTTCACACATTTACAAACATACATACTCGTGTATACATCATGTTACGTTTTAAACTTTTTTAAAACGTTTGAGTTCGTTTAAAATTGCGTTAAAATAAAATTAACACCGCTTTGTTGTTGTTTTACAGGATTTTATTTACTACACTATAACTTTTATACAGTTCATCATGACACAACGGCTTAATATTTGTTTTTACGACACTTTTATTTCCGCTTAAACACGACTTTATTTTATGACAGCAAAACGATAACTAACTCTTTATATACCTAATTTCCTACAGTTTGAAAAGTTCCGGAAATGTACCATATACTAGTCGATTTGGTAACACTGCCAGGTAACGCAAATAAGTACGGAAATGACAGGGTGACACATAACTATCAAATATACCAAAATTTAGGCATCTTCATTTTCGTAACAATATGTAAAGGGTCCGCCATCTAATGTTTTTTTTTTCAACTAGTGCTTATTTCGTGAATGGTAAGTAACACTTAGCTCATGTCTGATTTGCCAGCTAATTAGTTTTATCCTTCCGCTAAACGAATATGGTTGTGTATACGCTTGAACAATGCTGGGAAATATTGCGACATTACTTTGAAAATCATGGTAATCTTGCAGAATCAAAAATCATCTCTTCAGATGAAGCTCATTTTGATCTTGGCGGGTATGTAAACAAGCAAAATTGTCAAAATTGGGGCACAGAAAACCCGCACGCATACATTGAAAAGCCGATACATCCAAGACGAGTCACTGTTTGATGCGGATTTTGGTCCAGAGGCATAATTGGGCCATTTTTCTTCGAAAATGAGCAAGGAATGGCCGTTACAGTCAATGACGATCGTTATCGGGCCATGTTGAACGAATTTTTGTTCACAAAAATTGAAGAGGATGATATTAGCAACATTTAGTTTGAATAGGACGGCGCTACGTGCCATACAGCCAAAGCTACACTCGATGTTTTGCGCCCTGTTTTTGAAGATCGCATTATTAGCCGCAGAGCTGATATCGTTTGGCCACCTCGGAGCTGCGATTTAACACCGTTGGACTATTATTTGTGGGTTGCCGTCAAAGATAAGTGTTACGCCAACAAGCCAGAGGCAATTGACGCTTTGAAGGACAATATTCGTGAAACCATTGGTGAAATACAGCTGCACACAATCGATAAGGTGCTTAAAAATTGGACCGATAGTGTAGGCTTCTGCATGGCCAGCCGAGGCAGCCATTTGAATGAAATTATTTTCCATATTAACCGGAAGGATTTTACTTTCAAATAAAAAAAGAAATTTGAGAAAATATTCAGTAGTTTTTTTTATAGCATTTACAAAAAAAAAAAAAAAAATATTTGGCGGACCCTATATGTACATATGTATTCATTGTTAAGTCCTTAAAAATCATTAACAAAAGGTATGATACTCTAATACTGAAGTGAGAGAAAGACAATGATATAAACAAATCCGCATGCATTTAGTTTTGCACTTTTCGCCAAATAGAACACTATTGAACACTATTCTTAGAACTCCTTTTTTTGTGAAGTTTTTGAAGAACTTAGGCGTACTTTCTACAATATTATCCAAAAACTTAAAAGAAATCTGATCTTATTCATCTTATATTCGTTGCTATAGCTCCAACATGTTCCTCGAAGTCCAATTATATTTTTCCAAACTTGTTTTTTAATTTTTAAAGTTAACAATGGAATTTTAAACTAAATCTCGTTTTTGCATATAACATTACAGAATTTTGCTTAACAAAGGTTTAACAAGCTTTATTAAGTTTTTTTGCATATGGCCATTTATGTCAATTTGTAAACTATAATAAAAAATAAATAAATAATAAATAAAGCTAATAACTTAGCTGAATATTTAAAAAAAAATTATTTAAATCAGTATTGCTTTACAAAACAGTAATGCTTTACAAAATTCATAAATAACAACAACAAAAATCTTACAACAACTAAAGTTATACAACAAAAACGAAAAACAAACTCTATTTTTAAAATTTCTTACTGTTACTGTTTTGAAGATATAAACATACAAAGAAAAATTTTATATGTGCGTGTGTCCGCCAAGTTGGTCTAAACCATCAGTGAAACTACACCTTTCCAACGCATATAAATCCAAAGCATGTAGATCGGTTTAGTGGTTCTCGAGTTATAAAATGACGAACATAGAACAACTTATTTTTATATACATATATAGATTAGTTGAGCTTAGCGCCCTCTTGCGACAATATCGAGAAGTCATTGAAGAAATCTCGTTCAGTATTATATTCAGCTGATTATTAGCTTTCAAGAAATATATATTTTATTAAAATACGAGATGAGTTATTTATTATTTTTGCCTATTGGAAAATGCACTGTGTGCCGCTTTGTAGGAATCAAATGTCGTTTATGTTTAGCAAATTAATTTTTGGAAACAAAAATTTTGTCAGTATATCTGTATAGCGCTCGGTATTCACCGTAACGGCATCTCATTGCATATGTCAAAAAAAAGTAAGACGGATGATGCCCACATAGTCAGTTTTAATGGATGTAATGGTGATAAGTTAAGGGGTTGAGAAGTGTTTTTGCTTCAAATACGGCAATTTTGCTTATTGGCTTAGCCATTTAACCAGATTATATCGATCGTAAAAAGAACGAAGTGCTCTTTGAACGCCGCGAACAGATTTATTTTTTTCAAATCCATAATGTGGAAGCGTTATTCTGGCGTTTATGACTTGACAAACCTTACTGATTAGAAATGTCAACACATTTCAACATTCAACCATCTCTATAAGAGTCCTCTTCATATAGCCTTTCTTTTTACGGCACTTTGTTATAACGGTCAGTTTTAATTACGAAACACATTTGCTTTAAAGCTTAAGTTACCGCGTTGCACAGCAAAAAAATCTGGAATCCGCCATTTTTTAACAAAAGATGTAAGATGGCGTTGTCGCCCAAGTCTCTTATTTGTTGTGACTGTAAGTAGATATGTTTTTGTACCTAATATTTTAAAAAACTTTTAATTTTTGAATAGTAAAAACAATGTAGGTACGAGTATATATCGACTACTAGTTGACACTGCAATCATAAACTTAAACAAATTGAAAAAAATTGGGTGAAGATTACCACAAAGCGTACTTAAAATTTACAAATTCAAAAGACTGAAAAAGGTGCGAGAAGAAATCGTTTAACGTTCAGCGGCGCTCAGAAAATGGAGAATAGATAATTAGGAACGAGGAACTTAAAAAAATGTCAAGCAACCGACTTTGGAAAAATTTGTTTAAGCTGTTTATATATATGTATGTATGTATGTATATGAACGTTGAATTTTTTACATTATGTTACTAAATATTTTTGTTTTCATTGTTTTCATGACATTATTAATTTTTACTAAAAATACGACGAAATTGCCATATTTGAAAATTCACTGTGAACTTAAATCTTATTTTGTCAATATTTAGTAACAGATCTCTCACTAATAATTTGGATTTGTATGAAATTTATTACCTCATATTACGGCACTTCGATTTACGGCCTACATTTTTAGAACCTGTCTAAGCCGTATAAAGAAGTATGAGTATATTACAATTTTATTTGTAACGTTTTAATTTTTATAGACTTTTTCGAAAATATTTGTATATACTTATGACTTTTTACTTTCTCGTGAACCATTTTCAGTACTTGCGCCAATTCCTTTTGTGGGAATATGAGTTGACCTTATTAAAATGGCATTAAAATTTTTGATAAATTGGCATTAAAATAAAAATAGAGAAACAAAACTCACATAAAAGTCTAATTTAATAGCTTCATTAAAATGTTGACCTTGTTTGGTTAAGCCTTCAAAAATACAATAAAAATAAAATATAAATGCAAAAGTTTATTTTATCTATATTGTTAAAGAAATTAAAACAATATAAATTAGATAAATACAAGTATAAAGCATGTAAACGAAAAAAATTTCAATAAAAACAATGAATACAATGACAGGAACGTTACTTAAAATTAGAAACTTGTCATGTTAGAGATTATGTAGTTAACATCAAAGTTAGAAAAACGATGAAAAAAAGTTTAAATAGTTTTTTTAATCTACCTAAGTCCTGTTTTGCGACTTCTCGAAGGCTCAAGGAACCGTCTCGAGTAACTAGTCGGAACGCTATGATTTCTTGGTCTCAATACTACACAACATTCATGAGTGAAAGGTAAAAAAATTTGCAAACAAGTTCCTTGTCTGGCAAGCAATTTTCAGCAATTCAGCAAATCATTTGGCGTAAAGGGAATATTGAGCTGGCAATTTTACACAAAGGAGTGCTTAAAAAAACATTTGTTACTTTTGTACAAAGCAAACTATACCGTCAATTTTTTTTGGCCAGATTTATAAAAAATCCATTACTCCTATGGAACGATGGGATGGTTCGGTAAAAATAACGTAAAATTTGTTGAAAAAGAATAATCCACCAAACTACCTCGACTTTAAGCCTTAAAAAAATTTTGGGCTAATTTTTTATATTGGGTATTAAATTTTTAATTTTTTTTTTTACATTTTGTTTATTATATTGTATTTGAGTGTGAAGAAAAATAGCAGCGAAAAGACGAAGAAGAAGAATGAATGCAGATGACAGTAACATTTGACATTCATATTCCTTTGATAGCAGGCTGTGCCTCTGCGAAAAGGAGGAATATGAATGACACCCTTACAAACAACCTGACAAAAATCTACGAGTGATGTCGTACTAATGATATTTTTGACACACAGACGTGGTGGTGTTGTCGAGCCATCTGTTTAAATAGGTAATGTGAATATTCTGACCATGAGAAGAGATCACATATTTCAAGACGGTGCAAGAAATACTTCATTCCTTCTGATCTCCTCAATATTAACAAAACTTATATCTGACCTAAGATGGAATACAACTCTCATGTATGGGCCGGTGTTTCATAGTCTATTTTGGAGCTTCTCGATCGCGTACAGGAGAGGGCGAATGTGCTAAGTAATGATGGTATGGTAGCCAATTCCATCGATTAGTTAGAGCACCATCGAAATGTGACGAGTATTTCATTGTTCTGTCGGTGTTCGGACAAGATAAAGGAACTGAGTCCTAATACGAGGGGCACTATTTATATTTCAGGAATGGCAAATATTAACATATATTTTTAATTGAAAATGGCTTTATTGTTTTTCAAAATATTCCCCTTGATGATCAATACACTTTTTTATTCGTTCAAACCATTTCTCAAAGCAGTATTTCCATTTCTCTTGCGATACCTCCAAAACATGGTTTTTGAACGCTTTAACTGCTTTTACGCCGCTCGTAAACCGTTGATCACGCAGTTTACCTTTGATTTTCGAAAACAAGAAGACATGACATGAGACATCTATACAATGTTTTGAATGCTCAAAATTGATAATGAGTTGTCTTCGTCGATTGGTTTTACGAAGTTCTCCGAAGGCTTCCTGTAAACAAATGTTCGTCTACCACTTAGAATTGACCACCATACGTTGCTCAAGCGGAACAGTGGCCACATGACCCATTCGGCTGAAGAAACAGGCAACCATTTTCCACGAGCAAGTTGGAATACCCATACGGTCGATTGCTGTTTTGTTTCTGGCTCATACGTATATATCCAAGATTCGTCACCTGTCACGATTTTATACACATCTTTTGAAGCACCTCGGTCGAACTGTTCAATCATTTCCTTACACTAATCGACACGAGCCTTTTTTTGAGCGATTGATAAATTATTGGGTATCCAACGAGGAAAAAATTTTTTTTACAACTAAGTCTCCATGCAAAATCGCATGCCTCTATCTCACAGTATGTCACATGGTGATTTTACATTATCAGTTTACGCACTGCATCGATGTTTTGTAGCACAACAACCGATTTTGGACGACCTTCACTGAATTCGCCGGCGACCGTACCACGATCACGATTGAATTCACTATACCAGCGATATACTATGGTTTTTAATAGTGCTTTATCGCCATACAAAGAACTGAGTTCATCGACACATTCTTGTTGCGATAATCCACGTCGAAAGTTGTGAAAATTAATCCAACGAAAACCTTCTCTTTAAATTTAAATTTTTTGACCAAATTCATTTTCTTAACTCACTGTAAACAAAAAAAAAAAAAATAGAACATGTACATCAAAACGTTGTGACTACGTTTATGCCAAAAAAAGTCAAACTTTATTATGGTGCTGCCAAATTAGTGTTGGCAGTTTCCGAAATATACATAGTACCCCTCGTAATCACATATTCTTGTTCAGTACTCGTATTTCTCGTAGAGCGCATCCCTTTGTAGTTGATTATCCAGCGAGTCGAAGAACGCTTTATAGGAAAAATTCATACTTTAATCTCACCGTTTATTTGTGGAACAGTCTTCCAGCGTAAGTCTTCCCTGTCACTTATGCAATAAGTTAATCCGCTTGGAACGTCCATAAATACAAAAAAAAAAAAATAGTTCTTTTTGGAAGCTGGCGCTTTCAACAAAATAATAACCCAAGCCATACAACAAGCATTGTAAATGAGGGATTATCATACAACGTTCCCAAACAGCTTCATTCCCCTTTCCTTTCTAGTACAATCTCTGAACTTAAATATTATTGAAAATGGGTGGGTTCCTCTTGACCAAAATATTAGAAAAAGCAGCATTAAGTCACAAAAACACCTTCTCAATATTCCACAGTCAAAGCGGGGTGCAGATACTTCCTCGTACAAATAAAATTTTTCAGAATCGATGCCTAGACGTCATCAACTGTTATTTCAGCAAAAGGTGATCCAATAAAATATTGTTACGAAAATAAAAATAAAACACTGCGTTGTGGGATTTCAATATATTTTGTGTCACCCTATCAATTTGGCAGCACTGCCACATCGACAATTTTCACGTTACATTTGAATTAAAATATATGGAAATAGAAGATGGTCGATATTTCCTGAACTTTCCAAACTGTAGGCAATCAGGTATATAAAGAGCTGTTAGTTACCGTTTGGCTGTCAATAAACAAATTTGTGTTAAAGTGGAAATAAAAGTGTTGTATAAACGAATATTAGGCGTTGTATTAAGACAAACAGAACAAAAGTTATAGTGAAGTAAATAAAGATACTGTAACAACAAAATAAAGCGGTATATATTTTATTTTAACGTAATTCCAACGTTTTAAAAAAGTCAAAACGTAACATCATTAATATTAAGTATAAAATGTATTTACTGTTAGTGCCTTACTTTCTCTGTGCGGTGCATTTCCATACTTTTTCGATTTTTTGTTGCTTCTGTTTATTAAGATCATAATTTATCTGAACTAATTGTTGTGTTTATAAGCTTAACTTCAAAGCTTAGTTAAAATACTTAATACTTTTGCCAATTAGTTTTACTTTTTATTAGATATAAATAATTTTGATTGTGAGCCATTGTGCACTATTTTAAGCAAGTTTTTATTAGAGATTTTGTTTCAGCTCAGCTGCACCACTTTTAGGTGGTATTATTACAAAAAATACTTTACATATGTAAATATTTTTAGCTTGTAAACTTTAATTGTATATGTAAAAAATACAAATCTCGGAAAAATGGAAAACGAAATTAGTTAGTTCCCGTCTCGAGAATTCCGGGAAAAAAAATTCTAGTACTTATAGAAATTAAGCAGATTTTGTCTAAAAATTTTAAGTCTTATAGATTTGTATTCAAATTAGTAGGCTACTAATAAATTTTCTTTTATAAAAATGCACTCAATTTTTCAATTATTTTCGGATATTTTTTATAATCTTTTATATAAATTTCGAATGTTAATTTATTTAAAAAACATAATTAAAAAACAAAATTCGATTTTAAATAAAGGTCCAAGAATTTATAAAAAAATTACTAAGCGTAGTATCCATTAACAAATGGAAATTTTTTTTGTTCTGGTCCTTTTTGGAAATAGAAGGAAATTAATTCCTTTGGGAAGTAGAAGCTAAGTGCTACGGGGCGCATCATAGGTTGCGGATAATGATACGCCCCACAGATATTAAGTTAGTGGTTTAACGTGAGTACCTGCCCTAGGACGTTACCTCACGGTGCCAAAGCACGAGTGAATACAATGCGTCCACCAACGCCCCCACCTACGATTAGAATCACCAGCGAGTACCAATTTAAAGCTATGTTATTTGGACATGACCTCACACCTTGGTGAGGTGCCGGAGACTATCTAAACTCCTACCGATCTATCGGTCACGGCACCCGGTTAAAAATGTAACTCCACACCGAGCTAGCATAGCTCTCCCCGCGACTTGACACTCGTAGCATAAATGCTACTACCAGTGTAAGTCCCAAACGACTTCGGACTGGTGACCAAGATGGTGTATACAACAAACAAGAAACACTCAAACAACACAACAATAAACGGAGCCACCCTCACGGGAGAACTCAAAGTGACATCGTGCGCCACGGACACAATAGACAAAAACAAGAACACAACCAGTCAAGAGTAGACCAGTACAAAAACACAACACCAAAAAACTGCAGCCACAAATCAAGCCGCAAACAGCAGGCCGGGAAACAGCAAACAGCAGACAATCACAGCAAGCAGCATAACACACAACCGTCAACACCCCACCGGGACGCCGAGCTAGAAAAGGCTAGCCAGGAGACCGCTAAGATGCTGATGCAGGTTCAACCTCCGCTAACAGTGCCGTCCTTCTACGCCTAAACACCTCAAGGACAAAAACGCCCAGCCTACCATAAGTACGATCGTGCAACAATACCCTACTAAAATCCCACGCCTCCCCCCTGTATGAGTGATACCCATACTAAATCCCTAATGTCATCATAGTCCGGGCACGAAGTCAGTACATGCCTCCAGTCCTCAATTCCCCTCCCACACCGACAGTCAGCTGATTCAGTCTGGCCAATTC
The DNA here is from genome assembly GCA_023159175.1 of Wohlfahrtia magnifica. NCBI lineage: Eukaryota > Metazoa > Arthropoda > Insecta > Diptera > Sarcophagidae > Wohlfahrtia > Wohlfahrtia magnifica. The sequence continues at coordinate 530,906 of JAKWBJ010000484.1, read as the reverse complement.
GATGCAAAAATGCATTGAAAGAGCCATGTCCCGTCAGTATGAACACCAGACTCAAGCCAAAGCCAAAGTCAGGGTGTTCCCGTACGAACGTAACGTCCCCACAGATATGTGTGGTAGCTGCGAATTAAATAAGCAGTCGCGGACAACTCAGTTATCAGAGTGGATTGTACCAAACTTTTACTAAATTCTGTACGCCGATGAAGCTCTGACGACATGTCGAGTAATTGGCGCCATCTAATTATCCAGTTAGTCAATACGTAGCATCTGTCCATGGTGGGCGGCTACAAAGAGTATCTGTCTTTATGTTTAGAGCGGCTGAAATTGATCCTTCAGAAGGCAACGAGAAACCACTGAAGAAACTCATCCCTAGAAAACTACATGCATCACACACAAAGCTTACGGCCCTCAGTGTTCGGCAATATGAGAGTGCTAAGAATCCCCGGAGGTAAAACAAAAACTGATTAACACTATTAGGGAAATGAAAAGACTCAAGATAAATATTCTTGATATAAGTGAAACTTGATTGCAAAGCTCTGGAAAAATTGAATCAGAAAATGTCACTCTCTACTACTCCGGTAATGACACAACCCTGCACAGAAAAGGAGTAGGTGTTATAATTGGGAAAAACATTGCAAATAGTGTTACGGATTTTATACGAATGTAGCTGAGGAATATAAGAAACTGGACTGGTTTGAGAAGTATTGGTGAACTGGCACACAATGCGAGAAATAGAGATGATTTTCTACAATTAATTTTAAGCATTCAATGATCTCAATATATTTATTATATTATATTTGTTATACTCGTATATATCATGTTTGCTTATATTTATTATATAAGTATGTTATAAATTTGTTACATTTATTATAGAATATATGACGTCGTTAAGCTCTGCATGTAATCGCTTAAATTCTGAATTGAATATGCAATAAAAGAAGAACAAATATTAAATTGGCTAATAAAGTTTTTGATTTTGTTTTTATAAGTATCCTATTTATATCTAATATAAGGAGTTTATAACAATTTTGATTAGCTTGTAAACTCAGTGTTAAGCCATAAAAGAAGAAGTTTCCCTTTTTTAAGGAAAAACCAATACGACCTGAAAAAATAAAAGTCAAACCAAACTTGATAAAGTCAAAGCATTACATTGTATACACATAGAAATAACACACAAAGATTTTATGTATCTATTCGTATTCGTTCATACTACACATACAAAAACACAAAAAGCAATTGTTTATTTTGTTCAAAACATTTTAAATTATTTTACGTTATTTCGCTCTTTGCGTTATCACTGTTTTTCGAAAATCATTTTCTTTTTTGTTTGTTTTTTTACCCTTTTCTGTTTTGTTTAAGTTATTATAAAACGTACATATGTATGCACAATATGTTTGTTTATTTTATAGGAAAAGAGGCCAAAAAGTGTAATGCTGAATATTTGAAGTACTTACGTATTTCGTAAATGTAAAAGTTTCTGTAAGATATATACATACATAGGTATGTACATACATACATACATATGTACACCAAATGTATACTAAAAAATATCTTCTTCATAGGCAAATATTACATTGAATATAACATTTATATTAACGATTGGCTAAAGCCCGGCGTACTTCGCTACCCCCATATCTTAACTATTTTCTTAAAAGCTATCATAGTTACATTTTTTACCCTTTTTCCCCATTTTGTCCGCTTCTGCTCCAGATCCAATCATTTGAAATAGCCTATACTTCCTTCCAGCAAAACACTTTGCGTTCTTTTCTTTTTTATCTGTATACAGTCATCAAACAATACCCGATTTTTCGCTGATGTGGATAGATAATAGTAGACGTCCTTCACATATACAAAATTGAATATTTAGTATGAAGGTATGTTGCCACGCCCACTTATCCAATCTCTCTTAATCGTTTAATTTAGAAACTTCTACCATTACAGTTCTCAAGATATACAAAAACAACGGCCACTTGTCTAATTGCGCAAAGTTTTTGACTGATGATTTATATTAGATATGTAAATAAGTCAATCAATTCTTAAACTTTAACTTTTTTAACTGTTCCAAAGATAAACTAAAATCAATATTTATTTTGTATGGGAGGTTCCATGCCCACCTGCCTAATGGCGCCCACTTTTTGATCGACGATTTGTGTTTACTGAAACCAAATACTGAAGACATTGCTTGAACCGTTCTCAAGATATACAGAAATGAATATTTAGCTTGTATGGGAGATACTACGCTCATTTGTCCAATTCCTCCCACCTTTTGACTGATGTTTTGCACTGACACTGAAGTCAGTCAGACCAAATGCTGAAATTTTAGCTGTAACCGTTCTTAAGATATATGCACTAAAATCAATATTTACTTTGTATAGGAGGTACCGTGCCCACTTTTTGACCGACGATTTGTATTTACTGAAACTATTTCGACCAAATACTGATGATTTGGCCTGAACCGTTCTCAAGATATATAGAAATTAATATTTAGTTGGTATGGAAGCTACCACGCCCACTTTTTCGATTCCTCCCGCTTTTTGCTTTTGATGATTTTTTGTATTGACTAGCTTCATAGTCCAAATACCAAATACCAAATAGTGAAAGTTTAGCTTTAACCGTTTTCGAGATATACAGAAATAAATATTGTTCAATTTCTCCCAGTTTTTGACTGGTGATTTGTATAGACTCCGAAGTCAATCAGACAAAATTCTGAAACTTCAGCTGTAATCGTTCTCAAAATATACGTACTAGAATCAATATTTACTTTATATGGTAAGTACCACGCACAGTTGTATAATTCCGATTACTTTTTGACTGTTGCTTTTTATTGACAATGAATCTATATGTGACAAATTTAGAGAATCTTTGTTATTATTTTGAAAATATAGATAAAAAAGTATTAATTTGGTATGGGCGTGGCACCGTACAGTTGGAATTTCTGAAATTTATATAGCCTATAGTTCCTTTCAGACATACAGAGATACTGTAAGAGTTTCAAGAAAATCGATTAAGACGTTTAGCTGTCTATAAGGCACAAACAAACAAACATACATACAAACACACATTCATTTGTACATAAGATTTATATATTATAGATTATTAGCTAATCTTTCGGACCATTTCTTCTATTTTCTCTGAGATGTTGTTCAACCTGGCCTTTCCATTAGAGTCTGGGAAGACCTTTCGTACGTACTCACTCAAATCGTTATCAAATGTCCTCTTCATCCTTGGATTATTATCATCTGCGGATACTACAGTTCTAGTCACTATAGTCGATGTATTTTTATGTGCTTTGCTATATCACTGTCAACGTACAGCTTGTAATTAATACGTTGTTGATATTCTCCTTCAACACAAATTATTCCATAAATCTTACGAAAAAATTTTCTAGATACTTCAAGAATCGCTTTTTCCGCTTGTGAAAACATCCATGCTTCTGCACTTAATAAGTGGACGGATAGGATTAGTTTTTTGTAGAGCGTTAGTTTCCATTGGTGAGAAAGTGTCTTACTCTCAAATCGATTGCTCAGACCAAAGTAGCATCGATTTGTCATTATTATCCTTCATTTTATTTCTGAACTGGCGGTAACTCGATAAATGAATTCTCTCTCTACCTCGAGGCTGTAGCTGCCAGAGTTCACAAATCGTAAGCCTCCATCAACTTTGTATTGCTATTATTCACTGGCAGGCCCACTTTTACCGTTTTCTCGATTTTTGCAAAGTTTGCATTTATTTCTTGCGGCGATCAACCCGACAAGCGTACATATGTTGCTTTATGAATATTATGCCGTTTAAGTTCACTGCTGTATTACGCCGGATCTTCTCAAGCAGCAAATTGAAAAGTTCGCATGATAAATTGTCACCTCGTTTGGTACTAAACGATTCGAGGAGATCATTACCTATTTCATCTGCCGATCTTGTCCGAACTTTTCGTATCGTAAGTGACAGGAAAAACTTCCGCGGAATGATTGTTCCACAAACGAAAGGTGCGACTTATTGGACAATCAACTATTCTCTCTACGAGAAAAACGAGTACTGCTCGAAAATACAATATGTGATTTATAGGAATCAATTCCTTTATTTCATTAGAAAAAATTTGGTTAAAAAAACGTGATCGTTCTAATGTCACCGTGAATTCTTATGCCTAAAACATTAAGAGTATACCCATACGACGACATCACACCACCACGTCAGCGTATCAGAAAACAACATTGGGTTTTGTGCATGTGAAATCGGCCCTGTGCGCCAAATCTTTTGTGAGCGTGTCATTCATATTTCGTCTTTTAACCCCAATCACCAAAAAGCTACGCCTGCGATTAAAAGAATATGAATTACAAATGCTGCTGTCAGTTGAAAGCAATAAAGTCTTTAAGAAATATTACAAATAGAGCAAGAGAAAGAACAGAGTCTTCCGATGGAATCCCGTCTATAACCGCTCTTATAGAGCGATCTCGGAGAAAGCTCGATGTACTATAAATCGAGAGAAGTGACTTCCGACACCAAAAGCAATAAGTTCTAACACCATCGCTTCATACCAAACTCTATCGAACGCCTTGGAAATATTCCGAACTACAAATTTGCTCTCGCTGTACCAGCAGATCACCAGTAGAACAATCCTTGCTGAAGCCATACTGGCAATCGCTTAGCAAATCGTTTAACTCTAAATACTTTGCAGGGTGATGATTAATCATATTCACTATAATTTTGAAGTGTCTAATAATCTGATATTGGTCGGTAGTCTTCCCGATTACTAACTAGCCTCAGCCTTTTTAGGGATTGGCGTTACACTGGCAACCTTCTAGCAAGATAGTAAAATACGTAAAGAATAAAAGACACTGAGAAGGTTAGCCAATGGACGCACAAGCGTCGAAGAGCACTGCTTGAGGTCCAGTGCTGGTATACCATCTGGCTCAAATGACTTGTTAACGTTGAGATTTGCAAGAACCCTTTAAACAGCACGAGCTTGAAGGAATATAGTTGGCATAGGCACTGATACTCTTTTAAGTTTCCTCGTATCGGCCTGTCAAAAGTAGCCTTGTAATCCACGAAAAGATGGAAGATGTGAAAATTTTTTCTTGTGTCTGTTTCAGGATAGAGCGTAGTATGAATGTCTGATATAGGCCTATGGTGTCGTTACGATGGGAAGACAGAGACTCCATGCATTCCTTTAACCAAATGGTGCTTCTTAACAATTTATCGCCTGCTGCCCGCAATTTATCGCCAGATCCGCTCCCGCAGCTTTGCTGTTCTTCAATCGGGTGGCGAGCACTCAACTCCATCAACAGTATATTTTTCATGCAGAAGCTCATCAGTATCATCAGATACTAACAGTTAGGAAAAGCGTTTCTTTCATATCTTGTGTACGTTCGCCAAATTTGCTACCAGGTTACCAGATCCATCTCTATAGGAGTAAACACCTGTATTAAAGCTCTATGTATAGTGTTTCGCTATTTCGCTATTTGGACTTTATTTCCACTTCTGTTTATGTCCATTTTTTCATACTCACGTCTTTTCATATAATTTTTTTGGTTCTCTCCTTCTCCGCTCAGCTCTAGCTACCATTGACTTCTGAAGTGCAAAATATGCAAAAATTTTATAATATTTTCCAAACTTTTGTTTTAAATGCCTTTTTGAGAGATTTTATAAGAATTTCTACTTTTTTGTCTTTAACGAAATTTAATGTTAAATAGCAGGCTGTCGCTACATACATTGAGCCAGCCTTTCTGGGAATTGAAATACTATATACACATAAATTTTCTTTTTTGTATTATGGGTTTTTTTCTTCTTTTCCTTTTTATATAAAGATATTGAGATACAATAAATGTCTGCCATTGTGTGTACAATACAATGGTTTTTGCAAAGATATTTACAGTGGTAATAAATGTTTAGCATTATAATGTAATTTATATGTACACTCATAACAATAATGTTAAACATTATTCGAAACGAATTACTTGAGTAAGAGCCCCAGCAGAGGACATGAAGAAAAATTTAATTATGGTTTCGAATGTTTAATAAAGAGGCTTTCAACTTTCCTACAGACAATTCTATAGAAAAATAAAGAATAAGGCCCCCAGACCTTTCCGCATACCTCTGGCGATGATGACAAACATCAGACCAATGATAAGAAAAACCCGCCAACTACTGGGAAAAAATTACAATACTAAAGTTAAGATCATCACCAATTAGCAAGGATCTTCACCACTACGCAAAAAACATATGGAGGAAGCTACAGCGGATTAAATCATCAACTTAGCTTGAAAGATCAAATTGATTAAAGAAACTGAAATAAAGGCATGTGTGCTTAGTGGAAAGCCAATATGATCCCTAGAGGAGTGACGGAGAAAAAAATATTTAAGTTTATGTACATACATCAAAAACCGTCTCAATGTTTAGCTAGTGTTAAAAAATATATATACAACAACAAAGTTAAAGACCCAATCAATATGATGTTTGGTCTGATTGTTTACTAGAATTTTATTTAAAACTACAACTAAATATCCAAAACGTATATAATAGGTCATGGAAACGGTTTTTTGAGTTTACTTTATTTAATAAATTTTATAACTTTTTAAGGCTTCGTATTTTGTATAACCTCTTTTGGAAGTAAAAATATTCGTCGCGGCATACATTATGAGAAAAATGGCCGGAATTTGAAGACAGACATGATTAAGTTATTCTTCTGTATGAAAACGCTCGACCTCACGTCGCTAAACTTACCAAACGATCAAATACCGCATCCGATGTATTTTCCGAATATTGCACCTTCTGACTATTGGCTGCTTCGACGGATACAATATCTTTTGCCATTTCACTGAATCACTTCTTTTGAAGAAGTATAAAATCGACTTTAAAGTTCGATCGTCTCAAAGCAACCATTGATTTGATAAATTTTTATTTTGATAAATTTGTTAATTCATTATCTATTTTGTACATTCAATACGTAAATTATACTTATTCTTGTTGTAAATAGTCTACGAAAACCTTTAAATAAAAAACCCACCCGGGTTTTTTTTAGATATAATACCCAATAAAAGTCAGGTGGGTTTAATTAGGTTACACAGTGGGTTGCCAGTCCTGGTGAAAACCACACCATACGGTCAATTTTAATGGATGTAATGGTGATTCGTTAACGACTTGAGAATTGTTATCGCTCCAAATACGCAAGTACTCGTAGCCATTTAACAATAAATAAGCTTCTCAGTAAACACAATTCTGTGCTCTTTATACTCTGTAAACTTTGCACTCAGAAGTAAATTTCCACAATTTTGAAGCGTTGTTTTGCGTTAAACGACTCGTGATGGCTTGCCAGACCTTACTGAGCCGAAATGTCAATTGAGTTCGACATTCTCAGCTGTCAAGCCATAGCTACCGACATCGATAGTTTTCATGCAGCTAAAAAAACATTCTATACTACCAGAAGGTGTTGAGTTTAAGGAAAGATAGGAAGAATAAAGCTAAATGGATTAAGTGTCTTGCAATACTAAGCTGTAAAAGGTCTTCTTCACCAGGAGCTGTTAACTACCTTAAATATATCCACGAGATTGTCAGTAAGAAACACTTGTTTCTATACCAAGTAGTACCAAGGCACCGGCAAATTTTACTCTTACAAATGAAATAAAAGCACTGGGTGAAATATTAGCACATTAGGCCGTTAAAGATCTAAAAAAGTTGAAAGTTGTACTAACATACTTACTTGCCAGAAACTACAAGTTGCCGGCGAAATCAACAATGTATGTATATGAGAGAAAATTTATCAATTTTATTGAATTAGGCAACAACAAAAATTGTATTTTAAGAAACAAACCAAATAACCGGCTATTTGTTTGATTTTTAGCCGAAAACCAGTTTTTTTTAAATTGCATATATTCGAACTATTTGAAAACCAAAGGTGAATAATCGATCTTCCTTTTATACACATGTATAGTCATGTGAAAAATAATAGGGACACATTGCGGTTTTCCTTAAAAGTTTAATAGAAAAATGTACTACAACTGAGAAATCGTCGAAATTCAAGCAGACTTTTTATAAGATCTTTTGATAAATGTTTGAATATAAAAACAATTGGAATTTTTACTCTTTTGATATAAGTGTCCTTATTAATTTTCACATGACTATATATTCTAAACACTAATGTTAGTACATATGTAGTTATAGTTATAGTTTCATATGATTTTTTTATTTAACGAATATTTCAAGTTATACGAGTAATAATATAAAAATGAATTAAATGTTTGTTGGGTTTGCTACGTAGAAATGAAAGTGAGAGAAAAAAATGTTTTTAAAAGTAAGTATTTATGGGACAAATCTCCTAAAGTGATTGTTGTTTTTGCTATATTAAATGCTTACCTATAACGTGTTTCAGTTTGTATACCCAAATGTCTAATGTTTTAAAAGCAGTCGACATTAAAAATAATTTTTAAAACATATTAAACGTTAATGCCAAAAAAAGGAAGACAAATATACAAGTTTAAAGACCTCTATATATATGTACATATACTTATGTGTGTATGTATATATATACATATATATTCTTAAAAAGAATTGTAGACAAATTCATTAAATTTAGGATCTAAGTAACGAAAACGATCTAATTTGTATAATGCTACATCGTGTTAAAAATATTTTACGTGGGGCACTATTTATATTTCGGGAATAGTAAATAATAACAAATATTTTTAAATCTCAATGCCTTTATTGTTTTTCAAAATATTCCGCTTTGCTGATCAATACACTTTTGCATTCGTTCAAACCATTTCTCAAAGCAGTTTTTTCATTCCTCTTGAGACACCTCCAAAACATCATTTTTGAACGCTTCAATTGCTTCTTTGGCGCTCGTAAATCGTTAACCACGTTGTTTACCTTTGATATTCGGGAACAAGAAGAAGACATTGGGTGCCAAATCAGGACTGTACGGAGGGTGAGACGTCAATTCGATGTTTTGACTGCTCAAAATGGAGAATGAGTTGTCTTCGGCGGTTGGTTTTACGAATTTCTCCAAAGACTTACTGTAAACAAATGGTCGTGTAGAACTCATAATTGACCGTCTTATGTTGCTCAAGCGGAATACTGGCCAGAAGACCCAATCGACGGGAGAAACAGGCGACCATTTGCTTTGCTGTGCCTTTCCCACGAACAACTTTTATTGGACTTAGCTCAGGGTTGACAAAAACCTGCGTTAAAAAAAATAACCCAGCCCACCAGGTTTTATTGGCTTTTATAACTGCTTTCAAATTTCGTTTAATTCGATGTTATGTTTTGTTTGTTAGTACAATTACGTTGTTTTAGTATTTGTAATGTAGTTTTGTACTATGAGCTGCTAAGACTCGGAGCAGACAGCATATGCTTTGTTTGAATCGTGCATTGTAAGAAAAACGGTTAGAATATAAAGACAGACAGAAGTAAGTTATTCTTTTGTATAACAACGCCACCCCAAAGTTGCCAACAAAAAACGATAAAAAATTTTTTTTACAACTAAGTGTTCAAGCAAAATCGTATGTTTTGCAGTAAAACTAATGTGCAAGGATGTCTCTATCTCACGATATACTGTGGTTTTTGATGGTGTTTTATCGCCATATGAAAAACTGAGTTCATTGACACATTCTTGTTAAGATATTCCACTTCGAAAGTTGTAAAAAATAATCCAACGAAAACCTCCTCTTGAAATTTAAATTTTTTGCCAAAGTTGATTTTCTTAACTCACTGTAAACAAAACGAATAGCACTTGTATATCACAACGTTGTGAGTACGTTTATGCTAAAAGATGTAAAATTTTATTATGGTGTTGCCAGATTTTAACTATTGATATTAGTGTTGTCAGTTCCTGAAATATAAGTAGTAAGCCTCGTATTTTATTGTATTATACAGCTTAGAAAAATAACGAAAAATAATTTGCGTGTTAGACTTATCATAGTATCGCACAAAAAGTCTTTACTTACGATTCTTAGGTAAAGGGACCATTTTGGTTCATCATGTTTTTTCAAACAACAAATGTACTTAAATAAAATATATTTCTAGTTCACACAGATTGCAGGGTTAAATTGAATTCTATGTCTGTAACTTTCCTAATCTAGTGTGTAATATCACTTCTACTCTATAATTTCGATATTTCAATTTGCAGGGCTTTTAATGAAAATAGTGAAGATGAAATCAATGCGGCAAATTTCTTTAGAAAATGCAGAAGATGAAAAATGAAAAATTTCATACAATGGGGTTTATCTTATTTACACTTCATATAACAACTTCAGGCGAGAAGACCATATCCTGAAATCCAAGGTCAACATAATTTGCCGTTTCCTGATGCCATGTATATTGCGTTCTAAAAATAACTAAAATTAAAAGCAAGTATGGGAGAGAAAAATTAGATAAGAAGTGGAAATATATATAAACTTCCACTTTGCGCTCATATATTTCTATACAAATTTTACAGGTGTTTATTATGCAAAATAGTTTTGTTCGACCTATTTTCAGAGAAATAGTGAGCAAGAATAATTTTAACTTGATTTTAAGTGCTCCTTGAAGTCAGAAACAAAACAATGATTAATTCTTTAATTTTCAAGATATGTATATGAATATTAATTTTCCAATGTTTTACGACTGTTACGAAGATATAACTATTGATGAAATATAGTGGCTTTTCGAGGCTGTTTTTTTTTTTTTTTTTTTTTTTTTTTTTTTTTTTTGGGGGGGGGGGGTAACTGTCGATTCTAAATTAGGATGTGTGTGAAAAGTCCAACCATACCTTAAAATATCAAAAAAATAACAGTCGGGAAAAAATCAGATGGATCGTTTGGATCTCACTGAAGGCTTGAAAGGTCAAAACATCGCTTCTGATTACTTTTCTTTATCTTTTGACTCAAAAAAGGCTTATTGAATGAAAGCAGATATACATCGGTACAGTACGAAGAAGTAAAACATTGTCCTTCAATATGGTAATTTTGAAAAAAGTTCCTTTATACTCATCAATATTTGCTTTCAATGAAACTGTCCCATTGCTTTCATTGTGCAGCATCTGTCATTTGTTAGAAAACGAGATGATGATATGAACTGTTACAAATCTAAATACAGTAGTAAGTGCATCATATCCTGCCGAAACCGCCAAAAAAGCTTAACCAACATAAATAAAATTTTACAGGAGAAGGTTCATTTTAAATATCTTTGCTTTTTCTTCAATTTTTACCACGATATTTAGTATGTAAGTGTTATTTTTTCCGATATACATAATACAGCTAATATCGCTCACATTTTAGTATAATAACGGTTATTCTTGACACTTAAGCTTTTTTCGCTATGACTCTAATAAACTACTAATGATTTTTGTGTCAGTTAAGCTAAAAGATCTTAGATAATAAATGTATATTATCTATATTGTTACGAAAATAAAAATGCCTAAAAAGAAAATACACCACATCAGGGATTGTATTGTGGGATTTTAGTCAATTGGTTTGTGTCAAGGTTTTGAATGTGTTGCCCTGGGTAACAATCTTACATGTTTAAAATTAACGGACATAAAATAGAAGATGTGAGAGCGTTTGAGACATAAAGTAAAGTCGTGTTTAAGCGTAAATAAAAGTGTTGTATAAAAGAATATTAAGTGAAAGATAAATAAGTTGCTGTATTAAGAAGAACCTTATAAAGTGTGGAAATAAAAACTGTAAAACAACAACAACGTGGTTTTTATTTTATTTTGACAAAAAAAAAATAAAAAAATAAAAAAATAACTCAAATATTTTAAAAAGGTTAAAACGTAACAATATTTATATATATACAGTGGTGGACATTGGGTTAGCATATTATTTATGTGTACTTTTTGAAATGAAAAATTTTTTTCGGAATTGAAAAAATTTTGATCCATCACTCCAGAGGAAATTTTTCTAAAAGAGCGCTTTATTTAATGTATGCTCAAGAAAAATAAAATTCGGAACTTCAAGTTTTTTTTTTGATACGTGTACCTAATGTTGTACAATATATCCAAGCAATTACTGCGAGACCTCGTTCCACAACAAATTATTTCAATTAATAGTGAGGAGGCCCATCAACTCCACGAACGCCTGATTTGACTGCTCCGGATTTCTTTTTGTGGGGATATCTGAAAAGCAAGGTTTATGCCAACAAACCAGAAATGCTGGAGCAACTTAAACAAAATATTCGTGAAATGAAATGAAATACCGCGTGAAATGTGTGAGAATGTAATGAAAAATGTGCTCAAAAGGTCTCGCATTTGTATGACTAACAGGGGTATTTATTGATATTGATCTGATGTATTCTATACATAATTGCCGACATTAAACAAAACATTTATCTACATAAGATCCATTCTCTTTCATATAATCAAAAATTGTGAACAAACAAAGTAGTTTAACTTTCCGGCGGACACCCTGTGTATAAAAATTAGTTGTCCTATATTCGTCATTTTATAATTCGAGAACTACTAATTCGACTTACGAACCAATACAAGCTTTGGAAGGCTGTACTTTCACTGATGGTTTTATTCAATTGGGCGGTGCCACGCCCATATAAAATATTTATTTATATGTCTTTATGTTTAAAACGATAAGAGTAAGAGTTTTTAAATTTGGTCCAAATAACTTTGTGGTCAATACAAATCATTAGTTAGAAAGTGGACGGAATTGCAAGTGCAAGTGGCACCTGACATACAAAGCATATATTGATTTTCAAATGACCAAAACTAAAAAGTCTAAGTTTTTAAAGCGGGTGAAAATAAATAAGTGGACGTGGGATCTCCCATACATATGATAGTAACTACTAATTTGTGTATATCTTGGGAACGGTAATAGTGAAAGTTCCTAAATTTGGCTTAAGCAATTTCTTGGACAGTACCCATCATCAATAAACAACTGATCGAGTTTGGAAAAGTGAACGTGGCAGCTCCCGTTCATACCAAATATAGAATTTTGCATGTGTGAAAAACGGTAACAGTTGAAGTTTCGATAGATATCTACATTAGTCAAAAAGCGAGAGCTGCACAAAGCACACCGGGTAAAAGCTATATATATATATATATATATATATATATATATATATATATATATATATATATATATATATATATATATATATATATATATATATATATATATATATATATATATAAGTTGCAAAAATTCGAGATAGGCTTTTTGATAGATTATGATACATCTTTGCACAAATTTTTAAAGTTGCAATTAAAAATAACGTTCTTATCAACAATATTCTAAACTTAACCTCAATCGCGTATTTTACATTTTAAAAAGTTTTTTGCTTCTCCTGTAAAATTTTTGAAATGTAATTTAGGGCATTTTGGATTTAATATGACGATATATATATATATATATATATATATATATATATATATATATATATATATATATATATATATATATATATATATAAGCAAAAAACTTTTTAAAATGTAAAATACGCGATTGAGGTTAAGTTTAGAATATTGTTGATAAGAACGTTATTTTTAATTGCAACTTTAAAAATTTGTGCAAAGATGTATCATAATCTATCAAAAAGCCTATCTCGAATTTTTGCAACTTATGGCCTTTTAGATTTCATGTGACGATATGTATTCTTTAGATATTAAAAGGAAAATAACTTTATTTTAAATGCTTTTTTTATGATTTTATTTTGAAGAAAAAAATTAATAATTTACTGAAAAATAATTGTTATTCGGCAAACATATGTAGCCATTAGTTTGTATGAATGTATGTCTGTACGTATATTACGTGCATGAATTTAAAATACGAGGATATTCTAAAAAAGGAAAATGTTGACATTTCAAACATACAAATACATACTACGTATATCGCTTACTTAATCCACAAAAAAATTATTTTCCCATCAGATTTTTCGTTAACTTTCAAAATACACATCTGCTTACGTATATCTCTCTTGTTAATTGTATGGCAAAAAATATGTTGGCTTCCTCTAAACACATTTTATAGTTTGTAGTGTGTTGTGCATTAATTGTGCGATATGTATATGTGTATATGTAAAGCACTGACACATTATAAGTTAATATACATATGTACATACAAATATACGAACATATACCAACATTTTTATATGTAAATATGTGTCATAAAAGACTAAAGCGATAAGATACCATAAATAAAAAAAAACAACAAAAATAAATGTCAGCATATAGTAAAGATTAAAATTATATATTTATATATTTTTTATTTTGTTTTCCTATACGATATACATACATAACATACATATGTAAAAAATAATAAAAAATAAATCCTTTAGAAACATACACTTCTACATATATACATATATATGTATGTACATACTCGGAAATATACAAGTTCATCAGTGTCATATTAATAAAGCCATCTAATCACTTTGGCCACATCTTAAAAGTGTTTGCTGCTAAATCTGCTTTAAAATGGTAATGTTAAAATAAAATTTATGCTGCTAAAAAATAATGCTAAATAATATAGGGTGGTCCAGCCATAACGCACAATTTATGCTGCTAAAAAATAATGCTAAATAATATAGGGTGGTCCAGCCATAACGCACGATGTTAATTGTGAGTCGCACCTTAATGACAAGTTTTTTTCCCAACTTAATTTGACATTTATTTGTTCCACTGTTTGACAAATTCAATCATGGAGAGGCTTACAATTGAGCAGCGCGTTAAGATTGTTGAAACCTTTTTTTTCTCTTGAGACCAGCGCTCAAGGCATAACCCCACTCATGCAGTGCATTGTGCTGCTATGTCTATGGACGTTCGATTTAAATTTGCTCAGGAAAGACATACGCAGAAATTTTGTTCGGAAATGGGTGTTCAAATTAAAACGCATTTCGTGCACTTCGTAATTTTTTTGGTCAGCATAATCGACCAAGTGTGTCGACAATCGAGACAAATTTCAGCAAACCAGGTCTGTAGGAAACACTATGCAACAAATGGATAAAAAAAATTCTGACCATGGATAACCACTATATTTTTTTGATGCGCCATGGCCGCCTAACTTCAAAAATCATCAGCATTTCAGATTCTATGGATAAATTTTTTTTCTAAAATATAAGATTTTTGAAGATGTTGCTTTGATTTCGTTAAGTCATATATTAAAAAATTCCAAATTATACCAGTTTTAAGTCATTCGAATATCATTTTTTAATATAACCTATATTTTTGGAGTTATTGAAAAACAAATCTTATTTTCTTTTTTTTTAATTATGAAATTTTTGATTTCTAAAAATTTACAAAAAAAAATTCACAAATATTTACTAGTTTCACTATTTATTCATAAAGTTGCATATGATAGAAATAAAATAAATCATAATCCATGAAAATCGATTAGTAAATACATATTTTATTACCAATAGCGTTGTAATTGTATGTAATGGGTGTCGTATAAGCGGTATTTTTTCATAATTCATAAATACCACTCATACGCTCAGTAGAATTTTCGGCAATCACAGCAAAAAAATGTTTTCAAAACTAGGTAATTTCACTTTACTGAGAATAAAATAAGTATTTACCAATCAATTTTCATCAATTATGGTTTATTTTATTTCTATTATATGCAACTCCATGATTAAATAGTGAAACTGGTAAATATGTGCTGCTTTCTATTTTTTACGAATTTTTATAAATCAAAAATATCATAATTTTTACTAAAAAAAATGTTTATGATTTGTTTCTCAATAACTGCAAAAATACGGGTTATATTAAAAAATTATATTAGAATGACTCAAAGTTTCAAAGTTATCATAAGATGTACGAATCAGCCTTTAAAAAATCTCAAATTTTAGAAAAAAAATCAAAAAAAAAACTGAAATGCTGATGATTAGCGCATCATTAAAATATATTAAATATCAAAGGTATTTTTGCTTGTTGCATAGTGAAATGTAGAAACACCTGTACATATTCGCCCAGTTCGTTCGGCGGAAAACATTTGCTGTTATTCACGATAGTGTGGCAGAAAAGCCGTCAATATCGAATCGTCGTCGTACCCAACAATTGAAATCAGAAATTGAGAATATCGACCTGGACGATTTGTGATTACAAAAGGATAGTGCTACTTCCACACAGCCACCGAAGCAATGACTCTTGTGCGCGGGAAATTCAATGGCCGTGTTACCCCATAAGGTGGCGATGTTAATTGGCCGCCACGATCATGTGATTTGACACCGTTGGACTTCTTTCTTTTGGGATATTTAAAAGAAAGAGTGTTCGTCATTGCAAATAGGGACCGACGGATAAATGTATGCGACTGTGTTTCTCACATAATTATCATAAATCCTTCTATCATTATAAGAAATATTAAGATAATTCTCAGGAAACTTTTAATTTTATGCTAATTGTACCGTTTTAGTTGGACCACCCTATATGTATGTACAAGTTTAAGGACTTTTTTTATATATATCCCCATAAATATTAGTTTTACTTGATAAAACAGAATTGGCATAAAACGACAACAAAATAAAATAATAAATACCAATAAACAAACAAACACTTTGTCTATTATACATACATACAGTGGGGAGCAAAAGTGAGTGCATGTTTTGAAGTTAAGCTGAAAAGTTTCTAAAAAATAAAAATACGAAATCAAATAAAATGAAACTTTACACGCTTATTCATTGTTAAGTTTTTTCAAAAAAATATTAACAAAAAGCATCAAGTTCAAATTAAAAATGACATAAATGACATTACTGCCTTGATCAAAAAGTTTTCGGAATAGCCCCCGTGTGGCGGCCCCATCGTTCCGCTTTGAGTCTTTTTTGTGTGTTAAATTGGCACATCTGTTGCTGATATTCCCGCTAAATCTTAGCGTCATAGCTTAACATTTGCAAAAACTACGT
This sequence comes from Wohlfahrtia magnifica, assembly GCA_023159175.1. Taxonomy (NCBI): domain Eukaryota; kingdom Metazoa; phylum Arthropoda; class Insecta; order Diptera; family Sarcophagidae; genus Wohlfahrtia; species Wohlfahrtia magnifica. Next base: position 514,094 of record JAKWBJ010000484.1, on the reverse strand, counting down.
AGCCAAGAGTACATCTATCTCTATCTTTGTTGGCTATACCAATAGGAAAACAGTTAAAAAACAGCTATGTAACTTGCGATTGTATATGCGCGAAAATTGTTAAGTACACGATAAGTTAAGGTTAGGGTAAATGTGTCGCCCGGATTTCGTGAATTCACTCGGAGGCCCTATGGCCCATTGTGATACCCTACCTAAAGCACCAAAAATATTAGTTTCCTCATTTGAGCCAACCGCTACCCTTGACGAAGTTAATAAACTTCGAAATTGACACATTCCTAAGACAGTCCAGATCATGGAAGCATCATGCACTCAAGTGGTTAAGTCTAAGCTCCCATAGAGCAGGGCAGTCGCAGAGAAGGTGTTGCACCTATTCCTCCTCTTCTTCATCCTGACAGCTCCTATAGTGCGGCCTATCTTACAATGCCCGAAAGAAGCCCGATCGACCACCTTCCAAACCTAAGAAGATACCTAGTCCTTTCCATAGATAGAGAAGGTCAAAACATTCTGGATATTCTGTGTTTCATCCTGCTCGGTGGTCATTTATCCAACAAAATCTACTACGCACATAGAGGGGCACGTACGTCCCTTTTACGAGAGTCAGAGAGCAGTCTATAGTAGCGCACTCATCAACAATTCCACTCACTCGGACTCCTGCATGACTCGGAACATATATCAGTTCGACATGATATTGTTCCAGATGGGCCAGTGAACGAATGCAGCATAGGAAAGATTTCGATCTTTTCTTACGAGAGTTTTCGACGAATTAACGCGTGTAATGTACTTCTACCTTTAGAGCTACAAGCTTTATTTGGAAGTTATTCTATTGGTTTATGTCAAGGCTACGATCACCATGTCAATGACGTGCTTATTTGTGTTATTAACGGAACAGTGCCTACATGTCCCATTCGGCCGAAGAAACAGCACCACGGTCGAACTTTTCAATCATTTCCTTACACCAATTGACGCGAGCCTTTTTTTGAGCGATTTATAAATTATGGGGTATCCAACGAGAACAAATTGTTTTTACAACTAAGTGTTCGTGCTAAATCATATGCATTGATGTGGAACTAATGTCCAAGGTTGCCTCCAGCTCACAATATATCCATTATCAGTTCACACACTACATTGATTTTTAGTAGCACGACCACCGATTTTGACAACCTTCACGGAATTCGTCGACGACAGAGCTGCGACCACAATTAAATGATAATTTAATTTTTGATGATAATTTATTGCCATACAAAGAACTGAATTCATCGACACATTCTTGTTGCGATAATCATGGCCAAATTGATTTTCTTAACTCACTGTAATCATAACAAATAGCACTTGTACATCAAAGAGTTGAGAGTACGTTTATGCTAAAAAATGTCAAACTAAATTATGGTGTTGCCAGATTTTAGCTATTGACATTAGTGCTGCCAGTTCCCGAAATATAAATAGTACCCCTCGAAAAAGTAAAAAAAAACGTTTTACGTACTTTATTGTTTAAAAAAACAATATGGACCAAATATGGACTAAAACTAGACAGTTTTTTTTATTTAACAGCAGGGTAAATAAAGCCATATGGTATTATGTTGCTAAAAAAAGACCCCCAAAACAGAAAAAAATTTGAAAATCCTTTAAATAGTCAAGTTGCTATTAGTGCCAACTAAATAAGTGATTAACTGAAATGGTAATAGTAATGTTAACAATTTACTTTTTTTTATTTATGTATTTCTAAGAAAAAGTATTTTAAAATAATAATTCAAGTCTTTTCAACCAGCAGTGCTTAAATTATTCTTTAAAAAAAAGAAAAAAAAAACAAATTAATCAATAAAAATTTTCCATTTCGTTTGTAATAAAAAAAAATTTTGTTTTTCATATTTTCTACATTACACATACGGATATAACTTTTTATGAATAAATGTGTATGTGTAAGAGTGTGTGTGCAGCAGTAACTGTTTATTACATTTATTACATGACAATGTTAATGTGTTTTTTGTGTCCGTTTCTGTCTCTTTGTTTTGTGTCATCAAAGACTATTTTTGTACTCCTACTCGTTCGTACATTCAACAATATTTTATGGAGAAGCAGTTATTTTATCATTATTTTTATTGTTTTTATTTGAGTTTTTCCTGTTTTTATGGTTTGGAATTTATTCCTTAAGGAACTATTATTACATTCGTGGTATATATATTACTCATACGTGGTATATTGATGAAAACCACAGCTTAATTAGAAAAATTTATGTCCATGATGATATCCAATAACTTTAACAGGATTTGTTATTTCACAAAAACAAAAAATGTGAACATTTACATTTAAATGCAATTATTTATTTGTTCTTTGATAAAAGAAAGTTATAATTAAATTTAAATTTAATTGTGAAAATGTTTTATTTTTATGTTGCGATAAGGAAAAAGTTTATTATTATTATTATTGTTGTTGTTGTTGTTATTTTAATATTCATTTGCAGGCAATATAAACTATAACACAATACCAATGATCAGAAAAACCAGAAATATGCAATTGCATGTTTTTTACCATGCAACCGATTAAGTCGGAGGTAAGATATTTATCAGTTTCACGAATTTTTGGCCTCAATTTGTTAGTGCAGTGATTTTGGGAAACTTGGCTTACGGCCATCAATTATTACGCTTACAAATGTGAAAAGATCTTAAAAGTTTTTACTGCATTAAATAGTGCGTAAATGACAATAGATGAACTAAAAAAATGTAAATAAAGGGTCCGCCATCTAACGTTTTTGTTTCAACTAGTGCTTATTTCATGAATGGTAACACTTAACTCATGTCTGATTTAACAGATAATTAGTTTTATCCTTCCGCTAAACGAATATGGTTGTGTATACGCTTGAACAACGCTGGAAATTTGGGCCTGCGGTCGACTTACAGAAGGTGCCGATTTTGCCAAAAAAAAAAAACATTTTTTCAGATGAAGCTCATTTTGATCTTGGCGGGTATGAAAGCAAGCAAAATTATCGCATTTGGGGCACAGAAAACCCGCACACATACATTGAAAAGCCAATACACCCAAGACGAGTCACTGTTTGGTGCGGATTTTAGTCCAGAGGCATAATTGGTCCATTTTTCTTCGAAAATGAGCAAGGAATGGCCGTTACAGTCAATGGCGATCGTTAACGGGCCATGTTGAACGAATTTTTGTTCACAAAAATTAAAGAGGAGGATATTAGCAACATTTGGTTTCAACAGGACGGTGCTACGTGCCACACAGCCGAAGCTACACTCGATGTTTTGCGCCCTGTTTTTGAAGATCGCATTATCAGCCGCAGAGCTGATGTCGTTTGGCAACCTCGGAGCTGCGATTTGACACCGTTGGACTATTATTTGTGAGGTGCCGTCAAAGATAAGTGTTACACAAACAAGCCAGAGACAATTGACGCTTTAAAGGACAATATTCGTAATGTGCTCAAAAATTGGACCGATCGTGTAGGCTACTGCATGGCCAGCCGAGGCAGCATTTGAATGAAATTATTTTCCATTAGGAAAGGATTGTACTTTCAAATAAAAAAAGAAATTTGAGAAAATATTCAGTAGTTTTTTTTTATAGCATTTTCAAAAAAAAATTATTTGGCGGACTCTTTATATGAATTAAACAAGTTTTTATTGCTGCAAACTTCGATTTCTTAAAAAACGACTAAACTGCAATATGAGCAATATGCCAGTTGAAATGGTTCAGAATATTGGCAAGATGGAAGTTTGTAATACAAAACTGAATGTTACAACTAAGGCAACAAATAAAGTACTTAGTGTCGTAAAATTTATATGTCAATGCATAACAAATAATCTTAGCGTATCTTCTTAAAATCCAGTTTTCAAATATGATCTTTAGGAGTCGTTATCCTTGAAATTAGTCTCCATTATATCAGTAGACATTGACTTTTTCTATGTATAAAAGTTTGCTTAGATATAATAGACAACGCTTTACATTTAAAAATGTAGGTCCACGTTTTGTTTTCCATTGGCTGAAAAGCAGAGTTGCCAAAAACCCACGTTTTTTTAAGCCCAACCCACCGGGTTTTATTTGGTTTTTTCATGGGTTTTTGGGCTTTATAACTATTTCCATATTTCGTTCAAATAGACAATATTTTTTTTCTTAATGCAATTTTGCACTCTTGGTAGGATCAAGGCTGCATTGTGTATCGTGGTTTAATAAAATTTGGTGATCTCGTATAGATAGCAATTATTTCGTTTGAGCCGTACATTATGAGAAAAACGGCTGTAATGTGAAGACAGACATGATTGAGTTATACTTCTGTATTAAATACTGCACCCGATGTACTTTCCAAACATTGCTCCTTCTGACTGTTGGCTGTTTCGACGGATACAATATTTTTTGGCGTGTCATCGAATCACTTCTTTAATTCATCTTCATTAATTTGTACTTACAATACGTAAATTATACTTATTTTTGTTGTAAATAATCTACAAAAACCTTTAAATAAAAAAAACCCACTCAATAACACCCGGGTGAGTTTAATTCCGTTACCCAGTGGATTGCCAACCTTGTCGAAAAGTCCTGGGCCTAACAAAGAAAACACTTTTTTTTCAAAATTAGCTTATTCATCAATGTAATCTCCACCAAAAGCAATGCATTTCAATACCACTTTTTTAAAACGATTTATCTTTTACCTAAAAAAAGGCCTCAGCTTCAGCGATGATCTCTTAATTTGTGCGATATTTCTTACCGGCAAGCATTTATTTGAGGTTTGCGAACAGCCAGTAGTTGCTGGAAGGCAAATCTGGCGAATACGGTTGATGTATAAGCAATTCGAAATGAAATTCATGTAGTTTTGCAATTGATTTGATTGACTTATTTTTGCCACTATGAACAGAGCTTTCTCATAGTCAAATGCTCATGCACTATAAAGCCAACACTTTCTTTTGATATATTTACAATGTCAGCTAACTCACGCAACTTCACTTTTCGGTCATTCAAAACATTTTTAGGATTTTTTTGATCTTTTCTGGTGTTACCGTTTTGTAGACGTTCACTACGTGTTATCAGTGTCTCTACGGCCACGTTTAAAGTCAGCAAAGCAACGCTTTATTGCTGTCTCAAATGGAGCGGAGTCCCCATAACACTTGTCAAGCCATTGCTTCGTTTGAACGGTATTATTTTCCATCAAGAAGCAGTGTAGAATTCAAATATGAAATAGTTTTTGATCCATTGCTCTGAAAATATTAAAAGTAGCGTCACTCTTAGCGCAATAACTCACAAACTAATTAAGTGAAAAACATGAAATTTTAAGGGCTGTCTTCTGAAGGTTAGCAGTAGCTGAAAAAGGCGTCAATGCAATAAAACTAGCGCCATCTATGTGTTAAAACCGGGACTTTTCAGCTCATGTGCTGCATACCAATAAAAAAAATTCGACTTTATTTTACCAAAAATTTTCAGTTCTGTATTCAGATTTCCTTAGAAATTCTAGTGCAATTGTTGGTTTTTATTCTTCTGTATTGTTAATATATTTAAATATTGAATACAATTTTGTTTTCTATTAACTAAGAAGAAATTTTTGTTTTTTTTTAGAATATATTTTTAAATTTTTAGATAATATTTTCGGATTTTTACTGCATATTTTATGCACATTAAACACTTTTTTTAAGAGCATATTTCTGGTTTCCCTGCTGATGACATTTTACAGTTTTGTAAAATATTTTCCATTATAACTGTTGTTGTGCCTTTGCGTTATAATTATAACAAAAAGTAAAGCAATTAAAAACTATAAGAGAACAACTCAGAAGTACATTTATCAGCGCTGACAAATAGTTTTTATTTAAAAATATCAAAAAATAGTTAAAACAAACGGACAAATGAAATAAAAGCAATTTTTAGTATTATTTGTCTCGTTGAAGAACTGAGTGCGACCTTTCGAAAAATAATGTTCAAATGACAAAGTACTCAATTTGTTTTTCATTGTGATTGTTGTTGTTGTTGTTGTAATTTTCTCAACTTTATTTTTAGTTGTTATTATACACATAAACACATGTACTATGTACTCGTACATACATACATACATACAGTATATTCTATATCTATGGAATTACAATGAAAATCACCTCATCATACTCGTATATTTTTTGTTTTATTGAAAGAACTAAAATTTTTTTTTCATGAATATGAAATTTGAATAAGACAAAAAATTATATACATATGCCCTCTTCCTATCCTTCTAAATTTTCCCATACGAGTTATATGTATTGGTTATTGAAGAAAAACTTTCAAATTTAGTTTCGTATTCAAAATTAAATTTTATTATTTTTTATTTCACACATTAGTTAAAACCATTTCCAATTAATTTGAAAGTACTTAGCTTTGTTTCAGTTGAATTAGTTTAATGCATAGAATCAAACGTTTATTACTACAAGTCAACTTTTATTTTATTTTTATGTCCGTATGCGCTTATAAGAGCCAATGAAGCGTATAAGTATTGTTATGCACCTGCTATATAATGTATACGCCTTCCAGCAAATAAATTTCAGCTTAAAAATACAAAATTGTTGAGATTCAATAAAATTGCAATAATAAAAAACAAAAATATAGTTGTTGTAGATACATTCAGATTTGTACATACATATGTAATTTTTTTATGCATTTAAATACATGTAATTCTGCATTATTATTATTTTCTATACATATGTATTTCTTTGTGCACTTGTTCAACGCATTAATTATATTTCATCATAATTTTTTTAATTATATTTTTATTTTTCCATTTTTAATTATTATTTTAGTGTATGTATGTATTTTCCTTGTTGTTTCAAGTAAATTACATTTAATTATAAGTAATTTATTTGGCATGGCTTGGTAATAACCACAACATCTTTCTTTGTTTTAATTTTTTTCACTTTTTTCTATTAAAATAAGTATATCTGGTATGATTTTTTTTTCTAAACTACCAAAAACTCCCAAAAAAAAATAAATAAATAAACCGAACAGAATAGAAAAATAAGAAATAGTGTGTTATTCTTTTTTGAAGATGCGTGTTGCGATATATGTTTTTCAATAGCTTCTCTTTTTTTGTTCAGCTGTTCTTGTGTTACCCGTACCGACTAAACTGCACTCACTTATTTTATTTAGACTTTAATTTACTTTTTCACTTTTTTTGTGGTTCATTTTAATGGTATTGTTGTTTAGTTTATATTACTACACACATACACACATGCAAACATAAACTGTTGTATGTGTGTGGGCGAGTGTGTTTTTGAGTAGTTTGTAAAGAGAGGGTAAGTGACCTGCTTCAACAATACAAAACAACAGTATACCGATAATAACGAAAAACAAAACAAAACACTCATACACATTTACATACACGAACACACACTCAACACAAAGTAATTTTTCATTCCTTTAGTCTGCCATAGCGTACGGTTCTCTTGTACTTTTCTCCCGATGATACTTTATTTTCTTCCGCTTTTCGTGTTACTTCAACCGGTTGTTTAATAAAACTGAGCACCGAATCGTTTTCGTGACATGTGCCTGATGAAGTTTTGTTTAATTTTCTTCCATTCACTTTCACTTGATTTGTCGTTTGCCTAGCATTCGACTTTGTTTACGGCAATGACATACTCTCTCATACTCTCACTGCTCTCAATTTTCTATCTTAAGAACATGGTTGTCAATTTGATAATTTGTCGGATATATCTAGCGGTTTTTTCCATCTAGCGATAAAAAGAGTAGCTAGACTTTAACTAGCCGCAAGATCTAGTCATACTTTATTTTCAGTTTTTGCAATATTATTTTTTAATGGCAGTTGTTTGACGTTTATCATTAAATGTTTTGTTATTAATTTGATGTCAATTTTAATTAACATACGCCAAATGACAGTTCTAGCAACATCTTAAAACACTTAAAAAATGTTTCGTGTGGGTGACTAGTAAGGCTTTAATTGAAAATTTGATAGTAAATAAGTCAACCAATTACCAGTAAATGTCGTTCGATGGGAGACCAGACCATCTGAAATAACATTAGCTAGTAACTGGTTATGGTTATTACTGCCATTGAAAATCTTCTTTAATGCATTTAAGGCTACGAGCCGACGTTAAACTCTAGGTGCCTTTCAATGAGTCTAAAAATAGAATCAGCTGCAGCTCATTGATTTAGAGAGTCTCCGTGTTCCTCCATGCAATGTTATGGGAATTATTATTAATTGAAAATTAAAAACGGTATTTGATAAGTACGCCATTTTTTTCAAACTTAATAAAAATATTTGTTTAGTTTGAAAAAAATTGCCGGACCACAAGCAACACGTTGATCTACAGTTATAGATAACAGAAGATCGAAACAATCCGTATAACACATTTTATATAGTATATCAAAATACAAATTGAACAATCTCGTTGCCTATTCATGAATAAAAAAGCATATGGAAAAATGTTTAATCATGAAATCAACTCCTAAATTACCTTAGAATTGTTACCCTGATAGTTGCTCCTGCTTTTAACCTAACCTAAGTTACCTTATGGACCGCTAGATATCAACACAAAGCTTCAACATTTAAATATACCACCATACTTTGACTTATACAGTAGACCAGCTTTAAAGACACGCTTTATCTAAAGCTTCATAGAAGCAAGTGAGCTTATGTAATGAGCAATATGTTTTTAGCAACAAAAAGCTTTGTCAGAACAAAATGGTTTAATCTAGCTTAAGTCTATATGGAAAGAAATTAAATGTTATTGTCAAAATAAAGTAAAATAGAAACTTCTTGTTGAAGCCATATGCTCCCAAGTGGAACAATAAAGGGAAAAAAGTCCATATGACATTCAAGTAAAAAAAATCATTAAATATTTAATTCACCAAATAAATAACGCAGTATTACAACATTTTAAAATTCTAGCCAGTTACAGTCTTTTTTGTTTCAAATCTAGCCTTTTTTCAACTGTCGCGTTAGTAACAATGGTTAGAAATGAAAATGCTCATACGCATACAAAACAACCGCAGTGTTGTCAAACTATACAAAAGCTAATTAACGGATAACATTTTATCACTTCCACTCTGGAATACAATATATTATAATATTTTGGCAATACTTAACATTCATCGCTTTTTCATTTGTATTTAATAATCTACCGTTGCACAAAAAAAAGAAAACAGTAAGTGGCAACTCCTATTTCCTATAAAAGCGGTTTCAGTAAATAATTCTGATGAGAAATAATGTTGTATTTTTAAACGATTTTCTTATATTGCTATTCTCTATTTTTTTCAATTTCATTTTACTTTACTTTATGAGATGGTTTTAAAAATAGTTTTTTTAACTTTCGTGAGATTTTTTTTGCCAAAACTCAACCGTATGTGTATTTATTAATAGACATTGAGTACAACACATCAAGTTGCAAGTTGCATTTGTTTTATAAACATGAATTTTTTCGTAAGTGTTGTACATATTTTGCATTAAACGATGAAATTAAATAAACTGTAAAATACAGAGATGGGCAAAATGTTTTTAAGTAACATATTTTCTCTCACTCTCTCTCTCTCTTCTTTCTCTCAATTTTCTCTGTACATATGGACGTAGAATTACAGCAAGAAAACCATACGTATGTGAATTGGATATTAAAATCAAATATTACTAAAATAATTTCTGTAAATATTTTTCATATTGTGATGACAATAATTACAAAATTAATAACTTTTGTTTTTTTTTTCAATTGTAATTCATCAAATTATATTAAAAACAATATATTGCAAAATTGTATATATGTATGTATGTATGAACATAGAAAAGAAACTTTAAAAAGAAAATTAGTTTTCTCTGTCACATAAAAGAATTCTCAAATCGTTCTGTTACTTCAGCTCATTTCTTTAAATCGCTTAGTTAAGTTATTCTTAGAATTACTGCAGCAAAAGAATTTATTAACGTTTGTATTTGTTTAGTACTAAAAAGCAACTGTATGCTTATATGTATAGTGCCGTGCAAAACAAAAGCAACAAACTCTATAGAAACAAATAATGACATTAATTTCTGAAAGTATTTTATTTACACAAATTTTTTTCTGTAACTTATTTAGACGTATACACACTAAGATTTACATGAAAACATATATTATTTTAGTCAACGTTTCTTCAAATATAAGCCAAAAACCATCAAGGTTTTCAAATAAAGGCGTACAAAATGAAAGCAACAAATAAATAATTTTTATTTTATTTTATTTATTTGGTCTATGGAAATTTAATTCCGTACAGAAAGGAAAAATATAAAATTTACAATATGAAAATTATGAATTCGAATACAATATAATTAATTTAAATACAGTATTATTTTTCTTTTCAAAATTTCATTACTCTCAGAAAAATCAATTAAATGATATAGATTATTAAATTGTAAGCATTTCTGACGAAAGGAGTCAATATTGGCATATACAGATCTGTGTTATTTTATATTTATTAGCTGAAAGTAGCGGGAAGGCCTAACTGGAACGTTAAAAATAATTTTGTTTAGAAGAAAATCGGAATCAACATCACCACGTATTAAATTGAATAAAAATGAAACACTTAGCATTATTCTCCGGCTGTTTAAAGTAGGTAGCTTAATTAGAGCGAGTCTGCTTTCGTATGAAGGAGGTACATATGAGTTCCATCCAAGTCCTCTCAGACAAAATAAAAGAAACTGTTTCTGTACTGATTCAGTAATGTTCGAATAAGTATGAAAGTAAGGACTCCGTATAATAGATCCGTATTCAAGGATCGGTCGAACCAAAGATGAATATAACTGCTTAGTTATATATGGATTTCAAAATTTCTTCGACCAACGCTTCATAAATCCTAATACTCCATTAGCTTTATTAACCATCATAAAAATATGATCACAGAACGTTAGTTTATGGTCCAAAAAAATTCTAATATCATTTATAATAGACCGGTAAAACGACATGTGTTTACATTTTTTGATATTCAAGTCCAATAAATTAATATCACACCATTGAGAAAAATATTCGATGTCTTTTTGAAGAGAAATATTAATGAAATATTAATGAATTAATGAACCAGTATTTGTGAACCTGTGTTTCCTATAGCTTCGCCACATCTAAGCGGCATGAAATCAATAAAGTATTAAGTAAGGATTCCGAAATACGTTTTCATTTAGCTTTTAGCTTTCAAATTGTTTGCTCTTCAATATTCTAAAGAGGTTTCGGTCGTATGATTGTGTTTTTCTAAGAACTCTTTGACTAACCTCGATGCGTATATCGAGACATTATCGCGTTGAAACATCCATAGAAAAGGCAGATTCCACTCAACATATGAATTAAAATCATTTCTAAAATTGTTTTTTTTATTAATTTGATCCATTATGCCATTACAAAAATGAAAAATTCCTACACCAGTTGCTGAAAACAAGTCTACATCATAGCATTGCCTCCCACATGCTTAAAGTTATTTGTACAATTGCGTGGATCACGCCACTTATTAGATACTCACTGTATACGTTATTAAATTGAATTTTAATTCATTGCTAAAAAAAAACAGTTTTCCATTCCTATATGAACCAATCTTGGTGTACTTTTGCGAAACTTGATCTTAAAAACAAAAATTGGTGTATATTGTAAAAAAAAACTGTTTATCTTCAAAAGCACACCAGTGTCGATCCGTACAAAAGTAAACAACTGTTCTGATTAGTGACATGACCCCTATGCTTCATCCACGCAATTGTAAAAATAATTTTAAAAATAGGGGAGGCAATGTTGTGGTGTGGACTTGCTTTTCAGTAGCGGCAGAGGGACCCTTTAACAAAATTTATGGCATAATGGATAAATTTATTGAACAAACGTTTTTGGTTCCATATACTGAGTAGAATAAGCGAATTTGATGGTTGTTTTAATACGATAATGACTCGAAACACACATCAAGGTTAGTCAAAGAGTTCATAGAAGAGAATAGCGTCCAAGTCCTTGATTGACAAGCTCAATAAATTATTGTAAAATCAAACCGTACTCTTTGAAAACCTAGAAGCTGAATGGATACGTGTCTCGGAATCCGTACTGAAAAACCTTATTGATTTCATATCGCGCAGATGTGGAAAGTTATAAGAAACAAAGGTTAATCAAAGAAATATCTTTATCTGAAGACGTCGACTGGTTTTGCTTATATTTGAAGAAACGTTGTTATAAAGTAATATATATTTCACATAAATCGTAGTGTGTATAAATCTAAATAAATTGCAGACAATTTTTTTTTTCTTCATTACATACATTCAGAAATAAATGACATTATTCGTTTTTACAGAGTTTGGTGCTTTTGTTTTGCACTACACTTTATATACATACAGTGTAATATGCTTCTCAGTGTGTTGACACAAATTTCAATTTTATTTGTATTTATTTATGGAAAGACACGTTTTTGTTTTAATTGATTTGATGCTGTGCGTCTATACAATTTGTTGCATTTTTGTTGTGCTCTGAATGGTTGAAGAAAATAACAAAATGTTTTTATTATAATGCATCATTGTGTGGCATTAACATTTTGAAAATTAAAACATAATAAAATATTCAAAATACATACATATACACACATGTGTATGTATGTATGCTTAAAAATAATGTACATATACCCAGCTAGCATTTTCAATCGTAAGAGACTTCGGCGATCGGAGCGGGCGATTAAAACAATCGTTCACGATCGCACAAGTTTAGAGCAACGGAAAGAATCGTGAAAGGGTCTTTTACGATTGAAAACTAAAGCTGGAAAGACTCTTCTGTGATTAAAAATGGTAACTGGGAAGAATCTACATTAAATATTTTTATTACTAATACTTTTCTATAAATATGTATAACATATATAGATGTAATAAAATTTGGAAAATGGGAAATAAAAAAGTAGGTGTTAACTAAAAAATAAAATTATGATTTAGCTGGCCTTTCTTTTCTTCAAAACTTTATGAATTACCCCATTGTCAGCTTTAGGGAATTTTTAAATACAGACATCTTAAGAAATAAAAAGCAAATTAAGAGGCTGTAATATAATGTTTAAAAAGTTCTTACTTCTTATAATACATTATATTGAATTTCTGAACACTAAGCTTGTTGGTTTCATGCCAGTTCAATTTTGCAGCAATATCATTGCTAAGTATTTTTTTCTTCTTATAGTTTCTCCTTTCAATTTTTTATTGGAATTACATTTTTTTATTTGTCAAATAACAATTGAATTTTTTTAAGTTATTGCAATGAAACATTTCTCGCCTGTTCTGTATTCAGAGTGGAATCAATCCGTGCAGAATTATAAAATTACTCGTGATCAAAAGTTCGAAAATTTGCTGACTTATAAACAAACTTTGTTTCATAATTTATAGCAGTTCAAAGCCTTCTGTAATTAAGATAAAAAACAAAACGCTCAGTTCAGCGAAGTTTTATTAAAAAAAACCTGATTCGATTTAATTCCACTTACATGCATGTACCAATTTTGTCCCCTGGTGTAATGAAACTAATTGAAGGATAATGCAACGTAACCGTATACTAATAAATCTTTCATATATAATTGTAATAAATTGGTTAAAAAACAAAATTGGCTTATCAGTTTTAATACTTTAAAACTTTTAACTTTGATATCAGTGTTGCCACTATTTGCAATTCTATTTGTTTTCTACAAACGAAAAGCAGACAAACAGAAGAGTCTACACAATTAGTTACAAGCTATTGTTATAAACAACTTAACAGTAACAGTAAAAAAACAAGAATAAATTTACTGTGAGTGTCAGATAAAAGTGTACACCCCCATTTGCTACAATTTAGTTTTCATATTGCCGCCGTGGTGTGGTAGGTAAACCACTCGCCTACCAACCAAGAGACCCTCGGTTCAATCCGAGGCCAGACCAACTGAAAGAGTAAAATTTTTGACTTTTCTATTGCATTTGCCGTTCGAAGCCGGTGTTAAACTACAGGCTCTTTTAATGACTCTAAAAATAGAATTGTGTGCAGCTCATTAACTGAGAGAAGTCCCCATTATTTCTTAATAGAATTTTATGGGACTTATTATTATCAAAATAAGATAAATTTCAACATTATATGTTTCTTTTAAGCTATCTAAGGTTTTACGAAATTTAAAATTTTTCAAAGAAATTCTAGCAACAACTATAGTTATGCTACGGAATGTATCCTATATTTTAGACGTCAAGAAGTGTACTGCATTAATTTGACGTTTTAATATTGTTACGAAAATAAAAATGCATAAATTTTGTATATTTGGTAGTTCTGTGTCACCCTGTCAATTTCGTACTTATTTGTGTATCTAGCAACACTGCTAATTAAATCATCCCTGGGTAACACAATCTTACATGTTTAAAATAAACGAATAGAGGATATGAGATTATTAGAGACATTTCCGGAACTTTCCAAATATGTATATAAGGAGACTGCTTTGCCTACGTAGTTCAGTTATCGTTCGGCTGTCAATGAATAAAGACGTGTTTAAGCGGAGATATAAGTGTTGTATCAGCGAATATTAAGTTATTGTAAACTGTATAAAAGTTATTGTGTAATAAATAAATATATAACTGTAAAACAACAAAATAAAGCGGTGTTTATTTTATTTTAATGTAATTAAACGAATTCAAACGTTTTAAAAAGGTTAAAACGTAGCAATATAATAAAAACTTTTGTTGTATTTTATTATTCGTATTAGCTTTGTATTATTACTGATTAATATTAATTATTTATTGGCTTAAGTTTTAGAAATTTTCGTAAAGCAAATACAATGGGTAAACTAACTTCGATTGATATTCGTAAACTCCTAATCAGAAAATTTCGGTTAACTAGAAAATTTGCTGGCCGAAAAAGTGATATTAAAATATTAGACGGTATTTTAGCTACATCAGATTCTAGTGTTAAAGCCAGTACTACATCAAATACTTTCTATGTGACATTCACGTAGACAAGTCGCTTATACCAAGAGTAATTAAGAAGTGACTTCTTTATATTATGTAAAACACTAGAGTAATCCCACCCTCATTTCTGGGTACCTTTGTGTTGTACCTGCTTTTGGACTGATATGGATAGATAAAGAAAGCTTTAACTGTCACCGTTCTCTACACATGCAAAATTCCATATTTTTTTAATGATAGTTTGCATTGGCTGCCAAGTCATTTAAACCAAATTTAGAAACTCCAACTCTAACCATTTCGAAGATATACAAAAATCATTAATCTATATGTGAGGTACCATGCCCACTTGTCCGAATCCACCCACTTTTTAACTCTAATAGTTCTCTAGGTATACAGAAATCAATCGACTTCAATTTCAAACTGCTATAATTTTCAAATCTGACAAAATTTTGAACTCTTTTTTTACTTATTATGTTAATTACCATTAACATAACTACCTTGATTAACAAAACTCTAAGTAAATAAGGAATTGCATGATTTATAAGACTTTAAAAATATTGTCGATTTCAATTTCGATCAAAATCGTTTTCCACCACTTACCTGAATATTTAATTTATATAGGAGCAGCCATACCCATTTATTTAATTTCGCACATATTTCAACTGATGATGTGAGTTAACTATTAAATTATTTGAACCAAATTTAGAAACTTCCACTATTACCGTTCCAAAGATATACAAAAATCAATATTTACTTCGTTTGGGAGGTGCTACTTCTACTTATCCAATTCAGCCCAATTTATGACTGATGATTTATATTGACCACAAAGTTATTTGGGCCAAATTGAGAGACACTCACTGTTACCGTTTTAAAGATATAGGCATATAAATACAAATCTTACATGGGCGTGGCACCGCCCAATTGAACAATAGTGAAGCCACATATCAAATGAAAGCTTTCTAAATGTGCTTTTATTATACACTGTTTTAAAAATATTTTCTAACACACGTAAAGTGTAAATGCTACAACAAATTTCCTGTTCAAGTAAAACTTATGCAATACAGAGGGGATGATTCTAACGTCAATAACCGGCGAACCAATGGACCTACAAAAACCACATATACAAAACCATGGTATTGACATTCTTTCGTTTAAGGGCTTACAAAATGAATCGCATTTCAGAGAACATCAATTACAACGCATTTTATAGTCCTCTCTTATATATAGATATAAATCCAAAGACGTTTCTTTCTGGAACAATGTCCTATTAAGCGATGAAATCAAATTTCATGTGTTTGGTCAGAAAAAAAATCATAAAAATATGAAGTACCATAAACGAAAAGCTTTTAGAACACTATTGTGTATTCACGATCAAGTCTGGTGAGGTCTTGGTAATAGCGTGGGAATGTTTGGTGGAAGTCTGATTTCATACAAAGTACAACGAGTATGAATGAAATATATTGTTTACACATATTCAAAAACCAATAAGCGTGCAAAGATTTTGATTTCTTTAACAAGACAAAGATTTTAATCACACTGTATGTAAGGTTCCTCGTTCGCACTTGTAACCAACGGTAGTATTCTCCCCAATATACGAATTTAACCCCAATCGAACGTTTTCGGGAACATTTTGATCATAAAATTCAAAAAATGTCAAGTTGTAACAAAAAAAAAGAATCCTTTATAACAGAAGAATGGCGAAAACCATATCTTAATTTACAAAAAAAAGACCTTGTGGAATCTATTTCTCGAAGACTAGATGACCAACAGCATCTAAGCACAAAGAATAGGAACTGGATACTAAAATATTCTCTCCTTTAAGAATTGTTTTCTTACACACCTTTTAACACGTTAAATATGGTGCACCTTTTATTTTTGTTGCGTAAATTTTGTTGTAGTAGAACATTTTTTGTTCCACAAAAATAAAATGTTTAAATTTATTATATTTTAAAAGATTGAAATAAGAACTAAATTGTAGAAAATGAGGATGTGTACTTTATATTGTCGTTCACAGTATATCAACCAGGGTTTTATTGGTTTTTTTGATGGGCTTTTTTTTTGGCTTTTATAACTGCTTCCTAATTTCGTTCAATTCGACAATATTTTGTTAATTATTAGTTAAATTACGTTGTTTTAGCACTTATAATGCAATTCTACACTCTTGGTCTGATCAAGGAGGGGTTGGGTACTATGAGCTGCCAAAGCTGTCTGCAATTACTTAGTTTGAACCGTGCATTATGAGAAAACGGCCAAAATACAAAGACGTGATTAAGTTATTCTTTTGCATGTCAACGCTCGGCCTCCTATCGCAAATGTTGCCAAACGATGGTCAGAAACGCACAAATGCCGCTTCCACCGTATATTCCGCACATTGATTGGCTGTTTCACGGATACAAGATCGTTTATCATTTCACCCAATAAGTTCTTTTTATGAAATGTAAAATTGGCTTCAAAGTTGGATCGCCTCAAAAGATGATAAGTTTTTCTGAAACAGTATTCGGAAATTGGCTCATTGGCTCATTATCATTATTGAGCTAAAAATAACGGACCAAATTAATTTGTACTCCCAATACGTAAATTATACTTATTTTTGTTGTAAATATGCTACGAAAACATTTAAATAAAAAACCAACCCAGGTTTTTTAAATATAATACCCAATACAAGGATGAGTTAAATTGGGTTACTCAGTGGTTTGCCAACCCTAATATCAACACATGTAAAAATATTGGTTACAAATTGTTATTCGCATCAAAATATGTATGTTTTTAGTGGTTTTTAAAAGTGGTAGATTTGTATCGAGTTCGGTAGATTTTTGAAAATATTTTGGTAGAATTAAAATTTGTTTAGTGGCAACACTGTTTGATATTTTTTAAAGGGAAAGACTGACTGTATAAATCAGCGGCAATAATAGTAATTTGGGAGTTTCTCTCTCACTCACGCCACTTTGCAGTGTATTTTTCTACTTGTTTTCTCTATACTTCTCCTTTTTTGCTTATTTTTTGACTATGCGTGTGATTACGTACTAGGTACGTGTGAAAATAAAAGATAAGAGCATCACTTTGCCTGAATCTGGTATAAAACCTACCTATGTACGTACTAATACTGACGATACTAAAGAACCAAAGATTTTGTGTGCAACAAGTATGTATGTTTCATCACTACGAGTTGTATAACAATTTTTTTTATTCGAATTTGTTTTGATTATTTTGTTGGGAAATGTCATGGAAATTGAAAATAATTGTTGTTGTAGTTCTTCTCGAAGTTTGATCAATTAATTAGACATGTAATTTTTTTCTTCTTTGTTTAAAGAAGCAGTTTATTATATTTTATTTGATTCTATTCCTGCATACATACGCAAACATATTGCAAAAATATTTTTTAAAAATTTTGAAAACTATTTTGTTGGTTTTTTTTTTTTCATTAAATAAGAATGGAGGGTGATTTTAAAGAAAGTGGTGGTGCTGCTACTGCTGCTTCAATTAATGTTGTCAATTTACGTCCAAAACATATTTACGGCTTACGGAATGATGTGGTGGGCAATATACATTTTAATTTGCATCAGGAAGTCATTTATCCGGTGGAAGGTGCAATAGCCTTTCATGACTTTGTACAGAATAAGCAGCGTTTCCTTAGGTAATAAGTGTTCATTTGAAAAATGTTTTAAAAATACACGCGTCATGTTTGAAAATGTGCCGAAATTTGTTTTCAGATTACCAGAAGATACGGTGCCTTTAATAGTGCAAATAAATCCAACCCGTAAAATATTGGCTATTTTGGAACAAACAAAAGGGTAATTTATAGTTAATTAATGCCAAGTAAAATAGTTTCGAAAATAATTGCAAACTGCGAACTTGTTGTTGCTTTTAGATTGAAAACTATTTCTTTATACGATTTAAGTACGTTGAAGAAACGTCGAACATTGGATTTGCCTGAAGCTTGTAAAGATAAAACTATTTTGCAATTAGTTTTTACAGCAGATTCCAGGGCGTTAACATTTCTTACGAAGGCACCTGATGGAATGCTATATGTGTTGGTGCTTGATAAGTCCTGTACTGTCTACGAGGGTCGTTCTTGTCCTTCTACTGTACGTGGCAGTGCTGAATGTGTGGCATGTAATCCACAGGATACCAGTCTTGTAGCAATCGGTGGCCACAATCTTCTAATGCAGCAAACAAAGTCAGAAAAAGGCTTCAGCATGGCAAACTCTCTGAAAGTAAGCTTTACAACGACATCACTTGCGTTCCTGTCCATGGATCTGCTTATGGTGGGGACGAGTGAAAACGAACTGATTTTAATTGAAAATGGAGATTATAAGTTGCGACAAAAAGCTACAGATGCCGAAGTATATGATCTTCTAATTGATCAGGAGACCTTCGATCGTGAGAACGAACAGCAGCACAAATTTGTAACACCACTGGCTGGAAAATTATCTGATACACGTGTAGTGTGTATGACAGCCTTCGGACGTGGTTTTGCCTTTGCCATATTTAATAAGGTTTTCGTATTTGAAAGAGTTTCAAAGTTTAAATTCGAGCGCAAAACAATTCTTACAATTCCTATTACTATCTATGCGGAGCCGCTGTATCAGATCACAAATTTGGCAGTTGACAGCAAACAGGAAACGGTCATTGTCACAACGAAACACTCTCAAATCTATGTTGGCATCCTGATAGTACCAGAAACTCTAAAAGCGAAACAATTGAATTTCCAGCCGTTGGGTGCATTAATACATATCGGCGAAATTGTCGATATTTCGTTGTGTTCTTGGAAGCCCATAATAATGACAGCATGTAAGTGAAGACCTTGTCGTTCTATTAAAGGCGTTTCATTTTAAAATGTTGTTTTCCTTTCAAAATAAATAGCCAGAGATCAGACTGTACGCATATGGAACTATGAGTCAGAAAAGGTGGAATTGGTACGAAAATTTCAAGTGGATGTTAATATTGTTGAGCTTAATTCTACCGGTCTTTTAGCAGCCATTGGTTTCTCTGATCAACTGCGTATAATGCAAATATTTATGGAAGAGCTAAATGTAAGTTCCCAAAGTAATGCGAATATTTTTAATGACACTCATCCACTGTAACACGTTGTAGATTGTGAAAACATATAATTTTCCGAGATGCAAGGATGTCAAATACTCAAACTTTGGCCACTTAATGGCAGCAGCCTACGACAGTAGTATAGCGATAACATCGGTATATAATTTGGAAGTGCTGCTGACGCTCAAGGGTCATAATGGTGTTGTCTTATCTGTGTCGTGGACGAAAAACGATAAATATTTAATATCGGGAGGCAATGAGGGGGCTATTTATCAATGGGACATTGAAACGGGCGCACGTCTTCAAGAGATTGTACAGAAGGGCACTGAATATGTAGCAGTCTGTTCGTCGTTCAACGAACCCTTATCGATATTTGCCGTTACAAACTCGGGCTTATTAAGAGAATTTCAAAAATCAGAAATAGTACGAGAACTTGCAATACCTTCAACATCAAAGGCAAAGCTAACAAGTATATGCCTTGCTCGATCCGACTTAATAATGTTTGTGGCAAATGAAGTTGGAGATTTGATAAATGTTCAATTACCCTTCCTAGAAGCGGGTGGTGGAACTTGTACAAATTTTCGATTCTTTGTGTCGCCCATAAACAAGTTGAGGTTTTCACATGATGGCACATTGCTTATGACCATTTCCAAGGGAGGCACCTTAGCTATTTGGGCATTGGAGAATATAGAGGGAAGAGTTGCTCCTATGGATTCGGATTTGCTCAGAAGCCAAGAAGTGCTTATACCTCGCACTATATTAGCTGAGAAGAACGAACAAATTGTCAATTTAGAAATACGTCTGAAACAACAGGCCGAGGAGTTTCAGTACCAAATGAGTCAAAACGAAATATTCGATGGACAACAAATGGCCGAAGTTCATCGTAGCTATTGCCAAGCTTTAGAAGAATTAAAGCGCATGAATAACGAAATCGAAGAGAGACATACGGCGGAAATGAACCAAATTACATTTCAAATAAATGATCTTAAAGATGATCATCGAAAGCAATTGGATAACTTGGCCAATCAATATTCGGAACGTATGCTTATTGAATACCAAAAATTTAGCAATCTACGTGAGAGCATGCTAGAGCTGCGTGAGAGTTACGAAGAGAAACTTAAAAAGTCTGCTGGAACATTGCAGGATACCGTTGAGGGTCTCGAAAGTGATTACAAAAAGCAACTGGATGAAAGAAAAGAATTAATTCGCGAACTTATGAAGGAAATGCAAGATAAAAAAATTGAATTTATCGAATACTGTCGTCAGGTGGAGGTGGAAAATGATCGTAACATGGTAGAGACCCAGTTGCACTATGAAAAGCGTTTGACGACTGAACGAAATGAGACACAATTATGGCGAGGTAAAGCTGGAGTTTTACAAAAAAAGTACGAAAGCCTTACCAAAGATGTTGACAACCTCCTGGAAGAGGTTGAAACACTAAAGGAAGAGCACAACAAGTCACAGCGAAATATAGCCCGCTTAAATCGCACTATAGAAGATTTGCAAAAAGATATAACAGATCGTGAATTTGCCATAAATGCAAAAGAAAAACGTATACAGGAGCTCTTGCATAAAAATCAAGAGTTAGATAAGTACAAACAAGTGCTTAATCACAAAATTGCTGAGCTGAAGGCCCAAATTGAACCTAGAGAATTTCAGATTAATGACAAACGTAAACACATTTTAGAAATGGAAAGCGAATTGGCCGGTCTCAATCAAAATAATCTACATCTTGAGCTGCAGTTGAAAGAACTTAAAGACAAATATCTCAGCAATATAAACGAACTTAAATTGGAAAGACATCGAGCTCGAGCTGGTCGCGAGTGCATAACAAATCTGTGCAGTGAAATATACCATGTTGCTGGTCTGATCAATTCCCCAGAACAGTTAAAAATTGCAGTGAAGGATCTGTTTCAACGTCATGCCTCCGATGATGAGCTCAAACGTTTTATATCTCTCGACGCAAATGTACGCGACGAATTTCAACGTCAGAGAAATCAAATCGAAAGAGTTCTCAAAATCTATAAAAATCAAAAAGATAATCAGGAACAAAAACGCAAATATGAGAAACTTTTTAAAGAAAATCTTGTCCTTTTAGATGAAATTGAAAAAACGCGAGAGGAGAACAAAATTTTAAGAGCACATCTTAAGCGAGAAATGAGTCAAAAAAAGTCAAAAAAACCGGCAATGCCGAAAAAAAATTCAAAAAAATCGAACGAAGAAAAACGATCTGACCAAAATCAGACAGATTATGAAGGACTTAAGAAAGGTACAGAAGGAAGATCTGAAGGAGGTCAACAAACAGTTTCGGCTGCACAAATAGCAGATGATGATGATGATGATGATGAAAATGTTGAAAATAAATCTGACGAAACAACTTAATAGATGATACAAACACTGGCTTATACATACATATTTATTTATCATTTATAGTATATTTCTAAATTATTTGTTTATTTACTCTATTTCTCTTTGGGCAAGTTTGTTGTTTGACAAATAAAAAATTTAAAATAAGTTTTTTTTAATTTGAAGGTCTTTATAATCGTTTCGAATCTATCAAAGTTTGTCCCTAACCAACAATATTTTACAATATTGTAAAAAAAACGGCTAATAGTAATTAGTAATTAAAAGAAAAAAATGAATAAGTGACATCAATCACAAACAAATTTGGAATCCATCATGGTGTTATCTACCGTATTATTAGCCATTTTCCTTCATTAGGCTCATTGACAACCGTACACAGAGGTGGTAGACCCCTGAAAACCAGCAAACGGAACGATCAGACGATATTTCGTTTAATAAAAAGTATTTTTATATCAGAAAGTTCTATTACAAATCAATTAAAATTAAATATCTCGATTAGATGCATCCAAACTATAGGCGTGCAAGAATGTAAATTAAAGTATTATCAAAACAAATATACCATATACATACATATCTGTAACTATGGATATAAATGAGAGAATGGGTGTAACAAATATTGTATGGTTTTGCCATTGCATACACACTATACTCTCAAAAACATAAAAAGTTGTTTGTTGTATTGCATTGAACATGTTATAGATTATTTTCTTGCTCTCAAATAACTGTTGTAACCATAAGTATTTTTTAAATACTATTGGTGAAGCAAATATACAAGTAGACTGTAAATATACAAAGATGTTGCACTCAGTACGTATGAAATTGACAAAAAAAAATGAGCTTATGATGTTTACCTTCAAGGCATGCATAGGTACAACTGCTCGTACTTATTGTGTTAATTTTCAGTTAATTTAATTATTAAACGGTTTGTATAACTACTATTTAAAAATTTTCTAATTTATATTATTTCCAATTTATCTTTTGTGCTTTACAAACAAGTATTGAATGGCGAAAAAATCTATTTGATTTCTTTATTAGAAAAGCGTCTTGTTCGGGTTTTCCAACCATAAAAATAAAATACATGACGTACTGTATGTTCCTATTCAAATATTTTTTACCCACAGCCATAAAAAAACTTTGTCAAAGTCCGGAAAATGCAATTCTGCTACCTGATAATGAAGTGAATAATGCAGTACAAAAAAAACATCAAATAATTTTTGCCTGGGATTTTCTCAACCATAAAAATTTCCATATTATTAGGATATTTTTTAATACCAAGAACCATAAAAAATTAACCCTCTTCTTGTTAATGCTTGAGTAACGTCTGCAAAATACACCTGTTACCAATGTATTACACAATTTTTTCGTCCAAACAGGTTAAATTTGTTAAGAAATCTGGCTTAAATTGCGCTTAACAACATCATTAAAAAGTTTCACACCACCAGATAGGATAGAGTTTTTTATACCGTACTGTCTATAAAATCTAACTTTGCTGATATTCAAAAAGTATTAAGTGATAAAACTCTAACTGAGAAATATAACGTTATAAAAGAGTATCACTTAGATCAATTAGTAGCAGTTCTTAAACCTTTCATGGATGCCTCAAAAGAACTTGGAGGCAGTTCCTATCCAACAATTCATTTAATTCATCCGCATGTACGTAACTTAAAAACCATACGTAATACTACCAATAAGGAGGTTTTATATCAGAAATTAAAAAAAAAATTATACGACGCTTTAATTTCGTTAGTAGACAGCAATGTCACAATTTATCATAAATTAGCAATGTTTTTATTTCCGCCTGCTAATCAGCTTAATCAACATCAAATGAAATAAGTAAATATAAAAATACTAATGCACTCCTAACAAATGATTTTAATGTCTTGAAATGATGGCAGGATAGGAAAAATGAATTTCCAATGTTATACAAGCTGAGCTGCAGAATATTCGCCATAACAGCATCTAGCGCCACTTCAGAAAGCATATTTTCAATTGCCAGGGCACTGATAACAAAAAACTAATTGTAAGTTAAAATTCAGAACATCGTACATACATAACTAATAAAAAATTACGTTTTTTACGTACATATAGAGATACATACATACATATGCGTTTCTTTTAATTTAATTCTTATTTTTATTTTCATTTATAGTTTTGGTTATATAGTACCTAGTATACTTAAGTTTAAAAGACTTGAATTGTTACCTGAAAAATTGTTGAGTTTACCTGAATTAATAAAAAAGATTTGTTGGTACAATTTTTGTAAATCATATATCCGAATTTTTATTTGCATCGTACCATAAGTTATTTATTGTATTCTATCTTTATCTACTGGTATTTGCTTGTGCGAAATATAGGAAAACAAATTTGTTACTCTCATTCTCTTTTTATCCACTCACACCCAAACTGTTACAAATTATAACAATACCAACTTATAACAGAAACACTTAAACACTCATCAATACGCACTCATTTCAGTAAACACACAGAAACTTGTACAAGCAGTTGTAACTGTGCACATCTCTAATCCAAACACGATCTGCAGAAGGTGGATAAATATCATATCGAAGTGCAAACCACCACTTCTGCTAAAAACATATTGGTCAGAATTGAATTTACAAATGAGCAAGTATACTTACATAAGTTTACTTCAATGGAAGACCGTACTCTTCTCTGATAATTGAAGCTGAATAAAAAGGACATCTTAAATCTGGGTATACCAAAGGCACGGCAAAACATAAAGGAAGAAATTTTTGGCTCGAGATGCTTTTATTGCCATGAAATTGGGCCTATACATACAATAAAGACTATAACGGATCGATTCATCTCTAAGAATATCCTGGAATACATACTGATACCATATGCAGAGGAGTAAATGCCACTTGATTGGAGATATCAACAGGACAACAATACAAAATGCAGAGATAAATGAAATTGCCATGAAGGTGGGTCAATACATACAATAAAATCTGTAACGGATCGAGATAAATGAGTGAAAGATTGCTTTGTAAGCAACATAATCAACGTTTTGAAATGCGTTATTTAAAGAAAAAAAGACGAACTTTATTGATAAGTGAAAATTGCATTGAATGAAATTTCTGGTTGAAAATTATCGAATCTTATCGTGTCCATGCCATGAATATAGTAGATATGTAAAGAATTTACAGAAAAAAAATAAAATCTACTCAACTAAAAATTAGTAAAATTAATGTATTTTGTGATTTTATTGAAAGTGCTTTTGTTTTGTCGCATTTAAAAAACTGTGTTCAACTCACAAAATTATTTTTTCTAAGTGAAAGAAGTTTTTTTATTTTTTAGTGAATTTAGGTGATTAATTATAAATAAATAAAACAGTGTCACAAAAATCAAGTCGGGCACCCTTGCATTTATTACATTGCTAAAAAAATAAACAAAAGTCACAAAAAGAGCTGCACGTGCTGTAACTAAATCGACTAGTGCTGCCACCTTGTGTGTAATTACACATACTGTGTGTAGCCTGTGTGTAATTGGCTTCATGTGTAATTTGTATGTGATTTTGCTTTTTGTTTTACTGTTTTCTTTAATTGCTATATTTTGATCCATATGTATGATAGTTAAGATCGGTTTTGAACGTCTTTAAATCGGTACTTCTTAATTCAGTATTTTTGATTTCATTCCTGCTTGTTCCGTTTCTTGAAACTTGGGCTTCAAGCTGTTTTCACTAGGTATAAGTGATTCCCAATCTATGGCACTATGTGTAATGTTATCTTATAAACTTTACTCCTTAGAATTTTGCTATCGATTAAGATTGGGTTAGTTCGTATTTATAATCAAAAACTTAAGTCTGTTAATACTCAGCTGAGTTATTAGTTTATAAGTTTTTTTTACTCATAGCTCATAATTTTAAAGTATTTCGAATATTTTAAAAAAAGATCATTCATCCACTCGATAGCGCCTATTCAAAATGCCTTAAATACCTAATAGTATAACTTCCCCGGTATTTCAAGTTCAAAGGAAAGTAACAAATTTAGAAATAGGAAAATATTTGGGATTGGATTTGTACTAAAAATAAATAAAAACCGGAAATATAAAAAAATAAAAAAAAAACAAAACAAAGGAAAGTAACAAATTTAGAAATAGGAAAATATTTGGGAAAATATCAAATCTATTAGGGGAGTACTACGGAATTTTTTTAATTTAAATAGTATCAAAAATAGTATGATCGTATCAACTTTCCCATCACTGAGCCATATGAAAAGCACATCGATACAAACAACAATCAGTTTATTTAGTGTAAACCCAGCGAACGAATTATTGGAATTTAGTTTGGTTAAACTCTAGTTGAAGAGTTTGTGCTCAAACCGCTCGAACCTCAAACGATCGGCTTGGAAGATCTTTAAGTACAAAAATCTGTCGTGTAATTATTATTTACAAAGTTGTAAACAGAGAGAATAATTAAGAATAGAAATTGTTGTTGTTTGTAATGTGTAGTAGTGGTGCACAAAACTGTGTAAATAAAGGATTTTGATTGTAAACTAAACACAAGATTTATTTTATTTTAACTACAATATACGAACTCAAAAATAAACGTTTTTAACTAGGTAAACATATAACAATAGTTTAAAGTCAAAAAGTCCTTTCGTTATTGAGACTTTTTGGATTAACAAAAATTTCGTGAATATGTTTTGTTGCACACTGTATATATGAATCGCTGTTTCGCCTTTAATACTCTCATGAATTTACACAGTCAGCGTTAAAAAAAAGTGTACAGCCTTATTCACTAGAATTAAGTTTTTATCTCAGCCTTTTAAAACGCTATGAATTTAAACATTTTGTTTTTTTTAACTATACTTAATGCTTTCAAAATTCGTAAAAGGCGACAACAAAATATTCACAACAACTAAAGTTATACAACAAAAACAAAAGCCACTCTATTTTTAACACGTCAAAAAAGTGTACAATAATAAAGCTATGCGTTAAAAACGAATGAGGTGGAAATACCTGGGAAATCATATCAGTTTACTGATGGGTGCTACCGACTACAACAAGAATCTGCTTTGAAACTTTTGAAACATCTCCAAAATCTTGAGTTACGAGTAAAAAACCAGTTTTTCGTGCTTTTATGAACTTATGTATAAGCTTATAATTTCGGTAAATGTTAACTACATTCTAGAGAACAAGGGTTTACACTTTTTATACTGTAAGTATAAGTGAGTACGCATCATTCAAATTCAAGTACTTATACTCACAATAACGTTTATTCATAAGTATGTACATATAAATAGCTATGAGTGTGAATCAAACGTCGTACTCATACCCATAACATACTCATATTCATAGCATTCACTCATTCATCAGGAAATACTCATAATGCTCAGAATGATTTATATCATTCAACTCATTCGAATAGTACTCATCATGTATGCAAGTTATATTGTTCAAAAGAGAAGTAAAGGAAAAATGAAAAGTACCGCAGGCTGCGATTATTCAATAACTTCATATGAACTTTTTTATTATTATTATTTATTGTCCAGCAACATTACTCGAGACCTCAAATCGCATCTGGCATCTCTATTTATTTTGTTAAGTAAAAATAAGACATCAAATGTTTTTCACCACGCCTGTGGTTTGTTTGTTGACATTATTCACTATTTGTTGGTGGTGCTCTTCAAGTGAAAATTCTTAAAGAATTCTATTTATAGTGAGAGAGATGGAATGAAAAGTTGCATTAGAAATGCAAACGAACAGAATTTATAAAAATTGAAATTATTTAAACCAATTTAAAAGTGCTTAAGACAATGTTGCCTGGTGTAGGTGTTTTTGGAACGGGTGCAATTACCAAAGTTTTGGTGCCTATTTTACGTGAAAAAGGTTTTGAAATTAAAGCCTTATGGGGTCGTACACTGCGTGAAGCGGAAGAAGTAGCCACGACCCAAAATATTGCTTTCTTTACAAACAAAATTGATGATGTTCTGCTGCGAAAAGATGTTGATTTGGTTTTCATCGTTTGCCAGCCGTATTTGCACGCTGAAATCTCTGTAAAGGCCTTGGGGATCGGTAAACATGTGGTATGTGATAAGCCTATGGGATTAAATCAGTCTGATGCTATGAAAATGGTTAGAGCTTCACAGTATTATCCTACATTGATATCCTTGGTCAATCATTCATTAAGATTTTTACCAGCTTTTACTCATATGAAGAGGTGCCTCCAAGAGGGCTTAATTGGGCCGCCGAATGAAATATCTTTAATCGATATACGAGTTCAATTAAGTTCCTTATTTCCGGATAAGTTTGATTGGATGTGCGATGCAGCCATGGGGGGTGGTGCTTTAAATTTAGTAGGAAGTCATGTTGTAGATTTGGTAAGCTTTTTGTTACATCAGCATGCTGTTCGAGTACATGGCATCGTTAAGGCATATACAAAGACTACGGCGAATGTGAATGGCATACGGCAGATATCGGCTCCCGATTTTTGCAATTTTCAAATGGAGCTGGCAAATGGTACTTTAATTACAACATCTATACATAGCCACACAGTTCCTGCAAAAACATTCTCCCAAGAGGTT
This sequence comes from Wohlfahrtia magnifica, assembly GCA_023159175.1. NCBI lineage: Eukaryota > Metazoa > Arthropoda > Insecta > Diptera > Sarcophagidae > Wohlfahrtia > Wohlfahrtia magnifica. Next base: position 485,315 of record JAKWBJ010000484.1, on the reverse strand, counting down.
TTAATATGTGGCAGTCAAGGACATTTAGCTGTTCGAGGAGGTGATCTATTTGTTTTCAAACACAAACCAGAAACGCAGCTAAAAGAGGAAGCTGTATACGTAGATGTGCAAGATTTACATATTGCCACATCAGAAACACTGCTGCCACGACTGTATATTAAAGGTCTATGCAAAATGATTGGTGCCTTAAAAGAATCATTTGCCGGCAAAGAATCTTCCTGGGTAAAGGAACCCGTTCAAGCAGCCGCTACATTTGAGGATGGTCTATATGTTCAGGCCGTTCTTGAAGCAATTCGTAAATCAAGTGAATCGAAATCGTGGCAAAGAGTACAAATAACTTCAGATACGCCATCTAATCATGATCAAATTATGCGGTTCGCCCGAATGTCTACAATGTAAGCAAGAGAGATTATTTTATTTAAATGTTATTTCACACTTTAATTAATGATAATAATGACTCGTTATTAAGTTAGTGATTATGACGCAACAATTATTCCATTAAACTCAATATTATTTTTCAAAAACGAACAAATTATGTATATGTGAAAAACTATTTTCATTTATTTTCTTTAGCAATTACAAATTGAAAAACTTTTGTTAGTTTAAGCATACATACATATTTACATCTCATAATACATAACATTAATGAAGATTCTTCTGAATTACAATGTTTCGTAAAAAATTAAAATAAAAATCATATAAATGTAGTACTTTTTGCTTTTATTTCATAAACAGTAGAAAATATGTGCCTTTAAAACATCTATGTATAATCATCGTAAACTTATGCCCAAGGTGATTGATGTTTGTTATTTAGATTTGTTGAAACATAATTTGACTATAGATTTAAAATTTGTTAACCTTAAGCTTCTACTAGAACTTTAGATGTCTTTTCTTTAGGTGTCTTAATCTTCTCTTTGGTAAACTCTCCTTTATTGATTTCCAAAATTTCTTCCGGAAGCGTATCTGTAGGTACATCTGGCAAGTTTATTTCAACGGCGGGTTCAACTTGTTCTGCGACTAAAGCATCAAGTTCTGCCAAAACACTGTCTTCGTCTTCTTGCGTCAGAACGTCAGATAGTATGGTATCAATTTCCTGTTGTTTCTCTATACCTTCTCGAGTTTCATCCATAATCTTTTCAATCTCATCGATATTAAGTATTGCGTGCATTTTCTTTAAGGCAGCATTACCCTGTTTCAGACCATCTAATACTTGGACCTCAACTTGAGCAAATTCTATGTCGGCAGCCAATTTCTCAAGATTTTCCAATTGCTTGTCAGTATTTGATAGCAAAGTTTCCTGGAACTTTTTCTTTCGCAAAAGTAGTTTCGCCCGTCTATTATGATAATAGTAGTGAGAAGCATTAAGAATCATTTTAAGGTTGAATTTTAAAATGGAGAAACTTATTTCTTTCTTACTCTTTCCGTCCCTGAGATAAACATTTTTTGACCAGTTGCCTGTCGTTTTCCAATGATTGTTCTATACGTTTTTGGTACTGCTTAAGCCGATCCCTCTGCTGTTTCAGTTGCTATAGGAAAAACAAAAGAATTCTTATTTGTTGAAAAATATTTTTAGGTTTTTTTTGTACACACTAGAACTGCTTTGTCATGTTCGGTTACACGACTTTGGATCTTCTTATTTTTTGTAAATAATCCTCCCATGGCAATAAAACCTTTTTATAATAATGTATGGGTATATATTTTTAATTTATTTTTGTTGTGGACTTTTAATAATTAAAAAAGGCGAATATTTGCCCGTTGTTGTTGGTTTTTCAATTACTCAAACTAAAAAAGTAAACAAAAATCATCTGGTCATTTTAATATGCTCTTGATAGTGCTGCCAGACTATCATCAGCAATTTGCTTATCAATGTAACTTATTTATATTTTTAAAGAAAAATTAAGCGTAAAATTTGTTTTCGTTCTAAAATCTTTCATTTTTGAAATTAAGTGATTTCTAAAATTTACTTATGTATATTAAATAATGAAATATTATTTATCGATCTTATCATGCATTAGTAATTTTTTTTTAGTGTATCAATTCTATCTTTCTCTCAGTATTTTTAAATGCAAAATAGGTATGAGCAGCTAAGGATAAAGGGATTTCGTTTGGTACCAAAAAAGATTTTTTGGGAGTACTTTTTTGACAACATGAGTAACAACTTTTATAAAACAAAATTTTTCCATGAATTGCTTTACAAAAAAGCTTAATAACTCTCTCAACTTCTAGCAGATTTCTAAAGGCAAAAAACTAATTTATACCTAACTAAACATAGTTGGATTAAAATTGGTAGCTACCATCGTCTCATTTAGATCCAAATTGTAGGTCCCATTGTGTTACCATGTATCCATTACAACATCATGAGCCTCGCAGCTCTTGTTTGGCAACAGTAAGCCATTCTGTCGCCCTAATGAAGGCAATGATTTTGAGCAGATCGTAGTTTGCCAGGTAGTCCTTATCATTGAATCTCTTCCGAACAAGCACAGAAGACTTCAAATCGTTAATTCTAATCAGTGCCAAAGAAGGTGTCCCGTAGAATCATTCTTAATCAGTGCAACTTCTACAAAGATTACATATAGCTAAATAGTCACTAATAACCCACATAAGGTTGTACACATGTATTCCAGGCACCCTCAACAGCAGCACCGTTCTTTGTAATACAAATGTTGTTGGTTCCTTCTGGTCTCATAGCAGGTTAGTTCACTTTCCCATCGTTTGTTCGCCATTTAGCGAAATTTCCGTAACACTAGCCGCTTATTATGCCTAAGAAGATCACTAATGTTCCCAATCAATCGACTTAGGCCTTGAAGTTACCTTTAATGTCCTCATGTCCATGGAGCCATGTTACGGTAACTGTGGAATATCTCCCTATGTCATCTAGATACACCCGGCAATAATGAAAATATGAATATAAAATCCAGCAATAACGGAAAAACCGCGTAGCTCTATTTCTTTTGCTCCTATTTCCCTATCAGAAACTTGAAATCGGTTAATTATCAGCTAAGTTATTAGTTTATAAGTGCATAAATGTACGAAAACAAAGTTTTTTACCTATAACTTAAACTTTTTCTGAAACAGATTCTTCATGTACTTTATAGCGCCTGTCAGAAAAATTTTATAATTGCTCAGGTATTTCCAATTCATATATTTTTGTAGCAAAGTAAATAAAAACCGGAAAATGCTGACGCAAAAGAATGTAAAAGATGAATAAAAAGCAAAATATTTGTGAGAGTATCAAAAATCTTTTTTAGGAGTCCTACTGTAAGTTTTTAAGTTAAATAGTATCAAAAAAAGTACAATCGTATCAATATTCCCATCTCTAGGTATGGGAAAAGTAATTGATCAATTAAAATTAACAACACGGTGATAAAGTCTTTGCAAAGTGGTTTGTATCGCAAAGGTGGAAAGGTTATTTATTCTGTGGTGGAAAGATGCTTTTAAATTCATTCAGAAAAAAGCTGGTAAACAATATAAAGCGATCTGATTGTACATATAGAATGGTAAATAAAAAACTAATAAATATTAAATGCAGACTGTTTTGTTAAATGCTTCGTCATTCTCAGGCATCACAACTGATCAAAGTTCAAGTCAAACAAGGCGTTATTGTGGGACAGCAAAAACCTTTGCCTAATGGAAATTCTTATCAAAGTTTTCAAGGTATACCTTATGCAGTGCCTCCGATAGGTGAACTGCGATTTAAGGTAATTTTCTGTTTCAATTCATAACATTCTTTCTAAGGATTTTGTATCACATTAGTCTCCTTTACCTTTAGAGAAATTTGGTGTACCAGAATTGGACTGTTCGAAAGAACGTAATGTTTCATTTCATCGTGATGCTTTTACAAATGAAATAGTTGGATCTGAAGACTGTTTGTTTCTGAATGTGTATGTTCCGAAAAACTTTGAAATATCTTCGAAACCACTTCCCGTTATGTTTTGGATTCATGGGGGTGGATACATGTTTGGTAGTGGAAACAGTGACTAGTGAGTATTTTAGAGATTATCTTAAACTCATTGGAACCAGTTAACTTTTAAACCGTAACCCAAGCTGATTTCGAAAAAGTCGAAATCCGTTTTTTTAATTCTAATAAAATTTGAACACACTACTTCAGACTTTACAAATATAACTTTATTAATTTTGTTTATTAATTTTTGCTGTTTAAAATAAAATTGTGCATATTTAGCTATCTACCTTTGAGCCTATTGCAAGAGGATGTCATAGTTGTTACAATAAATTATCGTTTAGGTGCTTTAGGTTTCCTATGTCTGCCAGAGGAAGGTATTTGGGGTAATGCTGGACTTAAGGATCAGGTAATTGAAATGCAAAAGTATGTAGATTTGAACATCAATGTTTTCGATTTTCATTTAGCGCCTGGCTCTACAATGGGTACAAGATAATATTGTAGCATTTAATGGTAATCCAAACAATATCACTTTATTTGGAGAATCCGCGGGAAGTTCATCAGTTCACTTACACGTATTGTCTAAGCATGCCAATACATTGTTTCACAAAGCCATAATGCAGAGTGGTACAGCTAACATGGAATGGGTATTTCAGTGGAATCCAGCCTATAAAACCCGTCGTCTTGCCGAGCTTTTAGGCTTAAAGACCAATGATACTAAGGAGTTATTGGCATTTTTACAATCAAGTAAAGTTACACCGTTCGATATTACTGCAAATACGTTGAAAATATTGACAGAAGACGAACGTAGACGGTCTATTCCGCTTGTTTTTAAACCTGTTATAGAGGATTCTCAAAGTCCAGACAGTTTTATCGAACAGCCCGTATTGACGAGGCTGCAACAACCAAACACTATAACTATACCTTCTATTATGGGTTATAATTCCGCGGAAGGCATAGCCATGATGGTAAATGCTGTTAAAAAAATAAAAGAGTATGAACAAGGTTTTCATAGACTAGTGCCTAGAAATATACCACTAGAACCAGAAGGAAGTGAAGTAAAAGAAATAGCCAGAAGATTGAGAGAGTTTTACCTTAAGGGTCAGCCACTAAAATCGGAATTATATAATAATTTGACAAACATTCTTACCGATTATTACTTTGCAGTTGACATGCAAAATGCTGCCAAATGGCATGCTCAGTTACAACCTCAAACTCCACTGTACTTTTACCGTTTTGAATATGTAGGTGATCGTAATATGTATAAGCGCATTTTTCAGATGCATAAACTAGCTGGAGCCTGTCATGGTGATGAACTTTTTTATCTCTTCCAAATGGCTGGCGATGAAACTAAACTCTCTGAACGTGATCAGAGTCTTACAAACCAATTATGCAACTTATGGGCTAATTTTGCAAA